>CM050164.1:207356878-208074378 GCA_027410445.1 Discoglossus pictus
TTTAAAAAACCCAAACTTTTTTTTTCTTAAATCTAAGTGCATTTGCCTGACCGTCAATCAAAGTTCATTTGCTTGACCGCTACCAATAGTGTGTGTCTTGCTTACAAGTACTGTGCCAAGTTTAACCAATCCAGTCTAGTTGGGGTACCAACAGTCCACATTTAAAAAACCCAAACTTTTATTTTCTTAAATCTAAGTGCATTTGCCTGACCTTCAATCAAAGTTCATTTGATTGACCGCTAACCAGAGTGTGTGTCTTTCTTACAAGTACTGTGCCAAGAGGTTGTGTGCATGCTTGAGCTCTAAACAAAAGGCTTTTTAGGGTCTTAGTCCCTCAAATACAAGTTTTATTTTAACACCTTTCTGTTAATAAGCACTTTGTGCACGGTGTTGTTCATTTTTGGGAGTTTTTGTGTTTTTTTTCTTAGTTTAATTTAAGTTTTAGTTTTCTGGGGGTCAGGCTCAACTCTCTATCCCAGGAGAGTGAGCTGTCTCCTGGATACTTTGCCACACCCCTCCCTTAGCACTACACCTTCACTCCTGGAGCTTTGTTACTTTGACTTTTTTTCTTTTAAAAAGTTTATTAGGTTTTGTTGAAGTTTTGTTTGTTTGGTGTTGGGTTTTATGTTTTGGGGGAGAGAAGACAAGTAACATCTTTGTAGGCAGTGGGGGGGAAAACAATTAGAAAAGGCTTTTTTTTTTTAACATCTGACACAGAGACACAGAGGGGTTAAAAAGCCTCTGTGTTCTCTGTGTTGTTGCAATTAGCAACACATTGCAACAGGCCATTAACCCTTCCACTGCCAAACATCATATCTCTCTCTCCCTTAGTTTTGTCTTTTTGTTTCTTTTTCACACTTATATATTTTTAAAAAGAAAACAATAGAAAATCATAAAACAAAAAATAAAAATAAATAAAACAAATAAACTAAAAAAAAAAAGGGTCTAAACATGAGGGATAAGACCATTAAGAAGCCTCAGGGGTCAAAAGGGGGAATAATGGCCCCTGAAAATCCTAGCTGCAGCACTGCACAGCATAGGCCCCAGGCAGTTAAGGCAGCCCCAGCTCCTGGTGGTTCTGCCAGCAGACCTACCCCTGTGGCTAATACCTGGTCACAGGTGGTTTCTGCTGGCCCCAGTAATACCACCGCTGGGGCTGAGGGGCAGATCACCAGGAAGCATGGGGTTAAATGTCAGATGTCTGGGGTCTACAGCATTGATATCTATCTGCGTGCTGCAGCTAATGTCATCAGCCCCTCTGTTATAGTAGCAGCCAGCAAAATGTACGGGAAAGCAGTTTTTTTTACCCGTACTCTGGCTGCTGCACACATTCTTATACAGAGAGGCATCACAGTGGGGGGATTATATGTCCCAATAGAACCCCTGGAAGGGTTGGGCACAAAAGTAACACTCTCTAATGTGCCCCCCTTCCTACCAGACTCCCTCCTGCGCCCCCACCTGCTAACCCTAGGGGAAGTAAAAACACCATTTATAAAAATTCCCCTGGGGTGCAGAGAGAGAGCACTTCGTCATGTGCTCTCTTTCAAGAGGCAGGTACAAATGTGCCTGCCTCAGGGCGCAGAAAACATAGAGGGGTCTTTTGGGGTTCCATTTGAGGGGGTGCTGTACAGGATTTTTTACAGCACTACGGAGGTGCAGTGCTATCATTGCAAAGGGTTGGGGCATACACGTAGGAATTGTCCTAATGTAAAGCATCATGCCCCAGCCCCAGCAAATGGCACCTCCGTCAGTACGGCACCCATCCCCGCTGAGCCCATAACAGCGGGGACCTCAAGGGTCATAGCCCCCCCACAGAGCTCAGGCAAGGAGGCCGTTCCTCAAGCCACCACCACGGCCTCCAAACCCCCTTCTTCCCCAAAAAAGCCATCTGTGTCTGTGGTCTCCAGCAAGACTGCAGACACGGGGAAAAAGGGGAAGAATGTCACCGGTCCTCCCAGTGTCACAGCTGCATCTCCCAAGTCCCAATCTGCCCCCACCATAATTACATCAGTTAGTGTGGGGGCACAGTGTAAGCAGAGGGATAATAAGACCTCTGCAGGGGAGGCAGCTAGTGGCAGCTCCTCTTCCAGGAGTGACGTCCCCAGGAAGAGGAAGCATAAAACCAACAGGGAGGTTGCTGATAAGTGGGAAGTGCTCTATAGTGGAGCACCTCCCTCTAAAAGCAAGAAGAGGTACAAAACATCTCCTCCTCATCCGGTGACATTGTCTGGCCCAGTTATTAAGCTCAGCCAGCCGGTGCCAGACCACACATCTCTCTCTCCAGACCCTATAGGGGTTAATGTGGAAAAGGGTCTGGAGGAAAAGCAGGGGCAAGAGGGTCTCCCAAGTGAGGCAGGGGTAGACAAGAAAGATCAGGTTCTGCCTCTGGCCTTTGAGGGGGGACCCAACAAAGCCCCTGCTGAATGGGTAGTCAGTGTCCCTGAGGTGCTGAGCTTCAAGGGCACTAGTCAGTCTCCTCCTCCAGTGTCACTCTCTAGTGACGTACCTCGGGCTTTGTTAGAGCCCCAGGCCGAGTCACTACTGGAGGGGGGGAATATAGGCATGACCCCCATTCAGGACCCCATGGATTTGTCTGTCAGGGGGGATGTGGCACAAGGGGAAGTGGAAATGGGGGAGGGTGATAAAACAGGTTTTCCTGTTAACATCATGGGAGAGCCTGTCTACCCTCCTCAGCCGTCCACTGACCCTAACATCGGTGCCATCCAAGCGGAGCAAGCAGCGGTGGAACTGGCAGAGGAGGCATATAAAGCCTCCAAGGCTTCCATTAAGGAAGCCATGCCAGCCACTGCTGTCCAGCCAGCTACCCCTGAATGCACTCCTGAAGCTACAGGGGTGCAGCAGCAATCCAAGGGTCCATTATTTACCTTGAAGGGTGCTAAAGGGACTCCTTCTGTATCATCTAAGAGGGGGTCCCTGAGAATAAAGCTGAGGAAACTGACTCCAGCCGGGGAGGATGGAGTAAAAGCCCTCAGCCAAGAGGAGCCCAGGGGTGACCCACTAGAAGGAACATCAGATTCTGGGTGGGTTATCCCTGTCAAGGAAATAGATCTATTCCTTGAGAGCACCCTTCATGGACAAAAGAAAAGGAAGGTGCGGCTGGCCTTGGAGAGGTGGAAGAATATGTCGTTTATTCTCCACTCTCTCCAGCAATATCTAGTGGTCAGCACTAGGGCCAAGAATTCTGGGACTGCGGAGCATCTCCGCGTCCGGAAATTCTATAAAATGTGCGTGTCCTATCAGCAGTCTCAAGGGTCTGAGGAACGCACAATTCCTGACACGCAGTAATGGCTTTGCACATCAGCACGCTAAATACCAATGGCTGTCAAGACAGTTTCCGCAGGTTCCAGGTACTCTCCTATTTATATCAGGGAGGGTACTCTGTGAGCTTCCTGCAGGAAACTCACACCACTCCAGAGGCTGAGGCCTCGTGGCAACTGGAGTGGAGAGGCAGGGTCTTCTTCAGCCACTTCACATCGGCGTCATGTGGAGTGGTGACCCTGTTCTCAGAGTCTTTTCAGCCAGAGCTGCTGCTTGTGAAAGCTGTTATCCCAGGCCGTCTAATCCACCTCCGGGTCCGAGAGCAGGGTAGCATCATTAACCTAGTTAATATATATGCCCCTGCTGGAGGGCTCGAGAGAGTGAGGTTCCTCGCCAGACTGTCCCAGTTTTTGGAGACGGTTGACGCAGATGAGTGTTTGGTACTCGGGGGTGATTTCAACTGCACCCTCGACGCTCTGGACCGGAATAGTCCAGAGCCGTACCCGCCTTCTGCGTCAGCCCTGCGGGAGATCATCGCCCGCTTCTCCCTGGAGGACATCTGGCGAGAGCAGAACCCAGGGGCATCAGACGGTTTCACCTACGTCAGGGTGAGAGCCGGTCTGGTGTCCCACTCCCGGATCGACAGACTATATATATCTAGTCACTATATGTCACGAGTCGGTTCTTGTGCCATTAGGCTGGCTCCGTTCACAGACCACAACTGTGTGTCTGTGACAGTGGCGCTAACGCCAACAGCGCCACGAGCCGCCTATTGGCACTTCAACAATGCTTTGTTGAAGGACCAGGGGCTCGTGACATTCATCCGGGAGTTTTGGACGGACTGGAGGGGTTGCAAGGGGGACTTTGCCACGTTAAAACTGTGGTGGGACGTGGGCAAGGTTCATTTGCGACTTCTGTGTCAGGAATATACCAAGGGTGCGAGTGGGCAGCGCGAAGCTGAGTTGGAGTCACTCCGGGGGGAGGTACTCCATCTGGAGCAGAGGCTGTTCACTTGTAGGGACCAATCCCTGCAGAGCGAGTATGTAGAGAGGAAGGGTGTCCTCTGTGACCTGGAACGACACCAGGCCAAGGGGGCATACGTGCGCAGCCGCTTAAGTTTTCTCAAAGATCTAGACCGCGGCTCGCGCCTCTTCTACTCACTGGAGAAAAAGGGGGGTAACAGTAGGCACATCACCTGTCTTCTAGATGAAGACGGTGCCCCCCTTACAGATCCGGAGAGTATCCGGGATAGAGCCCGGAACTTTTATAAAGATCTTTACTCTCCGGATCCCATTTCTCCAGACGCCTGCAGGGTGCTATGGGAGGGGCTCCCCACAGTCAGTGAGGGTGTAAGAGAGCGGCTTGATATACCACTATCTTTTCAAGAGCTCTCTGAAGCCCTCCGTGCCATGTCCTGTGAAAAGTCTCCAGGACTGGACGGACTGACTGTAGAGTTTTTCCAATTTTTCTGGGAGACTCTGGGACCTGATTTCCATCTGGTCCTTGGGGAAGCCCTGGAGACCGGGGAGATGCCCCTGTCTTGTCGCAGGGCAGTACTTGCCCTGCTGCCCAAAAAGGGGGATCTCCGGCTTATTAAGAACTGGCGACCGGTCTCTCTGCTCAGCACGGACTACAAGATTGTAGCTAAAGCCATCTCGCTTAGACTTGGGTCTGTGCTGGCAGAATTGGTTCACCCTGACCAGTCCTATGCGATCCCGGGCCGGACTATCTTTGATAGTATCTTTCTGGTCCGGGATCTATTGCATTATTCTCGCAGGACTGGTCTGTCACTCGCCTTTCTCTCTTTAGATCAAGAGAAGGCGTTTGACAGGGTGGACCATGGTTACCTCATAGCCACTCTGCAAGCGTGCGGCTTTGGCCCACAGTTTGTGGGCTTTATAAGAACGCTGTACGCCTCTGCAGAGTGTTTACTTAAAATCAATTGGTCCCTAACAGCACCTTTGGTATTTGGACGAGGGGTGCGTCAAGGATGTCCCTTGTCTGGACAGTTATATGCACTGGCCATTGAGCCTTTCCTCTGCCTACTGAGGAAAAGGCTCACAGGGCTGGTGCTAAAAGATCCAGACATGCGGATTGTCCTTTCAGCTTATGCTGACGATGTGCTCCTCGTGGCCCAGGATCCAGTTGATCTTGAGCTGGCAAAACAGTGCCAGGAGGTATATTCAGCTGCCTCCTCCGCTCAGATCAACTGGTCCAAATGCACAGGCCTTTTAGAGGGTAATTTACAGGTGGACTCTTTGCCTCCCACGTTTCGTGACATCACGTGGGAGGCAGATGTCATTAAATATCTGGGGGTCTACCTGTCCGCTGCGGACGCTTCCGTCCCAGACAACTGGAGGGAGTTAGAGGGCAGTGTCCTCTCTCGTCTGGGACGATGGAGGGGTCTAGCAAAAATGCTTTCCCTTAGGGGGCGGACTCTAGTGGTGAATCAGCTGGTGGCTTCTCAGATCTGGCACCGGCTGATTTGTCTGAGTCCGACCCCCGAGTTTGTCACCAATATCCAGAGGAATTTGTTAGATTTCCTCTGGATGGGAAGGCATTGGGTCTCTGCAGGGGTGGCAAGTCTGCCTTTGGTGGAGGGTGGACAGGGAGTAGTTTGTGTGTGCTCCCAGTTGTCCACCTTCCGCCTTCAGTACCTGCAGAGATACCTATATGCAGATCCCTCTCCGCAGTGGTGCGCACTGGCATCCAGCTTTTATCGCCAGTTGCGCAACCTGGGGTATGACCGGCAATTATTTCTGATCAGGCCCGAGGGGTTTGGGAGAGACCTCTCTGTGTTGCCGGCATACTACCAGGAAACCCTCAAGGCCTGGAGCATGGTCTCCGTGACCAGGCAGGGCGTGCCTTTGGGGGATGAAATATTCACGGAGCCCCTGCTATTTAATGCAGCAGTGGGGGCTCCAATGTTACAGTCCCCCAGTATCATCCGCCGCCTTAGTCATGCACGGATGACCCGAGTCGGGGATCTCCTGGAATTCGGGCGTTCTGATTGGGTGTCACCCCAGGAGCTTGCGCTCCGTTTGGGATATGTGACGCCCAAAGTCTCAGGGCGCTTGCTCCAGGAGATTAGAGATGCCATCTCCCCCGACTCGCGCACCTTCCTTCGCGGGGCTTTGCAGGCCGGAGTGCCACATGCACCTTTCAACACCCCTTCTCCGGCTGTTTGCATTGGACACAAGCCCCGTGTTTCCCCTCAGGCTCCTCCTGTCCCCAACCTCTCGAGGTTGAGGGACATACCCTCGGCATGCTTTCGCGGCATGCCGAGGAAGAGCTTATATTCTCTCGTGCTCCATACAGTGCACTTCCTTGCCCTCGTGACCCGTCCCGATACCATCTGGAGGCGGGTCCTACCAGCTGACGAGGGCAAGAGGCCCCGGTGGAGGGAACTTTATTCTGATTTAGTTCCACGACCCACCGGGGACTTGAGTTGGAGAGTGCTCCATGGTGCACTGAGCACGGGAGAGTACTTAGCTAAATTCACGGACTCTCCCTCCACTTGTCCATTCTGTGGCAAGGGAGAGTCCGTGTATCATGTTTATTTTAGTTGCGCCAGACTGCAGCCCCTCTTGTCACTCTTGAGGGGCCTCCTCCTGCAGTTCTGGCTGCATTTCTCCCCTCACATTTTTATTTTTGGGCGCCCAGTGTCCCGGGGCAATAAGGCCAGGGACCTCCTCGTCAACCTGCTCCTGGCATTAGCCAAGTTGGCTATATATAAGTCCAGGAAGCAGTGTTTGATAGGGGGGGTTCCCTTGTCACCTGAGGCCATGTTCCGGGTGCTGGTGCGCTCCCGTATCCGGGCAGAGTACCACCTGGCTTTGTCTACTGGGGGAATGGATAAGTTTGTCTCCCAGTGGGCTGTAGATGGTGTGCTCTGCTCGGTATCCCCCCATCCGGTTTCTTTTTCTTTCAACCTCCTAATATGATTTTTATTTAGTTTACAGAAAATGTTTTCTCATGATTTTAAAATACACTGTGCCAAGTTCAACCAATCCAATCTAGTTGGGGTACCAACAGTCCACATTTAAAAAACCCAAACTTTTATTTTCTTAAATCTAAGTGCATTTGTCTGACCGTCAATCAAAGTTCATTTGCTTGACCGTTACCCAAAGTGTGTGTCTTGCTTACAAGTACTGTGCCAAGTTCAACCAATCCAGTCTAGTTGGGGTACCAACAGTCCACATTTAAAAAAAAAAAAAAACTTTTATTTTCTTAAATCTAAGTGCATTTGTCTGACCGTCAATCAAAGTTCATTTGCTTGACCGCTACCCATAGTGTGTCTTGCTTACAAGTACTGTGCAAGAGAGCATGTTGTGTGCATGCTTGAGCTCCAAACAAAAGGCTTTTTAGGGTCTTAGTCCCTCAAATACAAGTTTTATTTTAACACCTTTCTGTTTATAAGCACTTTGTGCACGGTGTTGTTCTTTTTTTGGGAGTTTTTGTGGTGTTTTTCTTAGTTTAATTTAAGTTTTAGTTTTCTGGGAGTCAGGCTCAAGTCTCTATCCCAGGAGAGTGAGCTGTCTCCTGGATACTTTGCCACACCCCTCCCTTAGCACTACACCTTCACTCCTGGAGCTTTGTTACTTTGACTTTTTTTTTTTTTTCTTTTAAAAAGTTTATTAGGTTTTGTTGAAGTTTTGTTTGTTTGGTGTTGGGTTTTATGTTTTGGGGGAGAGAAGACAAGTAACATCTTTGTAGGCAGTGGGGGGGAAAACAATTTGAAGTTTTGTTTAAAAGGCTTTTTTAACATCTGACACAGAGACACAGAGGGGTTAAAAAGCCACTGTGTTCTCTGTGTTGTTGCATTTAGTAACACCTTGCAACAGGCCATTAACCCTTCCACTGCCAAACATCATCTCTCTCTCTCCCTTAGTTTTTTGTCTCCCTTAGTTTTGTCTTTTTGTTTCTTTTTCACACTTTTATATTTTTAAAAAAAAGAAAACAGTAGAAAATCATAAAACAAAAAATAAAAATAAATAAAACAAATAAACTAAAAAAAAAAAGGGTCTAAACATGAGGGATAAGACCATTAAGAAGCCTCAGGGGTCAAAAGGGGGAATAATGGCCCCTGAAAATCCTAGCTGCAGCACTGCACAGCATAGGCCCCAGGCAGATAAGGCAGCCCCAGCTCCTGGTGGTTCTGCCAGCAGACCTACCCCTGTGGCTAATACCTGGTCACAGGTGGTTTCTGCTGGCCCCAGTAATACCACCGCTGGGGCTGAGGGGCAGATCACCAGGAAGCATGGGGTTAAATGTCAGATGTCTGGGGTCTACAGCATTGATATCTATCTGCGTGCTGCAGCTAATGTCATCAGCCCCTCTGTTATAGTAGCAGCCAGCAAAATGTACGGGAAAGCAGTTTTTTTTACCCGTACGCTGGCTGCTGCACACATTCTTATACAGAGAGGCATCACAGTGGGGGGATTATATGTCCCAATAGAACCCCTGGAAGGGTTGGGCACAAAAGTAACACTCTCTAATGTGCCCCCCTTCCTACCAGACTCCCTCCTGCGCCCCCACCTGCTAACCCTAGGGGAAGTAAAAACACCATTTATAAAAATTCCCCTGGGGTGCAGAGAGAGAGCACTTCGTCATGTGCTCTCTTTCAAGAGGCAGGTACAAATGTGCCTGCCTCAGGGTGCAGAGAACATAGAGGGGTCTTTTGGGGTTCCATTTGAGGGGGTGCTGTACAGGATTTTTTACAGCACTACGGAGGTGCAGTGCTATCATTGCAAAGGGTTGGGGCATACACGTAGGAATTGTCCTAATGTAAAGCATCATGCCCCAGCCCCAGCAAATGTCACCTCCGTCAGTACGGCACCCATCCCCGCTGAGCCCATAACAGCGGGGACCTCAAGGGTCATAGCCCCCCCACAGAGCTCAGGCAAGGAGGCCGTTCCTCAAGCCACCACCACGGCCTCCAAACCCCCTTCTTCCCCAAAAAAGCCATCTGTGTCTGTGGTCTCCAGCAAGACTGCAGACACGGGGAAAAAGGGGAAGAATGTCACCGGTCCTCCCAGTGTCACAGCTGCATCTCCCAAGTCCCAATCTGCCCCCACCATAATTACATCAGTTAGTGTGGGGGCACAGTGTAAGCAGAGGGATAATAAGCCCTCTGCAGGGGAGGCAGCTAGTGGCAGCTCCTCTTCCAGGAGTGACGTCCCCAGGAAGAGGAAGCATAAAACCAACAGGGAGGTTGCTGATAAGTGGGAAGTGCTCTATAGTGGAGCACCTCCCTCTAAAAGCAAGAAGAGGTACAAAACATCTCCTCCTCATCCGGTGACATTGTCTGGCCCAGTTATTAAGCTCAGCCAGCCGGTGCCAGACCACACATCTCTCTCTCCAGACCCTATAGGGGTTAATGTGGAAAAGGGTCTGGAGGAAAAGCAGGGGCAAGAGGGTCTCCCAAGTGAGGCAGGGGTAGACAAGAAAGATCAGGTTCTGCCTCTGGCCTTTGAGGGGGGACCCAACAAAGCCCCTGCTGAATGGGTAGTCAGTGTCCCTGAGGTGCTGAGCTTCAAGGGCACCAGTCAGTCTCCTCCTCCAGTGTCACTCTCTAGTGACGTACCTCGGGCTTTGTTAGAGCCCCAGGCCGAGTCACTACTGGAGGGGGGGAATATAGGCATGACCCCCATTCAGGACCCCATGGATTTGTCTGTCAGGGGGGATGTGGCACAAGGGGAAGTGGAAATGGGGGAGGGTGATAAAACAGGTTTTCCTGTTAACATCATGGGAGAGCCTGTCTACCCTCCTCAGCCGTCCACTGACCCTAACATCGGTGCCATCCAAGCTGAGCAAGCAGCGGTGGAACTGGCAGAGGAGGCATATAAAGCCTACAAGGCTTCCATTAAGGAAGCCATGCCAGCCACTGCTGTCCAGCCAGCTACCCCTGAATGCACTCCTGAAGCTACAGGGGTGCAGCAGCAATCCAAGGGTCCATTATTTACCTTGAAGGGTGCTAAAGGGACTCCTTCTGTATCATCTAAGAGGGGGTCCCTGAGAATAAAGCTGAGGAAACTGACTCCAGCCGGGGAGGATGGAGTAAAAGCCCTCAGCCAAGAGGAGCCCAGGGGTGACCCACTAGAAGGAACATCAGATTCTGGGTGGGTTATCCCTGTCAAGGAAATAGATCTATTCCTTGAGAGCACCCTTCATGGACAAAAGAAAAGGAAGGTGCGGCTGGCCTTGGAGAGGTGGAAGAATATGTCGTTTATTCTCCACTCTCTCCAGCAATATCTAGTGGTCAGCACTAGGGCCAAGAATTCTGGGACTGCGGAGCATCTCCGCGTCCGGAAATTCTATAAAATGTGCGTGTCCTATCAGCAGTCTCAAGGGTCTGAGGAACGCACAATTCCTGACACGCAGTAATGGCTTTGCACATCAGCACGCTAAATACCAATGGCTGTCAAGACAGTTTCCGCAGGTTCCAGGTACTCTCCTATTTATATCAGGGAGGGTACTCTGTGAGCTTCCTGCAGGAAACTCACACCACTCCAGAGGCTGAGGCCTCGTGGCAACTGGAGTGGAGAGGCAGGGTCTTCTTCAGCCACTTCACATCGGCGTCATGTGGAGTGGTGACCCTGTTCTCAGAGTCTTTTCAGCCAGAGCTGCTGCTTGTGAAAGCTGTTATCCCAGGCCGTCTAATCCACCTCCGGGTCCGAGAGCAGGGTAGCATCATTAACCTAGTTAATATATATGCCCCTGCTGGAGGGCTCGAGAGAGTGAGGTTCCTCGCCAGACTGTCCCAGTTTTTGGAGACGGTTGACGCAGATGAGTGTTTGGTACTCGGGGGTGATTTCAACTGCACCCTCGACGCTCTGGACCGGAATAGTCCAGAGCCGTACCCGCCTTCTGCGTCAGCCCTGCGGGAGATCATCGCCCGCTTCTCCCTGGAGGACATCTGGCGAGAGCAGAACCCAGGGGCATCAGACGGTTTCACCTACGTCAGGGTGAGAGCCGGTCTGGTGTCCCACTCCCGGATCGACAGACTATATATATCTAGTCATTATATGTCACGAGTCGGTTCTTGTGCCATTAGGATGGCTCCGTTCACAGACCACAACTGTGTGTCTGTGACAGTGGCGCTAACGCCAACAGCGCCACGAGCCGCCTATTGGCACTTCAACAATGCTTTGTTGAAGGACCAGGGGCTCGTGACATTGATCCGGGAGTTTTGGACGGACTGGAGGGGTTGCAAGGGGGACTTTGCCACGTTAAAACTGTGGTGGGACGTGGGCAAGGTTCATTTGCGACTTCTGTGTCAGGAATATACCAAGGGTGCGAGTGGGCAGCGCGAAGCTGAGTTGGAGTCACTCCGGGGGGAGGTACTCCATCTGGAGCAGAGGCTGTTCACTTGTAGGGACCAATCCCTGCAGAGCGAGTATGTAGAGAGGAAGGGTGTCCTCTGTGACCTGGAACGACACCAGGCCAAGGGGGCATACGTGCGCAGCCGCTTAGGTTTTCTCAAAGATCTAGACCGCGGCTCGCGCCTCTTCTACTCACTGGAGAAAAAGGGGGGTAACAGTAGGCACGTCACCTGTCTTCTAGATGAAGACGGTGCCCCCCTTACAGATCCGGAGAGTATCCAGGATAGAGCCCGGAACTTTTATAAAGATCTTTACTCTCCGGATCCCATTTCTCCAGACGCCTGCAGGGTGCTATGGGAGGGGCTCCCCACAGTCAGTGAGGGTGTAAGAGAGCGGCTTGATATACCACTATCTTTTCAAGAGCTCTCTGAAGCCCTCCGTGCCATGTCCTGTGAAAAGTCTCCAGGACTGGACGGACTGACTGTAGAGTTTTTCCAATTTTTCTGGGAGACTCTGGGACCTGATTTCCATCTGGTCCTTGGGGAAGCCCTGGAGACCGGGGAGATGCCCCTGTCTTGTCGCAGGGCAGTACTTGCCCTGCTGCCCAAAAAGGGGGATCTCCGGCTTATTAAGAACTGGCGACCGGTCTCTCTGCTCAGCACGGACTACAAGATTGTAGCTAAAGCCATCTCGCTTAGACTTGGGTCTGTGCTGGCAGAATTGGTTCACCCTGACCAGTCCTATGCGATCCCGGGCCGGACTATCTTTGATAGTATCTTTCTGGTCCGGGATCTATTGCATTATTCTCGCAGGACTGGTCTGTCACTCGCCTTTCTCTCTTTAGATCAAGAGAAGGCGTTTGACAGGGTGGACCATGGTTACCTCATATCCACTCTGCAAGCGTACGGCTTTGGCCCACAGTTTGTGGGCTTTATAAGAACGTTGTACGCCTCTGCAGAGTGTTTACTTAAAATCAATTGGTCCCTAACAGCACCTTTGGTATTTGGACGAGGGGTGCGTCAAGGATGTCCCTTGTCTGGACAGTTATATGCACTGGCCATTGAGCCTTTCCTCTGCCTACTGAGGAAAAGGCTCACAGGGCTGGTGCTAAAAGATCCAGACATGCGGATTGTCCTTTCAGCTTATGCTGACGATGTGCTCCTCGTGGCCCAGGATCCAGTTGATCTTGAGCTGGCAAAACAGTGCCAGGAGGTATATTCAGCTGCCTCCTCCGCTCAGATCAACTGGTCCAAATGCACAGGCCTTTTAGAGGGTAATTTACAGGTGGACTCTTTGCCTCCCACGTTTCGTGACATCACGTGGGAGGCAGATGTCATTAAATATCTGGGGGTCTACCTGTCCGCTGCGGACGCTTCCGTCCCAGACAACTGGAGGGAGTTAGAGGGCAGTGTCCTCTCTCGTCTGGGACGATGGAGGGGTCTAGCAAAAATGCTTTCCCTTAGGGGGCGGACTCTAGTGGTGAATCAGCTGGTGGCTTCTCAGATCTGGCACCGGCTGATTTGTCTGAGTCCGACCCCCGAGTTTGTCACCAATATCCAGAGGAATTTGTTAGATTTCCTCTGGATGGGAAGGCATTGGGTCTCTGCAGGGGTGGCAAGTCTGCCTTTGGTGGAGGGTGGACAGGGAGTAGTTTGTGTGTGCTCCCAGTTGTCCACCTTCCGCCTTCAGTACCTGCAGAGATACCTATATGCAGATCCCTCTCCGCAGTGGTGCGCACTGGCATCCAGCTTTTATCGCCAGTTGCGCAACCTGGGGTATGACCGGCAATTATTTCTGATCAGGCCCGAGGGGTTTGGGAGAGACCTCTCTGTGTTGCCGGCATACTACCAGGAAACCCTCAAGGCCTGGAGCATGGTCTCCGTGACCAGGCAGGGCGTGCCTTTGGGGGATGAAATATTCACAGAGCCCCTGCTATTTAATGCAGCAGTGGGGGCTCCAATGTTACAGTCCCCCAGTATCATCCGCCGCCTTAGTCATGCACGGATGACCCGAGTCGGGGATCTCCTGGAATACGGGCGTTCTGATTGGGTGTCACCCCAGGAGTTTGCGCTCCGTTTGGGATATGTGACGCCCAAAGTCTCAGGGCGCTTGCTCCAGGAGATTAGAGATGCCATCTCCCCCGACTCGCGCACCTTCCTTCGCGGGGCTTTGCAGGCCGGAGTGCCACATGCACCTTTCAACACCCCTTCTCCGGCTGTTTGCATTGGACACAAGCCCCGTGTTTCCCCTCAGGCTCCTCCTGTCCCCAACCTCTCGAGGTTGAGGGACATACCCTCGGCATGCTTTCGCGGCATGCCGAGGAAGAGCTTATATTCTCTCGTGCTCCATACAGTGCACTTCCTTGCCCTCGTGACCCGTCCCGATACCATCTGGAGGCGGGTCCTACCAGCTGACGAGGGCAAGAGGCCCCGGTGGAGGGAAATTTATTCTGATTTAGTTCCACGACCCACCGGGGACTTGAGTTGGAGAGTGCTCCATGGTGCACTGAGCACGGGAGAGTACTTAGCTAAATTCACGGACTCTCCCTCCACTTGTCCATTCTGTGGCAAGGGAGAGTCCGTGTATCATGTTTATTTTAGTTGCGCCAGACTGCAGCCCCTCTTGTCACTCTTGAGGGGCCTCCTCCTGCAGTTCTGGCTGCATTTCTCCCCTCACATTTTTATTTTTGGGCGCCCAGTGTCCCGGGGCAATAAGGCCAGGGACCTCCTCGTCAACCTGCTCCTGGCATTAGCCAAGTTGGCTATATATAAGTCCAGGAAGCAGTGTTTGATAGGGGGGGTTCCCTTGTCACCTGAGGCCATGTTCCGGGTGCTGGTGCGCTCCCGTATCCGGGCAGAGTACCACCTGGCTTTGTCTACTGGGGGAATGGATGAGTTTGTCTCCCAGTGGGCTGTAGATGGTGTGCTCTGCTCGGTATCCCCCCATCCGGTTTCTTTTTCTTTCAACCTCCTAATATGATTTTTATTTAGTTTACAGAAAATGTTTTCTCATAATTTTAAAATACACTGTGCCAAGTTCAACCAATCCAATCTAGTTAGGGTACCAACAGTCCACATAAAAAAAAAATGACAGGCAGAGGCAGGACACCCCGCAGAGGCCGTCGTGGTCGTGGTGCTGTGATTCCCTTTGGCCCTACAATAATGCCCAGTGTTCAGAGGCCAGTTACCCTGAACTTGAAAAGTTCAGAGGGCGTAGTTGAAAGGCTAACACAGGACACCCAATCTTCTACAGCTTCCGCTTGGAACATTGACGCACCATCCTCCTCCAGCTTAGCTTCGGGCATCTCTCAAGTTACCACTCACCCGCCTGCCGCCACCACCAACACTAGTACCACAGCCAATTCAATTGATCAGTCAGAAGAGTTATTTACACATCAGTTTGAAGAAATGAGTGATGCGCAACCATTATTGCCAGAGAATGTAGATAACAGGGATATGTCTCAGTCAGGCAGCATTACACACATGTACGTACGATGTGATGATGATGATGAAGATGTACCCGCTGCTGCTTCCTTTGTTCAGTTGTCATATACAAGTGAGGTGGGTGATGATGATGACGATGCGTCCGTGGATGTCAAGTGGGTGCCCGCTAGAAGAGAAGAAGAACAGGGGGAAAGTTCAGATGGGGAGACAGAGAGGAGGAGGAGACGAGTTGGAAGTAGAGGGAGGTCATCGCAACGAGTTAGTGGCACAGTCAGACAGCATGCATCAGCACCCGGGGTCAGCCAGACAGCACGCCAATCAACGCATGCTGTTGCCACCACCAGAATGCCGTCACCACCGAGCTCAGCAGTGTTGCATTTTTTTTGTGTGTCTGCCTGTGACAACAGCGATGCCATTTGCAACCTGTGCCAAAAGAAACTGAGTCGTGGGAAGTCCAACACCCACCTAGGTACAACTGCTTTGCGAAGGCACATGATGTCACATCACAAACGCCAATGGGATCAACACATGAGTACAAGCAGCACACAAACTCAAAGCCGCCATCCTCCTCCTGGTCCAGCATCTTCATCCACATCAACCACTGCTGTCCTCCTTGCCCCCTCTCAACTCTCCACCACTCCGTCTCTCGCCTCTTGCTGTTCCTGCTCATCTCCCCACAGTCAGGTGTCTGTCAAGGGCATGTTTGAGCGTAAGAAGCCAATGCCACAAAGTCACCCCCTTGCCCGGCGTCTGACAGCTGGCTTGTCTGAACTCTTGGCCCGCCAGCTTTTACCATACAAGCTGGTGGAGTCTGAGGCGTTCAAAAAGTTTTTAGTGATTGGGATACAGCAGTGGAAGGTACCTGGCCGAAATTTCTTTGCCCAAAAGGCAATCCCCAACCTGTACTCAATTATGCAAAAGGAAGTAATGGCATCTCTGGCACACAGTGTTGGGGCAAGGGTCCATCTGACCACTGATACCTGGTCTGCAAAGCATGGTCAGGGCAGGTATATCACCTACACTGCGCATTGGGCAAACCTGCTGACGCCTGCCAAGCATGGAATGCGTGGCTCTGCAGAGGAGTTGGTGACACCGCCACGACTTGCAGGCAGGCCTGCTGCCACCTCCTCTACTCCTCCTACTCCATCCTCTTCCATAACCTCCTCAGCTGAGTCCTCTTCTGCTGCTGCATCTTGCTCCACATCAACGGCACCCCCCCCAGCTCCCCAGATACTATTCCACATCCCGGATACGGCAGTGTCATGCCGTCTTGGGGTTGACTTGCCAAAAGCAGAGAGTCACACTGGGCCAGCACTCCTGTCCGCCCTGAACGCACAGGTGGATCAATGGCTGACTCCGCACCAACTAGAGATTGGCAAAGTGGTTTGTGACAACGGAAGAAATTTGTTGGCGGCATTGAATTTGGGCAAGTTGACGCATGTGCAGTGCATGGCACATGTGTGTAATCTGATCGTACAACACTTTGTCCATAAGTATCCAGGCTTACAGGACGTCCTGAAGCAGGCCAGAAAGGTGTGTGGCCATTTCAGGCATTCCTACACAGCCATGGCGCACTTTTCAGATATCCAGCGGCGAAACAACATGCCAGTGAGGCGCTTGATTTGTGACAGCCCCACACGTTGGAATTCAACACTCATAATGTTCGACCGCCTGCTCCAACAAGAAAAAGCCATTAACGAGTATTTGTATGACCGGGGTGCTAGGACAGCCTCTGTGGAGCTGGGGATTTTTTTGCCACGTTACTGGACGCTCATGCGCAATGCCTGTAGGCTCATGCGTCCTTTTGAGGAGGTGACAAACCTTGTCAGTCGCACCAAAGGCACAATCAGTGACATCATACCATTTGTTTTATTCCTGGAGTGTGCCCTGCGAAGAGTGCTGGATCAGGCCATAGATGAGCGTGGAAGAGGAAGAGTTGTGGTCACCATCACCACCAGAAACAGCCTTATCAGCATCGCTTGCTGGACCTGCGGCAACGCTGGAAGAGGATTGTGAGGAAGAGGAGTCAGAGGAGGAATGTGGCTTTGAGGGGGAGGAGGAAGACCAATCACAACAGGCATCCCAGGGTGCTCGTTGTCACCTATCTGGTACCCGTGGTGTTGTACGTGGCTGGGGGGAAGAACATATCTTCAGCGAGATCACTGAGGACGAGGAACGGGACATGACTAGCTCGGCATCCAACCTTGTGCAAATGGGGTCTTTCATGCTGTCGTGCCTGTCGCAGGACCCTCGTATAAAAAGGCTGAAGGGGAACGACCTGTACTGGGTGTGCACGCTACTAGACCCCCGGTATAAGCAGAAAGTGCCTGATTTGTTACCAAATTACCGCAAGTCAGAAAGCATGCAGCAGGTCCAAAACAAATTAACAAGTATGCTTTACACAGCATATAAGGGTGATGTCACAGCACAAGGGCAATATAACAGGGGAAGAGGTGAAAGTAATCCACCTCCCACGACCACGCCGGCAAGGACAGGACATTTAAAAGACGTGTTGTTGATGGAGGACATGCAGACCTTTTTCAGTCCTACGCATCGCATCAGCCCTTCGGGATCCACCCTCAGAGATCGACTTGACCGACAGGTAGCAGACTACCTCGCCTTAACTGCAGATATCGACACTCTGAGGAGCGATGAACCCCTTGACTACTGGGTATGCAGGCTAGACCTGTGGCCTGAGCTATCCCAATTTGCAATTTAACTTCTGGCCTGCCCCGCTTCAAGTGTCCTGTCAGAAAGGACCTTCAGAGCAGCAGGAGGTTTTGTCACCGAGAAGAGAAGTCGCCTAGGGCAAAAAAGTCTAGATTGCCTCACCTTTATAAAGATGAATGAGGGATGGATCCCAAAGGGACTGACACTGGGCGATACATTCGACTGAAAAAGGCCTGATGAGATGAGCTGCCTTCTGCTATAAATGGTCCACACGCTGCTGTATGTTATCTGTGAATGCCGGATGACTTGCGTGAATTATCCGCCACCAACTAGGGTTTAAGAAGAGGCAATGTTTTATGGCACTTTCTGCCTGGGGAACAAAGGTCAATTTTTCTGGCCGCTGCAACAGCAGCAAATGCAACAATATCTAATTTTTGAATTTCAATTTTTATGTCAGAAGGCGTACGGCATGTAATGGAAAAGAAAGGAATGGGAAACAGTTGTGCAAAAATACATATTTACAATGAAGACATTTTGTTAAAATTAGGTGGCTAGGCCTTCTTTTTTTTACTTTTTTGGTTAATACATTTTCTTTTTTTTTACTGTGATTGCAATTTTTAAGAGAAACCTAAGACATGGTAAAACAGACAATAGTAAAGAGTATATAAGCAGTTAACACCAAAGTCCTATTATCTATCATCACTCCAGCAGTAGCTTATTATTTACAATATCTAACCTGCTCAATCGCCCTTGGGTTACCCTAGGGCAGGCTTCAGTAGGCGACCTCTCCTTTCCTCGGATGATTTTGCCGCCGGTTGCTTCTGAAGGGTCTCCTCCAGGGCTCCCCCACTCCGGTCCTTCCCCCCGAGTCGCTTCAACCATTAACAAATGTTTTATTATATTAGGGGGGCACTAAATGGGGATGTTATACAGGGATCCCAAATTGTCTGGAACTGGGTGATTCTATCCAAGACTACATGGTTAAATCTCTCGTTGAGCAGTAAATAGTTGATTTTTTTTATTAATTCCTGAAAGTTTTAATTTGGGGTTTTCCAACTACTAGCTATGTGTATTTTTTCTTTCAAAAAATATTTTATTAGGTCAATCTTAAACATTTTAGAAGCTAGTAAGCATGTTTCTTCCCATAGTCTTATGACTGCCGAACACTCCCACCAGACATGAATAAATGTAGCCTCATTACCACTGTTCCTAAAACATGAGCTGCTCCATTTTGGATCCCATTTATTAGCTTAAAAGGAGTAATATATGTCCTGTGTAGGACCTTTATTGAAGTCTCAAGCAGACTATAATTTAAAGATCCCCTACTTAAGCCTTGCCAACTTTTATCCCATGTGCTGTCTGCCAACTCTGTGCCCAAATCCCTCTCCCAGGCTTTGGTATAGTCTGGTTTGTTTGCCCATGAGTTTTCATTAAATAGTTCATACATGAGGCTAATAATACCAGGCTGAAAGGAGGAATCCCTACATTTTTTGAGTAGCCAGGTGTTTCTTTGGGGGGTTCCCCTACCACTTATCGTATATCTAAAATGATGTATCCTGCAAAAATTATAGTGTTCAGCCAGGGGTAAATTGTATCTATCTCTCACCCACTCAAAGGTCATTATTTTGTCGTCATGCCACCATGGACCAACCCTTAGTAGGTTCTGAGACTTGGGTTATCTGTTAAAAAGAGTGGTGCAGAGATTGTGGGGCTGTTAGCCTCATTGTCCCCGTGTGGCCGTTTAGAATCCCTGCTGCTGCATGTTTCAGCTTTATTAAGGTGTAATTGTACAGCGTTTGAATCAAGTAGCTGCCTGTGCTGGGTCAGTTTGGCTTAATTGCTGGGCCCTTTTCCTGCCAAGATGGCGACCGTCAGTCCATGGGCCTCTATGTCCTCTTCACTACCTTTGTCCCCGCTTATGTGCTTATTTGGGATGGCCCCCATTTATATCTCCGGCCCGTGGCCTTGTAAGGGTCGCCCCCTCAATCTCTGAGTGTGAATATGCAGGGATGGGGCGTTGAATCAGGCCTACCTTCTTCTCTGCTTGCTGCAAGATCAACAATACCTAATTTTTCCGGCATGTGTACATGCCTAATTTTTCTGGCCTCTGGTGCTGCACTGTGGCTTCAACAACCAAACCCAAAAAAAAGGCACATAACAGGGAGTAAACTGATAGGAGTAGTACTACTTAACACACCACTCATATCTGGTGTAACAGTAGTGTACATTTAAAACAAAAACAAAAATTCTACTGTGATAGATTGCATAGCAGTTAGTTGTCTGCAAGCGTGTGTGTCAGACCTACAGCGTCTACTCTACCAACTTCTGCAAGTGCACAGTGCCACTCATATCTGTTGTCACAGTAGCTTGGACGCATAGTACCGATCTGTCAAAACCTGTAATGATGAATGAGGTCTAGAGTAGCCTGGTTCCCTTATCCTCTACAGGGTGAGACCTAATGTTTGGGTGACTCCAGACCAACACATGAGTACAAGCAGCACACAAACTCAAAGCCGCCATCCTCCTCCTGGTGCAGCATCATAAGCCACATCAACCACTGCTGTCCTCCTTGCCCCCTCTCAACCATCCGCCACTCCGTCTCTCGCCTTGAGCAGTTCCTGCTCATCTGCCCATAGTCAGGTGCCTGTAAAGGACATGTTTGAGCATAAGAAGCTAATGTCACAAAGTGCCCCAAAAATTGAAGTGATACGACCAACAAAACATCTTTTTCTATCTCCTGGTTCTAAAAATCCAGGCCTTATACACGCCCCCTGATAGGTGACGTAACAAGTATTAAACTGATAAGAGTAGTACTTACAAACACGCCACGTCTATCTGGTGGCACCTTTGACTGCACGTGCCGTGCCCCAAAATTGAAGTGATACGACCAACCAAGCATCTTTTTCCATCTCCTTAATCTAAAAATCCAGGCCTTATACACGTCCCCTGATAGGTGACGTAACAAGTATTAAACTGATAAGAGTAGTACTTACAAACACGCCACTCCTATCTGGTGGCACCTTTGACTGCACGTGCCGTGCCCCAAAATTGAAGTGATACGACCAACAAAGCATCCTTTTCCATTTCCTGGTTCTAAAAATCCAGGCCTTATACACGGCCCCTGATAGGTGACGTAACAAGTATTAAACTGATAAGAGTAGTACTTACAAACACGCCACTCCTATCTGGTGGCACCTTTGACTGCACGTGCCGTGCCCCAAAATTGAAGTGATACGACCAACAAAGCATCTTTTTCCATCTCCTGGTTCTAAAAATCCAGGCCTTATACACGCCCCCTGATAGGTGACGTAACAAGTATTAAACTGATAAGAGTAGTACTTACAAACACGCCACTCCTATCTGGTGGCACCTTTGACTGCACGTGCTGTGCCCCAAAATTGAAGTGATACGACCAACAAAGCATCTTTTTCCATCTCCTGGTTCTAAAAATCCAGGCCTTATACACGCCCCCTGATAGGTGACGTAACAAGTATTAAACTGATAAGAGTAGTACTTACAAACACGCCACTCCTATCTGGTGGCACCTTTGACTGCACGTGCCGTGCCCCAAAATTGAAGTGATACGACCAACAAAGCATCTTTTTCCATCTCCCGGTTCTAAAAATCCAGGCCTTATACACGCCCCCTGATATGTGCTTTAAACTGATAAGAGTAGTACTACTTAACACACCTTATAATAATGCAGAGAGAGGCAATGCAGTGAGAGGAGTCTGAAGAAGAGGAGTCAGAGGAGGAAGGTGGCTTTGAGGAGGTGGAAGACCAAACACAGCAGGCGTCCCAGGGGGCTTGTTGTCACCTTTCGGGGACCCTTGGTGTTGTACGTGGCTGGGTGGAGGAAGAGACCTTCAATGACATCAGTGAGGACAAGGAACGGACATGGCTAGCTTGGTATCCAACCTTGAGTAAATGGGGAGTTTGCGGTTGTGCAAATGGACTGTTTGTGGTTGTTTGTGGTGAGTTAAACGGAGAGTTTGGTCTGTCACTGTGAAGCGGGCCTAACCCTTACACTACCTGATCGATACAACTTCATACCTGATGTTTTAAAGCACGTTATTCCAAACAATTTAGGAATGTTAGGTAATTTATTCCCTTTATGGCTTAAAACCAGACTCTGCATCAACTATGTAATTTTCCATGGGAGTTTTGCCATGGATCCCCCTCCGGCATGCCACAGTCCAGGTGTTAGTCCCGTTGAAACAACTTTCCCATCACTATTGTGGCCTGAAAGAGTCCCTGTGGGTTTTAAAATTCGCCTGCCCATTGAAGTCTATGGCGGTTCGCCGATGTTCGCTGGGTCGCGAACATTTGCAGCAATTTGCGTTCGCGGTTCGCGAACCGAAAATTTTATGTTTGCGACATCACTATTGATGAACAAGATCATATTGCGAAGGTGATAGTACACCCTGACCACTGACACTGGTCACTGCTAAGCATTTATTTTGTTGATGACACATCATTATTAATAGTCATGGCCAGTGAGTTATCTTGAGAACTAGTTAATGGTTGGTAATGGTTGCAGATGACTCAGGTAAGTTGGTATATACAGTGACAGTATTTAGCACTGTAATGTACATGCATATTTATTTGTGTTTTATCCTCCTCTGCCTTTTTTTTTTACTTTTTTTTCAGATTGTTGTTTTAGAAAAAAAAAACGTATGTGTGAAACTGGATCAAAGGCTTCGGTAGGCTGTAAGTTCCGGATTTCAAGCCCGTAACACCACATTGGCAAAAAATGCCAATTGAATAGAAAATTAGCTTATGGGCTCCATTACGGGCTCCAGTAACTTACAATTGCTCAATTGAATGAGGCTCATGATTTCCAAAATGCTGAGGCTTCTTAGCAGGGGCGGCCCGTCCATTGGGGCGTCAGGGCAAACGTCCCCCCAAATATTTTCGTGACCCTGCAATAAAAAAACACAACAATGTATTAGTAATAAGCCAAAAACAATTAAATATAAGGTGTACATCATCATTCAAGTCTTAATACAGTAATAAAATGAAGTAAACTATTCCCAGGGACACTGTCACTTTAAGAGAACCCCTTGCGCTGTGTGTATATATTAACTAATGCTGCTGTGTATCTATTGTAGCCCTCTGCACCCTGTGTGATCATATTACACTAGTAAAGTACACTAACCTTTAGACTCTTTCACTCTTCTCTTCAATGAGGCCTGGCCTGGCCCCCTGACCGTTAATGCATGCCGCCCACCAGCACAGTGACGATATGCATGGGCGGTCATAAATGTATCAATTTAATGACTGACAGTCTTCCATCATTGACCAATCAATGATGGAAGGTTGTACAGTTGCCAAGAGAACATTGTAAACCCACCCAGACCGTTAGCCCAGAGCGCCTGCCAGCTAATAGGGCCTCGAGTTTACTTTTTGATTGACTGATACAGTGAATAAAACCACCAGTTGCCTGTCCCTTCCCCCTTTCTGTTTCCTGACCCTGGTCACGCTGAGACTGAGAGACCTCCCTGGCTGAAACTACTCACATCTGCTCTGCAGCCTGCCTAACAGTAAGTCTACCTGGCACCTGCCCTGCCCCTGGCCAAACCAAACCCCTAGTAGCCCCTAATAAAAGGTAGGGTCACCCAGTTACCCCACTATGCCTGCCTGGCCTGCCACCTACCCAGCCACCCACCAACTTACCTACCACCGACGACCCTAGGCCTGCAATGCCTGGTGCCACCCCCAGCCATCACCCCCATGTGGCCTGTGCCCCCTCCGATCAGGCCTGCCCTATGCTATGCCACCGCCCGATTACCCCGATCACGGGATCGGGGTAGTCGGGTGGTGAGCGGGGTGGCACAGGCCACATGGGGGTGATCGGATCACCCCCATGATGAGGCCTGTGCCACCCCTGATCACCTCCATGTCGCCTGTGCCACCCCCGAGGCCCGATCACCACCACCCTGATGTGGCCTATGCTATGCCACCGCCTGATTACCCCGATCACGGTGGTCGGGGTATTCGGGCGGTGAGCGGGGTTGCACAGGCCACATGGTGGTGGATGATCACCCCCATGAGGCCTGTGCCACCCCTGATCGTGGCCTACGCGGCCACTGACCGACCCCACCCGATGGGCGCCTGAGCGTGACCGACCCCACCCTGATCCAACTACCTAGCAGCCCCCCCCCACACTATTTTTATTCCATTTTTAGAAGTAACAGGCATGTGCATGTGCCTGTCACTTTTAAAGATAAAATAAAAATAAGGTAAGGGAAAAACAATACAGTAAAAACATAACACATACTAAACAAACAATAATACAATTATACAAATAAAGTAAACAGCACATACATATTAAACAAACAATAATAAAAATAAAATAAACAACAGCACATACTTACCTGTCAAATTGACCCCTCCAGCGTTGGCCTTCTGCCCTCTATGACCTGGATAGTCATAATAATCCAATGTTGATTGAAGCCCATGTCATAAAATCCAATGTTGATTGAAGCCCATGTCAAATAAATAATCCAATGTTGATTGAAGCCACTGGTCAAATAAATAATCCAATGTTGATTGAAGCCACTGGTCAAATAAAGAATCCAATCTTGATTGAAGCCACTGGTCAAATAAATAATCCAATGTTGATTGAAGCCACTGGTCAAATAAATAATCCAATCTTGATTGAAGCCATTGTCCAAAAATAATCCAATCTTGATTGAAGCCATTGTCCATCCATTCTGGCCCATTGAAAGAGGCCTCCACAAAAAAAAAACCCGACGCTCTAAAAAAAAAAACAACAAACTAACAGAGCTCCTCCTACAAGGAGCACCACCCGCGATTAATTGATTTTTTCCCACGGTCTGCTTTATATACTAATTTTTGAAGGACTCTGATTGGCTGAAATTTTTGATTGACATCGATTTCATCCAATGAAAGTCTTTAAAAAATTAGCAAATCAGCAAGCAGGTATGGAAGCCTGTAAGGGAAAAAAAGGTTAGTGTGAACTTGTTTGACCCTGTATGTATTATACATATTACAGGGCTATTTATGTGATATACATGTTACAGGATAATATCCTGTAACATGTATAGCCAAAAAATAGCACTGTAATATGTATAAAAAATAATGTGTAATAGAAATACATGAACAATATAATAAAATAAGTTATAAAGTACATCAATTAATCAAATAATAAATATCAATTAATATATATTTTTTTATGTATATGTTTATGTATATTTATGTGTATTTTTTATGTGTGTGTGTGATATATATATATATTTATATATATTGATATATATATATATTGATATATATATATATATATATATATATATATTTATATATATATATATATATATATATATTGATTGATTGATAGATATATTGATTGATATATATATATTTATATATTGATTGATTTATATATTGATTATTGATTGATATATATATATATATATATATATATATTGAGTTATATATTATATATATATATATATATATATATATATATTTATGTATTAATTGATTTATATATTGATTATTTATTTACATATATATATATATATATTTATTTATTTATTGAGATATATTGATATCAATTGATATATATATATATATATATATATATATATATTTTTTTTTTTTTTTTGTACAATTTGGGCCTACATGGTCCCAATTTGTTATTTAGGGTTTTTAAGGTGCGGTTGGGGCCTATATGGTCACACTTGGTCTTTTAAGGTTTTTAAGGAGCGGTTGGGGCCTATATGGTCACACTTGGTCTTTTAAGGTTTTTAAGGAGCGGTTGGGGCCTATATGGTCCCACTTTGTTATTTAAGGTTTTTAAGGTGCGGTTGGGGCCTATATGGTCCCAATTTGTTATTTAAGGTTTTTAAGGTGCGGTTGGGGCCTATATGGTCACACTTTGTTATTTAAGGTTTTTAAGGTGCGGTTGGGGCCTATATGGTCACACTTTGTTATTTAAGGTTTTTAAGGTGCGGTTGGGGCCTATATGGTCACACTTGGTCTTTTAAGGTTTTAAAAGTTACGGTTTGGGTCTTGAACGTTCTAATGTTTTTTGTTGTTGTTTTCTATCACTTCCCAGGTGCAAACTATCTGTGGAAGCAGATTTGTTTGGACTCGTTGGTTGACTTACTGGATGTGAATACCCCGAGAAGGAGAGTCAACTGTAGGTGAGTATATGGCCACACTTGGAATTTGAAGATTTTTAAGGTGCGGTTGGGGCCTATATGGTCACACTTGGTCTTTTAAGGTTTTAAAAGTTAAGGTTTGGGTCTTGAACGTTCTAATGTTTTTTTTGTTGTTTTCTATCACCCCCCTGGTGCAAACTATCTGTGGAAGCAGATTTGTTTGGACTCGTTGGTTGACTTACTGGACGTGAATACCCCGAGAAGGAGAGTCAACTGTTGGTGAGTATCATTGCTTTTAATTTTCTGCCCATGCGTATAGGTGCAAATTTGATGTTGATGTACTCTTGTCACATGAGGGTTTGCAATCTGTAATGTATACCAATGAATTCAACACACTGTTATTTTAAAGTAATTTTGTGACATAATATAAATTAATATACCGTGATCTCTTTCTTCTATTGGTATCAGAAATGAATACTATTGACTCTCTACTTGTGAAGCCTTTCGGCACCCTAACCTATGAGGAGAAGGTGGAAGTAAAACGGTTAGGACCTGACCAACCAGAGATAAATCTGCAGCAAATCGCAAGAGATAGAGGGAAGCAATATATCCGTACTTTCAATACTGAATGGTACAAGAAGAACGAGTGGCTTTGTGGAAGCGTTTCTAGGAAGGCCTTATATTGTTTCCCATGGATCCTATTTGGTGGTGACGCTGCTTGGACCAAAACTGGAGTGACTGACGTAAAACATCTAGCTGACAAATTGGCGAAACACAAAAGTTCTAAAGCTCACTTGGATAACAGGATCAAGTTTGAGATGCTTGGACAGGCGAACATTGCAGTTCAACTGGACCAAGGATACCAAGTCAGTATTCAAAAACACAACTAAGAAGTGGCTAAGAACAGGTACATCCTTTCCAAGATAATTGATTGTGTTCGCTTTTGTGGCGCTTTTGAACTGGCATTAAGAGGACACGACGAGAGTGAAACATTGCTAAATCCAGGAGTGTTTCGAGGCCTGGTGGATTTGGTTGGCAGTATCGATAGTGCAATGGAACAGCATTTGAAGACTGCAACTGTGTTTAAGGGCACGTCCAAAACCGTGCAGAATGAGCTACTGGACTGCATGCATGAAGTTATTAAGGAAGTGATTCAGCAAGAGCTTAAGGAAGCCCAGTTTGTGGCAATCCAAGCGGATGAAACAACCGATATTTCCGCTAGGACACAGTGCGTTGTAGTCTATCGATACATTGACAAGAAGCATCAAGTGGTGGAAAGATTTGATGGCTTCACGGAAATGAAATCAACGGATGCAGACTCTATTGCTGCTGTTGTGCTGGAAAGTCTGAATACTGTTCTCCCAGAGCCAGAAGGCAAGAAGAAACTCATAGCGCAAAGCTACGATGGTGCCAGTGTGATGCGTGGAGATCAAGGAGGAGTTCAAAGAAAAATAAAAGACGTGTACCCAAACGCACACTACGTCCATTGCTATGCTCACCAACTGAACCTAATAATGGAGAAAGCCGTTTCAAGGATTGGAAGAGTTTGAGTTTTTTTTTTCCAACATAGGCGGCATACCATCTTTTTTTTCACGCTCTCCAAAAAGGACTGGAGTTCTGGATGAGGCAGTTGGTAGAAGACTTCCAAGAGGTGCACCGACACGATGGAACTTCAACGTTAGGACCGTGAATGTCATCTACGAGAACAGAGATGCGCTACTTGAGTGTTTCCAGACAATTGAAGCATGTCTAAACTTTGATCAAACATCTATACGTGAAGCTGCAGGTTTCATTGGAATGCTGGAAGACAGGGAGTTCCTTTACTTCCTTAAATTATTTCATTTAATAATGCCACATGTTGACATCCTCTATAGTCAGCTTCAGAAGCGAGACACGGATACTGTTTATATCAAAAAAGTCACAGAAGACTTTGTCGCCAGCATCCAGAAAATCCGTAATTCTGTTGAAGAGATAGAAGCAAGTTTGCCGAGCGATGTAACAGTCAACAGACGGAGTGCGGAGATCTCAACCTTGAGACAATTTTCAAGAGAGGTATGTGACATACTGGTGGTTCATGCAAAAGAACGTTTTTCATTTTCAAATCACCTAGTCAGTGCCAAACTTGTTCAAAGTGACTTGTATAAAACCCATGACACTTGCTTTCCAACCCAAGCTCTGGAAGACACTGTGCAAGCATATCCAATACTGAAGAAGGAACAATTACGCACTGAGCTGTCACTTCTGTATGGGAAGACAGATTTTCATGCTTGTACAAGTGCTGTTGCTCTGCACAAACTTTTACATCAATTTAATCTGCAGAATGATTTCACAGAGACAGTGAAATTATTAAGAATCCTGATTACAACACCGATGACCACTGCAGAATCAGAAAGATGCTTCTCCACATTGAAGAGGATAAAAACCTTTTTAAGAAGCACCATGTCCCTGGAGCGGTTGAATGCATTGGCGATGCTCTTAATGGAAAAGCAACTGATTTCCGAGATCCCAGACTTCAATGAAAAAACCATTGAGAAGTTTTGTTCTTTGAAAGATCGCTGTGCAAAATTTAAATACAAGTGATTGAAGCAAAGAATGCATACCCCCAGGGTGTGCAAAGATAAACTGCGTTAAGCAGCACCACCTCACACTACCAAACATAACTAGTGGTAAGTAAAGTATGAACGGTGTGTGGGTGTGCATATGGAAGGAGCTATGAAAGGTGTGTGCATGGTCAGTAACAATTGTTGAAGCCTTGGCGTGGTTTGAAGGAATTTGAGGCACTTCCAAGGGTAGCTGTCACTTGTGTACGGGAAGCAAGAATTCCATGTCTGTACAAGTGCTGTTGCTCTGCAGCAACTTTACCATCAATTTAATCTACATAATTTAACAGAGTGAGTGAAGCTATAAGGAATCCTGCTTACAACACCGAAGACTACTAAAGAACCAGAAAGATGCTTCTCCACATTGAAGAGGATAAAAAGGTATTTAAAAAGCACCATGGCCCTGTAGCGGTTGAATGCATTGGTTTGAAGGAATTGGAGGCACCTTCAAGGGTACGTAAAGTTCTCAGAAATGGCACCACCTCACTACCAAAAATAACTAGTGATAAGTAAAGTATGAATGGTGTGTGGGTGTGCATATTGAAGGAGCTATGAAAGGTGTGTGAATGGTCAGTAACAATTGTTGAAGCCTTGGCGTGGCGTTACTGCTCATATGGTTATCTATATGCTAATTCAACGTGTTTGTTTGACATTGATTATTGTGTTGTCTAAACAGAAGTTAAATGTTGTTGTTTTCTTGAATCCCAAGATTCACTGGTTTGGGCCTATACAATGCTGATTGGTCTTCTAAGGTATGTTTGGGGCCTATGGTCACACTTGGTCTTCTAAGGTATGTTTGGGGCCTATATAGTTCCACTTGGTCTTCTAATGTATGTTTGTGGCCTATGGTCACACTTGGTCTTCTAAGGTATGTTTGAGGCCTATATGGTCACACTTGGTCTTCTAAGGTATGTTTGGGGCCTATATAGTTCCACTTGGTCTTCTAATGTATGTTTGGGGCCTATGGTCACACTTGTTCTTCTAAGGTATGTTTGAGGCCTATATGGTCACACTTGGTCTTCTAAGGTATGTTTGGGGCCTATATAGTTCCACTTGGTCTTCTAAGGTATGTTTGGGGCCTATGGTCACACTTGGTCTTCTAAGGTATGTTTGAGGCCTATATGGTTCCACTTGGTCTTCTAAGGTATGTTTGGGGCCTATATAGTTCCACTTGGTCTTCTAAGGTATGTTTGGGGCCTATGGTCACACTTGGTCTTCTAAGGTATGTTTGAGGCCTATATGGTTCCACTTGGTCTTCTAAGGTATGTTTGGGGCCTCTATAGTTCCACTTGGTCTTCTAAAGTATGTTTGGGGCCTATGGTCACACTTGGTCTTCTAAGGTATGTTTGAGGCCTATATGGTTCCACTTGGTCTTCTAAGGTATGTTTGGGGCCTATATGGTTCCACTTGGTCGTTTAATGTTTTTTAAGTATGGTTTTGTTCTTGAATGGTCTGATTGATTTGCTTGTTTTCTTTCAACCCCAGGTGCAAACCCTATGTGGCGGCAGATTTGTTTCTACTCGTTGGTCAACTTACTGAACGTGAATACCCTGAGAAGAAGACCCGACTAATGGTAGGTGTCACTCCTTTAATTTTTCTGTTAATACGTATAAATGCATTTATGATATTGCTGTAGTCTTGTCACATGAGTTTTTTCAATCTATATTGTATACCAATGAATTTAATACATTGTTACTTTACTTCTTGACATTTCTGAATTGGTGATCATGTATTTCAATGGGCTTTACAAGTATAAGGTCATTGGGCGGGGCTTATAAAGGTCATCATGGCGTCAGGGAGAGGAGTTATAAAAATGGGTGTGGTTTGGAAAAGGGGGAGTGGCTATGTTTCGCCCCGGCGCCCCTCCAACTTGAAAAGCCACCAGCCGCCACTGCTTCTTAGGGTAATTTCATCTAGAGACCTGTCTGTTGTATTGCAGCCGTATTAAATTCCAAGCCCATTGCGGCAATGGGAGACCCGCAACGGCTGCGGGCTTGAAATTTGGCCAAGTTACAGAGCAATTAAATTAGACCATGGCGAGAGTTACAGGCTTGAGACACAAGCCCGTAAATCCTTTCTGCGCAAGCAAGCTGTAAAGTGGACGAACGAGCCGTGATCGGCTGTAACTATCCAATTGCTGTATAACATAGTGCGACACAGGCCTCTCAGCCAATAAAAAGCAGTCTAGCTGCATATAATTGACAGAGAGAGATTAGAAATTTGTATTACATACGCCCATGTGTTGACTGTGTTGTATTTTCTTTCGAAGTAGCACACAGGTCCTGGAGTCTGAAGTTGGGTTCAATTGGAGAGAGAGTAGGAAAGTTTTGAGAGAGGTAGTTTGCGATTTTATTCATTTTATTCTATTTCATACAGATTTACATTTAATACTTGCATACACATATTTACAGATTACACATATTTGCAATACACATAATTTAAAGAACACGGATAGAGACATATATAGTTAGGTCACACAACCCCCACTCCCCACCCCCATCCCATCACCGAAACCCCATCCCCCAACAGTTATTAATAACACATAGCACACACATTTTTTTTCTCAACAGACATATATAGTTATACTTTTTTATGTATCCTTATTTTACTATTGGGATATTATGGAGGGAGGAAAGAGGAAGGAAGAGGAGTGGAGAGGTGGGGAGGAGAGGAGCGGGAGAGGCGAGGAGAAGAGAGAAGAGAGAGAGGTGGCCATGGGGATTAGAGATGGGGAGAAGGAGGTGAGGAGTGAGGTGGAGGAGGTGGAGGAGGACGAGGAGTTGGAGGAGGGAGAGGAGGAGGGAGAAAAGGGCGCAGAGGGAGAGGAGGGCGAGGAGGTGGAGGAGGAAGAGGGTCAGGAGGGAGAGGAGGGCGAGGATAAGGATGAGGGAGAGGAGGAGGAGGGATAGAAGGAGGAGGAGATTGCAGAGGAGTAGGTGGGTAATGGAAGGGGGGTCGAGCATCAGGCACACACAGCAGAGGGAGAGAGGGGAAGGAGCCTGATCCCAGGGGGTGTGTTAGTTTGGGGAAGGGACAGGCCCCAGGGAGAGGTCAGGGAGGCAAAGGTCCCCATCCACAGTCTAGAGGGCAAGAGGCTAAGGGCAAGCACAGGGCCCACAATTATACACACCGGGCGAATGTGGTCCTCTTCGGTGCTATCCATAGCTGCCTCGTCATTCTTTCAGGGGAGGGGGGGAGTGATGCCAGAGCCTAGGGCTTCAGTCTTGGAAGGAGGTAGTGGCAGAGGTTACTGCGGTAGGCACAGTACCAAGGGATGTGAGGTCTGTCAAGCACAGATTCTATGACATCAGGGCCAAGGTGAGGAGGATGATGGCTAAGTAGGACATGGGCCGTAGCGTGACCTATAATAAGTAGGAGATGGTCGCCAGGGACCTTCAGAGACCGTTGCCCGCCGCTGGAGCTTTAGGCCCGGCAGGATCCAACCTCCATATCAGGTGAATATCACATACACCAACATGCCACCACATGTGCATCACACACATTACACATGCACATGATGACCAACAAGGACACTGACATGTCAGCTCCATGGAATTAATAAGGAATAGATGGATATGTCATTAAATCCATGAAGCTGACAAATCACTGGCATTCCTGAGCACAACAACAGTAATCAAGCAACAGAGAGTCCATTTATGGGTGTGCCCACTGCAGCCTATGCATTTACAGAATGCAGCCGGAATCAAGATAGCGTTTGGAGCCAAGAACGATCAAGACCATAAACCAAAGAATAGATCACATCTAGCATATGATAGCTAATCTGAGTTGCAATTTGGAGAATCACCCAGGTTCAAGCCTAGATGTCAGATAGTTAGGAATGAACACATAACAATGTATTATTCATCATACTAATGACATATACCTTTCTTTTGTATCCTTCAGCATCAAGGAGGAGGTCTGGGTCCAGTGGCGAGCCAGAGGCGGGGGTTTAGGCTCCGTTGCAACAGGATGTGGAGGAGCAAGCCCCCGTCCAGCAGGAACTAGAGCAGGGGGAGGAGTAAGGAAGAGGATCTGAGGACCCTGGCTAGGAGGAGGTAATTTGGGTGGTGGGGTCACCGCCCGGACCACCGACAACCCCGCCGGGATTTGACCCACTATGCCCCTCCTCCAAAGACTAAGAATTTCGCCAGGGCCCTCCAACTGGACATATGGAGCCCAGGATTGCAGCCAGCCACCACCTCCTTCCCCCCACAGCAGTGCACTGGCCAGGCAGCCACCACCGGGCATACCCACACCACCGCAAGTTTCACCCCAGGCTTCAACCGGCCCCAGACCCTCCCCACTCCATCAGTTCCATGAAGGCATCTCTTGCATCTGTAAGCATATGGAAGGAAATGTATGAGGTGTAAGGTTTTCCCAGTGCCTCTCAGCTAGACATTCCTTTAATGACAGCCCCACCTTAACATGTAGTTCCCGCAATCTTAAAGCTATCATATAGCCAGATATCTAAGACATGATTGTTGTTAGTTTAAATGTAGTCTAATACTGCTATGGAGGTGGACTTGCAAAGTCTCACAATGGCATGTTAATTACAGCCAGCATTAATATATGCACTAGTGAAGCATGTGATCCTGATCTCAATATCGGTCTGAGAACAGATCCTTGGGTCTGATGTAAGTAACATTGGTTCTGGCTGCTGACCTTTGTGTCCTCTCCGTATTAATGCATATTTTCATATATTTCTGAATATCCAGAGACCTAGATAATAGTAATGCTTGCAGATGGGAATCAGGTGAGTTGGTATATTATTGCAGTTACAGTATTTAGCACTGTACTGTACATGCATATTGATTTATTTATTTTTTATCATCCTCCGCCATTTTTTAGTTGACCACTTTTTTTTCAGATTTTTTTTGGTCACCATACTGTATGTGTGAAACTGGATTGGATTACACAGTGCCGAGGTTGAATCATCTGTTTCATTGAGCAGATCTAGACAAGTTGTAAGTGCTATGTACATAGATGGTTTCTTCAATTAAATAAAGTGATTTGTGATGATCCTTTTTTTCATCAGATTCCGATTGCAGTGATGTAGTGACCACATGTGACCCTGATAGGTGCTATGCATCATGCTTATTCTAGACTATGACATTACCCCCTGTAGGTATCCCCTTTTTCCCAATAATAGCCTCTTGCTCTCTCAGGTACAGTCCACACCAAACCCATGATATTAATGTACAGTCTTGACCATTTCTGATTGTGGTCTGTGTATAATATAAAGCTTTGTAATACCGTTCTAACCATGTCAGTGTCTTTTCAATGGTTGGGGTTCAAGGACATCCCCATGCATCACATTAGTGTCACATTCCTTAATATGTAAACTAACAAGCCCCAGTTAACATGCAATAAATCAATACATATAAAAAGAATAATAGTCATAATAGCATTTGATATCATATAATACTAAATATAAAAAAAGAATAATAATAAAGGATTAATACACAGGCCAAGCCCAATAAGCGAAACTGTGGACTATGAACATTCACCTAAAGGCCTAAAATTAATATGACAGGTGACACTGGAGTGGGTTGCCAGTTCCTTCTAGTGGACTGTGATTTGTCTGACCTCTCTGCTATGATGTGCCCACCTAGAGTGACCCTACATGGTATAGCTCACAGCTTCATTGCCGTACACAAGCCCCTTCACCATCACCACTTAGCATATGTTGGAATGGTCATGCATATGCCAAAATGAAAAGCCATGCTGCAACATGCAGAAAGCATTTAAATACACACTACCTGATTGAATAGCAACACAAAAACATGACACTCATGCCATATAAACCCTTTCTCACTCACAGAGGCACTAATGTTGACCAAATTAGTGGCCAAATTACACTGCAGCATCACATATGTCAAGTACCCGGGGAACATTTTAATATTTGTTGTTCAGTCCAAAGATACTGGAGTGCCAAAGATACTGGAGAGGGTTACCACTTCCTTCTCCAGTGGACTGTAATTTGTCTGACTTCTCTGTCATGACCTGACCACCTACAGTGGCCCTACATGGTATAGCTCACAGTTTCATTGCAGTACACAAGCCCTTTCTCCACCATCACATAGCAATGCTGAAGGGGACCAGGGGAACATACCACACCACCACACTAATCTACTATAACACATCAGGAGGGGCCGCAAAAACACATGGAGACTGTGCAGAGGCACGTGGATCAACAGCCAACTCATCTCTATCAGGGGTAATCTCCACTATGCCCATCCTGGAAGGTCCCATTGCTGTACTGTTTAATACTTACTACATGAATCCCATGAAGTCATGTGTATCTGGTGAATTTGGTATTTCTGACTCTCTAGGAACTCGCCATTCTGGGTCATTTTACAAAATATTTTATTCTTACCCAGAATGGGTACTTGAAATTAGTTTCTGTGGAATTTATTAAGCTAATTACATGAATCCTATCTAGTCATGTGTGTCTGCGAATTTTGGTTTTCTGATTCACTGGGAAGTCACTATTCCGGGTCAGATTATGAAATATTGTATTCTGGCCCTGAACAGGTACTTAAATTAGTTTTGGTTCAATTTATGCAACTTATTACATGAATCCCATCTAGTCATGTGTGTCTGGTGATTTTGGTATTTTTGACCCTCTGGAAAGTTGTCGCTCTGGGTCATTGTATAGCATATTTTATTCTGTCCTGGAATGGGTACACAAAATTAGTTTCTGTGGAATTTATGAATGTTATGACATGAATCCCGTCATGTATATTTGATGAATTCGGTATTTTTGACCCTCTGGAAAGTCCCTGTTCCAGCTTATTTCATTAAAAAAAATTATAGTTTGGTTTGTTAAAGGGTTGTAAAGCATAGTGGGTTTTGGATCTTAAAAATAGTTCTCAGTGATGTTTAACACATCCCAATAATTTTAGAATTAATTCCCTTTATAAAGAAGGCATTCTGCTCTGTTTTAGCATGTTCCAGATTATATTTTGTTTTAAAGAGTTAACAAAGTATTATACTGAATTGGTTTAGGTAAACATTGTTCTCAATTGTATCTAACATATCCCAGTGATATTGGCATTGATTTCTTTTATAAATGGCTTGTTCCGTTACTGCTTTTACACCAACCCCAAAGCTTCAATACTTCTGGAGTTATGTGGAGAGTAAACAAATACATATGTATGTATATTTAATTGATGTTAATCTGTTTACTGACCTTCCCCCTACATTTATTGAGTTAAAACATATATATTTCATAGATCACACCACTGAGCTGATTTGATTGCCTAGAGAACAGACCACCAAGTCCCAAGTATAACTCTATTTTAATTATTATTTTTGTTGCAACATAAGATTTAACTTTTATTATTATTTCTGTAAAAATGTTTCTATGTACAAAATAAAACTGTGTTGAGTGAAAGGACTGCTTTATTTTCTCCTACTACTTTGATTGGCAGATTTTAGAGCTAATGACTACTCAATGGGTTAATATAGAGCTAATATATAGATACTCTTGTCAAAAAAGTGACTGTAATGTAACTACCAAAGGGTTACAATCCATACAATATTGCATTTAATCAATATGCCGTTAGGATGTACTGGCAGTGCTTTAATATTGTACTCCATTACTCCATTAGGCTCACCCCTGACAGTCTACTACTTGCCATATACTCAGTATTAAATATAAGTTCACTCATATGAACCCTATCCACACATGATGCAATCTTATCCGTTTGGCTGTTTGAAATAATGTACTCTATTACTGTATAAGTCAATATAACACCAACCTTCATGCCATATTTGTGAATGAGGAGAAGCAGACCAACTCACTCTGCAACGCCCACCCAATGCGCGTTTCACCGCCAGAAGGAGAGGATTCCTCAAGGGAGATGGTGCGGTCATCGCCCGCAGGCCTAGTAATAGTAATCGCAGAGTTATAGTTGGAGAAGCGCAATTGCTCCTGACCAGTACCTAGATGTTCGGTGAATCTGTGCGGCTGAATGGAGTGTAGTTATACCATTGGTATATGATCTTTCAAATCTTGTGTGTGAGATGATGTATTGATATAGTACTTTTTATACAAAGAACATACCTGATCGTATATAAAAATTCCAGTTTATTTTTGTTTTACAGAATTCTCCACCCTCTGGGTCGGAAATTTAGGTCATGTAAAAACAATGATGAAGCAATAAAATCCAAAGCAATAAAAAATGCTGATTTATAATATATACCGAAATGCACAAATAAATGGATAATCAAATGCATTTTGCTGTGGTGTACACAGCTTTCTCAGTGATAATATAGTTCTGTGGGTACATATGAAAGAGTCAAAAGTCTACATTGTAATACAGAGTACATCTTTTATGACTCTTCTATGCTATGCGCATAGCAGCAGGTGGTCCTCCGACTATTCTGGTCTCTTATTAAAAGCTAAAACATTTTCTTGAGGCTGTGACGTAGTCAAGAAAATGCGAGATTTGATAATTGTTTGTTTACATGTTGCTGATCTCACTGGAGATCATTTTGTATATGGCTCAAATTATGAATGAACTGTTAATATCCTTTACTAACCCATAATTTGCCCATTTCCAATCACATTTAGAATCTGTTAATGTATGACTCTGATACTTAATAATCTACAGGTATACCCCACTTGAAGCTACCGCATTTAGAGCTGATTCACTATAGAGCTGTTTTTCCTGCCAGACCCATCTTAATGCTAAACCCTGCTATAATGCTGTTTTTGCCAGCCAGATCCCTTTTAACGCTCTGATTTTCTATAGCATTGGCCCACTATAATGCTGTTTTTGCCAGTCAGACCCCTTTTAACGCTCTGATTAGCTATAAAACAGTTTTATTTTCTCCAAAGAAAACATAATCCAGGATGGCCCAAGCTTCAACATCAATAATTTAAAGTTTACATTTATGCTAATGTTCAGTTTGCAGTTTGCGTTATGTTTGCTGTTTGTTTGAAGTTCATATAAAACCAAAAAAGTTTAAATTTCTATTGAAATTGTGTGTTTTTTTCATGATTTCCCCTATCCCTATCTTCCCCATGTTAAACTGGCTTGTTTAGAGCTGTTTCGCTTAGCACTCCTATTGCCTGGAACCTATTTACAGTGTTAAATGAGGTATACCTGTATTCTAATCATTTCACATCTAATTGCTGTTTGAACTGCTCAAAAAACACACCAATACTGACGTGCTTAACTAAGTTTAACTTGTCCTTCCAACTGCTGCAATCTAAATGTACCATCACAGATTATAATGTTGTTATAATGTATCTGCTCATTACTTATATTTAACAATGTAAAGTTTCACTTCCTATGTTGAAATACATTTTTATTAATAACTTGATACTTATTTATACTATATTACAATTGATAATTATATAACAATATATACATAGAGTAGGTCAATACTACTGAACTATATTTTATTCTTTACTGTTAATGTTCTTAAAAATGATTTACCCCAAGTACTAAGTTGTAATATTAATTGTATTTTGTTTATTAGTGGAGGCCTATAAACACTTTTCCCTCTTAGCTATTCCCTTCTACTAAGTTGTCTTAATGGAGATAAAACTAAGTGGTTTACATTTTTAATATGATATGTTTTTTTTTACTTTATTGTAGCATGTTATATATTACTAGCGACTTGCCCATTAAAAAATCACGGTCAATAAGATTGTAAGGCTGGGAATGCTGTTTGGCACACAATGTAAGGTTTTTGGTTGTCTGAGCACCTTCGGCACTCATTGTGAGCCTCGCTCTGAGCACCTTTGGCGCTCATCGCGTGGCTCGCAATGATCGTCTTCATTGCAAGCCTCTCCGCTCGTGTAATTATGGTGGTGTAAGCACCTTTGGAGCTCATTGCAAGGGCCGTGCTGATCACCGTTGGCGCTCATTGCGAGCCTTTCCCCTTGTGTACTTTTGCACCTCTGAGAACTTTCGGCGCTCATTGTGAGCCCCTAATGTTGCCTAAAGATAGTCAATGATTAGTTACTATGAGACGGAGCACAGCAAGTAAAGCAGAGTGTGCGTCTTCATGAGTTGCAGAGGGCTAACCTAAGCAGGGACTATTTGTTTGATTTTAGGCAACAAAAACAGAGCCAATAAGCATTCTTTTAATTAAATAACTAACATGCTGTAATATTAAATAGATACACTGGTATATTATATACCGTGTTTCCATGGCCCTTTAATATAATTTGGAATATCTGTGGAAAAAACTCCTGAAATACCTCAAAAACTTCAGAAAATGCCCACCTACTATTACCTTTTTCATCTCACTATTATCTGTATATTATCTAGCTTGGGTATTCTCACACACAAATCAATTTTCTGAACACTACAGACCATATGCAAAACAACTATTTTTATCTAAACATCTCAGTTCTGAAAACCAACAGCCTTTCCTCAGAAACTAGTTTCCATTAATATTTACCTACACTTCACACATAAAATGTGAAGCAATACTACATATGGGAAAAGCAATTCCCAGGCAGCTCCCCCGCCAAAGTTTTAGAAAACTATCTTAATTAGATAGTGATTGACAGAGATTTACAATGGAACTTGTTGCAGAGAAATGATTAGTGCATTGAAATACATATCATCCAATGTGGTATACCTTATCATGTGTGTTAAATATCTGAGTTATCTTGTGTAAGTAAAACAACAAAAGTACAACTCTAAGAAAAAGAATGGATTCATGTATTAAATATGAACGTAAGCAAAAGATTAAATATGAAAGTAAGCACAAGTGGGTGAAGAGAGAAGGAAAATATTTTGGATACAAACATATGCAAATATATTATTCCATAAAGATTTAATATTGTGTGACTTTTTAAAACCTGTAGATACTCTCTGTAATCATGTGTCTAATTTAGCAAATCTATAGAGATCAAAAACTGATGTGAAAGTGTGAATTGTATCCATGGTTTGATCATGTTAATCCATATTATGAATGACTTTATTATAGGAGTATAATTTAATTTCATAACATGATATTGGAAGAAGGAACATTTTTGCTTGCAATCTAATCCTGCTCTGCCAATAAAGGTATTGTTTCTGCCACAACACCAATACTTATACTAACCCATAGATCTGCTATTGTAGGTAATAACTAATAAGTCCATCCTGCCTGCATCTAAAAAGGTTGGCTTGATAAACCATAAGGATAGTCTTATTAATTTCCAAAAGCATGCCTGAATTCATTAACTGGAACACTGAATAATAATTTAACAAATTTACCACCCATTCTGTAAAGCTGAAAAAATACAGAAAGCTCTGAAGTAAAACAATATAGACAACTGAAAAAATATAAATAAAAATATCTTATATGACAGTAATGGAGCTTACCAGTACCACATGCAATAGAAAATTAATGAGACCATATTTAGATGTTTTACTTTATTAAATGTTTAATTCCTAAAATTAACATATTGTAAATAAAGTAAATCTATGACCATATAAGTAGACTGTAGCACTGCTAATAAGAAGGTTAGAAGAAATCTGAAAACACTTTCTTTTTCAATAAAATTCACTGTGTGAACTAAAATTCAGTAAAAACAGAATTCTGACTTAAAACTATTTCACAATTTTAAAAATCCAACTTTGTAAAACTGTTCTTATTTCTTTATTTCTTAGACTATAAATAATAGGATTGAATAATGGTGTCAACACAGTGTAAATAAGTGATAGAGCCATGTTTGCATTCAAATTATTTCTTTTGGATGGAATTACATAGATAGTTATTAGTGTCAGATAATATGTACATACAACAGTCAGATGGGAGCTGCAGGTGGAGAAGGCTTTATGTTTCCCAGTAGCTGAGGGGATTCTGAGAATACTAGTGACAATACGGACATAAGTTAGGATGATAAACAAAAATGGCAAAGTAGCAGCAGGGAAAGAAAATATAAATATCTGCATCTCTAGTAAGGATGTATCAGAGCAAGAACACTTCAGAACAGGAATCAGGTCACAATAATAGTGATCAATAACATTGGAGCCACAAAATTGCACTGTGCTCAACTGAGCAATTACAACAAGAGCTGACAGAAAGCTGTACAGCCAAGTCAAGAAAACAACATGGAGGCAAAACCTGAAGATCATGATAGAGTTATAACGCAATGGGTTACAGATGGCCAAGTATCGATCATAAGACATCACTGTAAGGAAGAGAGATTCTGCAGTTGTAGAAGAACAAAAAATGTAAAGTTGAGCAATACAACCAGTCACAGGAATTGTTGCTCCCTCTAACAGAATGACTGAGAACAATTTCGGGATAATGTTTCCAGTGAAAAATATCTCCGTTATGGCTAATTGGCTGAGGAAGAAATACATTGGTGTATGAAGTTGGTGTATGTATAACACAACTAGAGTAATTAATACATTACCAGCTAATATCATAATATAAATAATGAAGAGGCAGAAGAAGAAGAAGATTTTCAGGCTATGAAGACCTTGAAATCCAAGAAGCAGGAATTCAACAATGATTGTCTGGTTTTCTTCTTGCATAGTGTTTGTTTTACGATTAACATGTTTGGATCCTAAATAAAATTATATATTAAATATTAATGTTGTTAGTATTTACCAAATCATTTTCTAAATTTTCTACAGTTGTTTATATTGGTGAAATTAAAAAATCGCTATATAAAAATCTTTAAAGACATTTTTAATTAGAACCCTTACAGTCATTTCACAAAATCTCAAAATATGTCACTAGAATATTACTTATAACATGGCATATATTAACAATCTATTTAAGCAACAATATAAGTAATCACTTACTACAATACAGACTAAATTCCATGGGCCCTCATTCAATTGCGATTTGGCCAATTAAATAGGGGTCTGAATAAGCACATAAAATATTTTTTTTAAATAAGTTTTTAGTTAGTAAACATTTATCCAAAGCAAGGTTTTCACTAACTTTTTACTTCTTTAAAAAATATATGCTATGTGCTTATTTAGGGCCCTATTCTATTGGCCAAATAGCAATTGAATGAGGGCCCGTGTGTTTACTTACAACCATCCTCTAGAACAACATTTAAAATTATTTGATGTTTACAGGTACTCGTGACTAAAGAGGTCAACATAAAATAACATTTCCACAAAGAACCTGTCCTTGTATTGTATCCTGGGACCACTAAATATGAAACAAAATCTACTCATGAACAATTGCTCACTGAATAATAATAATAAAGAATGGGACCAAGCATTGCAAGAAAGCTGTCTGCAAACTGTCAGCACATTTGTATAAGGGTGAAGTTGTGCATAAATCAATATTAGCACAATGAAATAAACTACTGAACACAAAAAAGTGTAATTTCCTTCAAAGCAAGACGCACTATCCAAAACCTAAAAATTTAAATATTCAAAGGCAAAAATAGGTTTCTGGTATGAAGCATTATGCAAATTTAAAATTGTACCTGTCTTCTATTACTTCCTTCAGTATTACATGTTAACCTAATTTATTGAATAAGATAAATTTTGTATGTGTCAAAACTAATCAAGAAAATAAGTAATGTGTAGAAAAATAATAATGCAAAGCAGTTAACATTTGCCAAATTTAATGCAAGTTAATTTCTTTGCAGTGTATTTGAATTTTGCATACAATGGAGTGATCCATCCAAAATATTGTTGCAGGAGAAGACAAAAATATGACTTATCCATGCACAGTTGAAATAATAGTTTGTAAGCCTGCAATTCTCTATGAGCCCTATTTGAGACAAGTAAACTTTTTTTTGTAATGTTACACGCACATATTCAATGCAGTTAACTCACAATTATTTATTATTTATCTCACCCAACATCATCCTCATATCTTGCCAATCACAAATTAGTTGTAGAATTAAGTGTATACTCATATTATTACGCTAAAAAGCAATCCAGACATTTTAATTACTGATGAGACACAGTTATATGAACCAATAGAAAATGAGAATGTCATGATATTGTATATATAAGTATAATTAAATGTGAGTAAACATTTTGCAAGTAGATAAGTACATTTGCTGATAGGGCTAGCACTTCAATAGACAATGCATTAGAGCATCTATTTCTAGTCCATGTGGGTTTCATGATATGTATTAACCTCTTAAGTACTGGGTTCTAGTGTTACTCTGAATGATGTATAATGACACAAACATAATAAAAATATGATATTTTTAAATTACATATATGTACCTATGGAACTGTTAAGCATCAAATTCTGCTGCACTTCCATGCTTTTATTGTTTTTAGTGGTTTCAGTCTCTTTAATTGCTGGTTTTAAAACCAGTGCGAGTTCTCAGTGAATTCTGAATTGAATAGGGATTTCATGTAAATATAAAAAGAGCCACTTGAAATATTTCAAATGTGAAAAAAATCAATTTGAAATCTTTCCACAATTTACATGTCTGGCTTGTCTGCAGCCATCAGGGCTAGTTCACTCACAATCACGCTGAGAGTTGTGAATAGATTAGTTAGGGAACGTTACTGGACACTTTTTGTGTGCGTAACTGTGCGAAATATGGAATTGATTGAGGCCCTCTTGTAGTATGTATCCATTATTTTTACTTATAATTATTCACTATATAAGGCTTTATAATGTTGTGCATTATGTTGGCACTTTTTAAATAAATAAAGGAGAGGAAGTAAAAGAAAAAGAAGAAAAATAATAATAGCTTCCTACCATGTATTTCCTAACTGAGGTTACACAAATACTATTTCAACAAATGTAAAGCTTCATTGAATAGATTATTTTGAATATGTCATCTCTCCTGGATCAGCATTGTATTGTTTTACATACAAAGCATTTTATCTCAACCCAATTGAGAAGTGCTGTATTTGACTTTAAAGATTTGTTGTTGAAAGTATTTAGTATTACTGTTTTTTTAGTAGTAGAATGGAACTGGTAACGTATATATTTTCTGCTTTTTGAAACATTGAGGTTATAGTGATTCTCTAAGTATTACCTGTGTACATCTTAAAATCTTCCATCTCAAACTTTCTCAATTAGCCATTCGTTCCTGTTTTATTTATTTATTTATTTTAAGAAAAAAAACGTATAATTAACAATTCACTAATTACAATGATCAGACCAAAAAAGGTTGCACATGATGGACTAAAATTATGTTTTCAACCTCAATTTCTATGTTATTTTGTTACTATGTTACTATAAGAGTGACACTAATTTCCTAAATGGAATAAAAGAAGCTCCCTCAGTAAACTTACCACAAGACATGGAATGTTGCTCTCATTCAACAAGATGGACCATTGTCCATATGTAAAATATAAACATAGCACAAATCAGTTATCTGTGTATGAAGTGTATACATTCAGTGTTGCAGACCTTTTATATCCATTCCCCAATATGTTGTGAGGTCCCTATGGGACTTTTGCTGTGTAAATGAGTCTGTTGTGTCTAATTAGTGAAACAGCAAGGCAAACATTACATCTTAAAATCTGATTAATAGAGTTGCTTCCAATCACATAAAATAACTGAATATTTTGGAATCTATGAAAGCAACTTGTTTACACTCATAATTGTGGATAGAACATATGTTAGTTCTCACTTTCCATTGCTCACTTTATTTACGCCACCTATTTGTGCTTCCTGTTTCGTGCTTCAAATTATCCATTACATGGCAACACTTTTAAGGATACATGGATTGCTAGGTCTGTTTCTTAACTTGCAAAATGCAGTGATGATTGAAATGTCGGACAGGGGAAATCTGGCTAATGAAAATACAGTATCTTATTTTACTTATTGTCCCAATTTATTTTTATCTCTGAGCAATGTTATTCCTACAACACATTTCCAGAAAGGAAGGCTGCATCTTACATTAGGTCTTCTTATAAGGCCTTCAAGACAATCAGAAACAATTGTATTGTATAACATTGTTGGCTACCAAACATGAAATAAACTTGCAGAGCTGTATAAAGGATGGTAGATTACAGCAGAACTTGTGTATGAGTTCAGAATAAATATTGCATACATACAGGGTAAGGTCAAGACAGGCACCATAGGTTCAATATCAATCATAACCTATACTATGATATACTAAATGGACAGGGGAAAGAACAAGGTTAAGGTAGAGCTAGGCTGGTGAGTGTTTGATGCTAAGAATGAACGTATAATACTTACAGTAGTATTTGATAGATTCCTCAATTTCTTATATAAGACATTTGCAGTTCTACTGTATATGAAATGGAATCTTCTATTTCATGTTGCTATACAAGTGCAGGATGAGTAGGCTAATTGTGAACATTTGTGAGACAATCAAAACACGTACTAGTACTAATATAATAATGATGGCCCCCTCTTCTCATCTTCAGAACATCTTATTGCCTTCCTTTACATTAAATGTGCATCTAAGAGAAGCAAATCTTGGTTCAATTATCCTATATTATCAACAATTGCTATCTCAGACACGTCAGCACATGTTAGTCTACTGAACGTCTTGAACATGAGCTTCACCGACAATGTGCAGACAACTCATGGTGACTGCATAGAGGAGAAACATGCACAAAGTTAGCGTAGGTCAGGGGAGTAGGAACTGGCGTGGAGGGTGATGAGGGGGATAAATCCCCCCCAGAATATATGAACAGGGGACACACAAAATAGCTAAATTAATTGTAATCATGCATTACCAGAACTTGCCACTAGAAGCCAAGAAGCAGCAGACACAGTATTTGCACACAACATTGTAATTAAAAATGTCCAGTATACTTTTTTCAGGCATGTATTTTTGCACTAGAACACCTGAATTTTGCAAGTCGTTTTTTACTCTTGCAATAGACACAGTTGATTCTTATGTTTCCAACTAATTTCTACTATGTGTTCTTTATTCTTTTTTTTCTTTTTTTTTCACTTTTTCCATCTAATTTTCTACCTCTCTTCTCAGTCTTCAGCTTTTTGCTCTTCACTAATTCCTCTTCCCTTCCCCTTCTATTCTCTCATCACCCATATCCCACCTACCCTCACACTATTATCCCCTGGTAAAGTATCATGTTGCCTATGTTATGCAGTGATATGATAGTGGTATTATACATAAGCAAAACATGAACAGTAGATTTCAATGTCATGCATCACTACAGCACAAATACAGTTCTGTGTTTTCCTCTCCTCTTTTATTTATTTATGTATTAAAATAACGTAGACTTACTCCCTACTCCAAATTCTTTTTCATGAAGCTGATTTACTCTGCAGGTAGGTCTATCATATATACTTGAACTTGGACTGATACCATTAGAATTGAGGAAAAATCTGTATTACCTTGGATCACTGCTTCTATTAGTGGTGGCTAGGTACCATTCATTTGATATTCTAACACATTTTGTTTATATTGTGTAGAAGGCCACTAGTGTATGTTAATTTTATACTTGTTCTTTGGCCTGCCCACTCTTCCCTTGGAGGCTCCTAGGAGCAGCGTTGATTTGCATCACTCATGAACTCAGTTTTTTTGTCTCTTTAAACTTTTTTCCCCCAAGATTTTTTTTGGCTCCTACGCCCATGGTGTAGGTGATGCAGTTTCTCAATAATCTCTATTCACTGTAAATCATGTGTGTAACGGAGCAGGAACACGCAGTCCAAAATCTCCGCTGGTATACGGTAAAATACCCAAGAGGCACTACAGTTTCACCATTCCCGACCTCCCATATTGGACGACACACAATTTGGGAGTCAAATGAATACTGACTTTATTTTGTTATTGCAGAACTATATATACATCTCTTTGGCCACAGGCAATACACATGCCCATATTTGGCTACACACAATACACACAAAGAGAACAATAGGGGGGGTCACACCTCCCTGGCAACTTTGATACAATCAGACACTGATTCAATTACACCTCTTTGTTCTTATCAGAGAATTAAAACACTTTGGAAAATGCAAGGATCCTTTACAACTTTCTTATCTCTTGAATCTCTGTAATAGGATTATCTATTAGCCTAGGTCTGCAAAAGTCTGGCTAATATTCTGCAGAGCATCAACCAGCATACATATTGTAGGATCATATTTTAACCAAGAATAATCATAAAACAGGGTAAAACAGTGATGGGTTCCGCTACACACCTCCCCCGTGACCATAAGCCGGCATACACGGTCTGATCCCAACGGATCGGCCTGGGGATGTCCGGACAAAAGTATTTGTTGGTCAATTCTCTAGTTTGACATCCCATCAGCATTACTGCAATTCACATTTACTCACATTTCCCATATCCCCAGATAGCTGGGATCTGAGCGCACAAAACCACCGAATAGCGCTCAGATCCTCTTCACACAGTTCAATTGCCATGTAGCTAAAGTCTTTCCCATAGTCTTTCATTATATGAATGGGCTTCATGGCATAGCTATCTGGGGTATCATGGTTCACACAGGGCAAGTACAGAATGACCCCCCTGTATGTAAAGGGCCAGAATGAGTGACTTATACTCTGGTATGGCCGAACACTGGTTCCAAAGGGCAATATGTACCAGGGCCATAGTCGCAGGGCAGGAGGCTGGCAAACAGTCCCCTCCAAGCCAAGGTGGCGAAGGGCACTTCGTCACACATCTCTCCTTTGGGGGGAAGTCTAACCAGGTACCTGGATATTTTGCTGTGGTGAGGGGGCAACACGCTGAGGGGACTTGAGGGGCAGAGGCCAGCGGCACTCTGCCCTGATGCCAGCTCTTCTGCTGGTATAACCTGCAGGACATCCTGCTCTGTACAAGGGACAAAGGGAGGGCAGAGGCCGACTGCACTCTGCCCCGCTGTCAGCTCTTCTGCTGGGGTACTTGGGACATATTTCGGCTCAGTAGCCAGGGAAACGTGGGGGTCAGTGGGGGTTAACATTTCCTCTGTTAACCCTGGGGCCACATTAGAAGTTAGCTGGGGAGGGGAATTTGTACTTACCCCCTCCTCCGGTTGTCCCAGTGACGGTAGTTGGGGATCTGGACAAGCTGTGGGCGCAGAGACCACGGTCCCATCTGCGCCGTCTGGGAGATTGGTGTCTCCCCTGGTTAGGGTAAACTGTTGCTGGGGGGGAAGGATGACACCTTCTGCCCCCTGTGTTTCACACTGCCGCTGGGGGGGAAGGACGACACCTTTGGCCCCCTGGGGTACCCACTGCCGCTGTGGAGGAAGGTCGACACCTTCTGCTCCCTGGGGTACACACTGCCGCTGGGGGGGAAGGACGACACCTTCTGCCCCCTGGGGTTCACACTGCCGCTGGGGGGAAAGGACGACATCTTCTGCCCCCTGGGGTTCACACTGCCGCTGGGAAGGAAGGACGACACCTTCAGCTCCCTGGGGTACACACTGCCGCTGAGGGGGAAGGACGACACCTTCTGCCCCCTGGGGTTCACACTGCCGCTGGGGAGGAAGGACGGACCCTTCTGCTCCCTGGGGTACACACTGCCGCTGGGGGGGAAGGACGACACCTTCGGCCCCCTGGGGTACACACTGACGCTGGGGGGGAAGGCCGACACCTTCAGCTCCCTGGGGTACACACTGCCGCTGGGAAGGAAGGACGACACCTTCAGCTCCCTGGGGTACACACTGCCGCTGAGGGGGAAGGCCGACACCTTCAGCTCCCTGGGGTACACACTGCCGCTGGGGAGGAAGGACGACACCTTCAGCTCCCTGGGGTACACACTGCCGCTGGGGGGAAAGGACGACACCTTCTGCCCCCTGGGGTTCACACTGCCGCTGGGAAGGAAGGACGGCCCCTTCTGCTCCCTGGGGTTCACACTGCTGCTGGGGGGGAAGGACGACACCTTCTGCCCCCTGGGGTTCACACTGCCGCTGGAGGGGAAGGACGACACTTTCTGCCCTCTGTAGGGCCGGTAGAGAGACCTCGGTCCCATCTCTACCTGCCATCTGGAGGTCATCCCAGGACCAGTCAATGAAGTCTGGTTCTGCTTGTCGAGTAGGTTGGGGCTGCACAAGGCTGAGCAGGTGTTGGTAGTCCTGCTCCAGCTCCCACTCTCTCGTTACCAGGTGGGTCATGTCTTTGCTCACCTCGCCTTCGTCATCCCAGACATACATGCCCATCCGGTAGTCGTAGATGTCCCAAAACCTAGACCCCTCCGTGCTGCCAAGATCAATATCGTCCTCCAAAGCATCCCATAATAAACCCGGGCCATCATAATCATCCCCCTCCGGTAAGTCGTGTTCAGACGTCCAGGGGGTAAGTCGAACGGTATGCCACCAAAGGGCCTGGTATGCGTTGTCTAGCCAGATCTCTCGCCATACCAGGGTTTCTAGTCTTGTCACCCACTCATCCAGGGGCTGCTCTCCCAATAGATACATCCGCATCGCCACACGCTTCTGTAGCCGCTGCTCATCACTGGGGAGACTCTCACCTCGCCGCCATTGGGCATCTTCCAGGGCATCATACCAGAGTTCCTTTCTGTCTGCATCCCTGTAGTCCGCGGCCGCCTCCTCCTCCTCATCATGAAACGCTGTCTGAAAACTAGCCGGTTCCATCCTGCTGTAGCCAGGGGCGCTGTACGGATACTAGCGTTGCCCTCAATTTGTAACTCCAAACGTTACCGGTGTCTCCGTGCTGCTTTTCCTCTTACTAGGACGCCATCCCACCACTGCCAGCCAATGTAACGGAGCAGGAACACGCAGTCCAAAATCTCCGCTGGTATACGGTAAAATACCCAAGAGGCACTACAGTTTCACCATTCCCGACCTCCCATATTGGACGACACACAATTTGGGAGTCAAATGAATACTGACTTTATTTTGTTATTGCAGAACTATATATACATCTCTTTGGCCACAGGCAATACACATGCCCATATTTGGCTACACACAATACACACAAAGAGAACAATAGGGGGGGTCACACCTCCCTGGCAACTTTGATACAATCAGACACTGATTCAATTACACCTCTTTGTTCTTATCAGAGAATTAAAACACTTTGGAAAATGCAAGGATCCTTTACAACTTTCTTATCTCTTGAATCTCTGTAATAGGATTATCTATTAGCCTAGGTCTGCAAAAGTCTGGCTAATATTCTGCAGAGCATCAACCAGCATACATATTGTAGGATCATATTTTAACCAAGAATAATCATAAAACAGGGTAAAACAGTGATGGGTTCCGCTACAATGTGTAACAAGATTCTTCTTCCAAATAACTATCAAGGATCTGTGCTTAAAAGCTGATAGTGTATGTCCTTCATTTCTGGTGTCAGTACACTTGGATTATGTGTATCTTTACAAAATAGTTCTAATAAGTTATTATAATTTTATTTTTAGGGGACCACTAATACCGCATTTTGTATCTTGAATTAAATCCCTTTAGTACCAATAGTGCCAAGAGTTCAACCCCATTAGGATTAAAAACAGTTTCACAGTAAGAGTGCTTTGAATCATCATAATTTCGCTTGATAAATACTTAATTATTTGATTTTGATAGATAAAGATATATACACTGTTTAGTCACATTATTATGACAACCAGCTAATATCATGAATAACCACTGTGTGTACAGACAGCAGCTACTGTATATGGCATGCTGGTGAGTCAATAAGATGCTGGAAGGTTGGCAAGGGTATCTGGAGCCATGCAGACTGCATTGCATCCGACAGCTGCTGAAGAGTATGTGGTGGAAGATCCATGTAGCGAACATGGAGATTGAGGTGATCCCACAGGAGCTTGATGGGGTTCAAGTCCAGCAAATTTGTAGGCCAGGGAAATACTTGGAAGTCTTTATCAAGCTCCTCCAACAACTCCCGGACAATTCTGACCATATAGCATGTTGCATTGCTCTGCTCCAGGGAAAACTGTCAACATGTATGGGTGTACTTGATGGATAGATAACCCAATCTGTTGAAAATGCCTTCCAGAGTTATGAGTGGACCCAGACAATAACAAGTAAACATTCCCCAGACCATAACGCTGGAGCCACCAGCTAGTGTTCTTCCAACAACGGTTGCAGAGTGGAGGTTTCACATCTGTCCAGTCGATAGATCAGAAAACGTTTCTAATCAGCCACCAATCAGAAGAGGTCCACTTTTGGAACTGTTGTGCAAATTGAAGCCGTTTCTGATGATGAACCCTCTTCAAGGGTGCAGGGTAAATGTTATGGCCAATTTTTGAAGGTATCATTTGTGCCTTTGCAAATTTTATCCTTAATGGTTCTGTTGGTACATTCTACCTGACCTGAGGACTGAGCTTACCATTTATGTCTTCGCAAATTTGATCCTTAATGGGTCTGTTGGTGCGTTCTACCTGGCCTGAGGGGGATAGGGAACATGAAATAAACAATCAATGCACAATAATCGGGCAACCTCTTGTGTAACTTTAAAAAACAAATGACATACCATTGTCACTATTTATTTGCAGAGGGCACCCATAGCGAGACAACGGGCTTGGGAGGTGGGAGTGATGATGGCATTGTTGACAGAGAGATGTGAGGAATTGAAGCTGTAGTAGAGGGTGGGAAGATTAAGAGTTCAGTCTTAGACATGTTGAGTTTCAGATGGTGGGCGGACATCCAAGAGGATATACTAGAGAGGCAGTCGGAGACGTGTGCTAGAAGAGAGGGGGATAGATCTGCATAGAGATGGTACTGGAACCCAAAAGAGTTTATTAGGGTGCCGAGGGAGGATGTGTAGATGGAGAAGAGGAGGGGGCCTAGGACTGATCCTTGGAGTACGAAAATAGACAGGGGGTGAGGAGAAAAAGATGTGCCGGAGAAGGAGACACTAAATGACCGTTCTTGGAGGTATGATGAGAACCACAGGAGAGCAGTGTCTCGAATGCCAAGGGAGGAGAGAATGTGGAGTAGAATTGAATGGTCAACTGTGTCAAAGGCGGCAGAGAGATCCAGAAGAAGCAAAATAGAAAAGTGGCCTTTAGACTTGGCGGTGAGCAGGTCATTGGTGACTTTTATGAGGGCTGTCTCAGTGGAGTGTTGGGGCCGAAAGCCGGATTGGAAAGTGTCCAGAAGTTAGAGGAGATGAAACTGGTAAGGCGGTTATAGACGAGCCGCTCCAGCAGTTTGGAAGCCAGGGGAAGTAGAGAGATAGGGCGATAGTTAGATGCAACGTTAGAATCGGATGAGGGTTTCTTGAGAGTGGGTGTAATTATGGCATGTTTTAGAGATGATGGAAATGTGCCAGTGTTTAGGGAAAGGTTGAAGATATGTGTGAGAGCTGGGATTAGTGTAGTCGAGAGGGGAGGGATGAGCTGAGATGGAATAGGATCTGAAGGACAGGTGGTGAGGTGAGAGGGTGATATTAGGATGGAGACTTCATCTTCTGTTGCAGGGGTAAAGTAGTTCAGAGTGGCTGTGGGAATGGTAGATTGGGTGTTGTTGGTTAGTTGAGTTTGTTGAGAGAGTGAAGTGTGTGAGCCATGGTGAGAGGAGAGTTCATTGTGGATAGATTGAATTTTATGTGTAAAATTGTTGGGAAAGTCTTTAGCCGTGAGACAGGAAGGGATGGGGGGAGGTGGTGGGCGGAGGAGAGTATTGAAAGTGGCAAAAATACGTTTTGGGTTAGAGGACAGAGTTTATATTAGTGATGTAAAGTACTGCTGTTTGGCCAGGTTGAGGGCAGAGGAGTAGGAACGTAGCATAAACTTGTAGTGAAGGAAATCTGCTGCAGAGCATGATTTCCTCCATAGTCGTTCAGCAGTGCGAGAGCACTTCTGAATGTAACGTGTGTGTGTAGTGTGCCATGGTTGTGGATGAGATTGGGGCATCTGCGTGTAGTTATGGGGGCAATGGTGTCAAGGGTGGAAGAGAGAGTAGAGTTGTAGTGTGAGGTGGCAGTGTCAGGGCAGTTGAGGTTGGTGATATTGCTGAGAAGAGGTTGGAACACAGTGGAGAGTTGTGTAGGGTCGAGTTCTAGCAGGTTTCTGTGGGTTATTGTGGCTGGTGTTGAAGAATAGTGATGGGAGGAAGATGTGGTGAGGTTGAAGGTAAGGAGGTGATGGTCAGATAGAGGGAGAGGGTGGATGACTAGGTTGGAGGTATGGGTAATATTGGTAAAAATAAGGTCAAGAGAGTGTCCAGCATGGTGAGTTGAGGAATCTGTAAGTTGTGAGAGGCCGAGGGAAGAGGTGAGTGCAAGTAGTTTGGCGGCTGCTGAGGACATGGGTGTGTCAATGGCAGTGTTGAAGTCGCCAAGTATCAGTGTGGGAATGTTGGAGGAAAGAAAGTGTGGGAGCCAGGCTAATGGTGTATGTTGTAGGTCGTACGGGTTTTAGTAAAAGTCGTATGTGGTTGGCGGTGTTTTGCGGCTTTAGGGATCGTGTAGCCTCGTTTTTGTTTTTTTAGGCGGCCATTTTTTCTCTTGCTTATGGGATTTTGGAGTGTGTAAAGTTTTTAAATTGTACTGAAAGCGATGTGTAACCTGTTTTGCAGACGTCCTGGGTGTCCCCCCTTGCTGTGGGTATTTTTTTTATTTTTCATTTGTGTGTATTTACTGTATTTTTTATCTTTTCGGCTGTGCGTGGCTTGTCTGTTAAGGTCATATTTTTGCGAGTCTGTAATGTATTTTTTATAAGTCCCGTATTTATTTTCTGTAAGTCCGCAATTTTTTTTCGTTAGTCCTGCGGCTCAAATTTGTTGTGTAAGTCCGTATTTAGTAATTGGGTGTTTTGGGTCATTGCAGCCGACGTGGGAGCCTCCACCTCCGCAAATGCAGCCTCTCGCTTCATGAGGGGCCGCATTTGCGGTCCTAAAGTGGTACGGGGTCATAGGGATGAGCGCCTATGGTGCTCATCTCCACCAGCGCAAGGAGCACAAGCTTCGCGAGGGCCGCAGCGTTAGCAACGGGTTTTGCCAAGCCCGCCTGCTGACTATACATAACTATATATGTGATTTTCTACAGGTAGGTAAGCTCGTACATAAACAAAATAAAGTAGCTTACCTTCCCGGAGAGAATTCCAGTTCTTGACACCAGATTGTTAGGGAATAATTTGGTCTTCTTCCACTATGACCCAGGAAGGTGCAGTCTCCAAGGGATAGTATCAGTGTCTCCCTCTCTGATACTGAAAAAAGACTGACAAGAGTCTAGAGACTAAGTCAAAATGTTTTAATGTATTCCTTCATTAGGACAAGCTTATATAGCAAGAAACTACAACCCACAGTATCATGTACCAGGTGCATGACAAGAATGGAGCGAAAAACCTGAATTGTGACAGTAGGCTAACTTTTCCTTCTAGCAATTGAGATTACAATCTTAGCACTACACCCAAAACATTTATACACAAGCATTATTATTATTATTATTACTTTTATTTGTAACGCGCCAACATATTCCGTAGCGCTATACAGAGGAAATGAACAAGGAAAAATATACATTTTAACAAACTGCAAAAAGTGGAGGGCCCTGTTTTGAGCTTAGAATCTTTGTAGAAAGTGCTTTTTCCCAAAGCACTCTACAAGATTGAAAACTCTCTACTTACAATCTAAAGGGGATGGAAGAGGCAGATAACAAATAGCAAGGGTCAGGAAGAAAGTAAAGTTTCATTAGGTAGGAGGGTATGCAAAGTTAGAAGGAAAAGGAAAGAAACTGAGAAAGTAATTTGGTAAGTGATCCTATTATGTAATATGTTATCTGCCCCTAGTGGTCAGATAGTATAATCTGAGAGTGGGAGGTGATGGGCCTGTGTTAGGAGGTATGTCCCAAGAAGCCAGCAGAAGATAGAGAGAGAGGGAGAGGAAGTGGGATTTGGACTTGCAGGAGTGTTTCTGCTTATGAGCTTTGGAAGGGGTAGGAGATGGTGGATGGAGGAATAAGAGTAGCTCATGGGAGCATAAAAGAGGAGAGGAAAGCATGTAAGGTGAGATGGTTACGTTGGAGACATGATGTGGCAAAGTTGAGAAGAGAAGCTTGAGGAAAGAACAGGATGTAATGAGGAAGGAAAAGGCATGAGGAAACATTGTGTAAAAGATTAATTAGGTATAGTTAGCAGATGTTGCTAATTGATCAGCTGTAGGAAATTTGAGTGACTCAATAAATCAAGAGAAACAAGGGGCGGGGGGGAGGGAAGTGGTTCCAGATCCAGAGAGAGTGAGAGAAGAAACTGAGGCCCACAGATAGTGGAGAGACTTTAGCACAGGTTCAGACAGTGTGTTTGATTGTAGTTCCAGATCCAGAGAGAGTGAGAGAAGAAACTGAGGCCCACAGATAGTGGAGAGACTTTAGCACAGGTTCAGACAGTGTGTTTGATTGTAGGTCCAGATCCAGAGAGAGTGAGAGAAGAAACTGAGGCCCACAGATAGTGGAGAGACTTTAGCACAGGTTCAGACAGTGTGTTTGATTGTAGTTCCAGATCCAGAGAGAGTGAGAGAAGAAACTGAGGCCCACAGATAGTGGAGAGACTTTAGCACAGGTTCAGACAGTGTGTTTGATTGTAGTTCCAGATCCAGAGAGAGTGAGAGAAGAAACTGAGGCCCACAGACAGTGGAGAGACTTTAGCACAGGTTCAGACAGTGTGTTTGATTGTAGTTCCAGATCCAGAGAGAGTGAGAGAAGAAACTGAGGCCCACAGATAGTGGAGAGACTTTAGCACAGGTTCAGACAGTGTGTTTGATTGTAGTTCCAGATCCAGAGAGAGTGAGAGAAGAAACTGAGGCCCACAGATAGTGGAGAGACTTTAGCACAGGTTCAGACAGTGTGTTTGATTGTAGTTCCAGATCCAGAGAGAGTGAGAGAAGAAACTGAGGCCCACAGATAGTGGAGAGACTTTAGCACAGGTTCAGACAGTGTGTTTGATTGTAGTTCCAGATCCAGAGAGAGTGAGAGAAGAAACTGAGGCCCACAGATAGTGGAGAGACTTTAGCACAGGTTCAGACAGTGTGTTTGATTGTAGTTCCAGATCCAGAGAGAGTGAGAGAAGAAACTGAGGCCCACAGATAGTGGAGAGACTTTAGCACAGTTTCAGTCAGTGTGTTTGATTGTAGTTCCAGATCCAGAGAGAGTGAGAGAAGAAACTGAGGCCCACAGATAGTGGAGAGACTTTAGCACAGGTTCAGACAGTGTGTTTGATTGTAGTTCCAGATCCAGAGAGAGTGAGAGAAGAAACTGAGGCCCACAGATAGTGGAGAGACTGCAACAGACTTTAGCACAGGTTCAGACAGTGTGTTTGATTGTAGTTCCAGATCCAGAGAGAGTGAGAGAAGAAACTGAGGCCCACAGATAGTGGAGAGACTTTAGCACAGGTTCAGACAGCGTGTTTGATTGTAGTTCCAGATCCAGAGAGAGTGAGAGAAGAAACTGAGGCCCACAGATAGTGGAGAGACTTTAGCACAGGTTCAGACAGCGTGTTTGATTGTAGTTCCAGATCCAGAGAGAGTGAGAGAAGAAACTGAGAACCACAGATAGTGGAGAGACTTTAGCACAGGTTCAGACAGCGTGTTTGATTGTAGTTCCAGATCCAGAGAGAGTGAGAGAAGAAACTGAGGCCCACAGATAGTGGAGAGACTTTAGCACAGGTTCAGACAGCGTGTTTGATTGTAGTTCCAGATCCAGAGAGAGTGAGAGAAGAAACTGAGGCCCACAGATAGTGGAGAGACTTTAGCACAGGTTCAGACAGTGTGTTTGATTGTAGTTCCAGATCCAGAGAGAGTGAGAGAAGAAACTGAGGCCCACAGATAGTGGAGAGACTTTAGCACAGGTTCAGACAGTGTGTTTGATTGTAGTTCCAGATCCAGAGAGAGTGAGAGAAGAAACTGAGGCCCACAGATAGTGGAGAGACTTTAGCACAGGTTCAGACAGTGTGTTTGATTGTAGTTCCAGATCCAGAGAGAGTGAGAGAAGAAACTGAGGCCCACAGATAGTGGAGAGACTTTAGCACAGGTTCAGACAGTGTGTTTGATTGTAGTTCCAGATCCAGAGAGAGTGAGAGAAGAAACTGAGGCCCACAGATAGTGGAGAGACTTTAGCACAGGTTCAGACAGTGTGTTTGATTGTAGTTCCAGATCCAGAGAGAGTGAGAGAAGAAACTGAGGCCCACAGATAGTGGAGAGACTTTAGCACAGGTTCAGACAGTGTGTTTGATTGTAGTTCCAGATCCAGAGAGAGTGAGAGAAGAAACTGAGGCCCACAGATAGTGGAGAGACTTTAGCACAGGTTCAGACAGTGTGTTTGATTGTAGTTCCAGATCCAGAGAGAGTGAGAGAAGAAACTGAGGCCCACAGATAGTGGAGAGACTTTAGCACAGGTTCAGACAGTGTGTTTGATTGTAGTTCCAGATCCAGAGAGAGTGAGAGAAGAAACTGAGGCCCACAGATAGTGGAGAGACTTTAGCACAGGTTCAGACAGTGTGTTTGATTGTAGTTCCAGATCCAGAGAGAGTGAGAGAAGAAACTGAGGCCCACAGATAGTGGAGAGACTTTAGCACAGGTTCAGACAGTGTGTTTGATTGTAGTTCCAGATCCAGAGAGAGTGAGAGAAGAAACTGAGGCCCACAGATAGTGGAGAGACTTTAGCACAGGTTCAGACAGTGTGTTTGATTGTAGTTCCAGATCCAGAGAGAGTGAGAGAAGAAACTGAGGCCCACAGATAGTGGAGAGACTTTAGCACAGGTTCAGACAGTGTGTTTGATTGTAGTTCCAGATCCAGAGAGAGTGAGAGAAGAAACTGAGGCCCACAGATAGTGGAGAGACTTTAGCACAGGTTCAGACAGTGTGTTTGATTGTAGTTCCAGATCCAGAGAGAGTGAGAGAAGAAACTGAGGCCCACAGATAGTGGAGAGACTTTAGCACAGGTTCAGACAGTGTGTTTGATTGTAGTTCCAGATCCAGAGAGAGTGAGAGAAGAAACTGAGGCCCACAGATAGTGGAGAGACTTTAGCACAGGTTCAGACAGTGTGTTTGATTGTAGTTCCAGATCCAGAGAGAGTGAGAGAAGAAACTGAGGCCCACAGATAGTGGAGAGACTTTAGCACAGGTTCAGACAGTGTGTTTGATTGTAGTTCCAGATCCAGAGAGAGTGAGAGAAGAAACTGAGGCCCACAGATAGTGGAGAGACTTTAGCACAGGTTCAGACAGTGTGTTTGATTGTAGTTCCAGATCCAGAGAGAGTGAGAGAAGAAACTGAGGCCCACAGATAGTGGAGAGACTTTAGCACAGGTTCAGACAGTGTGTTTGATTGTAGTTCCAGATCCAGAGAGAGTGAGAGAAGAAACTGAGGCCCACAGATAGTGGAGAGACTTTAGCACAGGTTCAGACAGTGTGTTTGATTGTAGTTCCAGATCCAGAGAGAGTGAGAGAAGAAACTGAGGCCCACAGATAGTGGAGAGACTTTAGCACAGGTTCAGACAGTGTGTTTGATTGTAGTTCCAGATCCAGAGAGAGTGAGAGAAGAAACTGAGGCCCACAGATAGTGGAGATACTTTAGCACAGGTTCAGACAGTGTGTTTGATTGTAGTTCCAGATCCAGAGAGAGTGAGAGAAGAAACTGAGGCCCACAGATAGTGGAGAGACTTTAGCACAGGTTCAGACAGTGTGTTTGATTGTAGTTCCAGATCCAGAGAGAGTGAGAGAAGAAACTGAGGCCCACAGATAGTGGAGAGACTTTAGCACAGGTTCAGACAGTGTGTTTGATTGTAGTTCCAGATCCAGAGAGAGTGAGAGAAGAAACTGAGGCCCACAGAAAGTGGAGAGACTTTAGCACAGGTTCAGACAGTGTGTTTGATTGTAGTTCCAGATCCAGAGAGCATTCCACCAGACCAAGAATTGATAAATACAGCAAGTCTTAGGCTGCGATACTTTTAACCACTTGAGAATTTTTAACCTCTTACAGTAATGCACCTGCCTGCCAAAATGACTAATTTGACCATTCAAGAGTAAAGTTGAAATGGCCGTGGCTGTCTTAGCAGAAAATGAGTGGTTATAGTCATAGCAATTGAATTAACCACAACCAGATAGAGATAGTAATCCTTCTCTTGTCCTTGATGGGAAGGCGGTACATGCTGAATCCCAAGACAAACTCCATGATGGTGAGCTTGCAGTTCAAGTGTGGGTCTTTTGATTTCACTGTCACGGACACGTCACCCTGGAATATGGTCTTATTGTTACCTATGTCATTCAATGATATGAGTAGGGTGACCAAGTTGATGTCCTTCCCGTCAAGTATATTCCTCCTCAGATTTAGAGGGCAAAGTGGGCTGGCATAATATTGGGAGAAGAGTATGGAGGCTCATCTCATCTGGTTAATGGAATTGGTTGGATACCGGCAGAGAGGGAGGAGCAGGTTGTTCCAGGCAGCAAATCTTGTTTTTAGGTCGCTGACAGACATGACAATGTCTGAAATCAACTTTTGTAGTTGTACAAATTGGTCATTAACCAGATTAGGAGAGGGATGCTGGTTTGGTCTCTCCGTATGCAGCATCTCGTATAGCTTTGAGGAAGATGTATAGGTTATCCCGTGGTCATTTCATGTTTGGATCAGTTGTGGGACTGCCCACAATCGGATTGATGAATGGCTGCCTACCAGTAATGGGGCTCTACCGGGAGTTTGAGATCCACCCTAATAGAAAGTTGTATTGTCTGAAAAGAAATGAAAAATGAATACGGGTTTGAAGGATTCAAGTAGTGATTATGACTGATGATGGCAAGGTGACATATAGCCATGTGCAGTAGAGACTTGATTTGTAGCGATGAACCAAAGCAGAACAGGATCACATGTAAGGCATAGGGTCATAGTAAGCGACTGAGGAGGTGCAAACCTTGGTAGGTACGGTAAGAAAAGTATGAGGGATCAGTATGGCTAGGGGAAGTAAGAGAGGAGGTAGAACAGGGCGCCATGAGATGGTAGGTCAAAGTCGAAAAGCAACAGCCTTGAGGAAGGGAGTGGGGGATCAAAAGAGCTATAGGAAAATACTGGCTTTGAGAGTAAGAACAAGAGTTGCCTGTTGCTATAAGAGGGAGGTGAGAGGATTCTTTTAAGGCTATGGGTGGCTGAACCTTTAAGAAGAAAGCAGTGAGCGGATAATGGTGATGCCTTGTGTAAGGAAAAACAGGTGAAAATAAGGGAGTGGTAGTGCCAATAATCTTTATTTAGAAAAAGGGGAATATAAGTGCTATGTGAGGTAGGTGTTATTTGAGGTGAGACTGCGACTTTATTGATCTGCATCTGAGAGCTGCATTCAAAGCAGAAGGGAAAATTACTAGGACATTTGTAAGCAACACTACTCCTATCGTGTAGGCCTCACGCCCCATTTGCTAAGCAACGAAAAGAAGTGGCGGAAAAAGGGCAGAAGGTGGCTGAAGAAATGGAGTAGAGAGAGTGAGACACTTAAAGCTGTATTACTCAGCTTTAAGGAAAGCCCAGAATGGATTATACACAAGCGAAGAAACCTACCCACAGAAAGCACTGTTTCAACTTTTTTTTATTTTTTTATTGAATGCCCGGGATGTGCTAGCTCTGAGTAACTCTGTGCATCCTGTGCTTCTTAGTGCCCTTGCTCCATTGAAGCCTTCAAGTCTCCCCACCTTGAAGACTTGAGGACCCCTTTGATCCTTGGGCTCTGACCATAAGGTACAAGGAATCTGTGAAGATCTTGTTTTTCCCTCTTCACCCTAGGAATGAGGGGGGTCTTTCCACCGTCTCCTGGCCGGAGCCCTCTGACGTTGACTGTTTCTTCACCAGATGAACAGCTGCCACCAGTCCACCCTGGTTCAGATTTCTGGGGATCATCTGCCACCTACTCCGCCCAGGTCCATCCAAAGGGCTAGCAGGACCCCTCGGCTCCACTGGTGTATGGATTGTGTCTGTGCCCAAATCATAGTCTGTTACGGAAATAAAAAAAAAAGGTTATAAATCCAGTGCCAGGATCAAAAAGTAATGGGTGTCAGCATCAGATGAGGTAACTGCCACCTACCCCATCTGACTTAGTGCTAGGGCGGAGAGACCTCTCTCACAAGTCTCTTTGGCTAAGTGCTTGGGGTGCACTATGCAGTGCTCCTCCAACCTGTAGGCTGGGGACAAAATCAAAAATAGGGGACCCTCAAAATGTCCTGGCCGGGGAGGCCCAAATTGCTTAAAAAGTCAGTGCTGGTGCTATTCTAGAGGGAGGCACAGGCAAACCTTCCCTAAGCCCCGGACATTCAGACTTACTTGGACCCTGGCCAGCCAAGGTTTCCCTTTCATACTTGACAGGCATCAGAGCTACTACCTGCCTTTACTGAGGAGGTACTACACTTGATCTTAGCCAAAAAGCCAAGAAACACGGTTTAAATGTTATTGCCTCTCATCCGTGTGGGGTCAGTTTCTGGCTTATGCAGTAGATTTTGTGGGGAGATAGTTTACCAAAACATTTATTGAATTTATGGTGGGCAAAAGAGCAATAGAAGCATGCAATGTGAATCTCCTGCCATGTAATATCATGGATATGTTGAAAAAGATTATTAAAGTTATGTGTCTAAACAGCAATGTAAATGCAATACTAAGAAACATCATTGTTTTGTTCAATGCTGGCCTCCTGCGTCGATTGTGGATAACTCAGGATCTTAGGGCTGGTCCCCTCATCTGATTGTTGTACTCAGCAGTGCAAGACAGGCTCTGAGTATGAAACAGTAATGGGGAGCAGCTCCTGGGGTTACCCCAGGGAGTCATCCAACTTACTAAATGCCTTGACTGTAGAGTCCGGAGCATGTGTTGACACCAGTGTCAGGATCTCTGGGTATGTTCCCTCTCCTGATTGCCCTGTGGATGGTCTGTGGATGGTTTGTTGATAAATATTGATAATATCTGCTTTCAGTCACTTGAATTGCTTTATCAGCTTCATCTGTAAGTATGGCATTCATGTACTGGGTTATGTTTTGGATTTTCCTTAGTAATTTTATCATTTGCACTACTTTTATTTTGTTTCACTAAGTTAACTTTTGAACTAATCTAATTGCATATACTTTCCATTTTAACAATCATCATCTTCTATATGCTTTAGAGCCAACCAGACCCATGTTGGATTAAAAGTGGGTGTAGCATTTATTATTAAAACACGTCTCAATTTCTTTTTCCAGATTTTCTCCTTCTGTTGAGTTTGGCAGTATTACTTTTCTCTGTGAATCAGAGGTAGCGTTAGAAGTTCTTTTTGCTATGGCCCACTTATACTGTGGCAAAGAAGGGCATTTATGTTGACTCTCATGTTGTAACTGAATAGATGGAATAATTGCAAATCCACCAATTGCTTACTATTCTTGAAATTCTTGATCGTGTATGTTTCATCATGAAAGGCAAAAAGTAGTTTAAACGGAAAGCCCCATCTGTTTCTGATCTTTTGCTTTTGCAATATTCCCAGTAGGTGTTTTAGGTTTCTTCATTTTTCCAGTGTAACTGGGGAAATGTCTGCATAGATTTGAATGTCACCTCCTTCAGATGTCTTTGTGCCTTGCTGTCTGGCAGCTGGAAGCAAAACTTCTTTTATAGAGGAGCTGGGGAAACATATTGTACTGACTCTCGATTTGTGCAGCAATGGTTTAGTCAGAGCTCTTTGAACTTTATCTGTAATCGCTTCAGAAGAGGGACCTTACTATCTTCATGGTTATATCTCTGGCATCATTATGCTTCTCTGGGAAGCTTTGTTGTTTTTAAATAATATCATTGTGTACCTCTTACATGGATTGGTGTGATTGTAATGACATTACAATTGCATCTATTTTGATTTCTAATGTACCCATTCTTTTTCCGATAGAAGCAATATTATATGGATATCAGAACAAAGAGCTTGCATTTAATTTTGAAATAGAGCAGTGATATCTCAATACAGTATTTCATGTTCCTTCTTTTGTGCACTAATCTGCTTAGTCCTTTTTTTTAGTAGTATTTAGTAGATTGAGGTGGCATTCTTTTTTATGCTTCTGGGGAATCTCCAATATTAATAAATTTCTCCTCAAAACAGATTCCTGTAATACTGCATCTATTCCACTAGGTATCAGGGTGCGATAGATAATACATTGTCCGTGGCTCAGATTCAATTTTAAGAAGTGTCTGTTGGTATGTTACCCTTCTTCATTCACAATTCAGTATATATACTGTATATATATATGAAGCACTGCATCAGACCACATGATGTCTGTGGTTAATCAATAAACATGTGTAGTATTCATGTTCTTATCCTATTATGTGTCACTTGGAGGGAGTCAAATCATATTTGACACCTAGATATTTATCCTTTGTTATTGCAGTGAAAATAATAGGTGCTTATCAATTAATGTAGTTATTTTAAATAATTTTCATTCAAAATTAATTGACCATGTCATGACCTAAGCATAAGTGACCCAGGTTTGAGATACCATAACCCCAACACCCCTTGATTCAAATAAATAATATGAAACACTGTATGGGTATAACAATGAGGTAGCTGCACACCCCTACGCAGAAGGAGCTCATCGCTAGCCAGAGGACCAATGAAACCCTGTGCCCAATGGGCCTCTGGCAACGACCACTCACCGGGAACTTAACCAACTAATGAGCTCCCCGCTAGGGTGATGCAGCACCTCTTCCACCTGCAAGCCCACTGGGCTCAGCACTGCCAAAAGACTCCATGGCCTGGTCAATACCCATCTTTAGAGAATAATTGAACAAAGACAAGCCAATTTCATTTAGGTGAGCCCCATCTTTTAAAAAATATGCTTTGCTATCCTCAATCTCCGGATCCTTATGCCTGATCGAGAAACCCCCCAATCTCCTTACAAAAGAGGCCATTATTTTATTGACTCTGCCTCTAGCCTCTCCAGTCAATTGCCGCAGTGATCGCACTACTGGCGGCGAAGAGGCAGTAATAGAGTTAATTGCCTGCACCACACTCAAATTGTCACACCTAAATACTACGTGTCACACCAAAATACTATGTTGATTCCTGAGTCTTTCCCCCCAAAGCATAACTGACACCACAATTGGAAACAATTCTAAGAACATTAAATTCTTCAAAAAAGTCAAATTTTTCCATTCCTATGGCCGACGCTCTGCACACCAGTGACCCCCAAAATATGCCCCAAAACCTATTGAACCTGATGCATCTGTAAAAAGCTCCAACTCCTCATTAAACACAGGTCTTCTTCAATACCTTCATTAACCCTTAGTATACGACAAATGATGAATTAACCTAAATTCACCTACCTCCTTCTTGGGGACCACACCTAATGGGGAAATTCTCAAATTACTTAAAGGGGGCAACTCAAAAGGAGCCGCCATTCTCTGTTTTGCAACCTCTCCCATCAACTTGTTCCATGCCAACATAGGCTGATCTCTGGCCAACTTTAAATTTGGTGGCCTCCCAATGGGCTCAATATCCACAGCTGGGATTACAAAACCCTCTGCAAAACCCTGTTCTAACAGGTTTGCATCTTCTAATCTCCCCGTCGTTCTAGTGTACAACCTTAACCACACCCCCATCTAGATGCACCGGACTCATCCCCTTTGGTATCCTGCTCCCCCCCCTTTCTGATTATTTTTTTGAAACAACAAAAAAGAGGGTGCCCTCCACCGCATTCCGAACATTTATGCTTAAACTTACATGCAGGCCCCCTGGAACATGTACCTTCTCCATATGCGAAACAAAACCCTTTTTTACTCACACTCTCCTGCCCTGTCTTTGGGACTGTACTCCCCCCTGGCCGTAATGGGTTAACCACCTTAAGCGAACTACCCATGTTTTTAATATCCCATTGCATATTAGGCCTAAACGCCATCCGCTGCCTAAACTTTTCATCAAACTGCCACCACTCCAGTCCCCATACATCCGATAGATCTCATCCAAGTAACAAAACAAGGAGGAACAACACTCAGGGAATCTTTCACACACTATGCTGGCCAGTATGACATAGGCCTGTAACCAGTTACCAAATGTTTTAGGAATTTTCCTATATTTTCTCTTTCTTCCTCCTCTTTCTTAGAATCATCTTTCTTATCGTCATGTTTAAACTCAATGAAGCAGACACAGGGCAACACAAGGACACCCTTCCCCCCAATACTCCCACTAGCTCCCTGATTTGCTGACCTTCTTCTTCACTGACACCACTCATAGAAGCTTGCCCATCTACCTGCTCAAGCTCCGCCTCTTCACTCTCTATCGCGCCCTTCTCCTTGTCTGCCTGTCCAGCACCATCCTCCTCCAGGCCTGCTCCCAATTTCTCCAGCTGCACCCTCCTGGCACATTTTCTATTACTGCCCTTCCTTTTTCCTGTTCTCTTTGTCTGCATCCTCTGCTTTCTACTGATGCCTTTCACTTGCTCCTGTGCTTGTAGTTTGGCCTTCACCCCCACACTCCTTCCTAGCCCCTCTGTCACCTGCTCCGTCTCCATAGCTTGCCTTACCTCTCTTCCCTCCTTCCTCCCCTTCTGCTTTATCTTAGCAGCTCCCATCATCTTTCCCCTTCTCCTTCCTTCCTTCTCTCTCTCTTGCACCTCCCCCCCCCCCCCATTTTCTCTGTTCCTGTACCTCTTCTTCCTCCTCCATGCCCCTCACTTGCTCCTCCTGCTCTCCTGCCCTCAGACCTGCTTATCAGCATTGCGGGATCTGCGTCCTCACCTCCGTTCCGAAATGCCGGCTCTTCTTTCCCGCCAGACTGTATCCTTCCACCAGCTCCACGCTGCACTGCACTGCTCCTGCCACCACGGCCTCCGACGCATCTGCTCTCTCTGCCTCTATCAACCTCTGTGAGATGTGTTCATAAATCATATGTGCTTATGTATGTTATTTTCTTTTACTGACCTAGGACCCAGTTAAATCACCTACTCCACACTCCTGCTTGGATTTGGGCTCAAGCCTACTTCAGCTTCTGACCGAGATACATCTCTTACTCCACACTCCTGCTTTGATTTGGGCCCAAGCCTACTCCAGCTGACGACCTAGATACATCTCCTACTCCACACTTCTGCTTCTATCTGAACCCAGGCCTATTAAAGCTGAGGTGACTAGCTTCTCTTACAATGCTTTCACTGTTAAACTTACACTGTAGCATTAGTTTAATCTATATTTTCTGCAAGTGTCTGTTAGATGTAGTAGATTTACCATCTTCTGATGTAAACAAACCCCACACTTCCTCTCTTTGCGTCACTATCCACCTCTCCACCTCCCTCACCCACTCTACTTCCTACCATTCCACCCCCTCTCAGATACATCTCCTACCCTACACTCCTGCTTCTATCTGAACCCAGGCCTATTCCAGCTGAGAACACAGATACATCACCTATTCCAAACTTCTACTTCTATCTGAACTCATTTCCCTCCCATTCTCTTGTTGCAGCTTTATAAAAGTGAAATTACCTGACTTTCTCATTTGCAGGTTATATTATCTGCCCACTAGGGGCAGATAACATTTTTACATACTAGAGCCATCCACCTCAAAATTGCACACCTTCCTACCTAAGCAGACTTTTGCTTTCTCCCTTACCCACTTCCTTCCTGACCTGTTCTACTCCTTATCTGTTTATTCTTGACCAGGTTCCTGTCTCTTCCAGGCAAGTATCCAATCTTGTAGGGTGCTTTGGAAGATAGCACTTCCTAGATATGATTCTAAGCTCAATACAGGGCCCTCCTTTTTTTGCAGTTTGTTAATATTGTATTTTTCCCTGTTCTTATCCCCTGTACAGCGCTACAGAATATGTTGGCGCATTACAAATAAAAGTTAATAATAGTAATTGCCATGTATATAGTTCACTTACATTATGAAATTGCACTGACTGAACATCAGCAACCTTTAATGTTCCATTCCTGCCACTGTTTTGTTAGAAACAGTAAGGCTGCCTGAGGCAGTAAAGAGCTGTGTTGGGGTAGCCCTCCTCTGGTTGACCTTGAGGAAGCTGTTGTGTTTTGCCTTTATAAATCAAACTGAAGAGGTCACTCAGGCAAGTGAGGTTCCTATAGAGTCCAGATAGCTATACTTCAACAGACAGGGTCTTTTCTTGGCATTGCAACATGTCCATATTTTGTGCCTGGATAAACATCTGTAGCTGGTGCCTCATGTTCTCGTGCCTGATCTGTCGTACTTCCTATAGCAGTTCTCTTTGACAGGACTCCACTGTTTTTTTATGCTCCCAAGCATTGTTCTTCTTGATGTATTTCTCGGTCAACGTCCTCCTCTATGGAGTCCAAGGGTGGCTGGACGTTCCCCTACTGTAGCGCGGTGAGAGTGTACACAGGAATGGCTAATGGTACCGGGTGTGAGGAATTGACTCTGCTGGGTTTTGAACCCTGGTCCCCAGGCTGCTATACTGCTTCCCTACCACTGCGCCAGCCTGCCTTTTGTGAATTTCATTGAGATCTGATAAGCTTGACTCTGCTAGCAATAGTATCAGTACCTAAGTCTCTTCAGCTGTGTCTGGTCAGGTGTCTGGTCCTTGGCCTATATAAGGCACTTCCTGTCAAATGTACCTTGCCAGATTATTGTGAGGTTCCTGATCACTTAAATAGAGCGTGTTCCTGTTTCACCTACAAATTGCTGACCTTGGCTGCTGGTCTCCACAACCTTGTGATTCCATATCATTACACCGGGGCTGCTGCCATTGGTGGAGGTAGGGCAGCATCCTGAGACCATAGAGTCCAAAGTTCAAGGTAACTGGCTGCTCTCGATGAGAGCAGCAAAAGGTGGATCAATATGAGGCAGGAGGGGGCAAAAAGGGTTGAAACACATCTTGCTGCTCATCATTCAGTGTTATTATGTTATGGTTGCAATTACGTGTTGCATAGGCATGGATAAGGAGACATCTTGATAATATTATTAACCGTGATTTCCAATGTCATGTGGGTGGAATTGACAGATTCTACATTGTATTTCTGTTGATGTATATGGTCTCTTGATTATATTGTTGTCTTTTCTCTTTTATATCACACATTGGTGTGTGCATTTGAGGGCAATATTATAAGTCATTGATGGGCATCAGTTTTATTTTATCTTTGAATTTTACAGTGCAGCTATGTTAAACAGCTGTTGCAATGTGGTGTAGGCCATATTAATAAGTAGCAGTGTATGTTTTGTTGCAGTTACATAGTAATTTAGGTTGAAAAACCCTTTTAGTCAAAGTTCAACTTTTTTAGATCTCCTCTGATCTGCAATATGCTGATTAGTTGTTAATTGGTAATTTTTCCAGAGGAAGGCAAACAGAAAAAAACCCAGTGAAACTTTGCCAATTGTCTCAAAAGGGAAAACAATTATAAAATTCCTTACTGATCAATTCCCCCTCTCTAATTATCCAGGATAGCCCTGAATGCCCTTTGCATTTAAAAATATATCCAATCCCTTTTTAAAGTTATCTATTGAATCCGCTGTGACCACCTCCTTTGGTAGAGAATTCCACAGATTTTCACCCTTACTGTGAAGAACCCTTTTCTTTCTTTAAGGTGAAAGTTTTTTACTTCTAATGTCAAAGGATGTCCCCTTGTCAGTGGAAAACCTCTGGACACAAAAAGTTAATTTGACAAAGCCTTGTATTGACCTTATATGGATATATTTATATAAGGTAATCATATCCCCTCTTAGACGCCTTTTTACTAGAGAAAATATGTTTAATTTGGTTAGTCTTTCTTCATAACTTAGCCCCTCCATTCCCCTTACTAGTTTTGTTCCCCTTCTCTGTACTTTTTCCAGCTCTAAAACGCCATTTTTATGTAGTGGTGTCCTAAATTGTACTCCATATTCCAAATGAGGGCATACTAGGGATTTGTATAGTGATAGAATTATATTTGCTTCCCTTGCTTCTATACCCTTCTTAATACATGCTAATATTTTACTTGACTTTGCAGATGCTGCTTGGCATTCAGCATTGTTACCTAGGTGGTTGTCCACTAGTACTCCCAAATCCCTTTCAAAATCTGATACCCCTAGATTTACTCCATTAAGATTATAAATTGCCTGGCTATTTTTCCTACCCAGATGCATAACTTTACAATTATTTGTATTAAACTCATCTGCCATTTAGATGCTGATTTCTCTAATTTATGCAAATCCATTCGGAGGGAAAGTACATAATTTTCTGATTTAATTACCTTGCACAGCTTTGTGTCATCAGCAAAAATGGAGACACCACACACCAATCCCACTTCCAAGTTATTAATAAATATGTTAAAAAGGAGGACCTAATACTGAACACAGAAGAACCCCATTTACCACATTAATTAAATCTAAGAATGTTCAATTTACAACAAACCTTTGCTTCTTGTCTTTTAGCCAGCTCTCAATCCATGAGCAAACCTTTACTGCAATTCCTGTATCCCTTAGTTTGCGCATTAGTCTCCCATGTGGCACTGTATCAAAAGCCTTTGCAAAATCCAAAAAGACTACATCCACTGAGTTGCCTTGATCCAGGTTCCTACTAACATCTTCATAGATACGAATTAGATTTGTTTGACATGACCTATCCTTCATAAATCCATGTTGGCTCCTACTTATAATCCTGTTTCAATAGACATATTCTTGTATACTATCCCTTATTAAACTTTCTAAAAGCTTTCCCACTACATGTTAACATGAGTGATGTTTGCATGAGTTGTATTGCATGTTTGTACAAATCCATGCTTACTTTGCAGGGTTTAAGGCCAGACTCTGTCAAATAACTGAAATATTCCCATGACTGATGTAGGAGTGTATGACTTTCTAGTCATTTAATTCTACCACAACCGTGGGAACAGTACACATTGATCTCATATTGGCAGCTTCAATGTCTATCTATTTCTTGACTGTAGACCGGTAGTCATTATACTGATAGGTTACACTCTTGACATCCCTCTGAAACACTAACACACTGCTGACCTTCTGAGCCTCCTCTTTCCAGCTCTTTGCCCTCTGTCTTTACACTCAGATCTTTGCCCTCCTCTCCCCTCCTGTTACCTCCCTCAATCCTGGACAAACAAACACACATTTCCCACACTATGCAGTAGGGATATGGAGCAGAAAGTATGTGGTCGATATGTGTAGAGGTGTGAATGGGGGTATGTATTAAGGTAAGGTGGGTATGAGGTATAGGGTAGATGGGATAGTTATCAGGAATTACCTATGTAATGTGTATATATTTTAAGAATTGAGGGATATTTAGTTTGTGTAAAATTAACTTGGGATATACATTATAAATGTATGTGTGATTTAAAAGACCTGCAACCTGCTGATAGAATAATGTCTACCAGTTCCTCTCTCTATAAAAATGTTCGCACCTAGGGCATGTGTGTTAGCTTGCACAGAGGACACAGCAAATATTTGTGCTGGAAACACTTGTCTATATAGACTCCATGTTGCAATTTTTACTGACATTCTTTAACTTAACAACATTCGCTGTCTACATTAACATACATTTTGCCTCTCTAACAGCTTTCTAAACTATAGCAACATAGTCTTAAGAGTCTTAAATAAGCTTAAAACTATTTATACAGCAATGAAATTATTCTGCAGGAATTCTTTGAGTGAAATATTAATGTACACAAACTAAAGTGAATGTTGGTTTATATATCTTAGTTTTAGCTACAGCAGTAACCTGATACTATTGCTACCACATTACCTCTTTTGTTTTATTTCCAATGGAGGTGCATGTTTGATTAATGTAAATTATAAATCAGAAAACCCGGTTGTTTTGTTTTTTAGCTTTTCTGCAGCTCAGCAGTATTTCAGATTACTATTTCAAACTCTATTTCTATGCAGCAAATTATGAACTCTGAATTCAGCTACCCTTCAAACTGATTAATATGTGTACACTCTTAATGTATACTAAATATATCAAATTATAAGAGGACAAGAAGACTACCTTATAACTATATATATATAACAGCTCTCAGAGAAAAAGTCCAAAGGCTCACGTAAAGTTTTTAAATGTTTAGTCTTGTAATGAAAGTGAAACTATACAAAAATGAATGACTTCTGGAACGTCCTCTTTGTATCTGTACTTGTATCTTGTCTGCCACAGGGGGAAACACTGCTTGAACAAATACAGTCTCTGTAAATGTAGGGAGCTTTTTTGTGATTCCCTTCTCTCTTATTGTATCCAATCTCAGAGGGTGGAGCACTGGCCCACCCTTCAATCCAAATCTTACACCTCAGGAGTAGTGATGTCCTGAAAAGTTTTTCGCATGTTCGCAACGAACGGCGAACACATGCGCTTTTCGGTCCGCCCCCTATTCTTTATCATTGAGGAAACTTTGACCCTGCACCTTACAGTCAGCCGTCACATTCCAGCCAATCAGCAGCATACACTCCCTTCCATCTGAATGACAGCCTCCATTTTAGAATCATTCTGAAGCTACATTCATTGAGAGAGGACATATATTCTACCTGCTGTTGATTTAATAGGGAAATAGATAGCCAGGTTGTGTATTAAGCTTTCACTACATACCTGAAGGACTCATTTGATATCTGCTGCAAGAACAGCAACACAAAAAGCCATTTTTAGGGCTAGAAAATCATTTATTTTATTTTATTATTTTTTTCCGTGTAATCTAATTGCATATGCCTGCCTGCTAGTGTGTGTGTGAGGTCTATTGCATCTACTCTGTCAACTTTTGCCAGTGCCCAGTGACACTCATATCTAGTGCAACCGTAGTGTACAGTGAAATTAAAGAACCCTTTTTTGACTGTAATCGATTGAATATCAGTTGCCTGCCTACAGGCGTGTGTGTGAAGCCTATTGCATCTACTCTGGCAACTTTTGCCAGTGCACAGTGACACTCATATCTAGTGCAACCGTAGTGTGTAGTGACATAAAACAACCCTTTTTTGACTGTAATCGATTGAATATCAGTTGCCTGCCTACAGGCGTGTGTGTGAAGCCTATTGCATCTACTCTGCCAACTTTTGCCAGTGCACAGTGACACTCATATCTGGTGTCACAGTAGCTTGCATGCATAGTACCACTAATCGTAAAAAAAATGACAAGCAGAGGCAGGCCACCCCGCAGGGGCCGTCATGGTCGTGGTGCTGTGATTCCCTTTGGCCCAAGAATAATGCCCAGTTTTCAGAGGCAACATACCCTGAACTTGAAAAGTTCTGAGGACATGATTGAATGGCTAAAAACAGGACACCCAATCTTCTACAGCTTCCGCTCGGAACCTAGACGCACCAACCTCCTCCAGCTTAGCCTTAGGCACCTCTCCAGTTACCACTCGCCCGCCTGCCGCCACCACCAACACTAGCACCACAGCTGCTTCACTTGATCCGTCAGCAGAGTTATTTACACATCCTTTGGAAGAAATGAGTGATGCACAAACATTAGTGCCAGAGGATGTAGATAACAGGGATATGTCCCAGTCCGGCAGCATTACACACATGGACGTACGGTCTGATGATGATGATGATGATGATGATGATGTTGTACCTGGTGCTGCTTCCTTTGTTGAGTTGTCAGATACAAGTGAAGCCGTTGATGATGACGATGTGTCCGTGGATGTCACGTGGGTGCCCGCTATAAGAGAAGAAGAACAGGAGGAAAGTTCAGATGGGGAGACAGAGAGGAGGAGGAGACGAGCTGGAATCAGCGGGAGGTCGTTGAAAGTAGCTAGTGGCACAGTCAGACAGCATGCATCGGCACCCGGGGTCAGCCAGACAGCACGCCAGTCATCGCATGCTGTTGCCACCACAAGAATGCCGTCATTGCAGAGCTCAGCAGTGTGGCAATTTTTTCGTGTGTCTGCCTTTGACAACAGTGATGCCATTTGCAACCTGTGCGAAAAGAAACTGAGACATGGGAAGTCCAACAACCACCTAGGTACAACTTCTATGCGAAGGCACATGATGTCACATCACAAACGCCTATGGGATCAACACATGAGTACAAGGAGCACACAAAGTCAAAGCCGCCATCCTCCTCCTGGTCCAGCATCTTTAGCCACGTCAACCACTGCTGCCCTGCTTGCACCCTCTCAACCATCCGCCACTCCGTGTCTCGCCCTGAGCAGTCCCTGCTCATCTGCCCACAGTCAAGTGTCTGTCAAGGACATGTTTGAGCGTAAGAAGCCAATGTCACAAAGTCACCCCCTTGCCCGGCTACTGACAGCTGGCTTGTCTGAACTCTTAGCCCGCCAGCTTTTACCATGCAAGCTGGTGGAGTCTGAGGTGTTCAAAAAATTTGTAGCTATTGGGACACTGCAGTGGAAGGTACCCGGCCGAAATTTCTTTTCACAAAAGGCAATCCCCAACCTGTACTCGATTGTGCAAAAGGAAGTAATGGCATCTCTGGCACACAGTGTTGGGGCAAGGGTCCATCTGACCACTGATACCTGGTCTGCAAAGCATGGTCAGGGCAGGTATATCACCTACACTGCGCATTGGGTAAACCTGGTGACGACTGCCAAGCATGGAATACGTGGCTCTGCAGAGGAGTTGGTGACACCGCCATGACTTGCAGGCAGGCCTGCTGCCACCTCCTCTACTCCTCCTACTCCATCCTCTTCCATAACCTCCTCGGCTGAGTCCTCTTCTGCTGCTGCTATGTCTTGCTCCACATCAACGGCACCCCCCCAGCTCCACAGGTACTATTCCACATCCCGGATACGGCAGTGTCACGCCGTCTTTGGGTTGACTTCCCTGAAAGCAGAGAGTCACACCGGACCAGCACTCCTGTCCGCCCTGAACGCACAGGTGGATCAGTGGCTGACTCCGCACCAACTGGAGATCGGCAAAGTGGTTTGTGACAACGGAAGAAATTTGTTGCCGGCATTGAATTTGGGCAAGTTGACACATGTGCCGTGCATGGCACATGTGTGTAATCTGATTGTACAACGCTTTGTGCATAAGCACCCAGGCTTACAGGACGTCCTGAAGCAGGCCAGGAAGATGTGTGCCCATTTCAGGCGTTCCTACACGGCCATGGCGCACTTTACAGATATCCAGCGGCGAAAAAACATGCCAGCGAGGCGCTTGATTTTTAGACAGCCCGACACGTTGGAATTCAACACTCCTAATGTTAGACCGCCTGCTCCAACAAGAAAAGTCCATTAACGAGTATTTGTATGACCGGGGTGCTAGGACAGCCTCTGCAGAGCTGGGGATTTTTTTGCCACGTTACTGGACGCTCATGCGCAATGCCTGTAGGCTTATGCATCCTTTTTGAGCAGGTGACAAACCTGGTCAGTCACACCCAGGGCACCATCAGCGTCATCATACCATTTGCTTTCTTCCTGGATTGTGAGGAAGAGGAGTCAGAGGAGGAATGTGGCTTTGTGGAGGAGGAAGACCAACTACAACAGGCATCCCAGGGTGCTCGTTGTCACCTCTCTGGTACCAGTGGTGTTGTACGTGGCTGGGGGGAAGAACATACCTTCAGTGAGATCACTGAGGACGAGGAACGGGACATGACTAGCTCGGCATCCAGCCTTGTGCAAATGGGGTCTTTCATGCTGTCGTGCCTGTTGAGGGACCCTCGTATAAAAAGGATGAAGGAGAACGACCTGTACTGGGTGTCCACGCTACTAGACCCCCGGTATAAGCAGAAAGTGCCTGAAATGTTGCCGAATTACCACAAGTCGGGAAGGATGCAGCACTACCAAAATAAATGAAAAAGTATACTTTACACAGTGTTTAAGGGTGATGTCACAGCACAACGGTAATCTAACAGCGGAAGAGGTGAACATAATCCTCCTCCTCCCACGACCATGCCGGCAAGGAGAGGACGCTTTACAGATGTGTTGTTGATGGAGGACATGCAGAGCTTTTTAAGTCTTATGCATCACCAAAGCCCTTCGTGGTCCACCCTGAGAGAACGACTCGAGATTACCTCACCTTTATTAAGATCAATGAGGGATGGATCCCGAAGGGACTGACAGTGGGCGATACATTCGATTAAAAAAAGCCTTATAGATGAGCTGCCTAGAGCTAATCATAGTCCACAAACTAACATCAATTTTTCTGGTCGCTGCAACAACACCTAATTTTTTAATTTAAATTATTTTATTGTCAGAAGTTGTACAGCATGTAATGAAAAATAAAGCATTTTTGAACAGTCTTGCATAACAGTTGTGCAAAAATACATATTTACAATAGAGACATTTTGTAAAAGTTAGCTGGCTATTCCTTCTTATTTTTACTTTTTAGGTTAATAATTTTTCCTATTTTTTACTGTGATTACAATTTAAGAGATAAATAAAACATGGTAAAACAGACAATAGTAAAGAGTATATCTGCAGCAAAGTCCTATTAGCTATCATCCCTCCGGCAGTATTATCTTATTATTTACAATATCTAACCTGGGCAATCACCCTTGGGTTACCCCAGGGCAGGCTTCAGTAAGCGACCTCTCCTTTCCTGGGATGATTTTGCCGCCGGTTGCTTCTGAAGGGTCTCCAGGGCTCCCCCACTACGCTCCTTCCCCCAGTGTCGCTTCAACCAGTAACAAATGTTTTATATTTGTAAAGCGACCCCTTGATAGAGGTTTATCTTTACAAATTTTGGAGAACCAATTTTAGACCGGTGTCCCCTGTTTCTGGGTCAGGGAGTGTGTGAAATGCCTCAGCCTACAGTAATTGTAATGTTCTGACAGCGGTAGCTCATGCTTGTCCCTCAGTTCCTCATAGGTGAGCATCTGGCCCTTTACTAACCAGTCTCCCAGTCTATCTAGTTTCCTTGACCTCCACCAGTGTTGTGATGTTGTGCTCATGTGTTTCGGGGCCTGAGGGTGGTCAAGAATTGGGGTCATTTGGGTGGATCCAGGGAACAAACCTGTGTGTTTCTTGGCCCATTTCCAGTATGATAGTGAGCCAAGCCACCTTGTCCCAGGTTAAGGGCCTTAAAGTGGGGTTCTCTAAATACACCTAGGCCGGTTGATGACATATAGAATGTGCTATTGGGAGGAAAGATAGGTGACGTAACAGGTATTAAACTGATAGGAATAAATAGTACAACTTAATACACCACTCCTATCTGGTGGCACCTTAGATTGCACGCGCAGTGCCCCAAATTCGAAGTGGGAGGACCGACCAAGCATCTTTTTCCATCTCCCTGTTCCAAAAATCCATGCCATATACACGTCCCCTGATAGGTGACGTAACAGGTATTAAACTGCTAGGAATGAATAGTACAACTTAATACACCACTCCTATCTGGTGGCACATTAAATTGCATGCGCAGTGCCCCAAATTCGAAGTAGGAGGTCCGACCAAGCATCTTTTTCCATCTCTCTGTTCCAAAAATCCATGCCATATACACGGCCCCTAATAGTGGACGTAACAGGGATTAAACCGATAGGAATAGTACTACTTAACTGTACACACCTTATAATAACGCAGACAGCAACGCAGAGAGAGGAGTCTGAAGAAGAGGAGTCAGAGGAGGAAGGTGGCTTTGAGGAGGTGGAAGACCAAACACAGCAGGCGTCCCAGGGGGCTTGTTGTCACCTTTCGGGGACCCTTGGTGGCTGGGTGGAGGATCAATGACATCAGTGAGGACAAGGAACGGGACATGGCTAGCTTGGTATCCAACCTTGTGCAAATGGGGAGTTTGCGGTTGTGCAAAGGGACTGTTTGCGTTTTTTGCGGTGCATTAAACGGGGAGATTGGTCTGTTACTGTGAAGCGGGTGTAACCCTTACACTACCTGATCGATACAACATCATACCTGATGTTTTAAAGCATGTTATTCCAAACAATTTAGGAATGTTAGGCGATTTATGCCCTTTATGGCTTAAAACCAGACTCTGCATCAACTATGTAATTTTCCGTGGGAGTTTTGCCATGGACCCCCCTCCAGCATGACACAGTCCAGGTGTTAGTCCCCTTGAAACAACTTTCCCATCACTATTGTGGCCATAAAGAGTCCCTGTGGGTTTTGAAATTCGCCTGCCCATTGAAGTCTATAACGGTTCGCCGATGTTCGTTGGTTCGCGAACCGAAAATGTGATGTTCGCGACATCACTACTCAGGAGTCCAGAAATGTCTTTGTTTGGACTCAGGCTCACATACTTTCCTTCTAGTATCCTCCCACACCTCAGTACAGCTCAATACCAGGGGGTTGAGTAACTTCAGCCGAGAGGCAGTGGATTTTTAAGAGGTCCTGTTCCATGTCAAGCTTCAGGGCGTCTTTCTCATGACATGCTTTCTATGATTATGATTTCATAAGGTCCTTGCCATCTTGACAGAATTATACTCTCCACAATAGGCAGTAGTACCATTACTTGGTTTCTGGTTGAAATCACTGGACCTGAGCTTTATGAGCTTTATGATATTAGGTTTTCTGTTGCTCCTGGGCTCATTCCATGTGTTCTAGAGGGCTGACTTGTGCAATTGCATTTTTCAGACTTTTGACATATTCTACAATAAGTTCTCCTGGCACACCTTGATCTACCCACGTTTCACGTAGAATATCTAGTATTCCCCCTGGATGGCGTCCATGCAAGAGTTGAAATGGTGAGAATCCGGTAGAGGTCTGAGGTACCTCTCAAACTGCAAATAAAAGACAAGGTACAAACAAGTCTCAGTGTTTTCCATCGCAGTCTACCACTTTCTTTATCATTCCCTTTAAGGTTTGGTTGAATCTGTCCACCAGTCTATCTGTTTGGCATAATATACCCAAATTCTCATTGCTATCATTCATAATAATTTACACAGATCTTTCATCAGTTTAGACACAAATGGAGAATCATGATCTATAAGTATTTCTCTTGGAATTCCCACTTTAAAGAAAAGAAGAACCAGTTCTGTAGCCACATTCTTAGATCTGGCAGTCCTCAAAGGAAAAGCTTTGAAATATTGAGTAGCATAACAGACTGCAACCAAGATGTACTGGTGCCCCTAAGCTGCCTTCTCAAGTGGCCCTAATAGATGCATTGCTATCCTTTCAAAATGTTCATATTTAGGGTTTTGTCTATTTCCAGGTGGCCTCCAAAAGATGAGTGTGGGCCAGTTCCATCACTTTCTTCTGATGTCCTTGAGGTACCAGAAATTGTTTTCTTTTTATGTCCTTGAGGTACCAGCAATCTATTATGTGTGCAGCTATTCCATTAACCTCCTCCACTTCCTTTCTTACATTATGTTGAAGACAATCATTCACTTGGGGCCATATTAAATTCGAAGCCTGTATCAGCACTGGTACACCCGCAAAGCCTGCAGGCTTGAAATTCGCCGGAGTTACAAAGCTATTACATGGAGTGAACAACAGTGGATTTGTAGCAATTTAATAGCGATTAACAAACTGAACCATTACAGACTTGACAGATCAAAGGCTTTGCGGCAACAGAGTTCAGATTTCGACAGCCCATGGGGTTCAAACCCGTAACCCCAAAAAAGCCTACGGGTACTAGAAATATTTTACAAGGTCATCTTTTATAGAAGATGGCCTTCATCCTAAAGGCATAAGTGGACTTCAAATCCAAGACCAGGTAATCCCTCTTCAGGCACCAGTGTGACAAAGTGGCCCTTCAGAGTCATCTTGTCCTTTTTATAACAGCTCTCAGATCAACAATCCAAAGACCCATGCAAAGTTTTTTTTTTAAAAGGAGGCATTGTAGTGATATACAAGGAAAACAGGCATTGTAGTGACATACAAGCTGACTGCCTTCTGGAGCGCCTGAACAAACACAGTTTCTGGTAATGTAGGAATCTTTTACTTGTGACTCTTCTCTCTGATTGTATCCAGTCTCAGCAGTTAGAGCACACACTCTCTTCCTCCTTCCTTTCCAACCTCCTCTCTCACACTCCACTCGCTTCTTCCCTTCTCCTAGCTCGGTGCCTGGTATTCTAGGTCTGGCGGCTCTTCCTCCCCCGGGGCCCTCATTCCCACTGTGCATCATAGGAAAACTTTCAGCAAGGGTTACGCCTGCCTTCTGTTAGCTCCTTCTTAAAGGCTGGCGTAGTCCTGGAAACAATACTGTGAAGATTAAAACCATGTTAAAATCTATAGTTTATTGTCTTTCATTATATTAATATTTGTATTCTATAGGTTTTTATAAAACCAAATTTGCAGTGCCCCCCTCTTGTGTGCCCTTTTCTTGTGTCCCCCCTCTCTCTCCCCTGTGTCTCTTCTCCCCTCTCCCTCCCCTTTGTCTCTTCACCCCCTCCCTTATCACCCTCCTCATTCTCAACCTCTCTCCTCATTCTCAACCCCCCTCCTCAACCTTAACCCCCCCCTCATCCTCCCTCCTCATTCTCAACCTCCCACCTCATCCTCAACTTCCCTCCTCAACCCCCCCTCATTCTAAACCCCCTTCTTTAAACTCAACACCCCCACCCTCAACCCCGCATCCTCATCCTCAACTCCCCCTTCCTCAACTCCCCAATCCCCATACTAAAAATCCCTCCTCAACCCCCCCATCCTCATCCTCAACCCCCCCATCCTTATCCTCAACCCCCCCCCCATCCTTATCCTAAACCCTCCCCATCCTTATCCTAAACCCTCCCCATCCTCATCCTAAACCCTCCCCATCCTCATCCTAAACCCTCCCCATCCTCATCCTAAACCCTCCCCATCCTCATCCTAAACCCTCCCCATCCTCATCCTAAACCCTCCCCATCCTCATCCTAAACCCTCCCCATCCTCATCCTAAACCTTCCCCGTCCTCATACTAAACCACCCCATCCTCATCCTAAACCCCCCTGCCATCCTCATCCTAAACCCCCCTGCCATCCTCATCCTAAACCCCCCTCCTCACTTTACCCCTCTAAATACCTCCCCTTCTACCTTTCCCCTCACTTACCTCCATCTGAAGCTGCGCCTCCGGCCTCCACACTCCTTCCTGCGTCTTGACCCGGCCAATGCTAATGACGTGAAGCGCATGTGATGTCACGTCATTAGCATATACAGGGTCCTGATGCAGGAATTAACGGAGGCCGGAGGAGCAGCTGCAGATGGAGGTAAGTGAGGGAAAATGGAGAGGGGGAGGTATTTAGAGAAGTAAAGTGAGGAGCTGGGTTTAGAATGAGGGGGGGGGGGGTTGAGGAGGAGGGGGGGGTTGAGGAGGAGGGGGGAAGGGAAAGAGACACGGGGGGGGTTAGAGAGACACTGGGGGGGTGACTCAAGTATAAGCCGAGGGGGCCCTTTTTAGCCTTAAAAAAATGGCTGAACAACTCGGCTTATATTTGAGTATATACTGTATATAGTTGTGAGCAGGCGGGTTGTTGCTAACGCTGCGGGCTCACATAGCGAGCCTGCGGCCCTCGCAAAATTTACGGACTTACGACAAACAAATACGAGACGCGTTACGACCTCGCAAAATTCCGACCTTACCGCCCGAAACCCGCTCACAAGAAAACCTGAAAAACACAATAAATACACACAACAAATACATAAAAAGGTTACCTACAGCAAGGGGAGGCAGCCAGGACCTCAAACTTAAGTTACACCTCAATTTCACTCTAACGTTTAGTTTAGACACCGGAAAATACCCTAAGCGAGAGAAAAAATGGGCGCGAAAAAAAAACGAAAATGTGGCTACAGGACTCTAAAGACGCAAAACACCACCAAACACCTACGGATTTTCCGAAAAAGACATCCGAGATAGGAAAACAAGGACGCAACCTGCGCAACCGGAAAAACATTAGAAACAAAATAAATACACATAAAAAGCTTACCCACAGCAGAACACTAACTAACACAATCCGGAAGTACACAGCTACCCTAACGGATTTGGCTCGCGCACTCACACTATTTACACTACACACTGCACACATTTATGACACTTAAACAGCAGCTCCACAGCACTGATGCTGCAGCAACATGAAAACAGATTGCCAGCTCTTCAACACATTGCTTCCTGCATATATTACTTCACAATAGGTAAAGTATATTAATTTCTTATTTTATTAATTATTCTTTGGCATACAAAAAAAACACAACGCTGTTCATAGCACACAAACAATTAAGAGAATTTGAATTTAGCCTTTCATCCTATGTTAAAGACTCTAAGGAGGTACTATCCAAATTAGATGGCATACAATTAAAAAAGCAAACCATCTTAGTCTCATTGGATGTAGAATCTTTGTATACCAACATCCATCATGATAAGGGAATATATGCAGTAAAATATTTTTTGGATAAAAAAGGCAATCAATATGTCACACAACAAATTTTTCTTAGCACTACTGGAATTCGTTTTAACCCACAATTATTTTGTTTTCATGGATTAATTCTATCAACAAGTTCATGGGACAGCGATGGGCACAGCCTGTGATCCTGCGTACACAAATTTATTCCTGGGATGGTGGGAAGAGCAAAGGGTTTTTAGTGAAGAAATTGAATTATACACCACACATGTGGAACTCTGGCTACGTTTTATCGATGATATCTTGATATTCTGGAATGGCTCATTACAGCATCTACAGAACTTTATTAAAACCCTGAATAACAATAATCTGGGTCTATATTTGACTTCTGAAATTAGTTATGAGTCCATTACATTCTTGGACTTACAAATATTCAAAACACAATATGGCAGTATAGGCACCAAGACCTATAGAAAACCAACAGCTACCAATAGTTTGCTACATGCAAAAAGCAGTCATCCAAAGGCACTCATTAAAAGTATACCAATTGGACAATACCCAAGAATGAAAAGAAACTGCTCCAATGACAAAGATTTTGAGAGAGAATCTCAGGACTTACAATCTCGCTTTTTGGAAAGAGGTTATTCAAAGAATACCCTAAAAAAAGCTTATTATAGAGCTAAAAATACAAAGAGAGAAGATCTACTCAAAGATAAAAAGAAAGAATCAGATAATACAGTAAGGTGTATTGGGACCTATAATAATAAATGGCATGAGGTTAAGAGGATATTTAACAAACACTGGGGTATTCAATTGGAAGATAAAGATCTTAAACCGTTTTTAACTATCCATGCAGCAATTACCAGTAGAAGGTCCAAAATCTTGAGAGATTACCTTTCTAAAAGTCATTTGGATATAAAAAAGAACAAACTATGGTTGCAAAAAACAAAAGGATGTTTTAAATGCCATTCATGTAAGTCATGTCAATATGAAAAAACTACAAAAACTTAATTTTTCAGAAAAACAGATATACAAAATACAACATCTACTTACATGCAAAACAGAGGTTGTTATCTATTTGATAACATGTACATTATTTGTGGAGCCAGATACGTAGGAAAAACCTGCAGAGAATTCAGGAAGCGTATTCTGGAGCAAATCTATAGTGTCAAGAAAGAATATGATACCCCAATAGCTTTACATGTTAACAATAAACATAAGGGTGACGCCAAAGTTCTGACCTTTACAGCTATAGATCATGTTGAAAAAACAATAAGGAAAGGTGATATAGACACATAATTACTAAAGAAAGAAGCTAAATGGATTTACCTGCTAGGCACTAAAAAACCAAAAGGCCTTAATGAAGGTTTCACCTTTACCCCTTATATTTAAAATAAAGGTTCTGTTAAAAGCTTAAAAGTCTAGAATAAACTTGTATAAGATCGATAAATAACATCCCAAAATGATACAAAATAGCTCAATCACATAGTAGAGTTTAAGAGGAATAAGAATAATTTGGGATTTATATACTGGGATAAACATAGTCACATTTTACATCCAATAACTCAATAATAACTTCTTTAGAATGAGTAATACAATAAAATTTGAGATGGTCAAAAATATATATATATTGGGAAAGTACTTATTGTCCATTAATAAGGAGGGCTTTAGTGTATTGCCAAAAGACAAGTACAATTATCCATAAAGAAGGAAGGTAGTATAGTACTGGCAAGTATAAACAATTTGTTGCTTGGTTTTACCAAGGAATTAGCACTATATGCATAATATGACAATTTTACCATTGTATATCTCAATAAATTTGATAAAGTAAAATACAATAATATATTTTTTGGTTCTCTTAAATACTTAGGGCCTCATTCTATTATCGGCCGTAAAACGGCCAGCAAGGCTGCGATTCCTTGCTGGGGTTCCGTTACCTCGCAATTCAATTATACAGCCCCGCAAGGATCTCCTCTTACGGCCGGCCATAAATCTTGCTACCGGCCGTAAGCTCAGAAATCTTAAAAGTCAAAAATAAATTGAAGACAGCTCTGTAAATGCTAGGGATCATATTGGGGGACATGAGGATTAAAAGGAACCCCTCTCAAGCTTGCACATCAGCCCAAACCCGAGTTGACATTAACTGTTTATTTTCCGGCCGCAGCGTGAGCGGGTCTGAGGTGCTCCAAGCCCTCTGGACTTTTTACATGGATATTTGACATATATTAAAAAATAATTTATTTACGGATTTAAGTATAGGGGAATGTTGTGCTATTTTTGCTAACACCTAAAATCACTTTATAGTCTCCTCAGAGTGCATGATGGCTTTATTTGGGCTATATTTTGTGCTTAATTGGTGCTAGCGGGACCTTTTTCCTGCAAGTAAGCTGCGGCTCGTTTTTAGCCTTGCAGAGAGGGTTCCCGGAGCAATTGAATTGCAAATAGGATTTTCTTGCGGCCGTTTTAGATCAAAGGCTTTCCTCCTGCGCGAGCGGCCGCAAGGGATAGCAAGGCGCCGGCCGCAAGCCTGCCGGAATCCCCGGCCGGAGGGGAATAGAATAGCCGAATAGCTTGCGGCCGTTCCTTGCGGCACCCCATCTCCTACGGCCGCTAATAGAATGAGGCCCTAATTCTTTATCATATAGCAATCAATGATTGATGAATAAGGTGGCTATAAAATATTATATCTTATATTTAATTAACAAATATGACATTTTTTCCCCACAGTTAATACTAGCTTCATTGCATAAAAATATATATATATATTCCTTTTTAGGATATTCAGTTTACTTAAAAGGGATGTTCAATAGACATTCAGATTATGCATAAGAAAATGGTTTTTAAAACCCTATAGAACACAAATATTAATATAATGATAATATTATATGACCATAAACTATAGATTTTAACATGGTTTTAATCTTCACAGTATTGTTGCCATGACTATGCCAGCCTTTAAAAAGGATCTAACAGAAGGCAGGCGTAAACCTTGATGAAATAGGAACGCCATCGCAGGTTGATGACGTCATTTCTTAGCGTCTAGATTGCGGAGTGCACAGCAAGAGAGTTAGCGTTCTAACCACAGGCCCATAGACTAAAGTCCCTTTCCCTAACCAGTCAGCTTATGCAGTTTAGAGAATCTGGTCAACAAGGAGAGCTGGACACTATATTGGGGAATACCTAGGTTATAGAACGCTACGGGATTGGGCCAGCACAGGAAGGGAAAAATGGACATAAGCACTGTGTGGTGCTTGCCATTCTGGTGCTATTTTAGTCCCATATAGCACTATATGTCCCCATAAATTGGAGGAAGCAACTAGAATCTTTTATTAATAGCACACAGTTATATATAATATTTATTTATAGCCCTGCAGCAACTTATACTTAAATATTAAGTCTCAATCCAACAGGATTGTCATTATCTAGCACTTGCCACTTTTCTACCACTAGCACTTTAAATATATTTTTTCACTAGCAATACTGTTTAATTGTCACTTCAGCACTTTATTATAAATTGTCTAAGAAGGGTAGAATATTTGACTTTACATTACCAAGGTTCTATATCAGCTAATTTAATAATCTCTAATTCTTGCATCCTATGTTCACATATTTTAATATGGATTTTACCATTTAATAAAAGTTAAGTTTTTTTTATTTAGTTTATTCTCTTTTTTGAGATTAGGATAATCAGGTGTGCCCTACAAAAGGATCTTTTTTCTCTCTTTAAAATATGGTATTCAACTTATCCTTAGGAGCACCCTGACCATTACATTTGGTTCTTATTTGATATACCTGAGCCACCAGCAACTTTCTATATTTTAGATTTTAAATCTGCAAGTTTTCAATCTTGTTAAGTGCTTTAGGGTGAAAATTGTGCATGCTTGATTTTAATCTCAAAGACCGGCCACTCCATTTTTTTTATTAAATAGGCTTTAAATTGAGTGTAAGTCAAAAGACAGAAAACAGTTTGATACAGATAATACTTTTTAATGGCTGACTCAGTTAGCCATTAATATGTACCAGCTCTATCAAATTGACTTATTTTGTACTATGAATAACACAGTGCCATACCTTGCTAAATTAAAACACTATTGCAGACCAGAGAGGATCTTAAAAGGTTGAACTTGATGGACTAAAAGTATTTTTTCCACCTTGATTACTATGTAACTATGTCATGCCATGATTGATGTCATAGCTGATGTCATTATTTATATCATATGTGATGTCATGAAAGATGTCATAAATAATGTAATCAGAATAATGTTAAAGTTGAATGCAACCAGTTTTCCAATTTCAGCCTTAAGTTGCCATATCTGGTGCTGCAACCTTTAAAAACAAACAGAAGGGTTACAAACCCCATATCATTACCCAGAAAAAACATTGTCATTAAAATACCCAGTGAACGTCTATTAAAAGAAAAAACAAAATAAACAACTTCACATACACCTCTAGAGACCACATACCATCCAGCTTTAGAGAACATTTGGAAAATAAAATTTACAACCACATCTAACTGAAAATATATCCCACAAGCTCTAATCCTTGCATATAAACAACCACTAAACCTGAAACAAAAACTTGTCAGCAGAAGATGTGCCAATGAACAACTGAATAGAAAAAAATACCCACATCTTGTAACAAAAGTCTCTGTAAATGATGTCAACATATTTGTAATGATGGCACAGCCACACATAAAACATACAAACTGCACCTAACAATGAACCTACACAGACATTCTATAAAAAAAATCACAATGAAGACAGTTACTGTACTCCAGCTGGACACCATTTTACCCAAAATAATCACTCCATTCATAACCTAAAAATTTAAAATCTCAGAGGAAATTTAAATACCATACAAGCAAGGAAAGCATTTTAAATAAAGACAATAACATCCTTCAACACTAAAGATACTGATACTGAACGTGAACTTGAGATTTCTAATACATTATCCCAATGTCTTGTGATTCTAACTCCATTTTTCTCATGTTTATAACAGGCTTGTCACTCTTAGCAAACTAAAACTACAGTACTCTGATTTTTATTCATGTATATATTGATGTATATGTGTAAATAGTTTATGTTTATATGTTTACTACACTATGTTATATTGCTTTCCCCAATATATTACCACTTGATGTCAGATGCTGTCTCCACTGTATCACTGTTAGCCATTAGCCATGTCTGAAGAAATAAGACAATTATTAACAGCCCCTCCCCCCCCCCCCCCACCACTAAACAAAATCTTTTTTGAGGATGAATGATTCTCCTTAAAGAGAATTGGATAAGAGCACTACAGAACTCTCTCAACAAATCCATCAACTTAGTAAAAGGACATCTATGGTAGAACAGGAGGTAAGACATCTCATAGAGACAAAACATTCTCAAGACCTAAAAAAATATGAATCTCAAACAAACAATCTGTGGCATGGAGAATCAAAGAGAAGACAATAATAACAGAGCCCATCATTATAATCTTTGGATTAGAAATCCTTCTGTAGAAGTCATTAATGATCAGCTCTGAGAAACTGTATAAGGTCTATTCAAGGAACGTCTTCCCGACATAGCCGACAAATTCTTTTTGATGGATCGTATCCACAGACTTCATAGACAACAGAGAATTACAGCAACTATTCCAAGAGATATATGTATGCATTATTTTTACATTTGTTACATAACTAAAGAAGACATCCTTAGAGCCAATTGTACCATAGTTTTACAATATAAGGACTCCGCTCTACAAATATTTCAGGATCTATCACCAAGAACACTCCAACGCAGGCATAAATGTAAGGATATCATTGATGCCATTCGGAAAAATGGTATCTCTTTCCATGATGGTCAAACCCACACACTTCGACTGGGGGAAGAAACGATAACTTTTCTTAGTCGTTTGAGAGAGACTCATTCTACTCAAGATTCCTCAATTAACTGACAAGAACCTTTGAGACTGCTAAAACACTCTAGGATACTTACATTGTAATTAAAATATCTCAATTTCAAAATACTCTTTACGCATTAAGATATTCAACCTCCATGGATTAAAAATGACCTCTTTTATTATACCACACAATGACCTCAAAGACAACCTGGGCAGAACCGGTAAATAGTAAGGCTTGATATGACTTGTAAAATCCATGCAGAAACTGATTTACTAGTTTGTTTTACTGGATTTAAGGTGTCTCTTTTTTTTTTTAAGACACATAAATTTACAGGCTATATTATAAATTGTTATAACAATCTATTCTTGTTTAAGGTAGTTATATATGCAATCAAAAGTGATTCAAGACCTTGTCATATGAAATTTACAGGCATAAGGTAACAAATACATCTAATTTTCTATTTGATATATTTCCTTTGTTAAAAAAGGTAATTTCAATTAATATTTCATTTTTACATCATAAATTTGAAATCACAAGATATGTCATCATTTTAGCAAGATTATTTTGAATTTAAAATGTACCAGTAGATTCAGCTTCACAAAATGTATTTTTCTTCTCTCATAATAATAACAAGAGCGGGGCAAGAGCATAGCCCCAACTTCAATCTCAAATTTAAATCAAGCTTAGATCTGTGGCTCTCCTTTTACTCCTACAATATACACATAATACTAAACAATCACTATCTATATATATAGATCTACTACTTAATATTTAAGAACAAGTTTTAACTTAAAAAATGTTAATACTAAAGAGGGTATATCATTTGTCACAAATATCCCCCTAAAGAGGTAATTTAAAGCCTCAATTGTCATCTAATTTTTCCTGTATTTACCCTTGATGGACTTACTGGGCATTGTCCAATTTCCCTTCCCTAATTGATTTTTTTTCTCACTTTCTCCTCATTTTTTTATTTTTTTTATTATACCTGTTTTTTGATCAATAGAAATCTTTACACAATCTAAACCTATAGACAATTCCCTAACATAAGCCCAAAATGTCAATTTGAATTATATCCCAACATGCACATGGACTTAATACTCCTCTAAAAAGAAGACTTGCCCTAAGAAATTTAAAAAAAATTAAAGCAGACACCACCTTCTTTAAGAAACTTACTTTAAGAAATCTCCCAAGCTTATCATTTAACTTCCCACACAAAACATAATGGAACCTCTATATTGCTAAGTAAATACTGTCTTTTTACTCATCTATCCCATCACTCAGATAAGGAAGGTCATATTTTGATTTTAAATGGACAATTAGGGTCAAGTCCCATAACCTTAGTCATTATTTTTGCACCATGTAAACCTACTTAATTTTCGGACTCTTTAACTGTTATGACCCAGAAATATGGAACAGTGCCAATACTACTAGGAGGAGATCTTAGCACTGCACCATGCTGTTGTTCCCTAGACTGATGCTCCTAATACCTTTACCCAAAGATAGACTGCTCATAGAGATAACATTCTTAGAAAATGGATTGTAAACTCTGACCTAATTGATGTTTGGCAGACCACAACTCTATCATAAAGGATTATACATTCTACTCTAATCTTCTTAAGACATATTCTATAATAGATTTGTTCTTAGTTGGCAAAGCAATTTTTCATAAAATAACAAATTCAAAAATGTATATTATCGCTTGGTCTGCTTATGAACATATTGCTATTAACTTAAAAACAAATTTAAAACAATCTCCTAATCACGGGAAATATAACAATTCTTTACTGTTAAACCCAAAACATAAAGAACAGGTAGAAAATCATCTCAATGAATACTTTATCATTATTGATACAAATGATGTTTGTATTACTACTCTTTGAACCGCACATAAAGCCGTCATTATAGGCAGACTGATTAGCCTGGCTGCATATGTCAAAACATTGCAGTGGAGAAATACAAATATCCTTACATTATTTAGCATATATATATGTAGCACATGTGAACTTTAGCTCTGAAACAATACTTATTCCATTGTAGGCCATAAGGTATGAAATAGTTAATGTTGCTTTTCCATGATTCTGCAGTTTATCAAGAGACAGTCAATAATTATTTAGTCTAAACAATATGTATTTCGGTAGTCCACAAGGCAAACCAAGAATATTTGTGAAAAACAACATTTGACCTATGCGCAAGTGATTACAACTTGAAAGTGTTTGTGTGCATCTAGTGTGACGTACCAGGCATGGCTGACACATGCAAACTGCATGTTTCATTTTATTGGATTTCATAATATAAATAATCGTTTATTGGCTGTTGGTGGGAATGTGTAATGTTTTCTAGAATGGCAATATGGAATGTTCCATTCTCTGTATAAAAACCTATGTTGTTCAGTCAGTCAGTCACTAGCTGCCTGGATGTTTTTCTGTTGCAGACCCACACGTGATCAAATAAAATATGATAATAAGAAAATAATAAGGCATCTTTGTTATGATTATAATGAGTGCGTTTCAGAGTAGAATGTGGGGTTTGTGGATATGTTTTTCTCTAACATTTGGTGAGCAAGCAGGAATTGCACTAATTGTCAATAGATAACACCCCAAGCTTCAGGAATTTGTGGGGGCGATGCTTGACAACTAATCATGGCAAAAATGTGAGTTTTGCAGAGCCTATTCATGAAAATCGTGTAGGATTGCTTGTCATGCATATACAGAACAACAAAGTCAGAGGTGCTCATCAGAGAACGAACCAATCTTAATAGGTGTATTCTATAGCCATGATACGCCACTCTGAGAGCAACCTCTTTTAGCTCACTTGTGCCCTTCACAGGGAGAAATATCCTGTAGTATATCAGTCTGGTGCCACTCAAAAGAGTGACCCAGCCCCGAAATACCAGGCAATTCTACCCTGAACAGGAGAAACAGCCCCCCTTAGACGCGTTTTGCCCTTTATGGGCCTCGTCAGTGAGGTGCAGCTGAACTCCCTAAGGCACAGTGAGCAAGGAGTCCACGTCTGGAGTCCCCTATTACCCTTAGGGAGACTAAATCCTAAAGGTAATTTGCATATACAGAACAACAAAGTCAGAGGTGCTCATCAGAGAATGAACCAACCTTTAATAGGTGAGTTCTATAGCCATGATACACCACTCTGAGAGCAACCTCTTTTAGCTCACTTGTGCCCTTCACAGGGAGAAATATCCTGTAGTATATCAGCTTGTCATGCATGTAGAAATGATGGGACAAAGTCACAACAAAAATACCTCACCCAGACTTACTTCTACCCGGAATCTGGTATGATCGCATTTTTTGTTGTTTGTTTTTGCTAACCTAAAAATGCTGATTAGTGATATTAATTAAAATAGTGTTATTAAGAGAAGTAGAATTGATATAGATATTGTGCCTGTGAATGTGATAAATAATGGAACTAGATTAAGATATATCAAAGAGATATTGTACCTATTGAGGTATTTAAGAAGAGCTGTAGATATAGATTAGCAAAGGTCTACTTTACCTAGAAAAAGTGTTAGAGGTGTACCTTACCTAGAAAAGGCGGTTTGTCTAGACTGATTCCTGAGCGGTGCTGATTTGATGAATTGATAGAGTGTAGATTTGCTATCCACCCTCGCAAAACGCCAAAGTGACAAGAGGTTGTTGGGATAGAATTGTGTATGATTTGTGGGCCCATGTATGTGCTGTGAGAACTGTCTGTATTTGCAGTTTGCAGTGAGGTTTGAGAACTTGTGAGAAATTGAGAGAGAAAGGAAGGTTAGTCCTCTGTTCTGTGTTGTTGAAAGTATCTAAATTCAGAGTGTTATGGAAGTGCAGGACCTAGAAAGAAAGAGCTGTGTGAGTGTGTGAATTGATTGTCCCAAACACTGTGATTTTTTTTCATTTATATCTTTTTTTCGAAAGAGGGGTGGGTTTTATTTTATTTTTGTGCTCTAAATGTATTATATTTCCTCCTGAAAAAATGCACATGCTGTGTATTCTAGGTTGACTGTTGGTGTATTGCTAAGAATATGCTGTTTTTGTGGTCGTGGAAAATTGTGGCATGTTACTTTTAGAAGCTTTATAGTAAGAGAAATAACAGCTCTAAATTCCCCTTCAGTGCTGCCGCTGCTCCCCACTTTTTGAGGCTGTTTTAATCTCTGTGTGCAGTGCTTTCCCCTCCCCCTCAGAGATAGTGTCTGTTTTAGTTGAAAGAAGAGAGTTAATTAAACTGTATCTGTGTTGAAAATTAGTCTTCTGATAAGCCGATCTTTCTAGCTTTAAGAGGTGTGCATATTTTGCATGTTTTGTTGTTTAGTCATGTTTCAGAAATAATTTATAAAGTTTTATGATTTCATTATATTTTTTGTAAGTGTAGCATCTTTGCCTAAGTTCAGTTTTCCTCTCCCTTCCCCAGAAGGTTCCCATTGTATTCTTAAAGTTATAGAGCATGCTGTAAAAGTTGTCCCAGTGAAGATGAAAGAATGTATTATTTTTTTATTTTTTTATTTTTTTATTTTTATTTTGAAAACAAATACACACAAAGCATTATACATACTACAATAAATCACATAATGCCACAAAACTAACATAATAGTAGGTTTCCATGATACATTTAAGAGAAAAATAAGAGAAAACAGAAAAAAGCAAAATTTGTCTAAGCAGAAAAAGAAGAGCAGGGCAAACAAACACTTTTTAACCTCTCCGACTCATCCTATAATTCATTTTTAGTTGAGAAATGTTTGTCCCATCTTTCCCACTATAACTTATCCTTTTCACTTTTTTTCGAAGTAATAAGGGCAAAATCTTTCTCAATTTGCCTATTCCTTTCCATTATATTTATAATCTCATTCCAGAAAGGGATACTTCCTTCTTTCCATTTCATTGCTATTAGCAACTTGTTTACTAGTAAACTGTTTAGTACCACTACTTTAATGCTAGCATCCAAATTAGATGGAAATATGTTAAATAAAACTAGCTCAGGAGAGGGGGTAATAACCTCTTTGCAAATAACTGAAAGATTCAGGAATCATATAGCCCATACCTGTATCATTGGGCAAAACCACCACATGTGGGAGTACGTGCCTTCTTGGCCGCATTTCCTCCAACATTGCTTTTTCTGTTCTAGTATTATATTATATATTTTTACTGGATCATAGTGCCATCTTTGATAAAGTTTAAAATGTACTTCCCTGAGTGAGACACTTATGAAATTCGTATGGGTAAAATGTAGAGCATTGAACCAAACTTCAGTTAAACATTCAAAACCCAATTCCTCCTCCCAACTAAACATTGATGGGGTTTTCCCAGGCGGATTTATACTATGCAAAATAACTAAAGCGAAAATGAGTGGGGACAGTGGACATCCTTGTCTAGAGCCATTATGGATGTAGAAACTATCTGTTTCAAACCCTGGTCCACATATTGGAATATAATGTCATAATTCTCCTAATGGCCTTGTCTCCTAAACCAAATTTTCGCAAAGTCATTTCTAGAAACTCCCTATTCAAACGATCGAAGGCCTTTTCTGCATCTATTGCTAATGCTAAAACAGGGGTCTTTTTTGGTTTACAAAAGTCTAAAATATCAAACAATTTCCTTGTGCTATCCAGGCCTTGCCGCTCCTTTAGGAACCCTGATTGATCATAGCTAACTAGACCTTTCACTATCAGGCTCAGCCTTTTTGCTAGAATCCCAGAATAGTTTAATATCAATATTCAAAAGAGAGATTGATCTGTAATTAGAGCATTTATTCTCTACGTTTCCCTCTTTATGGATGTTAAAAATTACAGCCTGAAGAGATTTGGCAGGGGCTGAGCCTGATAATCTATTTCGTTAAAGCTATTCTCTAAATGCGGGCTCAATAACTTCCAATAGCTCTGGGAAAAAAAGACCTGGAAGTCTGACCTGTGTATAATATTCCATGCTGTGCAGTAGAAGCCCCCAGACTCTGACCTGTGTATAATATTCCATGCTGAGCAGTGGAAGCCCCCAGACTCTGACCTGTGTATAATATTCCCTGCTGGGCAGTGGAAGCCCCCAGACTCTGACCTGTGTATAATATTCCATGCTGGGCAGTGGAAGCCCCCAGACTCTGGGAGTCTGAAGAAGAGGAGTCAGAGGAGGAAGGTGGCTTTGAGGAGGTGGAAGACCAAACACAGCAGGCGTCCCAGAGGGCTTGTTGTCACCTTTCGGGGACCCTTGGTGGCTGGGTAGAGGAAGAGACCTTCAATGACATCAGTGAGGACAAGGAACGGGACATGGCTAGCTTGGTATCCAACCTTGTGCAAATGGGGAGTTTGCGGTTCTGCAAAGGGACTGTTTGCGGTTGTTTGCGGTGCATTAAACAGGGAGATTGGTCTGTTACTGTGAAGCGGGTGTAACCCTTACACTACCTGATCGATACAACATCATAAAGCATGTTATTCCAAACAATTTAGGAATGTTAGGTGATTTATGGCCTTTATGGCTTAAAACCAGACTCTGCATCAACTATGTAATTTTCCGTGGGAGTTTTGCCATGGATCCCCCTCTGGCATGCCACAGTCCAGGTGTTAGTCCCCTTAAAACAACTTTCCCATCACTATTGTGGCCAGAAAGAGTCCCTGTGGGTTTTGAAATTCGCCTGCCCATTGAAGACTATGGCGGTTCGCCGATGCTCGCCCGTTTGCGAACATTTAATGAAGTTCGCGTTCGCTGTTCGCGAACCCAAAATTTGATGTTCGCGACATCACTAATATATTTATATATAGCATTCATCACTTTTGTAGCACATGTGAACTTTAGTTCTGAAGCAGTATTTATTCCATTGCAGTTTCTCAAGAGACAATTATTAGTCTAAACAATATGTATTTCGGTACTCCACAAGACAAAGCCCAAGGAAATTTGTTAAAAACAATATTTGACTTATGTGCAAGAGATTACAACTTGACAGTGTTTGTGTGCATCTAGTGTTCTGTACCAGGCATGGTTGACGTGCAAACTGCACGTTTCATTTTAGAATATAAATAATTGTTTATTGGCTGTTGGTGAGAATGTGTAATTTTTTTTCTAGAAGGGTGATGTGTTATGTACCATTCTCTGTATGAGACCCACAACGGCTACGGGCTTGAAATTTGGCCGAGTTACAGAGCTATTAAATTCAAGCAGGGCGCGAGTAACAGGCTTCAGACGCAAGCCAGTAAATCCTATCTGCAGCCGCAAGCTGTAAAGGGGACGGATAATTATAAAATTGCATTCCACATGCCCATGCATTGACTGTGTTGTAAATTGTAGCCAGCAGGTCCCGGATTTGGAGGTTTGGTAATATTGATTGAGAGTAGGAGCTAGATGAGAGAGGTAGTTTGCATTTTTATTGATTTATATTATATTTCATATGAATTTACACTTAAGACCTACACATAGAGTAAGACACCCCCCCCATCCCATCCCCATCACCCCATCCCCCAACAGTTATCAATAACACATAGCACACACATTTTTTTCCAACACACATATACAGTAAAACTTTTGTTTATTTATCCTGATATTATTTTGGTCATATGATGATGGGAGGAGTTAGGAGGGGAGAGGCATGGAGAGGTGGGGAGGAGGAGAGAGAGAAGCAGCAGGTGGTCTTGGGGAGTAGAGGTTGGGAGGAGGAGGTGAGGAGTGAGGTGGAGGAGGGAGAGGAGGGCAAGAATGGAGAGGAGAACGAGGAGATGGAGGAGAGTGCAGTGGTGGGTGTTGGAAGGGGGGCCCAAGCGTCAGACACATGTAGAAGAGGGACAGATATCTTATTCCAAGTATATTTATATTAAACTTCTCAGAGTCACTTAAAGCTTTCTTCCTGTCAGAAGCCACATAGACTGCACCTTCAGCACAGACTTTACCTCAGGGAAACCATTACATGAATAACTGATTTTATCCCTCCCCCCAATTGTCAGTTACTGGCTACTCAACATTATAACTGCCAGTTAACTCCTTATACACTGTACACAATTAAACATATATTAATCAACATAGCATAATATATATAACACAACATAACATAACATACAGTAATTAACATACATATGTTGATCAACTTAATATAACATTAAATAATTATAAATAATTACTAAACCCAAAGAATGGTCAGGGGAATCATGACAACAATGTTAATCTAATCTAGCCACAGAATCTTGGATCTTGGCCTAAGTGATGGTGATATTTTGTATGCAGATGGCTACCTCCCATCACATGGTCAATGATCCTCTTCTCTGTGGACAAATAGGATTCTGATTAACATGTCACCAATTTATGGTCACTGAGGAATGCTGTTGAGAAGAGATGCTGCAGTCCCAGATTTTTTAAGGCCTTATTTTGTAGGTTTTTTTTTTTTTTTTAGGTACAATTCATGTTCATGAAGGCATCTTCTGCATCTGCAAGCATTGTGGAGGAAATGTATGAGATGTACGGTTTTCCCAGTGCCTCTCAGGTAGGCATTCCTTCAATCACAGCCCCCCTTAACATGTAGCTCCCACATTCTTAAAGCTATCATATAGCCACATATCTCAGACATGATTGTTGTTAGCTTAAATGTAGACTAATACCGCTATGGCAGTGGACTTGCAAAGTCTCACAATGGCATGTTAATGACAGCCGCTAGTGAAGCATGTGATCCTGACCTCAATATCGGTCTGAGAACAGATCCTTGGGTCTGATGTAAGTAACAGTGAATCTAGTTGCTGACCTTTGTGTCCTCTCCGTATTAAAGGCTATTTGCCCATATTACTGATTATATTATTAGTAATGTTTGCAGATGATATTGTTACAGTTACAGTATTTAGCACTGTACTGTATATGCATGTTAATTAGTTTTTTTTATCCTCCAGCTTTTTTTAGTTGACCACTTTTTTATTTTATTTTATTTTTTATAACAGGATTGGATTACACAGTCCAAAGGTTGAATCATCTGTTTCATTGAGCAGATCTAGATAAGTTGTAAGTGCTATGCCCATTAATGGTTTCTTCAATTAAATGGAGTGATTTGTGATGATCCTTTAATTCATCAGATTTGGGTTGCACTGGTGTAGTGACCACATGTGACCCTGGTAGGTGCTATGCATCATGCTTATTCTAGACTATGACATTGCCCCCTGTAGGTATTCCCTTTTTCCTAATAATAGCCTTTTGCTCTCTCAGGACTCGCCCACACCACACCCATGATATTAATGCACAGTCTTTTCTGATTGTGGTCTGTGTATAAAATAAACCTTTGTTATACTGTTCTAACTGTGTCAGTGTGTTTTAAATGGTTGGGGTTATGGGACATCCACATGCATCACATTAGTATCACATTCCTATAGATGTAAACTAATGAGCCCTAGTTAACATGGAATAGATAAGTACATATAAAAATAATAATTGTCATAATTGCATTAGATATCATATAATATTACATATCATATATCCTAATAACAAAGAGTTAATACACAGGCCAAGTCCAATTAGTGATACTGTGGAGTATGAACATTCCCCTGAGGGCGTAAAATATGAAAGGTGAAACTGAAGTTGGTTGCCAGTTCCTTCTCTAGTAAAGTGTGATTTGTCTGACCTCTCTGAGATGACGTGCCCACCTAGAGTAACCCTACATGGTGAGCTATGCCATGTAGGGCCACTGTAGCTGGGCACATCATAGCAGAGAGATCAGATAAATCCCAATCCACTAGAAAAGAAACTGGCAACCCACTATCATTGGCATTCAAACCTTGTGGAACAGCACAGGCAGAGACCTAGCTGCATGTGCTGTAGTCCATAGGGTCACAGAGACTGGGACATGACTGAAGGACTGATCAAGAAATAATCAAACGTTTCCCGGGTACTTGATATATGTTATGTCTTGGTGAAATATGGTCACTATTTGTTTTCCAAAATGTAGATGTAATGAGCGAGATGTATATGCATTTATATTTTAGGGTCCACATTAGAGCCTCTGTGAATGAGAAAGGGTTAATGTGGCATGAGTTTCATGTTTTGGTGCTGCTATTTAATCAGAAAGTGTGTCTTTAATTGCTTTCTGTATCTTGCAGCATGGCTTTTCATATTGGCATGTGCATGACCATTTAAACATATGATAAAAATAAAAAAAAATTAAATGCATATATTTTATTATTGGGGGATTATTGTGCAATTAATTGTATTGCCTTTCCATGCTTTCCCTATATTTTAAAGTGCACTGGTGTGTTTAAAATATCCTTTACAGTGTTTAAACGTTTTCTGTAAACCCTTTGCGGGTCCTATTTTGAGGCCGTAATGTTTTTGCCTCCATTTGAGGGCTAAGGGCTTGGACGCCATGATGTCTTTGGAAATTTGTTGCAATTTAATAGCAAAATTAGAACAAAGCAGTTACAGGCTTGACAGAACAAAGGATTTGCAGCCGCGAAGTTCCACGTTCCCCGTCCCGCAGTCTTCTTTAGGCCTTCACCTGCAAGTCGTGAGCGGCTTGCTTTACAGGGCCAATTTAATAGCAGTAAGTCTTGCAGGCTACGTTATGGGCTACGTTTTTACACATTAGGGCAATTTAATGTGGCTAATAGTGCACTAAAACAAATACATTAACCAAAAACGGAATTTGCCATGAAACAAACTAAACAGAAATATTATAAAAAAGCTAATAAAAGAGATACTATGTTAGCAAACAAGTTAAAGAATCAAAATGTTAAACGAAAAATTACCTCCATTCGAGGCGAGAAAAACAATCTCCTACTAGATAAGGACAAAATTGAATACATCTTTAGAGAATATTATACAATTGCACTCCAGAAACCAAAGACAAACTAAACTACAGAAAATACAAGAATATCTTACAAAGGCAAATCTCCCTCACATTTCAAATTCACAACATTTCTCAGTAATATCACCCTTTACCTTAACTGAACTGAATGAAGTCTTAAAATCTTTAAAATTCTCAAAAGCACCAGGACCCAATGGTTTTACAAATGCTTATTTCAAAAGTTTCTCTGCTATACTCAACCCTTACATCTATAATCCAAAACTTTTATAGTTTCCCTACAGCATATCTACTCTTACCAAACTCAACAAGAAATTACTTTCCAATACATAATAGAACCAGACAAAGGTTTCCTTTATCTCCCCTCTTCACACACAATCTTGAATATCTACTTAACCATATCAGATCAAATCTACAAATTATAGGAATCATACAAGGGAATACGGAATATAACTGGCACGGTCTGATTCTTCAAGGAGGCTTGATATGAACCTAGTTCAAACCTACCCCAGCAGAATTGTGTAGTTCTTGTTCTCTGTGGCACAAAAGATGGCTTCTGAAGAGGGCAAGGCCCAAAAGATACAGGTTACAAGTGGCCTTCAGGATACAAAACACATAAATAGTCTCACACTGTGGATATGTGAAACCAGAAGGAAACCTTTATTGAATTATCAAAACATATTTATACTCTCCCATACCACACCCTTGTGTACCTTTGTGTATGTGTGTGATGAAACACACCTGCCTTTTAGCCTAGGTTAATATAAAAACTCTTGAGATCAAATTCACCAGATATCTATAGCTGACTAGAGAAACAACCTTGATGTTAATCTCAAGTGTTTGCTTAGGACTACTAGAAGTACATGCATCTGTCTTGGCTGCTGTTTATCAAGGGTGAAGATGCAATGATCTGCAGCTAACCTCTGTGCAGAGATTTTTTTTTTACCATTTCCACATATGTTATATATAAAAATTTTCCTCTTATAATATATAATAACTGGTATACATAATAACCATGTACAGGCAACACATAACACACACAATAATACATAATCACAATGTAACAATGTTATTCCCCCTTGGCCACATCCACAATTACTGGCAATATCACTCCTTAAACACTGAAATCATGACAATTTCTTCCCCTTTCCTTTCTAGTTTAGCATGGGAAGTTTATCCGGTCGGATAACTTTCCATCTATAGAGGTGGTTACCGAGCATCTTGGCGTAACAGTCCACCCATGTGATAGCCTCAGTGTCTCTCTGGGCACCCTGCCTTGCCCTGTCCAGGGCAAATACTCCTTTCTAGTGGATCCTTACCCAGCTCTCTCCATGCTGGCTAGAGAGACCTCCTATCCTGCGGATTCTGGATCAGTAATCAGTCCCATGGGTAAAATTTAGGCGTACAAGTTATCCTTTGTCAGGCCTGAGCTTTCTTCTGAATAAACTGGGATGCTAGAGTTGCAACGTGGGCTAGGGGCATTCTCTGGTGTCATTTATGCTGGGCAGTTCTGAAACAAGCCACCGGGGTTCAGTAGCCACCCCCCCTCCCAACAAACCTGCCCAGTGGCCCCTCCTTCCCAGGGTTAAAGGCACACAGTGTCTTAGGGCAGCTGCAGGGGAGTCACTGTAGGGAGACCAGGAGACAAACCACAATCTGGGTACCCTCTGGCTCTTTGGTCTCTGGATCATCAGATGGAACCTCCTGAATCTCACCTTCTGAGACAGCCAGGTGTGTAGATACAGGCAGTCCTTGAAAAGCAGCTGCTACTGCCTCTTGTTCAGGCTGAAGAGCAGGGCTACTTTCTGTTTCTGCTCCAGGGTCTGTGGCTGGTTCCTGGACAATGGTCATCCAAGGAACCTCCCCACTATTTCCCCAGTCTATTGGTAGGTCCTAGTGCTCATAAGGTTCTTCTCTGACTCTAAGAGCAGGGTAGCTTTTCCACAGTTCTTCCCCTTGGACCTGGAACTGTTGTGGTTTGGCCCTGTCCCCATGCCTCTAACTCGATGAGGCTCAGCCCCCTAAATATAGGGACCAGTTCCTCCTCTTTCTAGTCAACCCCAGAGACGAAGGCATCCTTGTTATTTTTAGCATCCCTGATATAAGAGTTCTCCATGCAGGCCATACCTTTATCTTCTGACCTAGCCTTGGCAAAATTTAGCTGGCTCCCCGTAGTACATTTTAGGTGGTTCTGTTCCATGCCTGACTGGCATGAGCCCTCCCAGCTGGGATGCTTCATCCAGCAAGTCTATATAATCCAGCTCCAGCTATAGCTCCTGCTTGATCAAAGGCCAAAGTAAGTTAGCTGCCTGAGAGTCTGTCTCCAGCCCCAGCATGTGGCAGTGCTTGGCAAATAGACACAGCGGTCTTTTCTCTGTCCCCAAGCCACAATCCGGATCCCCATGTACAATGTCCCAAAGTGCCTTTCCCAGCCTCAATGAAAAACAAGGCCCCCCGTGAGTTATCCCAAGAGGTCCCACCCAATAAGAATATTGCTCTTCCAGGGTGACCTCCTCACATACCCATTCCTCTACAGTCCTTTCCAGTCACCAGTAAATTATCTATCTCTACTGAGGATAATTATTTCCCCTCCACAGGAGCTGAGACAGGGCCGTTGCTTACCCCTCTCCACTTCTCCTGTATCTGGAGTTCACTCTGCTGATCCTTGGTTGAATCTGCAGGCATTATCTCTATCTATCTTTGGTACAATCTGGACACTTCCTCCTCTGCTGCAGACAACTCTTCATAAGTTGCCATCTTTCTGTGTTTTATACAGAGATCCCATCACTGCCACCAATGTCACAACCTGCTTCTTCAAGGCGGCTTGATATGAACCTAGGTCAAACCTACCACAACAGAATCATGTAGTTCTTGTTCTCTGTGGCACAAAATATGGCCTCTGAAGAGGGAAAGGTCCAAAGGTACAGGCAGAGAATACTGGACACAGGTTACTACTGGCCTCCAGCAAGACCACTCCCCAAGTCAGGATACAAAACATAGAAATAATCTCACACTGTGGATATGTGAAACCAGAACGGAACCTTTATTGAATTATCAAAACAACATATTTACACTCACCCATACCACACCCCTGTGTACCTTTGTGTATGTGTGTGATGAAACACATTTCTCTTGTGGCCTTGTTTAATATAAAAACTCTTGAGATCAAATTCACCAGAAAACTAGCTGACTAATGAAACTACCCTGATGTTAATCTCAAGTGTTTGCTTAGGACTACTTGAAGTACATGCATCTGTCTTGGCTGCTGATTATCAACGGTGAAAGTGCAATGATCTGCAGCTAACCTCTGTGGAGAGCATTTTTTACCATTTCCACATATGTTATATATAACATTTTCCCTCTTATGATATATAACTAGTATACATAATAACCATGTACAGGCAACATTTAACACACACACTAATACATAATTACAATGTAAGAATGTCATGCCCCCTTGGCCACATCCACGATTACTGGCAATATCAGTCCTTAAACACTGAAATCATGGCAATAAAATGTCAGCATGCGCAGAGGATGTAACGCTCTCAATAACAACCCCATTTTTTTTTTTCTCTCTTTAAATAGTTTTTATTGAAAGGAATAGACATTTTTCCAAAACAACAAGCAGTAGGCATTTTTGCATATATTCTTTTAACATTAATATATAAGCCTTTATAACCCAAACTATCAAACATCCTTTCTTTTTTTTCCTTTTTCTGTGATTCTATAGTTACTGTATTCACTTTTTAACTCAATTAGGGAGATTTAAACAATTATAACTTAATCGTATAAGAATTAACCTAAAACTTTAAATAAACAAATAAATAACTATGGAGATATAGGGAGATTCATTGAATCAAGCTGAATATATATATATATATATATATATATATAAATATATAGATATCTTAAGGGTTCCTTAACTAATGCCGAAATCAATGTCTAGCCCTTATTCACATCTTAATTAATTATTTCAAAACTATGCCAAATTAATTGTACAGTTCAGTTTGCTTATTTAATTTACTAATTCAGTAAACCGCCGTCTAGAACAGTGCATTCTTAAACTTATACATTTATTGTACATATATTCACCTCTTGTGTCACGTTCCTGACAATCTGGAGTCTCCGGGACCAGCTCTTAATTCTCCTCCAGTCCGAGCCCCCTTCCAGCCCATTTCTGATATGTGGTTGCTATCTTATTTTATTACCATTGGGTCATTCAACTCAAGGGAAAACCAAACGATGACTCCAACCAGGAATTCCATATTTTATAAAACTGTGGCTTAGTGTCTAATATAGCCGATGTTGACTTCTCATTACTATGCTATGTAATTGATTCTCCTAATAACCTCCCGCATATCTAGCTTCTCTGATTTCCACCGACTAGCTATGTGTACTTTGGCCGCAGCAGCCATTATCTGGAATAGTTTATTCTGATTCTTTGATAAATTAGAGAATTTAACCCCCAATAAACAACACTCCATGGTTGCCGCAACCGTAGTTTCGAATAGTGACGTCGCCATAAGTGCTACCCTTTCCCATAACTCGTGGACCGCCTGACCTAGCCACCAGATATGGGCATGATCTCCTATTTGTTGACAGCCTCTAAAACATTTATTGCTCACCCTAGGGTCATACCTATTGAGTTTATCCGGGGTGCAGTATATTCGCTGAAGTACCTTAACAGATGTCTCTATGTGTGTGCAGTTACACGTTGCTTTGCTCAGATTTAGGAAAGATTTCTGCCACTTTTTCCACTCCCATTTCTCCCCCAGCTCTTTTTTCCATTTACAGATATATGGTGAGTTATTTGAATTAGTAAATGTATCATATAGCGAGCCTATTATCCCTTTTCCAAGTGTGAGATTCTTGCAGGTTACCGAGAACCAGGAGGATTTCGGTGGTCCAAATTTTCTTAATATTTTGTTGACCCAGCTCTTTATTTTTAGATAATTGTAGTTTTCCCCTGGGGGGAGAGCATATTTTTCCCTATATTGCTCTAAAGTCATTAGATGACTCCCTGTAAACCAGGAGCCTAACTTGTCTAGGCCCCTAGAAACCCACCAATGTTTAGATGTTATGCTCATGTTTGCCCAAATAACCTGGGAAGAAAGAACCACAGGGGAGATGTACCTATATCTAGCTTGTTTTTGGATCTGGCCCATTTCCACGTTGTTAATGTTAGGTTTCTTATGGGGTTCGGGTGTGATTTAATTGGTCTCAGTCCGTCCAGTACCCAAATCAGTGTGTCCCAGCTATGCGGTTGCTTTTGCTGCTACTCTAAAAATACCCAGCCCGGCTGATGCTTGACAGAGTGTGCTTGTGGTAGTTGGGACAATCTAGCCGCTTTACATTACTCCCGCAGGTTAGGACATGATAGCCCCCCCCCCTTTTTATGTCTGTACATTACCTTCCTGGATATTCAGGATTTCTTATTTTTCCACACATACCTAAAAATACTGGACTGGAACCGGTCCAGTTCTTTCAGGGAGGTTGGCATGGGGAGTGTTCTAAATAGGTATAGAATCTTTGGTAGAATATTCATTTTAACTGCTGCAATTCGGCATGTGCAAGAGAGGATAATTCCTCCATCTGAGCACGTCTTCATTCAGCTTTCTGTACGTGGGGGGGTAATAAGTCTTATACAGATCAGAGATTTTAGGTGTTATATTAACCCCTAGGTATTTCATTTGTTTGTTAGGCCACGAGAAGGAAAACATAGATTTCAGGTGGTCCATGTCCCCCTGTGCCATGCCTAAGCTCAAAGTCTCTGATTTCCCCAAATTCAGCCTTAGGCCAGACACTTTGCCAAACCTGTCAAAGGTCGACATCCATGCTGGGATGGAAGACCTGGGATTCGTTAGCGTACATAGTATATCATCCGCGAAAAAAGAACATTTATATTGTTGTAGCCCTACTTGGAGCCCTTGAATTTCCCTATCTGCTCTAATGAGCTGCGCAAGTGGTTCCACAGCCATGGCAAATAGGGGTGAGAGCGGGCATCCCAGCCTTGTACATCTCTGTATGTTAATTTGAGCTCTATGTTCCCCTGTTGGGGCTTCATAGTATGTGCGGAGTAGAGTAATAACCCTTTCTTTGAGACCAAACTTGTCCAGAACTCTAAACAGATACGGCCACTCAACCGTATCGAAGGCTTTCTCTATATCTAGAGCTAGCAAGCACATTGGAGAGCTCGTTTTATGCTCTAGATATTGGATATTGAGAGTGCATCTGACATTGTCCCCTGCCTGTCTATAAGGCACAAACACCGCCTGATCTTTGTGGATAATTTCTGGCAAGAATTTAGAGATCCTTGTCGCCATAATTTTGGCCATCAACTTGACGTCCCCATTCAGTAGGGATATAGGCTGGTAGTTCTTCCCCTCCAGACTATCTCTACCTTCCTTCGGAAGAACCACCAATTCTGCCTGATTTAGTTCTGGAGGCATTTTTTCCCCTTTCATGATGGTGTTAAATAGGGACTTAAGATGGGGTCTTAATAGGGATTCAATTTTTTTTTAATATAAGTTAGTGTAGCCATCCGGCCCCGGTGATTTGCCTATTTTGAGGCCCTGGATTGCTGCTTTCACTTCTTCCGTTGAAATGTCTAGGTTAAGATTGGCTAGATGTTGCTCGTCTATAGAGGGGAGATCAATAGTTCTTAAAAAGGAATCTAGGTCCAGCCCTTCACTCAGCCGGTCAGACGAGTATATCTGTTGGTAAAAGAACTGGAATTCCTTCTGTATATCCCTCGGACTACAGGAAATATTACTGTCTACCTTTCTAATCTGGGTTACCCTAGATTGGATCTCCTTAGCCTTTAATCTCCTAGCTAGCATTCTGTCTAGCTTGTTAGCCTTCCAGTAATATAGGTGCCTTGTCCTCGTCATTGCTTTCTCCGTATAGACAGACAGGGCCCCGTCTAATTCTGTCCTAACCTTATTAATTTGATTACGCAGTTTCATGGTAGGGTTTTTCTGGTTCAGCTTTTCAAGATTATTGACGGTATTTGTTAACTCCTCTTCTTTCTGCTTAAGCAATTTTCGGTGTTGAGCTGTGAGCTTAATACAGCATCCCCTTATGAAAGCCTTATGGGCTGCCCAGAGCCAACCTACCCCTGTCTCAGGGGAGTCGTTCAGTTCAAAATATTGCTTAATGTCTCCCTCTAGTGATGCTACACTTTGGGGTCTGACAATAGGTGTTCATCGATCTTCCAGCTCCTAATTGGGGATAGATTAGGTCCTATTATTTTAATAACCACTATGGCATGGTCAGACCAGGGGCATGGGGACAATATCAGATTCTCGGACTCTATCAAAGAGTAGAGAGCTCATTAGGAACGTGTCTATCCTTGAATACGTGCCATGTATAGTCGAGTAGTATGTATATTCCCTGTTTCCATGTTTAAGCCTCTCCAAGCATCCACCAGACTCATCTTAGCCATTAGCTGTTTAATTTGACCCCTTTTTTTTTTAAATGTAGCTTCCTGGGTGTGTCCTGATCTGTCAATTGTTGGGTCTAAGGTCAAGTTAAAATCCCCTCCGATTACCAGCCTACCCAGATCTAGCGTTTCCAGCTCCTTCAGCATTTTAATCAGGGTTTGGTGGGGAGAGTTTGTGGGAGAGTATAGGGAGATCAATGAAATTCTGTGACCTGAAACCACCCCAGTGATCAGTACATAGTTCCCTTCTTTATCTACTCGACACTGCTCCAAATTAAACGGGAAATCTTTGTGCAGCAGGATAGCTTCCCCTGCCCTCTTTGTAGGTTGAGTGGCCACATATACTATCGGGTTGTCCTTGTGAACAAACTTTGGTTTACCCTCATGGGAGAAATGAGTCTCTTGCATGAAGATAACCAAGGGTCTCTACATCTTGTAATATCTAAAGGCTTTCCTCCTCTTGAACGGGGAGTTAAACCCCTTTACATTATGAGTAATAAATACATACTCTGACCCATTCATGGTGTTTTAGTGTCTAGGTGTGTATGCTTTCCTTGTCTACCTGTTACTCCTTGCTCGACGCCCAGTCCTAATTATCCGAGGATGAATAGAGGCTCGGAGAGAGACTGCAGGTGCCAGAGACTCTGGTCGCCATAGACCCAGGAAAGAGTAGAAAAACCTGGTATTAGACATATATTTGGCAAACCCTTCATTTCTTTGGTTCCCTCTATTCTCTCTTAACTTTGTCTCTGAAGCTAGATTATGATGGCTGTTTAAACCCTGGCTTCCTTCACTTGCAAGGTTATAAATATCTGCACGTTTATTTATCAACAGAGGCTCTGCCAATACTAGATTTGTACTTCTAGTTGCTCCTTGCAGGCCGGTTAGTTCTCCACAACTAATACTATCCAATCTCAATAACATTTCAACTTGTTTAAATAACTTGAGAATTTTTATCTCTTTCACAAAAATCTACTTCACTCAAGCCCCACCTCTAAGGTCCCGACTAACCTATGTTGTAACCTAACTGTTCTATGTCTATTCTTCTTCCGTTAGAGTGTAGCACCACAAAAAAAAAAAAAAAAAAAATGAACAACAAATAAGAAAAAGTCACGGAACTGAGTGAGTAATTTACGTATCTGAGTTACTTCCAGACATTTGGCTTGCTGTCATTCCGAGCGTGTCGTTATCAACTTTGAGGACCGCTTCTGGTTGATCAGGTAGGATTGCCGCGAAGGTTTCTTTTAAACATACCGCCAGATCCTGTGTAGTTCTTGGCACCCCACGTATCCTGACATTGTGACAGCGGGAACGATTTTCTAGGTCCTTGATCTTATCTGCTAGCTCCATGATATTATATGAGTTTTGATCAATGGCGGACCTGTCATGTTGCTGCGCCTCTCCAATTTGGTCTACCATCTCCTCCAGAAGTTGGGTCCTCTGCCCCAGCTCTCTCAGGTCATTCCTCAATGGTTCTAATGCCTTGGTTAAGAGCTGCTCAAAGGTTGCAATGGATCTAGGTGATAACTCAATGTGTTGCCGTGTTTTCTTAAAGGCCTCCTCTTGGTCAGATGAATCTGAGTTGTCTGAAGCCGATTCCACTGGAGACACGGGTTTGGCCGCCTTAGGTGAGAAGTGCTCACGAATGCCCTTGGCTGAGGGGGTCCTCTTACTCTTCTTCATTGCTGAACTTTGGTGCTTTGCACTGTCCAGTAAGCAATACGATATTCCCTCTTGTCTCCTCTATCTGCAAGCCGATCAGGAGCTTATAATGGCTATTGCTGTATCTCCTTTAGCTGATCAGTTCTGAGTCTTTGAGCTTACAAAGAATTGGACATGATTGCTTGTCATTCCGGGTTCCTTATCAGGGGGCTTTTACATCTCTTAATTCAATGGGTCACTTTGGCCTTTGTAATCTTTTGTAAGGGTAGGTGTGTAGGTTGTAGCCTCTCCAGCTCTCATACTGCAAATCTGTTGCAGTTCTGTTGTGTGGCCACTGGGTGGTAGCGTGAGTCCAAAACTGTCTTAGATGGCTATGTCTCAGTGAGCTTTGAAAGTTTTTTTTTTTTTAACTGTACCAGTACCAGAATCTTCTAGAACCGGGTTTAGTTAGGCCTCTATTTGTATACCCCAAGCTTGCACGGTATTTAGTACCTGCAAAGGTGCAATCTTTTCTGGGAGGACCGGGCGTAGTAAAGTCTCTTTAGTGACACCAAGTTCGCAGTGTTTTTAGTGGTGGCAAAGTTGTTGATTTTTCTGGGTTAGACAGGAACTTAAAAGGGGAGGTATACAGCCTCTCCTTTTTGTTACTCAGGCCTTTGATGCAGCCTCCTTTTGTTAGGGTACAAGTCGCAGAATATGAATAATGTCATGGCTGGTTATATAAATGCATTTCTTCTTCAGAGTTTCCAGGCTGGTTACAGGTGGGCAGTGGTCAGTGGCCTTTTTGGGCCCTGGAGAAGAGTTCTGGGTCTTGGGGAGGATTTCTGGTCTCTGGTGTGAGTTTTATGGGCTCTGATGGTGATTTTGGGCCCACCTCGTGGCACCACAAAATGGCGGCCACTTTTTTGCGGGCTTTTCCCCTTCTGCCCCGCCGCTTCTTTGCTATTCCCCTCTTGGCCTTCTGTTTTTATCTGGGTTGGGGGGTTTTCTGACCCTCTTTTTGCCTCCCCCTGTCTTCTTGGTGACCAAATGGCTTATACAGAGCCCCTATGTCCAGCAGCTTACCGGCTTGGTCAAGATGGCGGCGACCTCCTTTGTGCCTGATTCCGCCGGCTCCCCCCTCACCTCTGCTGCCGGGGATTCCACTGCTGGGCCTCTGTGTCTCACTCACTCGCCTCCGGCTGGCTTCCGGTGGACGGGTCGGTGCTGTCCCGGGCTGGGGTGCTGCTCAGCGCGTTTGGGCCGGCGTGGCCAAGATGGCGTCCTCCTCCTCTTTGCCTGTTCCGCCGGCGTCCTTTTTCCTCTGCGGCAGGGACTCTGCTTCTGTGCCTCACTCTCCTGCCTCCTGCTGGGTTCCGGTGGCCGCCGGGATCCGTGCTGCCCCGGATTGGTGTGCTGCTCCACTCCTCTAGGTCTCCCGGCTGGCTCCTCCGCCTCACGGCTCCCAAGCATTCTCCGCCAGTCCGGTGAGCTTCTTGAGGGGTCAGGGTGGCTCCCCCTGATGTCCCCCGATGTTGCTGGGGTTCTTTCAGGGTCTTTTGGGCAATTATAAGCCCATTATTGCCGCATTGTGGCAGAGTTCTCCCCTAACATCCTGCTGGTCCGGACGTTGGCTCCGCCTCCTTTTTTAATGGAAGAGCTTAATACCTATTCCCATCTCTCAGGCTTTAAAATAAACTCAAATAAATCAGAAATTCTAGCAATACATATCCCCAACAAAAAACTAAATTAATTTAATTTGCATTTCAGTTTCTGTTTCAAACACTCTTTAAAATATTTAAATTCACAATTTCCAAATCAATACTCAGATCTCTATAAAGAATATGATACCCCATTACTTGAAAAAAAAATTACTCAGATTTACTAAGATGGCACAAACTTTTAACATCTTGGCTAAGCTGTTAGTTTCTAAAAAAAATGAATGTCCCTCCAAGACTGCTTGGAAAAAAGACCTCTTGATATTAGAAGATTGGCAACAAATATGTGAAATTCACATCTCCAATTGCTCAACTCTTAAAGAACAATCATATAAAACTATTCTCTGATGGTATTTTGCAACCTTAAAATTATACAAAATGAGACAGATCTCCAGTGCCACATGTTGGCAAGGCTGTGGCCTAGATGGAATATATTTACACTTGTAGTTGTCCTGCCAATTTTTTTGGGCCTCATCCAACACTCTAATAACAATCTGTTTGGAAACTTAACCACCCAACACATGACCCAGGGTTCTCTTCATTATCCTGTCCGTGGGAACAATATACAAGGAAACAGTGCCTTAGCAGCCCAAATCAATTTAGCCGCAAGAAGATCCCTAGAAGAAATATGGAAAACCCAGCAAATTCCAAACTTAAAAACTGTTATTGCCAAGGTTTGGGAAATTATTGAAATGGAAAGATTATCAGCAAGATTAAAAGTATCTTTAGCTTCTTTTGAAGCTAAGTGGCTTCCCTGGTTTGAAAATGTATAAAATTAAAACAGGACACTAGAGATTTCCCTCTAAATATTCCATAAGTTACAGTAATTAAGATACATTTTTTTCTACAAATTATTAATCTAAATCCAACTATATAATGTTTACATATATATGCTTTATTGTTATGCTTATGTTTTCTTAGAAAATCATATACAATTGTAAAATATAATACTTACTGTTTATATTGTACAAACATTGTTACCCCTACTTATTGCAATTTACCCCTTTTTCTTTTTGTTCTTTCCCCCAACCCTCCCTACTTCATATATAATGTTTTGGTTTATTATTTGTTATTTACTGATTTATTTTTGTATAAATTGTTCCACTCTTCATAATTTTACAGTGCACATACTCACATTATGAAATAATTAAATATAAATGTGTATACATTTAGTGCATTCCCTGTAGTAGTGGTTCCAAAACCTCTTCTCAAAGCTCACCAGACAGGCCAAGATTTAGGCTTAACACTGTCTTAATATAAGTAACACTATTAATATTCAACAGGCTATGGAATCTGTACTTGTCTCATTTATATTGACACAGTGTGAAACATAATTCATGTTGTGTATAGTGGGCCTTAAGGAGAGTATTATGAATTACTGCTCCATAGTTAGGATAATATCATGGTTATTATTTTATGATACAACTAACATTTATTTCAGCTTTTTTATCCTTGATTATGGGCAACATATGAGTTGAGCATTATATGGGTTTTATTATATAGGTTTTTAATTGAGGTGTAAGCCAAAGGACAGAAATCAGTTTGATAAAGAAGATACTCTTTAATGGCTGATACAGTAAGCCATTATTATGTAACAACTCCATCAAATTAATTATTTTTGTTCTACGATTAACACAAAGTACTAGACCTTGCCTAAGTCAAAACACTATTATAACTATTAAAACACTAGCATAACTCCTTTAATACATTTTTTATTCTGTTACCAGGGAACAAAATAAAAATAATACTTTGTTATATTTAAAAAAAAAAAAAAAAAAATATATATATATATATTTTTTTTTTTTTTTTTAAATATAACAAAGTATTATTTTTATTTTGTTCCCTGGTAACAGAATAAAAAATGTATTAAAGGAGTTATGCTAGTGTTTTAATAGTTATAATAGTGTTTTGACTTAGGCAAGGTCTAGTACTTTGTGTTAATCGTAGAACAAAAATAATTAATTTATATATATATATATATATATATATATATATATATATATATATATATATATATATATATATATATATATATATATATAATTACACAAACACTAAATTGTAATTTTAGGTAATATTTGTGGTAAACTGTAATTAAGCAATACTTCATTAGGCAGATGTGTAAAGTATTTACATTCAACTGTCTAATGCAGGTACATTTTCAACTTGTGGAAATACAAACAGCATTAATTAACTTATTAGAGAGATTCTCTAGACAGTGAAATTGCTAAATTCCCTAGTCTCTCTTTGTTGAGTAGCTTGTTTTGCTAATTATACTTTCTTTGTTTGCAGTGGGTATTCACAAATTATTAGGTAAAACACAATTGGCATTGGTGTTTTAGAATAATCATGGTGTACATTATGTTAGTAGTTTTCCAGTATTTAGCTTATTTTGTATTTAATTTTATAAAGAAAAATAAGTATTTTCCCATTATTATGTGCTACATATGAAAACAAAAAACACAGAAATTAATCTTGTCAATTCAACAATTTAATTCACAGTCTATGAATTTAAAATACAGTAGAAATGCTACACTGTGTATGACACTATCAATTTGAAGGGCACTTATAGTGCCAGTCCCTCTCAGCAGCCAGGAGAAGCCAAGCTGGATTTCATCTTCATGGCTCCTCTCCTGACCCATTACAAGTATGAGTGCCAGATAATCAAACAACCAATTCATTCTCACAGGTCTACAAATTAGGATTTTAAACAAATGGCATCCCAGGAGGTGGTGAGTAAAGGGATGTTCTGGCAGTCATCAAAAAGCTGTTTCAGTACCAACTATAACCGATAATGTGACCCTTACTGCATAACTAAACAATTAAATAGCCTGTTCAAAGGAAGTGTAAAGTGTACTTGACTTTACAACAGATATTTGTCAACCCTGTCATTTACAGACAAACCTAGGGTAAGAAAATCTTCATGGCCATTGACAAAAAACAGATGTGGAGAGGACTGACTGATGAAAAATTGGTTCTGAGAGTACGGATTTAGTAAGGCCACATGGAAAACTGGATGTATATTTAAAGTAAGTGGTAGGGTGATGAGAGACTACTGGGCTGAGCTTTGTTTCAATAGCAAAGGGGCCAATGTATTTTGGACCCAACTTAGATGAGCACTGTTGTTGCTGAAGATTTTGTGTAGAAAGCCAATCTTTCTTGGAGAAACTGGAATTATTTTCTTCTATGGTTATTGTAACACTTATGATCAATGATAATTGATGAAACTCTTCTGCACTCAGCTGCAGGATTCCCAGTAGGAAGAGCTAATGAAGACAAACTAAGTGGGTTGTAGCCCAAATCTGCATAAAATAGTGTAGCATGTAAGTAATCATGCCTTTGGATATTATGGGCAAATTCAGAAAAGGGTAGATCAACTTAGTCATTCTGTTCTGCAGAAAAGAAGCATACAATATATTTTCAACCCTTGATTGGTTCTCTTAGTAAGTCCATTGGTTTGGGGGGATGTTGTATACCAAGTCTCTGCATAAAGGATTTCCAGAAATGGAGATACATTGGACTCCTCAGTCTGACAAGATCCCTGAAGGAACTCTGTGAAGTCTATAAGATTTGCAGAAGAAATTATCAGGGGCCAGATCATCAACAGGGGGTATTTTAGTAAGTGGCACAAAATGTGATTGACAGAGGAACCAAACTACTTCTACCCATATTACAATCATTCCTCTCAATGGAGGTAGATCAGTAATTAGTGATGTGAGTCCAGGAATGAGAATGAACATTCAATAATTGGAACAACCCGAGAGGAATAGACTTGGCACAGGTGTTTCAAACTGCTACAAAGTTGTTGACATTAGTAGAAACCCTACTACATAAAAAATAATGGGAAATAAGGTCCAAAGTTTCATGGACATCTGGTTGACCAGAGCAGCAGGAGTCATGAGGTAGTTCTAGAATCTCTTTATGATAAGATAGAGACACAACAGTTGTCCTGTGAGTCTTATAGTTTCCTGAGGTATCTCAGAGTGAGCAATATAGATCTTGTGGAGTAGGGGCATAGAAATGGAGGTCAGAAATCTTTTCTTGGATGGGAGGAGTACTGACAGGTTCTTTGGCCCAAGAAAGAGCATTTGCTTTACAGTTCTTCAGTACTTTACGGAATTACAAAATTAAACCTTGAAAAGAATAGGAATCACTGAGCTTCTTGCGCATTTAAGTGTTGAGCAGACTCTAGGAATTGTAAATGTTTTTGGTTGGTGAGAATCAGAATTGGTGTTGAAGCTCCTTCTAGCCTCAATTCTTCCCCAGCTAACTTAATGGAGATGACTTTCAAAGGTAATCGCTTGTGACAGTATTGTTCTCGCACTAAGTTCAGAGGCATCTTTTTCTAACACATGGCTTAATGGGGTCAGGTTGTATCAGGATTGGTGCACATGTGAAGGCTGATTTTAGATTGCTTAATTACTTCTCAAGCTTGCGTACCCCAAAATCGAGGATTACCACCTAGAGGGATAAGAGCAGTGATGGGTGCTAAAATATTTGTAAGTCACCTGTAATAGTTCTCAAAACCATTGAATCTCTGTGTGCACTTGAGATCAGTTTTTAGAAGCCACTTCTGCTACTTTAGCTGGATGCCTTTTGATTTCATCAGAAGACAGGATATAACACAGGAAGGTTATTGTGGATACCTCAAAATAGCATTTCTCCAGTTTTGAGTATAGGTGTTTCTCTCTCAAATAGTTGCAACACCTTACTAGCTTGCAGTATATGTGTGGCTAGATCAGGTGAAAAAATTAATGTGCCATCCTAAATGATCACCAAAAGTTTGTATAAGCAGTCATGATAAATGTAATCTATAAATTAGTTTCCTTCCCTGATGGGTATTAAGTTACTGTATAGGCTTCCCAATAGGTTGATCTAAGTGAAGATTTTGGAGCCACTGAGGTGATCGAATAGTTCAGAAATCAGTGTAAAATTAATAGCGATCATACACTGTGATCTTGTTCAAACCCCAACAGTCTAAGGCCACCATTCTTTTTGAAGAAAAAGAAGCCAGCACCTACTGACAATGATGAATAACTTGGCTAAGTGCGTCTGTACATACTCAGACATAGCTTTGGCTTCTGACATTGGATAGATTCTACCTCTTGGTGACATAGCTCCAGGAATCACATTTTTAGAGCATTCATTTGGATGATGAAGTAGCAGGCTATCAACTTTGGCTTTGCTAAATACAGTTGAAAATATCAGGTTCTGTGGAATCAAATTAGGATAGACTCAAGACTCTGCAGAGGAGTTTTACAGATGGACAATAGAAACAGCCTTGGTCATGCAAGTCTGTACACATTTCTGAGTCTAACCTGATATCTGGTTTTCTTGCCAATCAATTTGAGGATTATGCTTAAGGAGTCAAGGATACCCACATGTTATGGGAACGGTAGAGTGAGAGAGAATATCCAGCTGATATTCGGTGAAAGAGGCCCACTTTTCCAGAGTCCAAAGTAGATCCATCAATGGATTGCCATTTGGTAGAGATTGGCACGGAATGGCTGTGGGCAAATTCATAGTCCATACAATTTACTGCAGAGACAGAATTAATAAGAGCTTGTTGAGGCCCAGAGCAAGAATAACTGGTACAAAGAGTTGCGGTGGGACTAATGAGAAGAAGTCATAATATATTTAAATATATATTTAAAACAATACCTACCTGTAGGCATGGCTGGATTATCTATTAGGCCAATTAGGCAGCCGTCTAGGGGGCGCAGCCCTGTGAGGGGCGCAGCTTTTTAAAAAGAAATGGTTCCTGGCTTAAAAAAATTAAATGCTGCACTTTACAGACTGGCTAATTCAGGGGTAACTACCTAGAAAAAGAGTTACAACAGGAAAAGCAACACACAGAAAAGTCAAAAATGGCTCTGTGCATACCTTGCGTATTCACTCACAGGGGCTTCTCCACTTCACTGTCTAGGGGCTCCAAAAAGGTAGATCCGACACTGCCTGTAGGCATCTTATCTACCTGTAGGAAAGAGATCACAACATGCATCAACACACTGTGATCTCTTCCTCTCCCTCCCCAGCACCTCCTAGTATCTCCCTCTCTCCTCCTGTCCTTTGGCTGAATGGGATTACTGTGATCGCTGGGATAATCTTGCATGATCTTGTGAGACCCGGCTATCGGAATTATCCAGGCAGACAAAGAAACAGGAGGTGAGGGGAAGCTACTGGGAACTTCTGGGGAGGGAAAGGAAGATATCTCAGATGCATGTTGTTGTTTCTTTGTCTCTACTAGACACCAGGGATAAGGTACTTATCTCTTCCTAGCTAATATTTAATAATTATACAAGCTGGCTGTACAGGGAGCTGGGTATTGACTGTGAAAGGTGAACCCCTGGAATCATAGGGACTCTTTTAACACCTACAAGTAGTGAGCACTACTGCTTGAATTATATGGACTAATGCTCCTTCTCTGGCTATGGGGGGATCTCTGCTCCAGCATCTAGAAAAGAAGAGTCTGGGAGAATGAACCTTAGAACCATGACTCATTCTCTTCCTGGCATAAATGCCTGACTGGACCACTTTAAAACTGTGTTTTTTACTTGGTTTCAAGCTTCTATTTTCTGTAAAATGATTTAAGTCTGGTCAGTGAATTATTTGCTGGAAGCAAAAGTTTGTTTGCTTCAGCCTTGCTGTAAATGTGCAGTATCTAGTTTACAGGTGAGTGAGGTGTGGTCTTGCTTGTGTATTTTATATCTGAAGGTGATTAGTGTGAAAGGGTGTTTGCTCTAGCCTTGCAGTAAGTATGCAATAATCACTCTGCAGGTGAGTAGTCAGAATCGTATTTAAACAGGAAAAGGAGCAAACTTGGAAGCTTGCAAGAAGTTCTATTGCAAGTGTAGTTCTAGTTTAAGTGCGGGTGTTTAAATTAAAGAAGGGAGTGCAGTTGTTTGTGTATTAGTGCTAGGGATTAATTTGCCTGTCATAAATACTTAGGCCGACAGTGACAGAGGAAGTCCGGACTTAATATAATTGCGCCTAGGCTGAATGGCACATAGTCTACTGCTGATTGCGAAAATTCTATTTTGCAATTGTCACTGTTGCCATGGAAACATGCACCGCTACAGTTATGACATAAATAATTCTATGTGAAGGTCTGTCATAAAAATCACCCCCCCCCCCCCCATTCTTCAGGCAATTCAAGACGCCAAATGTGTCGTGGGCGACTGGAGATTCAAGGGGTCCAATTACCTAGAGAAACCATAAGCGATCTGAACAGATCATTAAGTTATCAGTCTCAACAGGACCCCAACCACCCTATTGAGCCAGCTACAAACTCTTTCCCCCAAAAAGTAGGGCTAGGAAAAAGGCACTCGTCAATAGTCGCATAGCTGATCTCTCAAGCAACAGCTTAAGGCTTAGGTATGCTCCTCACCCAGGTGGCATATGTGGAAGCATCTGTCTGAACAATGAAACTGTGAGAGTAATCTGGCGCAACTAGGACGGGGTAGGAAGTTAGAGTAGCTTTCAGGAGCCAGAAAGCTTTTTCACATTCAGGGGCTCACTGTACCAGGGTATACTCATTTTGTTGAGGCTTTATCAGGGTACTGTAATGGGGAATAAACCATTGATAATACCCTGCAGTACACAAAAATGACAACACCTGCCTATTAATGACTGGGGTTGGTCATTGCTCTATCAAGGCTACCATGGCCAGCTCTGGCTGGACCCTCCCACTTCCTACTCTGTGCCCTAGTTACTACAACCTAGCAAACTGGTACTTGTCAGGGGAAATGTCAACCCACCCACTGGATCCGACCCAGAACATTGGCTAGATGATCCACATTTTATAGCGGAATATAGCAATGTCTTCCAGGAATGCATGGGTACCCCTGGCAGCCTCCCAAATTGCCTGGGGCTGGTTCTAAGGATTGGGTTCTTGAAATTCTCTAACCCAGGCTTTCTGATCATATCAGCACTTCATATAGCCTTGGACTGCAAGCAGATGTTCCTTAGCTACTCCAGGTAGTGTCTCCAGCCTATCTCTGAGACACATCACACATGGCACTAAAGGGAGTTCATTCCCCTAGTTGTCCCCCTCCCAAAACTATGGTAACAGGTCCAATGGCCTCCTCAATCACTGCCCGTACAAGAGTTCAATGGGGGAGAACCACATGGACTCTTGAGTGACCTCTCTGTATGCAAAGAGGAGATAGCGAATACACTTTTCTCCTGGTCCACAAAGGCTCTAAGCATAACCTTCAGGGTGCAATTGAACCTCTCACAGAAACTGTTGGTCTGGGGGTGATAGAGGGTCAACCTCAGCCGGACTTTTATCACAACTGCTGGGTCACCTCAGCCAAAAACTGGGAACCCTGATCTGGCAAAATTTCACTCTGGAACTCAACACGGGTTGAAATGGCTACCAAAGCATCAACCACAGTTGTTGCTGTAATGTGTCACTGTCACTGTTGCCATGGTAAACTGCAACACACCGTTTTAACATAGAGAATCCTGAGTAAATGGTTGTTGTCGCATAGTGTAAGTATTGGGAGTTTAAATAAAATGAGATAGTTTAAAAAAAAGGGGTTACATTGTTTTTTTGTATATTAAGTTATAGAAAACAACCTTTACAAGAATATTGATAGCCAAGTAGTAATAATGGGAGATTGAAAAAATCCTGAAATAAACTGCCACATTTTAACGGTCTGGGGGGGGGGGGGGGGGGGGGGTAATATAACATTTACTGAAACAAAGAACAGACAGTTGAAAATACTGAAAATAAACGGATAACATTTAAATCCTTCCAAAACATACATACTTATCACTATATACCACTAGCTACTTGCCCGGCAAAAATGACGGCAAAAAAATTGTAAGCGTGGCAATGCTGTTTGCTAGACAATGTGAGGCTTTTGCCCCTCTAAGCACCTTTGGTGCTCATTGCAAGCCTCTCCCACTGTGTACTTTATAGGCCTTGTGCTTAAGCACCGTCGGCGCTCATCGCAAGTCGAATTTTTTTTCTTGTTTATGCAATTTTTCGATTGATAAAAATGCCAAATATGCCTCAAATTAACTTGCAACCTCACTCACAGGTTCCCTGGCTCCCCCTTGTGCTGTGTGTGAGTGTGTAAGTTAATTTGAAGTCTAATTATGTTTTTTTTGGTGGTCTTTCCAGTTGCGTGGTTCGGCCGTTTTACGCGCTTCGGTCCTGTGGCACTCATTACAGCCTAAGTTCTACGTGCCTCATTCTTATTGCAAGGCCTGCAATGAGCCCCTTAGGTTGCAATGAGCGCCGAAGTGCTATGTGCCTGGCAATGAGCCCCTGTGGCACTCATCGCAAGCCCTGCAATGTGCACCTTAGGTGCTCATTGCAGCCTAAGTCATGTGGGCCTCGCGATGAGCACCTGTGGTGCTCATTGTGAGCCCAGCAATGAGCGCCTTCGGTGCTCATTGCAGAGCCGCAACTGCGCCAGGCCCGCAACATTCCTGAGCATTACCAACAGCCCATATTACCACAATTATATATGTATGAGGTTGAAATAAAGGTAAATAGAGTAAATCACACACCATGTTGCTTAACAATGATTTAAAGATCAGGATATGGAGTGAAAAACAGGCATTTCAATTATACAAGAAAGAGGGGACAGAGGTAGTTTTACATGAGTACAAGGAATTTAACAATGCTCGAAATTTAGCTCTTAGAATGGCTTAAATAGAAAATGAAAAGCTAATTGCAAAGGAGAGTAAGACGAACCCTAAAAAAATGTTTTAAATATATTAATGGAAAAAAAGGCTAGCAAGGAAGATACAGTAAAATTACGATGTGAAACAGGCCAGCTAAAAATCAGATGAACTGAATAAGTTCCTTTCTTCTGTATATACCAGTGGTTTGAACATTGCAACAAAAATGGGGCTATTCTATCTTCACCCAATGGTTAATTTGGTTAACACAGGAATAAATCCAAAGAGGTTAAAAAAACTAAGTGTTAATGAAGCCCCAGGTCCTGATGGAATACATCCGACAACACTGAAGGTACCAGATTCTGTAATAGCCAAACCATCATATTGAATTCTTCAAGGCTCATTCTGCACAGGGCTGCTACCAGATGACTGGAGAAAATCAGCTGTGATACCTATATTTAAGAAAGGAACAAGAGCAAAGCCAGCAAACTATAGACATTAAATTCCAAGCCAGTAGCAGCAACAGCACACCCGCAAAGCTTGCGGGCTTGAAATTCTGACAAGTTACAGAGCTATTACATTCAACCATGCCCCGCCCAACGGGCCGAAGACGCAAACCAGTAAACCATTGTTGCACACGTTGCATGTGCAGCCGTGAACATGTTAGTCAAACCCATAGCTATGGGTTTAGACGGGGCCAACGGTAAATGAGTAAATATGATATTCTAGTCCATGCGAGTTCTATTATATGTATTAACACATTGATTGCTGGGATCGATATAACACAGAAATTATATTGCTCCCTGGATGCTGATTGTGTGGGGATCAGAACATGTGTAGACACCCCCTGGCGGTGTCAACACAATCAATAGAGGGATTTTAAGATATTAATAAAAAATAAAATGTTTTATGAGATGTGCTGTATACATATATATAGCCTATAGAGCGCAGAAATGTATTAATCCAGCTCACTTAGATATCCCATTTTAATACCTAACATCATTTTCCCTTTAATTATAAGTACAGTAGTGTGTTTATATTTCTATTTACAATGCTACAGATAGGACTTTAACCTCCTTGCGGGTCCTCTCTAGTACCCATGCCTCCATTTGCGGGTTACAGGTTTGAACGCCAGTAAATACGTAGCAATTTAATAGCGATTTTAGAACGTAAGAGTTACGGGTTTGACAGAACAAAGGATTTTTGGCAACGAAGTTCAGATTTCGACATCCCGTAGGGTTTTTCCTGCACGTAAGGTTGTTTGCGGGTAGCTTTATGAGGCCAATTTAATATTCGTAAGTCTTGTTGGCTCCTTTACGGGCTACGGCTTTACATGTTGGGGGAATTTAATAGGGCTGTATGTCTATTTGAAGATAATAAATAGGAGTCAACACAGATTTATGAGGGATAGGTCATGTCAAACAAATTTGATTAGTTTCTATGAGGATGTATGTAGGAACTTGGATGAAGGCTACTCAGTTGATGTAGTAATTTTGGATTTTGCAAGGGATTTTGATACTGTGCCACAAGGGAGACTATTGTGCAAACTTAGGGATAGAGGTATTGCAGTAAATATATGTTCATAGATAGAGAGCTGGCTAAAAGACAGAAAGCAAAGGGTTGATGTAAATGGATCATACTCAAATTGGACTAATGTGGTAGATGAGGTTCTCAGGATTCAGTATTTGGTCCTCTCCATTTTATCATATTCATTAATAACTTGGTAAGTATTATATACATTTTTGCTGATGACACTAAGTTGTGCAAGGTAAATAAATCAGAAAATTATATACTTTCCCTCCAAAGGGATTTACATAAATTAGAGAAATGGTCAACTAAACGGCAAATGCTATTTAGTACAAATAAATGTAACTATATGCATTTGGGAAGGAGAAATAAGCATGCAATGTCACGACCCAGGGGTGAGGGGACCAGGTGCACTCTAAAGCATGGTTTATTGGAGAAAAATACATTTTTTTTTTTTAGTATTTTTATAGCAAACAAAGCAATAGGGAAAATGTCATATTACTATGAACAGGGGAGTGAAGCAACTGGGAATTCCCAGTTAACTGTGAATCTTCCAATGAAAGGCCAAGCAGCCCTGATTGGATTATCATTATCTAATCAGAGAAATCCTGTCCACAAGGGACAGAGGTTATGTCATAGGAGGGACAGCCCCTCCTGGAGGGTCTGGTCTGTGTCACTTCATCTGCACATAGGCATTTAGACTTACTGGAGCTGGGAGCTCTGCTAGACAAAGGGAGTGAATGGGGAAAAATGGTTTACCCACAGAGGCCGCCACATTGTATAGCAATATGGTGGCCCAAATACCATTACAGAGTGAACACAACATACAGTGGTGATAAAGCATAGGTTTTAACTACATTATGAATTGTTCTTTATGCCCAATTCATAGGTAATCATCATATACAGTATTTAGACCAGGCCAGTATTAGCAACCTTTCACTGCAGGGAGTATAACAACAGTAGAGGGGACACGATTTTAGTTTAACTGAGTCAGTGTAGTCCATCTGAGCCCAAGGCTTACTCTGGTTGGAACTGGTTTAAGTTACCTGCAACAACCACAAACTTGTGGAATAAGATGGTGGCTCAACATTTAGTAAAACATAATAATGTGTACAGTGATATGATAATAAACAGGTAAGAACTTACTGTCGTGCAATTTGATACAACAAAAATATTACAATGTGTGTGTATATATATATATATATATATTGTGAGAATAAAGGTGGAATAGTGGTTGATGGGAGATACATCAGACCTGATTTGCTAGACAGCAACCAGAGGATTTCTCAGTTAAATGCCCCAGGGAGAGATGTTACAGTTTGCAATATGCATAGCTGATGCTCTGCAAAACATGGTATGGGTCCCTGGGGCGGAGTATTTGGAGAGCAGGGGGGGCCAATGCTCCAACAGCACTAGTTGCTGTATAAACAGACCACAGCTTGGATCTGGTTTTTAAGAGTTAGCTAATTGGCACTCACCTGTAGCTACTCAATTAGCAGACAGGCCTTTAAAAGAAGAGAGCAGCCTGCTCCAAGGGAGAGGAAAAGACAGCTAGGAGAGGCTGTGCTTATTGCAAAGACTTTGCTTTTGTTTGGGAAATTGGTAAGTGGGAAAGCCACCCAATTGCAGATAGCAAGTACTGTCTAGTAAGAGCTCAAGTAAGAGCAAGGGAGTTTGTTTGTTTTGTTATTATTTAAAGTACCTGCTTTCAAACTGAATAAAAAAGGAAAACTGAGCTGAAGGTGTCCTGGACTTTGTATACCCTAGAAGGCTGTGGTTACTGCAAGATCGGTGACAATCCTACCTGTAAAAGAAGTGGTTTGTCACATATGGTGGAGAATGCGGGCACCCACGTAAGCCTGAGGGTAGAAGTCATTTAAAGCTCAACATGGAGGATGTTATCAAGGCTCTGATCCAATCCTCCTCTGTGCAACAGGAGACTAACAGGAGAGCTGCAGAAAACAGTGCAGCCCTGCAGCAACTGGTGCTGGCCCAGGCAGAGAGTGCTAAAGTCCTGGCCAAAACACAAATGGAGGGCACTGAGTCCTTGGTGAAACAGCTTGTTGTGACACAAGCGGAGATGTTTAAAGTAGCCCGTGAGGAGCAGCAAAAAGTCACCCAGGGACTACAACAGGTAATCCAAGCGATCTCTGGAAAACTGAATGGAGACCCTGATGGAAGATACCAGGGGCCAAAGGTGATTCGGGCGAGCCACTATCTTCAGAAAATGACCGCATCAGATGATGTTGAGGCGTACCTTCTGGCATTTGAGCGCACTGCTGAGAGGGACGGATGGCCGGCTGGTGAGTGGGCAAGCATACTGGCACCGTTCCTAAGTGGAGAGCCGCAGAAGGCATATTATGACCTAGAACCAGCCGATGCAAGTAACTACAGCAAATTGAAAGCTGAAATCTTGGCACGACTGGGTGTAACCTCTGCAGTACGTGCCCAAAGGTTCCACTCATGGTCATATTCTTCAGACAAAGCCGCACGTTCCCAAATGTTTGACCTCATACACCTTGCACGGAAATGGTTACAACCTGAAATCCGTTCAGCTAGCCACATTGTGGAAACCTTAGTAATGGACCGGTTTTTGCGTGGTTTACCAGCTTCCCTGCGTCGCTGGGTCAGCCAAAGTGACCCCCATACAGCTGACCAACTGATTGCCTTGGTGGAAAGATATGCGGCTGCAGGAGAACTGCTATGTCCTACTTCACAGGCAAACCCTCGCAATCCTAAGCCCCAAGATTCTGCAAGACCGGGTAAGACTGTTCAAGGTTTAAGGGGGGCATCCAGGTCTAATAGGCCTGGGAACGGAACTAATTGGTGGTCAGACTGTACTGTCAAATGTTTCAAGTGCAAAGAGGATGGTCATATGGCCAAAGACTGTCCATTTAAGGATGAACCTATGGAATGCAATATGGGCAAAAATGAGGGAACACGTTCATTTTTGCTCAGTTGTTGTGGTATTGCTAACAATGACTATGATAATAACGCTCATAAATGCTGTGTAACTGTGAATGGAAAAATGTCTAAAGCATTACTTGATTCAGGTAGTATGGTTACGTTGGTAGCAGAGTCTATAATACCTTGTGTAAAACCTGATCATGGACAGAAAATAGGCATTATCTGTGTCCATGGTGATAAAAAGGAATACCCCACTGCGGAAGTAAATATTGGAACCCCGTATGGGAATTTAAAGTACCGAGTGGGTGTAGTACCTAGATTAGCCCATGAGGTAGTGATCGGTAGAGACTTTCCTCATTTTCTAAAATTATGGGCAGCTTTACAAAAGACAGATCAAAATTTATCAGAAATGAGTCAGTCTGTCGAGGATAATGTGTTCCCTTTTTCCGATATTGACTTGGGTTTTGACCACTGTGACGGAAAAATAAGGAAAAAGAAAAAATACTGCCCTAAACCAGTATTAATAGGAGATAACCCAGCTCAAACTAGTGAGGAGCCTACTAATAATGCAGACAAGGATAAGGACTTAATTGATATTGGAATTAGTCCAGGTAATTTTAAAAGCGCTCAGTGGGAAGATCCCACTTTAGTGACAGCTAGAAATGATATTAAAGTTGTAAACGGGGTTGTTAATCAGCCAGGAGGAGCACTGCCGTTCCCCTATTTTGAAGTACAAAATGACCTAATTTACCGTGTAGAAAAAAAGGATTCAGACATCATTAGGCAGCTGTTGGTTCCTCAGACTTACCAGAATATAGTGCTAAAGTTGGCTCACAGCCACATATTAGGGGGACACTTGGGAGTCGAAAAAACTAGAGAGAGAGTCCTTAGACGGTTTTACTGGCCTGAAGTGTTTGCTGCTATTACAAACTATTGCTCCTCATGTCCTGAGTGCCAGTACAGGGCTCCTTTCAAGACTTTTCGTAGTCCACTTGTACCCTTACCCATAATTGACGTGCCTTTTGAAAGGATCGCTATGGACTTAGTGGGGCCACTGGTAAAGTCCGCTAGGGGACACCAATATATATTAGTCATCTTGGACTATGCAACTCGCTATCCTGAGGCCATTCCCTTGCGTAATACCTCTGCAGAGCTAATAGCTAAGGAACTTATGTTGATGTTCAGTAGGGTGGGTATCCCTAAAGAAATACTGACAGACCAGGGGACCCCGTTCATGTCCAGAGTCACAAAAGAGTTGTGCAGGCTCTTGCAGGTTAAACATCTTAAGACCTCAGTATATCACCCACAGACTGATGGTTTAGTAGAGAGGTTCAACAAAACCCTTAAGAGTATGCTACGCAAGGTAATTGATGCAGATGGAAGAAATTGGGATTTTTTATTGCCATATCTACTGTTTTCCATTAGGGAAGTTCCACAGGCCTCCACGGGCTTCTCTCCTTTTGAATTATTATATGGAAGACATCCCAGGGGAATATGGGATATTGCTAAGGAGACCTGGGAACAGGAGACTACTCCTCACAGGAGTGTAATTGAGCATATAGCTCAAATGCAGGATAGAATGGCCACCATCATGCCTATTGTCAGGGAACACATGCTGGAAGTCCAGCAGGCTCAGAAAAACAGCTATAACCGTAATGCTAGAGTCAGAGTGTTCCAACCGGGAGACAGGGTATTGGTTCTGGTCCCTACTGTGGAGAATAAGTTCCTTGCGACTTGGCATGGACCCTATGAAATAATAGAGAAAGTGAGTGATGTCAATTATAAAGTCAGACAACCAGGAAGAAGAAAGCCTGAACAGTTGTATCATATAAATCTGTTAAAGCCATGGAAGGACAGGGAGGTCCTGGTTGCTTTAAAACCTTCAGAACCTCCTATAGTAGAGCCAGATGTGAACGTATCTAAGACTCTGTCTGTCCATCAAAAGCAAGAGGTCAGAGATTTCATCAGAAGAAATAGGGATGTTTTCTCGATAGTTCCAGGAAAGACTAAAGTGATTAAACATGACATAATAACCGAACCAGGGAAAAGAGTTAACCTCAAACCCTATAGAATTCCTGAGGCCCGGAGGGAGGTTATAAACTTAGAGGTTGAGAGCATGTTAAAACTTGGAGTCATTGAAGAATCCCAGAGTAACTGGAGTAGTCCTATTGTATTGGTGCCAAAACCTGATGGCACATGGAGGTTCTGCAATGACTACCGCAAGTTAAACGCCCTCTCAAAATTTGATGCTTACCCAATGCCAAGAGTTGATGAGTTAATAGAAAGACTGGGCAAAGCTCGTTATCTAACAACCTTGGATTTAACAAAGGGTTACTGGCAGGTCCCGCTCACTGAAAGAGCCAAAGAAAAGACAGCCTTTTCAACACCCCGTGGCCTGTTTCAGTACACTGTATTGCCATTTGGGTTACATGGGGCACCTGCCACATTCCAACGAATGATGGACAGAATTCTTAAACCTCATGTTCGTTATGCTGCAGCATACTTGGATGATGTCGTCATCCACAGTGCAGACTGGGAATCCCACCTCCCTAAAGTTCAAGCGGTACTTGATGCTATCCGCTCAGCAGGCTTAACTGCCAATCCTTCCAAGTGTACGATTGGATTAGAGGAAGCTAAGTACTTAGGTTATTCTATTGGGAGGGGTTTGGTTAAACCACAGGAAGCCAAAGTAGAAGCCATACAAAAATGGCCACAGCCCCTTACAAAGAAACAAGTAAAGGCATTTTTGGGTTTAATTGGATATTATAGGTGGTTCATTCCAGATTTTGCTACCATTGCTGCACCCCTGACAGACCTTATTAAAGCAAAATCCCCAGTCATAGTTAAATGGTGCCCTGAGGCAGAAAAGGCTTTTAAGAGTCTGAAGGAAGCTATCTGTAGCCATCCTGTCTTAGTGACCCCAGATTTTTCCAGGGATTTTATAGTTCAGACAGATGCTTCTGATGTGGGCTTGGGGGCTGTTCTTTCACAGGAATACCAGGGTGAAGAACATCCTGTTTTCTTTTTGAGCAGAAAGTTAAACCCACATGAGAAGAACTACTCTATTGTTGAAAAAGAGCGTCTTGCTATTAAGTGGGCATTAGACTCTCTTAAATACTACCTACTAGGCAGAAGGTTTCGATTGATAACGGACCATGCTCCTCTGACGTGGATGTATCAGAACAGGGAAAGTAACTCCAGAGTAACCAGATGGTTTTTGAGTTTGCAATCTTTTGATTTCACTGTGGAACACAGGGCTGGTCTGCAACAAGGTAATGCTGATGGGCTTTCGAGGGTACACTCCCTGATTTCCATGGTCGCTCAAACCCTTGGGTATGAGCTGGGGGGGAGGATATGTGAGAATAAAGGTGGAATAGTGGTTGATGGGAGATACATCAGACCTGATTTGCTAGACAGCAACCAGAGGATTTCTCAGTTAAATGCCCCAGGGAGAGATGTTACAGTTTGCAATATGCATAGCTGATGCTCTGCAAAACATGGTATGGGTCCCTGGGGCGGAGTATTTGGAGAGCAGGGGGGGCCAATGCTCCAACAGCACTAGTTGCTGTATAAACAGACCACAGCTTGGATCTGGTTTTTAAGAGTTAGCTAATTGGCACTCACCTGTAGCTACTCAATTAGCAGACAGGCCTTTAAAAGAAGAGAGCAGCCTGCTCCAAGGGAGAGGAAAAGACAGCTAGGAGAGGCTGTGCTTATTGCAAAGACATTGCTTTTGTTTGGGAAATTGGTAAGTGGGAAAGCCACCCAATTGCAGATAGCAAGTACTGTCTAGTAAGAGCTCAAGTAAGAGCAAGGGAGTTTGTTTGTTTTGTTATTATTTAAAGTACCTGCTTTCAAACTGAATAAAAAAGGAAAACTGAGCTGAAGGTGTCCTGGACTTTGTATACCCTAGAAGGCTGTGGTTACTGCAAGATCGGTGACAATCCTACCTGTAAAAGAAGTGGTTTGTCACAATATATATAATATAATATATTTTGTTGAGTTCAATTATGAATTTATAGACAAGTATGCGCTTTATGCAGAGCAGCATTTATTGAAACAATAGCAAAATCAAGAACAAACAATTGGATGTATAAAAACTTGTGAAACCAATCTATTTTCAGAGAGATCACAATATAGAATCAGGGAGCCATATACAAAATCATTTGAAGTGATTTTACAACAAACAATTTAAAAATATTCTAGATTCAGTCTGAACAAGATAGAAATCAGTAAGAATAATACAATCTTATCAAACTTGGATAACAATTAGAGGACAATCCCATAGAAAAATATTTGGTATTTACATTCAATGATAAGGCATGTTCATAGTTCAGCAATTGACTCAAAATGCTCAGACTTAGTAGAAGACTACTTATGTTATAATGTAATAATTTTATCACATTATGGAAAAATTTGATATCCAATCCACAGAATATATTAGGTATTAATATTCAGTGATATGGTATGTTACTCTATGAAAACAGTAAAATATCAACATCAGGTATAAAAACCCACATGGCAGCCAGAGTATAGAAACAACCAGTAGTAAATAAAACTACTATGGTTAAAATGGATGTTTATGGCAAACTACATACATTTTGTATATAGGTATTAGATTTTATAATAGATATGATTAATCCTAATTTATCAAAGCAATCAGTCTGTTTTTGATAGAATGGATCCAAGGAGAAAACAATGAAGGGATGGGACTCATGTTCTCACTATGACCCTCAAAACCTTATTTTAGGTTGTACCCACCCTATCAATTGTAACAGAAAGATTGTGTCTACTCTGTCAAGTCTATTATAAATTTACCAATAGAAATTTGCAGTTATACCTTATCCAATATGAAGTTATCATCTGGATAGGACTGCTCTTTAATTGGTTTAAAAGTAGCGCCTCTTGGTCATCATTTTAAGAAGAATTTATAGTAAAGATAGATATAGTGAAAGTCCCCCAGAAAATACAAAAAGGCAGAAGTTAATACTAGAGAGTCACGGACAGCCAGCTCCGAGCTTACCCCTGTCCTAATAGATAAACTATTTCCTTTTCAACTACTCCCCGTCACAGGACTCATTCAACCAATTGCAATAGCCTCCCGCCATATTTGTATGTATATGCATAATTAAGATATTTCAATAAAATTAAAAAGTTAATTAATGTATGCTAGAGGGCAAACACGCTCCATGGCCCAACTAACTGTTATACCTTGAGCCAAATTATTCATTTTTTTTAAGTTAATAAGCTTTTGTTCTGCTATCTACACCTGTTGAGAGAGTGTGGTTAAAACAATGAGGAATAGGAAAAAGTATAAACACCATGTATATGTTTTATCTTTATGAGACCGTTCTGTGTTCCTTCCCAATGCCTGCTCAGCCATCTGCAATTAGTCCGTGATGGCCTGGCACCCGCTTGAGAGAACTGTTAGTAAACTCAGAACTTATTTTTGTGTAAAAGGAGAATACTATACCCCTTCATCTGGATAATGAGCACACAATAAGTATGTATGTATTTACAGTGGTGGTAACAAAACCAACAGACAATCAAATAAAGTAGACAATATATATGATCTTTTTTATCTACAAATGTAATGACAGTACTATACATTTATCAACCAGTCATAGCTCTTTTGTGATACTATTCGGATGTAATCACAGCCTGTGTGGTAAACAATCCATTGTGGTGACTACTTTCAGCCACAGGCTACGTGCCCACCAAAGGGGCAGTCCTTTACCCTTGTCCAGGGCTGGGTGTTTGGTAGTGGGCATAGGCACCTCGAGCAGTGCCCATAAATATTGCACACACAATCTGCTATCCCATTGGTCCATTTAAGTGTAGTCAGCCTGCTGATTGGCTTAATGCCAATCCTAGTCCCAGCACTGAAGCTTGGAGTTTCCCCAGGCTCCAAAGTGAGCCAGTCACAGGAGAACCTATGTACACAGGAGATTTGACCAGGTCAATCAGCCACAGGCCTTCAGTCTAGGGGATTTAACATGGGAACATCTTCCTCATAGACTTTAATTGTAACAGTTACATATGAAGGGTAGAGCTAGAAAAAGTGGGGTTTAACAGGGGCACCCCTTAACCCCCAGGGTCTATTTGTGACATGCAATTTAGAACTTTAATGAAGCAAATTGAAGGGTATCAGAGATTGAAAGGGATTTAGTAGTGATTGTGGACAACCACTTACGTAACAGTTCTCAAAGACTAGCAGCATCTGCAAAGGCAAGTAAAAAACTAGCATGCATTAGGAAGGGTATAAAAGCAAGAGAGGCAAATATAATTCTGCCACTATACAAATATCTAGTACACCCTCATTTGGAATATGGAGTACAATTATGGGCACCACTTCATAAAAAATGACTTTTTAGAGCTGGAAAAAGTACAGTGAAAGGCAACAAAATGAATAAGAGAATGGGCGAACTGAGCTATGTAGACAGACTAACCAAATTAAACGTATCTCCTCTAAAAAAAAAGGCACTTAAGAGGGGATATGATTACCTTATATGAATACATCCAGGGTCAATATAAGGTTTTGTCAGGTTAACCTTTTAAGGCAAGATGTTTTCAGCTGACAAGAAGACATCCCTTGATGTTAGAAGAAAAAAGATTCCATCTTAAAGAAAGTAAAGGTTCTCCACAGTAATGCTGGTTAACCTGTGGTATTCTCTACCGAAGGAGTCTGTGCAGCAGGTTCGATAGACAACTTTAAAAAGTGGCTGGATATATTTCTTAATAAAAATGGCAATCAAGGTTATCCTGGATAACTAGAGAAGGAGGAATACTGATCCAGGAAGGAATCCGATTGCCAGTATCTGGGGTCAGAAAGGAATTTTAGTTATGTTTTTTTCTTATGAGACAATTGGATCAATTAACAATTAATACAGACATTACAAGGAACAGAGGAGATCTAAAGAGATTGAATTTGGTGGACTAAAATTATTTGTTCAACCACAACTACTATGTAACCATGTAACTATGGGCTCTATGCCAATCCCAGCAAAATCAATTATGAGTGAAGAAAAATCCTACCTAGCTATGTTAATCAGCCATCCCTAAAACATTACAGGAAAAATGCTATGAGTGACCGCTAGGACTGAACTGCACGACAAAGCCAAAAAGGAAGGCAAAAATCTCCATTGATTTCTGCACTGCCAATAAATTACGAGTTTCTTTGACTTTGACACAAAAACCATATGCTAATAAGAATTTAGGGATCACTTGCAAATTGGACAGTGCCGTAACAGCAAAAAACAATAGAAAAATGTACGTGTACCAAAGACTAATTGTCAGTGATTTTAAAAACTTTGCTGAGTCCCGCAACAGCAGTGAAGTGACAGTATAGCACAAAACACCCCAACTAAAAAACATATTTGACACTTAACAGTGCAATATCAACATATGTGCAATTAAAAAAGATGAGATGTTATTTTTATGTCTGTTTTATTATACAACATCCATGCTAACACACATCCCAGTGCTTGACGGGTTAATACAAATCAAAACACTATGTTGCCTAATGCATTGTCTATATAAATATGTAATATTTAAACACAAAATAAACACATATTTCTCTATTGAAGCTATAAATGCAATTGTCACATCTTTTTAATATCAAAATATGATATTAAATAAAAAAATAATAAAATAAAAAAAATATATAAAATATATATATATATGCACACACACACAATATGTAATATATATATATATATATATATATATATATATATATATATATATATATACAGTGTATATATATATATACATAAATATTTATATATATATATATATATATATATATATACACAATATATATATATATATATATATATATATATATATATATATATATATATATACACAATATATATATATATATATATATATATATATATATATATATATATATATATATATATATACACAATATATATATATATATATATATATATATATATATATATATATATATACACAATAAATATATACACAATATATATATATATATATATATATATATACACAATATATATATATATATATATATATATATATATACACACAATATATATATATATATACACAATATATATATATATATATATATATATATACACAATATATATATATATATATATATATATATATATATATATATATACACACAATATATATATATATATATATATATATATATATATATATATATATATATACACACACAATATATATATATATATATATATATATATATATATATACACACACAATATATATATATATATATATATATATATATATATATATATATACACACACAATATATATATATATATATATATATATATATACACACAATATATATATATATATATACACAATATATATATATATATATATATATATATATATATATATATATATATATACACAATATATATATATAATTGTAACAGAGTCAAGCAAGTAGTGCCCCTAATTGAAGCCCAGGTGTGGACTGCCTTGAATAGACAATAGCAGAGAGAAGATGGCTCCTCCCATTCAGGCCTTGGAGGCCAGCACAGTGAGTTTAAGGCAGCAATGGAGACTGCCACTTGAGAAGAGTCTGTGTGGCTGGAAGTCACAGACCGCTGCAAGTGTGTAACTTTAAGAAATAGTGAAAGTTGCCTGTGTGCATCTGCAGAACCAAAAGAAGAGAATTTGGAAGCAGAGGATTTGTGAGTACCGGTGACCAGAGGAATGATAAACAGTGTTTCATGAGAAGAGCAGCAAACAGTACAGACACAGAGAGGAACATGGACTGCTATATTGTAGCTGTTTGTCTCTTTCTCTGCTGTAGCTCCTTGGCAATCCAGAGTGATCTGCAGCACTGGATGTATGAAGAAATACAGGCCAGTGACTTTATATTATTTGGACTTTTGGTGATATGTTTTTGGCTCCATTCAGATTTAGAAGAATGGCAGCTCTTTGATAGTGAGGGAACTAACAACAGTAAAGCTAGTGCTCAGACAAAGCTAGGTTTTATTTTCATTATTTTTGTTTGTAAACTGGCACTTACTATCAATAAAATTTGAAAAATGCATTGAAAGCCTACTGTTATTTTGATGAAAAGTGACAAATACTTCTGATAAAACAGTCTGATATGGCAATCCTTGTCACACGGGTGTTTAGATGTTGGAAGGACAGTCTTGGTTTTGAAGACAGCCCACGTGTCATAATGGAGGAGGCAGTAAAGGCCTTAATGCTGCCTACAGTGACACAGCAAGATATAAATAGACAAGAGGAAGTGGACAGAGTCCACCTGAGAGCCATTTTAGAAGCACAGAAAGTGCAGCTGCAGCAACTAAGGTCTGCAGATAATATTGTAGCTTCAAAGTCAAGTGGAAGCATTAATCCAAATCGCTTCCTAAAGATGACCGCTCAGGATGGTGTAGAAACATATCTCTTGAATTTTGAAAAGATTGCCACTAGGGAAGGTTGGCCTAAAAAGCACTGGGCCACAGTCCTGGGTCCCTATCTGGGTGGAGAAGCTCAGAAAGCATATGCTGTTTTGCCTTAAGAAAAGCAACACATGCTTATCGCTTACCCAAGGGGCATGCTTAACTACCCAAGTTTAAAATGCAGTTTCCCTGTTAAGGGAAGGCAAACCAAACCTGATGTAGAATGAAATCAGGAGTTAGAGACCTGGTTGATGGCAAAGAGAGTGCAAAAAGTCACAAAGAGATTGGCAACAAAGACTGCAGAGAGTGCAAGAGAAACCGCAGGAGCTGCTAAACAAACTGCAGGAACAGCTTAAGAAATTGCAGTGAAAGCAAAAGAGAGTGCAAGAGCCACTAAAGAGACTGCAGAGCAAGCGAGAGAGACTGCAGAGCAAGCGAGAGAGACTGCAGAGCAAGCGAGAGAGACTGCAGAGCAAGCGAGAGAGACTGCAGAGCAGGCGGGAGAGACTACTGAGACGGCAAAAGAGACCAACGAGAGGGCAAAAGAGAATGCTGGTGCATTTAAAGAACCTTTCTCACTGAAGCAAAATGATAATGAAATATGAAAGTAACCCTTGTTTGCCCTCCTCTGGATTAATTAATAATTAAAAATAAAATAAATAAATAATTAAATAATTGATTAATAATTAATTAACAACTACTGTATATACTCAAGTATAAGCCAAGTTTTTCAGCCCTTTTTTTTAAGGCTAAAAAGGGCTCCCTCGGCTTATACTCAAGTCACTCTCCCCCCGTGTCTCTCTACCCCCCCACCGAGTCTCTCTAACCCCCCCTTGTCTTTTTACCCCCGCCGTGTCTCTCTAACCGCCCCTGTGTCTCTTTCCTCAATTCCCCCTCCTCACTTTACCCCTCTAAATACCTCCCCCTCTCCCTTTCCCCTCACTTACCTTCATCTGCAGCTGCTCCTCCGGCCTCAGCTTTTTCCTGTGTCGGCACCCGGTATATGCTAATGACGTGACGTCACATGAGCGCCACGTCATTAGCATTGGCTGGGTCAAGACGCAGGAAGGAGCGTGGAGGTCGGAGGCGAAGCTACAGATGGAGGTAAGTGAGGGGAAAGGGAGATGGGGAGGTATTTAGAGCGGTAAAGTGAGGAGGGGGGCTTAGGATGAGGAGGGGTAAAGTGAGGAGGGGCTGTTAGGATGAGGATAGTGGGAGGGTTAGGATGAGGATGGGGGGTTTAGGATGAGGATGGAGGGTTTAGGATGGGGTTTGATGATGAGGATGGGGGGTTGAGGATGGGGGGTTGAGGTTGAGGAGGGGGGTTGAGGATGAGGAGGGGGTTGAGGAGGGAGGATGAGGAGGAGGGTTGAGGAGGAGGGTTGAGGATGAGGAGGGAGGATGAGGCAGGAGGATAAGGAGGGAGGTTGAGGATGAGTAGGGGGGTCGTGGTTGAGGAGGGAGGTTGAAGAGGGTGTTGGGGTTGAGGAGGGGGTTGGGGATGGGGGGTTGAGGAGGGAGGTTGAGGAGCGGGTTTAGAATGAGGAGCGGGGTTGATGATGAGGAGGGGGGTTGAGTAGGGACGTTGAGGATGAGGAGGTAGGTTGAGGATGGGGAGGGAGGATGAGGATGGGGAGGGAGGTTGAGGTTGAGGATGAGGAGGGAGGATGAGGAGGGAGGATGAGGCTGAGGAGGGAGGATGAGGAGGGGGGGTTGAGGAGAGAGGTTGAGAATGAGGAGGGGGGTTGATGAGGGGGGTTGAGAGTGAGGAGGGGGGAAGAGACACAAGGAAGGAACAGGGGGGAAAAGACACAGGGGAGGGAGAGGGGAGAAGAGACACAGGGGAGAGAGGATGAGGATGGGGGGTTGACGATGGGGGTTGAGGTTGAGGAGGGGGGTTGAGGTTGAGGAGGGGGGTTGAGGAGGGAGGTTGAGGGTGAGGAGGGAGGTTGAGGATGGGGAGGGAGGATGAGGAGGGAGGATGGGGAGGTGGAGGGAGGATGAGGAGGGAGGTTGTGGATGAGGAGGGAGGTTGAGGATGAGGAGGGAGGATGAGGAAGGAGGATGGGGAGGTGGAGGGAGGATGAGGAGGGAGGTTGAGGATGAGGAGGTAGGATGAGGAGGGAGGATGGGGAGGTGGAGGGAGGATGAGGAGGGAGGTTGAGGATGAGGATGAGGAGGGAAGTTGAGGATGAAGAGGGAGGATGAGGAGGGAGGTTGAGGATGAGGAGGGAGGTTGAGGATGAGGAGGGAGGTTGAGGATGAGGAGGGAGGTTGAGGATGTGGAGGGAGGATGTGGAGGGAGGTTGAGGATGAAGAGGGAGGATGTAAAGGGAGGTTTAGGATGAGGAGGGGGGTTCAGGAGGGAGGTTGAGGATGAGGAGGGGGGTTCAGGAGGGAGGTTGAGGATGAAGGGGGTTTAGAAGGGAGGTTGAGGATGAGGAGGGGGGTTGAGGAGGGGGTTGAGGATGAGGAGGGGGGTTGATGAGGGGGGTTGAGAGTGAGGATGGGGGAAGAGACAAAGGGAAGGGAGAGGGGTCGGAAGAGACACAGGGAAGGGACAGGGGGAAAAGACACAGGGAAGGGAGAGGGGTGAAGAGACACAGGGGAGGGAGAGGGGAGAAGAGACACAGGGGAGAGAGGATGAGGATGGGGGGTTGACGATGGGGGTTGAGGTTGAGGAGGGGGGTTGAGGTTGAGGAGGGGGGTTGAGGTTGAGGAGGGGGGTTTAGGAGGGAGGTTGAGGGTGAGGAGGGAGGTTGAGGATGGGGAGGGAGGATGAGGAGGGGGGTTGAGGATGAGGAGGGAGGATGAGGCAGGAGGATGAGGAGGGAGGTTGTGGATGAGTAGGGGGGTCGTGGTTGAGGAGGGAGGTTGAAGAGGGTGTTTGGGTTGAGGAGGGGGTTGGGGATGGGGGGGTTGAGGAGGGGGTTGGGGATGGGGGGTTGAGGAGGGAGGTTGAGGAGGGGGTTTAGAATGAGGAGGGGGGTTGATGATGAGGAGGGGGGTTGAGGAGGTAGGTTGAGGATGAGGAGGGAGGATGAGGAGGGAGGATGAGGAGGGAGGATGAGGAGGGAGGATGAGGAGGGAGGATGAGGAGGGAGGATGAGGATGAGGATGAGGAGGGAGGTTGAGGATGAAGAGGGAGGATGAGGAGGGAGGTTGAGGATGAAGAGGGAGGATGAGGAGGGAGGTTGAGGATGAGGAGGGAGGTTGAGGATGAGGAGGGAGGTTGAGGATGAAGAGGGAGGATGTGGAGGGAGGTTTAGGATGAGGAGGGGGGTTCAGGAGGAAGGTTGAGGATGAGGAGGGGGGTTCAGGAGGGAGGTTGAGGATGGAGGGGGGTTCAGGAGGGAGGTTGAGGATGAGGAGGTGGGTTGAGGAGAGAGGTTGAGGATGAGGAGGGGGGTTGAGGAGCGGGTTGAGGATGAGGAGGGAGGTTGAGGAGCGGGTTGAGAATGAGGGGGGTTGAGAGTGAGGAGGGGGTTGAGGAGGGTGATAAGGGAGGGGGGAAGAGACACAGGGAAGGGAGAGGGGTCGGAAGAGACACAGGGAAGGGACAGGGGGGAAAAGACACAGGGGAGGGAGAGGGGAGAAGAGACACAGGGGAGAGAGGATGAGGATGGGGGGTTGAGGATGGGGGGTTGAGGATGAGGAGGGGGTTGAGGATGAGGAGGGGGGTTGAGGAGGGAGGTTGAGGATGGGGAGGGAGGATGAGGAGGGGGGTTGAGGATGAGGAGGGAGGATGAGGCAGGAGGATGAGGAGGGAGGTTGTGGATGAGTAGGGGGTCATGGTTGAGGAGGGAGGTTGAAGAGGGTGTTGAGGATAAGGAGGGGGTTGGGGATGGGGGGTTGAGGAGGGAGGTTGAGGAGGGGGATTAGAATGAGGAGGGGGGTTGATGATGAGGAGGGGGGTTGAGTAGGGACATTGAGGATGAGGAGGTAGGTTGAGGATGAGGAGGGAGGATGGGGAGGGAGGATGAGGAGGGAGGATGAGGAGGGGGTTGAGGAGGGAGGTTGAGGAGGGGGTTGAGGAGGGAGGTTGAGGATGAGGAGGGAGGATGGGGAGGGAGGATGAGGAGGGGGGTTGAGGATGAGGAGGGAGGATGAGGCAGGAGGATGAGGAGGGGGGTTGAGGATGAGGAGGGAGGATGAGGCAGGAGGATGATGAGGGAGGTTGAGGATGAGTAGGGGGGTCGTGGTTGAGGAGGGAGGTTGAAGAGGGTGTTGAGGATGAGGAGGGGGTTGAGGAGGGGGTTTAGAATGAGGAGCGGAGTTGATGATGAGGAGGGGGGTTGAGTAGGGACGTTGAGGATGAGGAGGTAGGATGAGGATGGGGAGGGAGGTTGAAGATGAGGAGGGAGGTTGAGGATGAGGAGGGAGGTTGATGATGAGGAGGGGGGTTGAGTAAGGACGTTGAGGATGAGGAGGTAGGTTGAGGATGAGGAGGGAGGATGGGGAGGGAGGTTGAGGATGAGGAGGGAGGATGAGGAGGGAGGAGGGAGGTTGAGGGTGAGGAGGGAGGTTGAGGGTGAGGAGGGGGGTTGAGGATGAGGAGTGGGGTTGAGGATGAGGAGGGAGGTTGAGGGTGAGGAGGGAGGTTGAGGATGGGGAGGGAGGTTGAGGATGGGGAGGGAGGTTGAGGAGTGGGGTTGAGGATGAGGAGGGGGGTTGAGGATGAGGAGGGAGGTTGAGTGTGAGGAGGGAGGGTGAGGAGGGAGGTTGAGGGTGAGGGTGAGGAGGGAGGTTGAGGATGGGGAGGGAGGATGACGAGGGGGGTTGAGGATGAGGAGGGAGGATAAGGCAGGAGGATGAGGAGTGAGGTTGTGGATGAGTATGGGGATCATGGTTGAGGAGGGAGGTTGAGGATGAGGAGGGGGGTTGAGGAGGGGGGTTGAGGAGGGAGGTTGAGAATGAGGAGGGGGGTTGAGAGTGAGGAGGGGGTTGAGGAGGGTGATAAGGGAGGGGGGAAGAGACACAGGGAAGGGAGAGGGGTCGGAAGAGACACAGGGAAGGGACAGGGGGGGAAAGACACAGGGAAGGGAGAGGGGTGAAGAGACACAGGGGAGGGAGAGGGGAGAAGAGACACAGGGGAGAGAGGATGAGGATGGGGGGTTGAGGATGGGGGGATGAGGATGAGGAGGGGGTTGAGGATGAGGAGGAGGGTTGAGGAGGGAGGTTGAGGGTGAGGAGGGAGGATGAGGAGGGGGGTTGAGGATGAGGAGGGAGGATGAGGCAGGAGGATGAGGAGGGAGGTTGTGGATGAGTAGGGGGTCATGGTTGAGGAGGGAGGTTGAAGAGGGTGTTGAGGATGAGGAGGGGGTTGAGGAGGGGGTTGGGGATGGGGGTTGAGGAGGGAGGTTGAGGAGGGGGTTTAGAATGAGGAGGGGGGTTGATGATGAGGAGGGGGGGTTGAGTAGGGACATTGAGGATGAGGAGGTAGGTTGAGGATGAGGAGGGTGGATGGGGAGGGAGGATGAGGAGGGAGGATGAGGAGGGAGGATGGGGAGGGAGGATGAGGATGAGGAGGGAGGATGAGGAGGAGGATGAGGAGGAGGTTGAGGAGGGGGTTGAGGATGAGGAGGGAGGATGAGGAGGAAGGATGGGGAGGGAGGATGAGGAGGGGGGTTGAGGATGAGGAGGGAGGATGAGGCAGGAGGATGAGGAGGGGGGTTGAGGATGAGGAGGGAGGATGAGGCAGGAGGATGAGGAGGGAGGTTGAGGATGAGTAGGGGGGTCGTGGTTGAGGAGGGAGGTTGAAGAGGGTGTTGAGGATGAGGAGGGGGGTTGAGGAGGGGGTTTATAATGAGGAGCGGGGTTGATGATGAGGAGGGGGGTTGAGTAGGGACGTTGAGGATGAGGATGGGGAGGGAGGATGAGGATGGGGAGGGAGGTTGAGGATGGGGAGGGAGGTTGAGGATGAGGAGGGAGGATGAGGAGGGAGGTTGAGGATGAGGAGGGGGGTTCAGGAGGGAGGTTGAGGATGAGGAGGGGGGTTGAGTTTGAGGAGGGAGGTTGAGGATGAGGAGGGTGGTTGAGGAGGGAGGTTGAAGATGAGGAGGGGGGTTGAGGAGGGGGTTTGTGGATGAGGAGGGAGGTTGAGAATGAGGGGGGGTTGAGGAGGGAGGTTGAGAATGAGGAGGGGGGTTGATGAGGGGGGTTGAGAATGAGGAGGGGGGAAGAGACAAAGGGAAGGGAGAGGGGTCGGAAGAGACACAGGGAAGGGACGGGGGAGAAGACACATGGAAGGGAGAGGGGTGAAGAGACACAGGGGAGGGAGAGGGGAGAAGAGACACAGGGGAGAGAGGATGAGGATGGGGGGCTGACGATGGGGGGCTGACGATGAGGAGGGGGGTTGAGGATGAGGAGGGGGTTGAGGGTGAGGAGGGAGGTTGAGGGTGAGGAGGGAGGTTGAGGGTGAGGAGGGAGGTTGAGGATGAGGAGGGGGGTTGAGGATGAGGAGGGGGGTTGAGGATGAGGAGGGAGGGTGAGGAGGGAGGTTGAGGGTGAGGAGGGAGGTTGAGGATGGGGAGGGAGGATGACGAGGGGGGTTGAGGATGAGGAGGGAGGATAAGGCAGGAGGATGAGGAGGGAGGTTGTGGATGAGTATGGGGATCGTGGTTGAGGAGGGAGGTTGAAGAGGGTGTTGAGGATGAGGAGGGAGGTTGAAGAGGGTGTTGAGGATGAGGAGGGGGGTTGAGAAGGGGGTTGGGGATGGGGGTTGAGGAGTGAGGTTGAGGAGGGGGTTTAGAATGAGGAGGGGGGTTGATGATGATGAGGAGGGGGTTGAGTAAGGACGTTGAGGATGAGGAGGTAGGTTGAGGATGAAGAGGGAGGATGGGGAGGGAGGTTGAGGATGAGAAGGGAGGATGAGGAGGGAGGATGAGGATGAGGAGGGAGGATGAGGATGAGGAGGGAGGTTGAGGATGAGGAGGGAGGTTGAGGATGAGGAGTGGGGTTGAGGATGAGGAGTGGGGTTGAGGATGAGGAGGGGGGTTGAGGATGAGGAGGGGGGTTGAGGATGAGGAGGGGGGTTGAGGATGAGGAGGGAGGTTGAGGGTGAGGAGGGAGGGTGAGGAGGGAGGTTGAGGGTGACGAGGGAGGTTGAGGGTGACGAGGGAGGTTCAGGATGGGGAGGGAGGATGACGAGGGGGGTTGAGGATGAGGAGGGAGGATAAGGCAGGAGGATGAGGAGGGAGGTTGTGGATGAGTATGGGGATCGTGGTTGAGGAGGGAGGTTGAAGAGGGTGTTGAGGATGAGGAGGGGGGTTGAGGAGGGTGTTGGGGTTGAGGAGGGGGTTGGGGATGGGGGTTGAGGAGTGAGGTTGAGGAGGGGGTTTAGAATAAAAAGGGGGGTTGATGATGATGAGGAGGGGGGTTGAGTAAGGACGTTGAGGATGAGGAGGTAGGTTGAGGATGAGGAGGGAGGTTGAGGATGAGGATGAGGAGGGAGGATGAGGATGAGGAGGGAGGTTGAGGATGAGGAGGGAGGTTGAGGATGAGGAGGGAGGTTGAGGATGAGGAGGGAGGTTGAGGATGAGGAGGGAGGTTGAGGATGAGGAGGGTGGTTCAGGAGGGAGGTTGAGGTTGAGGATGAGGAGGGGGGGTTCAGGAGGGAGGTTGAGGATGAGGGGGGGTTCAGGAGGGAAAGGGAGGATGAGGAGGGGGGTTGAGGATGAGGAGGGAGGATGAGGAGGGGGTTGAGGATGAGGAGGGAGGATAAGGCAGGAGGATGAGGAGGGAGGTTGAGGGTGAGGAGGGAGGATGAGGAGGGGGATTGTGGTTGAGGAGGGAGGTTGAAGAGGGTGTTGGGGTTGAGGAGGGGTTTTAGAATGAGGAGGGGGGTTGATGAGGAGGGGGGTTGAGGAGGTAGGTTGAGGATGAGGAGGGAGGATGGGGAGGGAGGTTGAGGATGAGGAGGGAGGATGAGGAGGGAGGTTGAGGATAAGGAGGGAGGATGAGGAGGGAGGATGAGGAGGGAGGTTGTGGATGAGTAGGGGGGTCGTGGTTGAGGAGGGAGGTTGAAGAGGGTGTTGAGGATGAGGAGGGGGGTTGAGGAGGGGGGGTTGAGGAGGGAGGTTGAGGAGGGGGTTTAGAATGAGGAGGGACGATGAGGAGGGAGGATGAGGAGGGAGGATGAGGAGGGAGGATGAGGAGGGAGGATGAGGAGGGAGGATGAGGAGGGAGGATGAGGAGGGAGGATGAGGAGGGAGGATGCGGAGGGAGGATGAGGAGGGAGGTTGAGGTTGAGGAGGGAGGTTGAGGATGAGGAGGGAGGTTGAGGAGGGAGGTTGAGGATGGGGTTTGAGGTTGAGGAGGGAGGTTGAGGATGAGGATGAGGAGGGAGGTTAAGGAGGGAGGTTGAGAATGAGGAGGGGGGTTGAGGATGAGGAGGGAGGTTGAGGAGGGAGGTTGAGGATGAGGAGGGAGGTTGAGGATGAGGAGGGAGGTTGAGGAGGGAGGATGAGGAGGGAGGTTGAGGATGAGGAGGGAGGTTGAGGAGGGGGTTAAGGATGAGGAGGGAGGATGAGGAGGGGGGTTGAGGAGGGAGGTTGAGAATGAGGAGGGGGGTTGATGAGGGGGGTTGAGAGTGAGGAGGGGGTTGAGGAGGGTGATAAGGGAGGGGGGAAGAGACACAGGGAAGGGAGAGGGGTCGGAAGAGACACAGGGAAGGGACAGGGGGGAAGAGACACAGGGAAGGGAGAGGGGTCGGAAGAGACACAGGGAAGGGACAGGGGGGAAAAGACACAGGGAAGGGAGAGGGGTGAAGAGACACAGGGGAGGGAGAGGGGAGAAGAGACACAGGGGAGAGAGGATGAGGATGGGGGGTTGACGATGGGGGGTTGAGGATGAGGAGGGGGTTGAGGATGAGGAGGGGGGTTAAGGGGGGAGGTTGAGGGTGAGGAGGGAGGTTGAGGATGGGGAGGGAGGATGAGGAGGGGGGGTTGAGGATGAGGAGGGAGGATGAGGAGGGGGTTGAGGATGAGGAGGGAGGATAAGGCAGGAGGATGAGGAGGGAGGTTGTGGATGAGTATGGGGATCGTGGTTGAGGAGGGAGGTTGAAGAGGGTGTTGAGGATGAGGAGGGGGGTTGAGGAGGGGGTTGGGGATGGGGGTTGAGGAGTGAGGTTGAGGAGGGGGTTTAGAATAAGAAGGGGGGTTGATGATGATGATGAGGAGGGGGGTTGAGTAAGGACGTTGAGGAGGTAGGTTGAGGAGGGAGGATGAGGAGGGAGGATGAGGAGGGAGGTTGAGGATGAGGAGGGAGGTTGAGGATGAGGAGGGAGGTTGAGGAGGGAGGTTGAGGATGAGGAGGGGGTTTGAGGTTGAGGAGGGAGGTTGAGGATGAGGATGAGGAGGGAGGTTAAGGAGGGAGGTTGAGAATGAGGAGGGGGGTTGAGGATGAGGAGGGAGGTTGAGGAGGGAGGTTGTGGATGAGGAGGGAGGTTGAGGAGGGGGTTAAGGATGAGGAGGGAGGATGAGGAGGGGGGTTGAGGAGGGAGTTTGAGAATGAGGAGGGGGGTTGATGAGGGGGGTTGAGAGTGAGGAGGGGGTTGAGGAGGGTGATAAGGGAGGGGGGAAGAGACACAGGGAAGGGAGAGGGGTCGGAAGAGACACAGGGAAGGGACAGGGGGGAAAAGACACAGGGAAGGGAGAGGGGTGAAGAGACACAGGGGAGGGAGAGGGGAGAAGAGACACAGGGGAGAGAGGATGAGGATGGGGGGTTGACGATGGGGGGGTTGAGGATGAGGAGGGGGTTGAGGATGAGGAGGGGGGTTGAGGGGGGAGGTTGAGGGTGAGGAGGGAGGTTGAGGATGGGGAGGGAGGATGAGGAGGGGGGTTGAGGATGAGGAGGGAGGATGAGGAGGGGGGTTGAGGATGAGGAGGGAGGATGAGGCAGGAGGATGAGGAGGGAGGTTGTGGATGAGTAGGGGGGTCGTGGTTGAGGAGGGAGGTTGAAGAGGGTGTTGAGGATGAGGAGGGGGGTTGAGGAGGGGGTTGGGGATGGGGGTTGAGGAGTGAGGTTGAGGAGAGGGTTTAGAATAAGAAGGGGGGTTGATGATGATGAGGAGGGGGGTTGAGTAAGGACGTTGAGGATGAGGAGGTAGGTTGAGGATGAGGATGAGGCGGGAGGTTGAGGATGAGGAGGGAGGTTGAGGATGAGGAGGGAGGTTGAGGATGAGGAGGGAGGTTGAGGATGAGGAGGGAGGTTGAGGATGAGGAGGGGGTTCAGGAGGGAGGTTGAGGATGAGGAGGGGGGTTCAGTAGGGAGGTTGAGGATGAGGGGGGTTGAGGAGGGAGGTTGAAGAGGAGGAGGGAGGTTGAGGAGGGGGTTAAGGATGAGGAGGGGGTTGAGGAGGCGGTTAAGGATGAGGAGGGAGGTTGAGGAGGGGGGTTGAAGAGGGAGGTTGAGAATGAGGAGGGGGGTTGATGAGGGGGGTTGAGAGTGAGGAGGGGGTTGAGGAGGGTGATAAGGGAGGGGGGAAGAGACACAGGGAAGGGAGAGGGGTGAAGAGACACAGGGGAGGGAGAGGGGAGAAGAGACACAGGGGAGAGAGGATGAGGATGGGGGGTTGACGATGGGGGGTTGAGGATGAGGAGGGGCTTGAGGAGGGAGGTTGAGGGTGAGGAGGGAGGTTGAGGATGGGGAGGGAGGATGAGGAGGGGGGTTGAGGATGAGGAGGGAGGATGAGGAGGGGGGTTGAGGATGAGGAGGGAGGATGAGGCAGGAGAATGAGGAGGGAGGTTGTGGATGAGTAGGGGGATTGTGGTTGAGGAGGGAGGTTGAAGAGGGTGTTGAGGATGAGGAGGGGGGTTGAGGAGGGGGTTGAGGAGGGGTTTTAGAATGAGGAGGGGTTTTAGAATGAGGAGGGGGTTTGATGATGAGGAGGGGGGTTGAGGAGGGAGGATGAGGAGGGAGGATGGGGAGGGAGGTTGAGGATGAGGAGGGAGGATGAGGAGGGAGGTTGAGGATGAGGAGGGAGGTTGTGGATGAGTAGGGGGGTCGTGGTTGAGGAGGGAGGTTGAAGAGGGTGTTGAGGATGAGGGGGGGGTTGAGGAGGGGGTTGGGGATGGGGGGTTGAGGAGGGAGGTTGAGGAGGGGGTTTAGAATGAGGAGGGGGGTTGAGTAGGGACGATGAGTAGGGAGGATGAGGAGGGAGGATGAGGAGGGAGGATGAGGAGGGAGGATGAGGAGGGAGGATGAGGAGAGAGGATGAGGAGGGAGGTTGAGGAGGGAGGTTGAGGTTGAGGAGGGAGGTTGAGGTTGAGGAGGGAGGTTGAGGATGAGGAGGGAGGTTGAGGATGAGGAGGGGGTTCAGGAGGGAGGTTGTGGATGAGGAGGGGGGTTCAGGAGGGAGGTTGAGGATGAGGGGTGTTGAGGAGGGAGGTTGAGGATGAGGAGGGAGGTTGAGGAGGGGGTTAAGGATGAGGAGGGGGTTGAGGAGGCAGTTAAGGATGAGGAGGGAGGTTGAGGAGGGGGGTTGAAGAGGGAGGTTGAGAATGAGGAGGGGGGTTGATGAGGGGGGTTGAGAGTGAGGAGGGGGTTGAGGAGGGTGATAAGGGAGGGGGGAAGAGACACAGGGAAGGGAGAGGGGTGAAGAGACACAGGGGAGGGAGAGGGGAGAAGAGACACAGGGGAGAGAGGATGAGGATGTGGGGTTGACGATGGGGGGTTGAGGATGAGGAGGGAGGTTGAAGAGGGTGTTGAGGATGAGGAGGGGGGTTGAGGAGGGGGGGTTGAGGAGGGGGTTGGGGATGGGGGGTTGAGGATGGAGGTTGAGGAGGGGGTTTAGAATGAGGAGGGGGGTTGAGTAGGGACGATGAGGAGGGAGGATGAGGAGGGAGGATGAGGAGGGAGGATGAGGAGGGAGGATGAGGAGGGAGGATGAGGAGGGAGGATGAGGAGGGAGGTTGAGGATGAGGAGGGAGGTTGAGGATGAGGAGGGAGGTTGAGGAGGGAGGTTGAGGATGAGGAGGGGGTTTGAGGTTGAGGAGGGAGGTTGAGGATGAGGATGAGGAGGGAGGTTAAGGAGGGAGGTTGAGAATGAGGAGGGGGGTTGAGGATGAGGAGGGAGGTTGAGGAGGGAGGTTGTGGATGAGGAGGGAGGTTGAGGAGGGGGTTAAGGATGAGGAGGGAGGATGAGGAGGGGGGTTGAGGAGGGAGTTTGAGAATGAGGAGGGGGGTTGATGAGGGGGGTTGAGAGTGAGGAGGGGGTTGAGGAGGGTGATAAGGGAGGGGGGAAGAGACACAGGGAAGGGAGAGGGGTCGGAAGAGACACAGGGAAGGGACAGGGGGGAAAAGACACAGGGAAGGGAGAGGGGTGAAGAGACACAGGGGAGGGAGAGGGGAGAAGAGACACAGGGGAGAGAGGATGAGGATGGGGGGTTGACGATGGGGGGTTGAGGATGAGGAGGGGGTTGAGGATGAGGAGGGGGGTTGAGGGGGGAGGTTGAGGGTGAGGAGGGAGGTTGAGGATGGGGAGGGAGGATGAGGAGGGGGGTTGAGGATGAGGAGGGAGGATGAGGAGGGGGGTTGAGGATGAGGAGGGAGGATGAGGCAGGAGGATGAGGAGGGAGGTTGTGGATGAGTAGGGGGGTCGTGGTTGAGGAGGGAGGTTGAAGAGGGTGTTGAGGATGAGGAGGGGGGTTGAGGAGGGGGTTGGGGATGGGGGTTGAGGAGTGAGGTTGAGGAGGGGGTTTAGAATAAGAAGGGGGGTTGATGATGATGAGGAGGGGGGTTGAGTAAGGACGTTGAGGATGAGGAGGGAGGTTGAGGATGAGGATGAGGCGGGAGGTTGAGGATGAGGAGGGAGGTTGAGGATGAGGAGGGAGGTTGAGGATGAGGAGGGAGGTTGAGGATGAGGAGGGAGGTTGAGGATGAGGAGGGGGTTCAGGAGGGAGGTTGAGGATGAGGAGGGGGGTTCAGTAGGGAGGTTGAGGATGAGGGGGGTTGAGGAGGGAGGTTGAAGATGAGGAGGGAGGTTGAGGAGGGGGTTAAGGATGAGGAGGGGGTTGAGGAGGCGGTTAAGGATGAGGAGGGAGGTTGAGGAGGGGGGTTGATGAGGGGGGTTGAGAGTGAGGAGGGGGTTGAGGAGGGTGATAAGGGAGGGGGGAAGAGACACAGGGAAGGGAGAGGGGTGAAGAGACACAGGGGAGGGAGAGGGGAGAAGAGACACAGGGGAGAGAGGATGAGGATGGGGGGTTGACGATGGGGGGTTGAGGATGAGGAGGGGCTTGAGGAGGGAGGTTGAGGGTGAGGAGGGAGGTTGAGGATGGGGAGGGAGGATGAGGAGGGGGGTTGAGGATGAGGAGGGAGGATGAGGAGGGGGGTTGAGGATGAGGAGGGAGGATGAGGCAGGAGGATGAGGAGGGAGGTTGTGGATGAGTAGGGGGATTGTGGTTGAGGAGGGAGGTTGAAGAGGGTGTTGAGGATGAGGAGGGGGGTTGAGGAGGGGGTTGAGGAGGGGTTTTAGAATGAGGAGGGGTTTTAGAATGAGGAGGGGGTTTGATGATGAGGAGGGGGGTTGAGGAGGGAGGATGAGGAGGGAGGATGGGGAGGGAGGTTGAGGATGAGGAGGGAGGATGAGGAGGGAGGTTGAGGATGAGGAGGGAGGTTGTGGATGAGTAGGGGGGTCGTGGTTGAGGATGGAGGTTGAAGAGGGTGTTGAGGATGAGGGGGGGTTGAGGAGGGGGTTGGGGATGGGGGGTTGAGGAGGGAGGTTGAGGAGGGGGTTTAGAATGAGGAGGGGGGTTGAGTAGGGACGATGAGTAGGGAGGATGAGGAGGGAGGTTGAGGATGAGGAGGGAGGATGAGGAGGGAGGATGAGGAGGGAGGATGAGGAGGGAGGTTGAGGAGGGAGGTTGAGGTTGAGGAGGGAGGATGAGGAGGGAGGTTGAGGATGAGGAGGGAGGATGAGGAGGGAGGTTGAGGAGGGAGGTTGAGGAGGGAGGTTGAGGTTGAGGAGGGAGGTTGAGGTTGAGGAGGGAGGATGAGGAGGGAGGTTGAGGTTGAGGAGGGAGGTTGAGGTTGAGGAGGGAGGTTGAGGATGAGGAGGGAGGTTGAGGATGAGGATGAGGAGGGAGGTTAAGGAGGGAGGTTGAGAATGAGGAGGGGGGTTGAGGATGAGGAGGGAGGTTGAGGAGGGAGGTTGAGGAGGGAGGATGAGGAGGGAGGTTGAGGAGGGGGTTAAGGATGAGGAGGGAGGATGAGGAGGGGGTTGAGGAGGGAGGTTGAGAATGAGGAGGGGGGTTGATGAGGGGGGTTGAGAGTGAGGAGGGGGTTGAGGAGGGTGATAAGGGAGGGGGGAAGAGAAACAGGGAAGGGAGAGGGGGGAAAAGACACAGGGGAGGGAGAGGGGAGAAGAGACACAGGGGAGAGAGGATGAGGATGGGGGGTTGACGATGGGGGGTTGAGGATGAGGAGGGGGTTGAGGATGAGGAGGGGGGTTGAGGGGGGAGGTTGAGGGTGAGGAGGGAGGTTGAGGATGGGGAGGGAGGATGAGGAGGGGGGTTGAGGATGAGGAGGGAGGATGAGGAGGGGGGTTGAGGATGAGGAGGGAGGATGAGGCAGGAGGATGAGGAGGGAGGTTGTGGATGAGAAGGGGGGTCGTGGTTGAGGAGGGAGGTTGAAGAGGGTGTTGAGGATGAGGAGGGGGGTTGAGGAGGGGGGGTTGAGGAGGGGGTTGGGGATGGGGGGTTGAGGAGGGAGGTTGAGGAGGGGGTTGATGATGAGGAGGGGGGTTGAGTAGGGACGATGAGTAGGGACGATGAGTAGGGACGATGAGTAGGGACGATGAGGAGGGAGGATGAGGAGGGAGGATGAGGAGGGAGGTTGAGGAGGGAGGATGAGGAGGGAGGTTGAGGAGGGAGGTTGAGGTTGAGGAGGGAGGTTGAGGATAAGGAGGGAGGTTGAGGAGGGTGGTTGAGGATGAGGAGGGGGGTTGAGGTTGAGGAGGGAGGTTGAGGATGAGGATGAGGAGGGAGGTTGAGGAGGGAGGTTGAGAATGAGGAGGGGGGTTGAGGATGAGGAGGGAGGATGAGGAGGGAGGATGAGGAGGGAGGTTGAGGATGAGGAGGGAGGTTGAGGATGAGGAGGGAGGTTGAGGATGAGGAGGGAGGATGAGGAGGGAGGATGAGGAGGGAGGTTGAGGTTGAGGAGGGAGGTTGAGGATGAGGAGGGAGGTTGAGGAGGGGGGTTGAGGATGAGGAGGGGGGTTGAGGATGAGGAGGGAGGTTGAGGATGAGGAGGGAGGTTGAGGAGGGAGGTTGAGAATGAGGAGGGGGGTTGAGGATGAGGAGGGGGAGGGAGGTTGAGGATGAGGAGGGAGGATGAGGAGGGAGGTTGAGGATGAGGAGGGAGGTTGAGGATGAGGAGGGGGGTTCAGGAGGGAGGTTGAGGATGAGGGGGGGTTTAGGAGGGAGGTTGAGGATGAGGAGGGGGGTTGAGGAGGGAGGTTGAGGATGAGGAGGGGGGTTGAGGAGGGGGTTAAGGATGAGGAGGGGGGTTGAGGAGGGGGTTAAGAATGAGGAGGGAGGTTGAGGAGGGGGGTTGAGGAGGGAGGTTGAGAATGATGAGGGGGGTTGAGAGTGAGGAGGGGGTTGAGGAGGGTGATAAGGGAGGGGGGAAGAGACACAGGGAAGGGAGAGGGGTCGGAAGAGACACAGGGAAGGGACAGGGGGGAAAAGACACAGGGAAGGGAGAGGGGTGAAGAGACACAGGGGAGGGAGAGGGGAGAAGAGACACAGGGGAGAGAGGATGAGGATGGGGGGTTGACGATGTGGGGTTGAGGATGAGGAGGGGGTTTAGAATGAGGAGGGGGGTTGATGATGAGGAGGGGGGTTGAGTAGGGACGATGAGGAGGGAGGATGAGGAGGGAGGTTGAGGATGAGGAGGGAGGATGAGGAGGGAGGATGAGGAGGGAGTTTGAGGATGAGGAGGGAGTTTGAGGATGAGGAGGGAGTTTGAGGATGAGGAGGGAGGTTGAGGATGAGGAGGGGGGTTGAGGAGAGAGGTTGAGAATGAGGAGGGGGGGTTGAGGAGAGAGGTTGAGAATGAGGAGGGGGGTTGAGGATGAGGAGGGGGGTTCAAGAGGGAGGTTGAGGATGAGGAGGGGGGTTCAAGAGGGAGGTTGAGAATGAGGAGGGGGGTTCAAGAGGGAGGTTGAGAATGAGGATGGAGGTTGAGGATGAGGAGGGGGGTTGAGGAGGGAGGTTGAGGATGAGGAGGGGGGTTTAGGAGGGGGTTAAGGATAAGGAGGGGGGTTGAGGAGGGGGTTAAGGATGAGGAGGGAGGTGGAGGAGGGGGGTTGGGGAGGGAGGTTGAGAATGAGGAGGGGGGTTGATGAGGGGGGTTGAGAGTGAGGAGGGGGTTGAGGAGGGTGATAAGGGAGGGGGGAAGAGACACAGGGAAGGGAGAGGGGTCGGAAGAGACACAGGGAAGGGACAGGGGGGAAAAGACACAGGGAAGGGAGAGGGGTGAAGAGACACAGGGGAGGGAGAGGGGAGAAGAGACACAGGGGAGAGAGGATGAGGATGGGGGGTTGACGATGGGGGTTGAGGATGAGGAGGGGGTTGAGGATGAGGAGGGGGGTTGAGGAGGGAGGTTGAGGGTGAGGAGGGAGGTTGAGGATGGGGAGGGAGGATGAGGAGGGGGGTTGAGGATGAGGAGGGAGGATGAGGAGGTGGGTTGAGGATGAGGAGGGAGGATGAGGCAGGAGGATGAGGAGGGAGGTTGTGGATGAGTAGGGGGGTCGTGGTTGAGGAGGGAGGTTGTGGATGAGTAGGTGGGGTCGTGGTTGAGGAGGGAGGTTGTGGATGAGTAGGGGGGTCGTGGTTGAGGAGGGAGGTTGAAGATGGTGTTGAGGATGAGGAGGGGGAGTTGAGGAGGGGGTTGGGGATGGGGGGTTGAGGAGGGAGGTTGAGGAGGGGGTTTAGAATGAGGAGGGGGGTTGATGATAAGGAGGGGGGTTGAGTAGGGACGATGAGGAGGGAGGTTGAGGATGAGGAGGGAGGATGAGGAGGGAGAATGAGGAGGGAGGATGAGGAGGGAATTTGAGGATGAGGAGGGAGGTTGAGGTTGAGGAGGGAGGATGAGGAGGGAGGTTGAGGATGAGGAGGGAGGTTGAGGATGAGGAGGGGGGTTGAGGTTGAGGAGGGAGGTTGAGGATGAGGTTGAGGAGGGAGGTTGAGGATGAGGATGAGGAGGGAGGTTGAGGAGGGAGGTTGAGAATGAGCAGGGGGGTTGAGGAGAGAGGTTGAGAATGAGGAGGGGGGTTGAGGAGAGAGGTTGAGAATGAGGAGGGGGGTTGAGTAGAGAGGTTGAGAATGAGGAGGGGGGTTGAGGAGAGAGGTTGAGAATGAGGAGGGGGGTTGAGGAGAGAGGTTGAGAATGAGGAGGGGGGTTGAGGAGAGAGGTTGAGAATGAGGAGGGGGGTTGAGGAGAGAGGTTGAGAATGAGGAGGGGGGTTGAGGAGAGAGGTTGAGAATGAGGGGGGTTGAGGAGGGAGGTTGAGAATGAGGAGGGGGGTTGAGGAGGGAGGTTGAGAATGAGGAGAGAGGTAGAGAAAGGAGGGGGTTGAGGAGGGTGATAAGGGAGGGGGGAAGAGACACAGGGAAGGGACAGGGGGAAGAGACACAGGGGAGGGAGAGGGGGAAGAGACACAGGGGAGGGAGAGGGGAGACGAGACACAGGGGAGAGAGAGGGGGGACACAAGAAAATGGCACACAAGATGGGGACACAGAGGGCACAAGAGGGACACAAGGGGCAACACATTTCCCACCCTCGGCTTATACTCGAGTCACTCATTTTTCCCAGTATTTTGTGGTAAAATAGGTGATCTTAAAAGGTTGAACTTGATGGACTGAAAGTCTTTTTTCAACCCTAATTACTATGAAACTATGAAACTATGATGATGTGTGTAAAGGTCAAAGAGAAAAGGATAAGGTGTCGTCACTGACTGGGTGCAAAACCAGCCTCAGCATGAAGCATGCTGATCAAGTCACTGGAGAAGATTTGAACCCAAACCTATGCAGTAAGACCAATGAAGAGGCCTCCATAAGAAACCTGGGCAGACACAGTTGGCTGTCCTTGGTTAATACTCCTAAGATGGAGGATGATACAAGAGAAAGGAAATGTCTGGCAAAGATCTCTGACCCAGAGAAAGTGGAGATCAAACAGATGATTACATACAGTGTTTTTACAAAGGAAGAATGTACTCATTTTGATGAAGAAACTGCAATCTTTACTAAAGTGAAAGATAAGGAAAATAAGAATCTAGAGTTTATGTTGGGGAAAGGGGAACCATCATCCTAGCAAGAACATAAGAAGCAGAGAATGGAAATGTGTACTGTTAAAATTGTAAAGTATCCCAAGAGCTCTCTATCTCAGACAACGATAAGACAAAGTGCTATGGACAAGGAGAATCATGACTGAAAACAAGTCCAGCAAGAAGTAGTGATGAACTCTATTCCAGTGGGACTGAAAAAGCCTGAAACGGAAAGGCAATATGCTACTAAAATGAGAGGTATCAGGATGATGCCAAATTACATTCCTTGAGGACAACAGAGTGCCCTACAGGAAAAAGATACAGATGTCTATTTGGGAGCAGAGGATGAGTCCTTCCAAGTACAAGCTGAAAGAGCCAGTTGAGCAGGAGCCGCAGCATCATGATAAACAGGAGAAGCAAGATCTCCTCAATAATGGTGTATTTCAGAGAGAAGCAGAGATCACCAATTTCACCTTTCAGCTACAAGAGATAGAAGATTCCCTAAAGCAAAAGAAAGCAATGGTGATACAGAAGGAGCACAGAGGATGGTTGATCCATCAGAGATGGAGATACAGTTGGCTCAGAGCAATGCATGTCCAGAAGAGACTAACACTGGCCTACAGGTGTACACAAGACACTGTGTCAAATAGAGAGCACTATTTACAAGAAGCTCATATGGGGAGTATGGTGAAGGAGCATGTACAGGCAAAACAGACTGAGGAAGAAAGAATGGCTAAGTCACCAGAGGTATTCAGGAAGGATGAAAGGACAGATGAAATTCTTCAGTTGAATATACAGCCAGAGATTCAGTGTCAGCAGAGTGAACTGGATTTGCAAGATAATGAAGTAGAAAAACGGAGAGAAGATGAAGAGAAGCAGTTAAAGAAGATGAAATATGTGTGAAAGCTGAGGATGCTGAAATCGCAAGCTTTCTTAAGAAACTGAAAATTCAAAAGGCTTCTAAGATGTGTACTAGCCTATGGGTTGAGTGTAAGCCTGAAGTTGCTGTAACGCTAGAGACATTCCAGCGAAATCAAAAGTTTGAGAGATCCGTCCTGGCAGACATGAGTGGCTACAGACTTTGTAGGATTGCAAGCCCAGTGGTACAGAGTATGCCTGCTGTGAATAGAAAGAACAACGAGGCTCAGATCCAAGCGCAAGAAGCAGTCCTGAGAGTGGACGCACCTTTGCAGTCTATGAGGAATACTGTAACAGAATGGAAGAAAGATGGCTGTAGGAAGTTTGGAGAGAATTATCCCCCAGGCAATTGGAACACCTGTAACAGAGAGTCCCAGGCAATCTGTCCTTACAAACCATTGGCTCAAGACCATTTGAGGGACTGTAAATATAATTGGGAGGAAAAGTTGTCCAAGGAACAGCCAAAGAAGTCCCGTAATGAAGGAGAATCTAATAAGAGAGAGTTGGAGACTCTGCATAAATAGCTAAGGAAGGGAGCCTGACCAGCTCCAAACGTCACTGAGCTTGACCAAGGGTTACACAGATTAGTAACCGAGAGTCAGCCGCTACCTGAGGCAGACACCACCCCCCTCTAGTCAGGCGCTGTGAAAGTAGTGGAGAGAGAAAAATAAGTCAAAATGCATAAGCTAGCGGAGTGGAAAGTACACAATGAAGAGGTCACAAATGACAGTGTAAAACTAGAGCTACAGAAGAAACCTTCTGACCAACATGCTCTAGCCACAAGCTTCATTAATTATTAAAGCCACAATTATGGTCAGTGTAACGGAGTTGGAACACGAAGTCCAGTATCTCCGTTGGTATACGGTAAAATATCCAAGAAGCACTGCAGTCTCAGCAGCTCCAACCTCCCATATTGGACGACACTCAATTGGGAGTCAAATAATACTGTCTTTATTTTGTTATGCAGAAATATATATACATATATAGTCCTGCTCCAGCTCCCACTTGTTACCAGGTGGGTCATGTCTTTGCTCACCTCGCCTTCGTCAACCCAGACATACATGCCCATCCGGTAGTCGTAGATGTCCCAAAACCTAGACCCCTCCGTGCTGCCAAGATCAATGTCATCCTCCAAGGCTTCCCATAATAAACTCGGGCCATCATAATCATCCCCCTCCGGTAAGTCGTGTTCAGCCGTCCAGGGGGTAAGTCGAACTGTTTGCCACCAGAGGACCTGGTATGCGTTGTCTAGCCAGATCTCTCACCATACCAGGGTCTCTAGTCTTGTCACCCACTCATCCAGGGGCTGCTCTCCCAATAGATACATCCGCATCGCCACACGCTTTTGTAGCCGCTGCTCATCACTGGGGAGACTCTCACCTCGCCGCCATTTGGCATCTTCTAGGGCATCATACCAGAGTTCCTTTCTGTCTGCATCCCTCTGGTCCGCGGCCGCCTCCTCCTCCTCATCATGGAACGCTGTCCGAAAACTAGCCGGTTCCATCCTGCTGTAGCCAGGGGCGCTGTACGGATACTAGCATTGCCCTCAATTTGTAACTCCACGGAATGGTGTCTCCTGTAGCAGTCCTTCTGACCGTGGGAACCATTCCGCCACTTGGCACCAAATGTAACGGAGTTGGAACACGAAGTCCAGTATCTCCGTTGGTATACGGTAAAATATCCAAGAAGCACTGCAGTCTCACCAGCCCCAACCTCCCATATTGGATGACACTCAATTGGGAGTCAAAGAATACTGTCTTTATTTCTGCATAACAAAATATATATACATCTCTTTCCACAGGCAATACACATCCCCCATATTTGGCCACACAATACACATAGAGAGACAATAGGTGTGGTCACACCTCCCTGAGGCTACCTGGCTACTTTGATACAATCAGACATTGATCAGATTATACGTCTCTTTGTTCTTATTTCTCATAATGAAAACACTTTATACAATAGACTTCCTTATCTTATGAGGAGTCTCTGTAATAGGATTATCTATTAGCCTAGTAGCTGTAATATTCTGAGCCAATATATTCTGTAGAACATAAAACAACATATCTACAGTACAGCAATGTGATCATATTTTAACCATAACCATAAAACAGGGTAAAACAGTGATGGGTTCCGTTACAGTCAGTATAATAATGTTTTATTCTATTTATTTATTTATTTATCTATCTATTTATATACATGTATATGTATTTATTATAAGAGCACGTTATTGTATTTGCAAGTAAAACTCATATTTTTTTATTTATCTCTAGCCAATAAATCAAGCTTGAAATTCTGGTTTAAATATAATAGTAATAAGCAAATTCTAAAATTTCCATCTCTGATAACCCAATATAATTTCTAAGTAATAAGTTAAATACCTTTACTTGAGGAAACAGGAAGAGAAAGGCGTTAGGACATATGCAGACTTGCATTCTAATGCAGCACTTAAAACATTTGATGAGTTTATAAGGGAGTTTGGAATCCCGAGAAGCTGTTGGTTAGAGTATCATTCTTTAAAGTGTGATCTTTCTAATTTAGGCTATACCTTGAATGAGTCAACAAACTTAACTGAATTTGTAAAACTTTGCTTGAAGAGGGAATAGAAGTATCTGATTTCTAAATGGTCTAAAATAATAAAATATTATTATCAGAATGATAACACCTCTAGGATTAGAGCATGGAAGAATGAAGTGGGCCAAGAATCGAACAAAACAGATTGGAATACAGCATTCAATATAACTATGAGGACAACAAAATGCACCAATTACAGAGCAGTGTATTTTAAAGTGATACAAATATGATGCATTGTACCTTCCTTTTTAGCAACAATAGCCCAAGATAAATATCTTAATGAATTCTGGAGATGCAGAGAACACAATGGTTCTCACTTACACATGTGGTGGTCTTGTAAAAAAAAAAAATACTCTGTTCTTCTTGCTTTACCCATATATCGAGTATGGTTGATCACAACTTGGAATTATTCCCTTAGTGGATACTTTTCCATATTATACAATTAATTAAATAATTATACAAATTCTATTAGCAGCCAAATTGGTCTATAGTGAAAATGTGGAAACAACCTACCATTCCAATTTGGAATATGGTACAAGTATTGATAGAATAGATTTTGGAAATTGACTAATAATCCTGATAAATCTATAAAGCAATGGAATATATGGGAATTGCACTCAATATAGTCTTCCCAAGAAATGCTCTGTCTCCGCTTCTCAAATTTCAATGTTTTGTTTTTTCTTGTTTTCTCTGTTGTATGTCTCTTTTTGTATCTGTATTAAAAATAATAAAAATTATGTTATTTTGTCACTCTGATTATTGCTGAAAACTATTTATTTGTAGCATGTATAATTACTTCTTGCATTCATTTTTATTTTTACCTCTAATAATTTGTTTGTTACCATCAAAATGTTGAATTTATTTACTGTAGATAGTGTCCTATAGTTTGACTTGGATGTCTTGCTGACTGTTTATGAGTTGTGTGATATTTTAACCATGTAAATTATTTCACTATATTAATACAAATATAAATGATCAAGAGTAAAGGGAAAAATATACAAACAATAACACTTATATTTCTTCAATGGAAGGAAGCACATTAACCTATATGTGTGGTATTGTTGGATTACACTATAGTAATAGCAATTACCTAGAAGCTACCTAATAGCCACTTTAAATTGGGGCTATTTTTTAAAACGTAGCCCGTAACTCCAATTTTATGTGTTACAGCTATTAAATTAGCCCTGTAACGCAGCCCGCAGAGACTTGCGGGTTAAGATGGAGGAGGGCCGAAAATAGCCTACGATTTGAGCTACATTGAACTTTGTGGCCATTAATCCTTTGATCTGTCAAGCCCGTAACCACTACGTTTCCAATCTTGCTATTCAATTGCAACAAAGTCAACATGTGCTCGAGAGGACCCACAAGGGGAGTAAAGTCCAATACGTAGCACTTGTAATGCAAATACAAACACACTACTGTACATTTATTAAAAGTGAAAGGGATGTTAGGTCTTAGAATTAACAGCAGAACATTCTCAATCCCGCAAATCGGCCCAGAAAAATACTTTATTTCATGTTTATATTCTGTGTTATATCGATCCCCGCAGTCAGTGTGTTAAGACATATACTGTAACTTCACTTGTAATGGAATATCATATTTACGGCTTTATTAATATTGCATTCATTTGTAATGTGGGTCCGATCGCAAACCGTAATTGAAGCCCCTAGTACTTTGAAATCTACCCTCCCCTTTTTCAGTGACGAAACGCTAATGATATATTTTTCCATTGGCTTCGTCTCAACCCGTAACTATTGTCTACACTAATTGATTGGCAGCAAATCCAACGTTCTACAAAGGAGCTACAATTTGTTTCTCAAACCCGTAGCTCGCAGCCCCTTCTAATTTAACAGCAACATAACTCGGCCAATGTATACTAGTTATCAAGTTATTGAGGGAAAATATATATAGAACAGGAGAATACATAAGCATAAGGGGAAAATGTTCATAAGCTGAGCTGCAGATCATTGCATCCTCACACATAAAGGCCTTAATAAACAGCAGTCAAGACAGATGCATGCACTTCAAGTAGTCCTTAGCAAACATCAAGGTTGTTTCACTAGTCAGCTATACTATAGATATCTGGTGAATTTGATCTCAAGAGCTTTTATAGTTACATAGTTACATAGTAATTGAGGTTGAAAAAAGACGTTTAGCCCATCAAGTTCAACCTTTTAAGATCTTCTTTGATTTGCAATAAGCGGATTAGTTGTTAATTTATCCAGAGGAAACAAAAAAAAAAATAGTTAAGCTTTGCCAATTGTTTAAAAAGGGGAGGAAAAAAAAATCCTTCCTGACCCCAGATACTGGTGATCAGATTTCTCCCTGGATCAATACTCCCTAACCAGGATAATCCTGAATGCCCTTTTTAATTAAAAATATATCCAATCCCTTTTAAAGTTATCTATTGAATCCACTGTCACCACCTCCCTTGGTAGAGAATTCCACAGATTAACCACCCTTACTGTGAAGAAACCTTTTCTTTATTTAAGGTGGAATCTTTTTAGTTCTAACCTCAAAGGATGTCCTCTTGTCAGTTGAAAACCTCTTGGCACAAAAAGTTCCCTTGACAAATTTTTATACTGACCCTGGATGTATTTATATAGGGTAATCATATCCCCTCTTAGATGCCTTTTTTCTAGAGAAAATAAGTTTAATTTGGTTAGTCTTTCTTCATAACTTAGCCCCTGCATTCCCCTTATTAGTTTTGTAGCCCTTCTCTGTACTTTTTTCCAGTACTAAAATGTCCTTTTTATGAATTGGTGCCCAAAACTGTACTCCATATTCCAAATGAAGGCATACTGGGGATTTGTATAGTGGTAGAATTATATCTGCCTCCCTTGCTTCAATACCCTTCTTATTTGCCTTTGCAGCTGCTGCTTGGCATTGAGAACTGTTACGTAGGTGGTTGTCCACAAGCACTCCCAACGCCCTTTCAATATCAGATACCCCTAGATTTGCTTCATTAAGTTTATAGATTGCATGGTTATTTTTTCTTACCAGATGCATAACCTTACATTTATTCGTATTAAATCTCACCTACCATTTAATTGCCCATTTCTCTAATTTATGCAAATCCCTTTGGAGAGAAAGTACATAATTTTCTGATTTAATTACCTTGCACAAATGTGTGTCATCAGCAAAAATGTAGACACTACTTTCCAATCCTACTTTTAAGTCATTAATAAATATGTTAAAAAGGCGAGGACCTAATACTAAGCCCTGAGGAACCCCCTCTTACCACATTTGTCCAATCCGAGTATGTTCCATTTACAACAACCCTTTGTTTCCTGTCTTTTAGCCAGCTCCATGTGCATATATGTACTGCAATTTCTGTATCCCTTACTTTGCACAATATTTTCCCATGTAGCACTGTATAAAAAGCTTTTGCAAAATCTAAAAAGACTACATCCACTGAGTTGCCTTGATCCAGGTTACTACATCCACTGAGTTGCCTTGATCCATAGAAACTAATTAGGTTTGTTTGACACAACCTATCCCTCTTAAATCCATGTTGGCTCCTACTTATAATACTGTTTGAATAGACATACTCTTGAATATAATCCCTTATTAACCCTTCTAAAAGCTTTCCCACTACAGAAGTGATGCTCCCTTGTATATACAGAAGAAAATAACCTATTTAGCTCATCTGCTTTCTCCTGGTCACTAATTGTCAGATGGCTTGTGTCACATTGTAATGCTCCTATAGCTTCCATCCTGGCCCTCTTCCCATTTATATACTTAAAAAATATTTTAGGGTTAGTCTTACTCTCTTTTGCAACTAATTTTTAATTTTCTATTTTAGCCAGTCTAATGGCGCTTTTGCAAGCCTTGTTGATTCCCTTGTACTCCCATAAAGCAGTCTCTCTGTCCCCTCATTTTTGTATAATATAAATGCCTGTTTTTTACTCTGTATCTTGATCTTTAAATCATTGTTACGCCACGCTGGATGTAATTTACTCCTTTTACTTTTATTCCCACATGGTATATGCCGATGTGTATGTATATTTAGTACGGATTTAAATGTTGTCCATTTGTGTTCAGTATTTTTACCTGTCAGTTCTCTGGCCTCTTGTATAACATCTTCCCCTGACTTTGTCATTGGTACCAATATGTACCAAGACCGCTGGTTCATTTCCAGCCCCTCCCAATAATTGATCTACCCGATCCACAACATGCCGAACCTGAGCACCGGGGAGACAGCAAACTGTTCAATGGCTGGGATCTGGGTGACAAATCACCCTGTCTACCTTCCTAATAATAGAGTCCCCTAGCACCAAACCTGTCGGTTGCTTTGCCTATACTGCCCTCCCACTCCTCCAGTATAGCTGTTCTCCCGTCTGTTAGAGGGAGCAGCTCTATCTGGCATTGCCATTCCTGAATGGACATCCCCAACAGTTTCACTCAATCTGGCAAATCTGTTGGTGCTTGCCAACTCAGTATTGGCCTGCCTCCTGCTCCTGTTCCCCCTGCTTCCCCTTCTAACTCTAACCCAGCTACCTCCCTGGACATCCTCACTTGTGCCAGCTCCACCCTCCATGCTAGGCCCAGCTAAACTGTGCTCCGTGAGCACCAGGTAAAAGCACTCCCCTCTCACCTGCACCAAATCACTGCACACAGGAAACAAACACATTTTACTTGTCTGAGTAAATCGGATGCAGTCACACACTAGGCCCAATCTTACTGTATATGCAAGTATAACCCAGACAAAAACACTCCCCTCTCACCTGTACCAAATCACTGCACAAAGGAAATAAACAAACTTTACTTGTCTTAGCAAATCAGATGCAGTCACCCGCTAGGCCCAAACTTACTGTGTATGCAAGTATAACCCAGGCAAAAACACTCCCCTCTCACCTGTACCAAATCACTGCACAAAGGAAATAAACACACTTTACTTGTCTGAGCAAATCAGATGCAGTCACACACTAGGCCCAAACTTACTGTATATGCAAGTATAACCCAGGCAAAAACACTCTCCTCTCACCTGTACCAAATAACACACTTTACTTGTCTGAGCAAATCAGATGCAGTCACACACTAGGCCCAATCTTACTGTATATGCAAGTATAACCCAGACAAAAACACTCCCCTCTCACCTGTACCAAATCACTGCACAAAGGAAATAAACAAACTTTACTTGTCTTAGCAAATCAGATGCAGTCACACGCTAGGCCCAAACTTACTGTATATGCAAGTATAACCCAGGCAAAAACACTCCCCTCTCACCTGTACCAAATCACTGCACAAAGGAAATAAACACACTTTACTTGTCTGAGCAAATCAGATGCAGTCACACACTAGGCCCAAACTTACTGTATATGCAAGTATAACCCAGGCAAAAACACTCCCCTCTCACCTGCACCAAATCACTGCATACAGGAAATGAACACACTTTACTTGTTTGAGCAAATCAGATGGAGTCACACACTAGGCCCAAACTTACTGTATATGCAAGTTTAACCCAGGCAAAAACACTCCCCTCTCACCTGTACCAAATAACACACTTTACTTGTCTGAGCAAATCAGATGCAGTCACACACTAGGCCCAAACTTATTGTATATGCAAGTTTAATCCAGGCAAAAACACTCTCCTGTCATCTGCACCAAATCACTGCACACAGGAAATAACACACTTTACTTGTCTGAGCAAATCAGATAGTAACCAAGGTTGCAAGCCAGATGGGACTTAATGTTGACACACACATACACAAAGGTACACAAGGGTGTGATATGGAAGATAGAGTATAAATATGTTGGTTCCATAATCCAATAAAGATTCAGTTCTAATTTTCACATATCCAAGGTGTGAGACTGTTTCTGTGTTTTGTATACTGAATTGGGGAGAGGTCTTGCCAAAGGCCACTAGTAACATGCATCCAGTAGAGATGTCGCGAATAGTTCGCCGGCGGACTGTTCCCGGCGAACATAGCATGTTCGCGTTCGCGGCGAACTGCGAACATATGCGAGATTCGACCCGTCCCCAATACTTTATCATTGAGCAAACTTTGACCCTGCATGTCACAGTCAGCAGACACATTCCAACCAATCAGCAGCATACACTCCCTTCCACACCCTTCTACCTCATGGACAGCAGCCATTTTGGAATCATAACTAACTTGCAGTCTTACTGAGAGGAGGTAGAGTGTAGGTGATACTGCATCAATAGGGAAAACCATAGCTAGGCAAGTTTATTCAGTGTCCAGTGCAGTGCTGAAGGACTCTTGTGCATTATTATTATTATTATTACTACTATATAATGTGTAGATGTACCAGCTGGGCATGTATTATTATTATTATTATTATTATTATTATTATATAATGTGTAGATATACAAGCTGGGCATGCTCTTGTTCATTATTATTATTATTATTATTAGTAGTAAAATACTACTACTACTAATAATAATAATAATGCACAAGAGCATGCCCAGCCGGTACATCTACACATTATATAGTAATAATGTAGAAGAGCATGCCCAGCCGGTACATCTACACATTATATAGTAATAATAATAATAATAATAATATAGAAGAGCATGCCCAGCCGGTACATCTACACATTATATAGTAATAATAATAAGAATAATAATAAAGCAGAAGACCTCCCCTGTGTCTCCCCCCCCACTCCCTCCCATGTGTCTCTCTCCCCCCCTCTCCCCTGTGTCTCCCCCCCACTCCCTCCCATGTGTCTCTCTCCCCCCCCTCTCCCCTGTGTCTCTCCCACCCTTGCCTGTGTCTCTACCCCCTCTCCCTTCCCCAGTGTTTCTTCCCCCCTCTCCTGTGTCTTTTCCCCCTTCCCTCTTCCCTGTGTCTCTACCCCCCTCTCCCTTCCCGTGTTTCTTTCCCCCCTCCCTGTGTCTTTCCCCCCTTCCCTCTCCCCTGTGTCTCTCCCCCCTCATCTGTGTCTCTTCCCCCTTCTCCCCTGTGTCTCTACCCCCTCTCCCCTGTGTCTCTACCCCCTCTCCCTTCCCCTGTGTTTCTTACCCCTCCTCTGTGTCTTTACCCCCTTTCCTCTCCCCGGTGTCTCCTCACCACTCCCTCCCATTAGTCTCTTCCCCCCTCTCCCCTGTGTCTCTACCCCCACTCTCTCCTGTGTCTCTCCCCCCTCCCATGTGTCTCTTCCCCTCACCTCTCCCTTACCCTGTTTCTCTTCCCCCCCTCTGCCCTGTGTCTTCCTCCCCCTCTCCCCTCCCCTGTTAGCTTCTATATGCATACATACATACGATAAGAAATCTGGGGGGGGGTTACCCCTTACCCCCCCCCCCCAGTTCCAACACCCATGTGTACTGTATAATATTGTATTGCATTATGTTATATTATATCACTAGCGACTTGCCTGGCACAAATGACGGGGCAATAATAATAAATAAAAAAGTTTGAAGCCATGGCAATGCTGTTTGCCACACAATGTGATGCTTTTTGTACTCTGAGGACCTTCGGCGCTCATTGTGAGCCTCTTCCCTCGTGCCCTTCATGTTTCGTGCTTTGCAACGATCAATCTTCGGCGCTCATCGCAAAGACAGATATATAAGTACAGTGTTAAATATATAAAAAATTTTGTGCAGTGTAAATTAAAAAATGTATTCAGGTCTCAGAGCATAATAAAGTGATTTAGATTTGTAACTGCTTTGAGAGTGCTATCGCTGGCAGCCAATGAGTAGTAATCCAGATATATAACTGCAGAGTAAAAAGTAAAACATTTTAGTGTAGTGTAAAGTCTACATTTTTATTTTCCATTACTAATTAATACTTATTAAATGAATGCACGATAATAACTATTGTGAATGAACAAATGTATTAGGAAGTGCGAAGCGTTAATGTATGTAAAGTAACCGCAGTGTAAAATATGCTATTAAGCGTATTTTTTTATATATATTTTTTTTAATAATAATGAATTAATTATTAAACTACTTTACCTATTTGTAATTAATATATCCAGTGATCAATAACCTGAAAAGCTAACTAAAAAAGATTTTCCTAAAAAGCCGTACGAGGTAAAGATACACTATTAACAAGGACGCTAAATCATCCACACCCGCTTACCACATACACATTCCCCACCATTTTACAACACTAACTTACACAATGCGGAAGTACCCAGCTACCCTAACGGCTTCCACTCGCGCACGCAGCCTATTTACACTACACACTGCACACATTGCTGACACTTACACAGCAGCTCCACAGCACTGAAAACCTACATTGTATGCTGCAGGAACATGAAAACAGATTGTCAGCTCTTCAGCACAATGCTTCCTGCATATATTACTTACAAATAGGTAAAGTATATTCATTTAGTAATTATTTCATTAGCATACAAAAATACATATACACAAAAAAAACATTATCACATTAAACATAAAAGCCATTCACTGCGCGCCTCACAACGAGCGCCAACGCTGCTCATAGCACACAAAGCCTTGCAATAAGTGCAAAAAACACATCACCGCCGACCAAAGAATAACAGCAAAAGCGCCTATCAGAAAAAAAATACAACCAGCAGCCTCGCAATGAGCGCCGAAGGTTATCCGACCGCCAACAAAATGAATGTCTCGTCCAAACCATTACCTGCCTTACAATCTTATTGCCGCCATTTTTTGACGGGCAAGTCGCTAGTAAATATAAAAGTATCAGGAAATGTAACACAAAGATGCACGCGCGTCTGAATAATACGACAAATACGGATTTTTGTCATAAATGATATGATCGCAGTATTGGGTCATAAACCCTAAAAACTGGAATCTGTTACATACAATTTACTGATAGACACCCAGTCAGATAAAGGTCAGTACTAATGTCACTCTATAGACACCCAGTCAGATAAAGGTCAGTACTAATGTCCCTCTATAGACACCCAGTCAGATAAAGGTCAGTACTAATGTCCCTCTATAGACACCCAGTCAGATAAAGGTCAGTACTAATGTCCCTCTATAGACACCCAGTCAGATAAAGGTCATTACTAATGTCCCTCTATAGACACCCAGTCAGATAAAGGTCAGTACTAATGTCCCTCTATAGACCCCCAGTCATATAAAGGTCAGTACTAATGTCACTCTATAGACCCCCAGTCAGATAAAGTTTTGAAATGTTTCTTGGATAGCATTGGGGCTAAAGGAGGTTTGGCCATCAGGTAGTCTAAAGATACCGTATATTATGTCCTCTCTTGGGGGGTAAACACACTAATTATTCCTCCAATAAAATTCTGTTTTTTTATGTGGGCAAGGTCCCTGGTTAGCCCATTGGGTTATCTGTTAAAAAGAGTGGTGCAGAGACTGTGGGGGCTGTTAGCCTCCTTGTCCCCGTGTGGCTGTTTAGAATCCCTGCTGCTGCATGTTTCAGCTTTATTAAGGTGTAATTGTACAGCGTTTGACTCAAGTAGCTGCCTGTGCTGGGTCAGTTTGGCTTAATTGCTGGGCCCTTTTCCTGCCAAGATGGCGACCGTCAGTCCATGGGCCTCTATGTTCCCTTCACTACCTTTGTCCCCGCTTATGTGCTTATTTGGGATGGCCCCCCTTTATATCTCCGACCCGTGGCCTTCTCAGTGGGTATGCGGGCTGGGGCGTTGAATCAGGCCTACCTTCTTCTCTGCTCGCTGCAAGATCAACAATACCTAATTTTTCAGGCATGTGTACATGCCTAATTTTTCTGTTCTCTGGTGCTGCACTGTGCCTTCAACAACCAAACCCCAAAAAAAGGCACATAACAGGGATTAAACTGATAGGAGTAGTACTACTTAACACACAACTCATATCTGGTGTAACAGTAGTGTACATTTAAAACAAAAAAACATGTTTTCTACTGTAATAGATTGCATAGCAGTTAGTTGTCTGCAAGCGTGTGTGTCAGACCTACAGCGTCTACTCTGCCAACTTCTGCAAGTGCACAGTGCCACTCATATCTGTTGTCACAGTAGCTTGGACGCATAGTACCAATCTGTCAAAACCGGTAATGATGAATGAGGTCTAGAGTAGCCTGGTTCCCTTATCCTCTACAGGTTGAGACCTAATGTTTGGGTGACTCCAGACCAACACATGAGTACAAGCAGCACACAAACTCAAAGCCGCCATCCTCCTCCTGGTCCAGCATCATCAGCCACATCAACCACTGCTGTCCTCCTTGCCCCCTCTCAACCATCCGCCACTGCGTCTCTCGCCTTGAGCAGTTCCTGCTCATTTGCCCATAGTCAGGTGCCTGTAAAGGACATGTTTGAGCGTAAGAAGCTAATGTCTCAAAGTGCCCCAAAATTGAAGTGATACGACCAACAAAGCATCTTTTTCCATCTCCCGGTTCTAAAAATCCAGGCCTTATACACGCCCCCTGATATGTGCTGTAACAGGTTTTAAACTGATAAGAGTAGTACTACTTAACACACCTTATAATAATGCAGAGAGAGGCAATGCAGTGAGAGGAGTCTGAAGTAGAGGAGTCAGAGGAGGAAGGTGGCTTTGAGGAGGTGGAAGACCAAACACAGCAGGCGTCCCAGGGGGCTTGTTGTCACCTTTCGGGGACCCTTGGTGTTGTACGTGGCTGGGTGGAGGAAGAGACCTTCAATGACATCAGTGAGGACATGGAACGGGACATGGCTAGCTTGGTATCCAACCTTGTGCAAATGGGGAGTTTGCAGTTGTGCAAATGGACTGTTTGCGGTTGTTTGCGGTGCGTTAAACGGGGAGTTTGGCCTGTCACTGTGAAGCGGGTGTAACCCTTACACTACCTGATCGATACAACATCATACCTGATGTTTTAAAGCACGTTATTCCAAACAATTTAGGAACGTTAGGTAATTTATGCCCTTTATGGCTTAAAACCAGACTCTGTATCAACTATGTAATTTTCCGTGGGAGTTTTGCCATGGATCCCCCTCCGGCATGCCACAGTCCAGTTGTTAGACCCCTTGAAACAACTTTCCCATCACTATTGTGGCCAGAAAGAGTCCCTGTGGGTTTTAAAATTCGCCTGCCCATTGAAGTCTATGGCGGTTCGCCGATGTTCGCCGGTTCGCGAACATTTGCGGCGGTTCGTGTTCGCGGTTCGCGAACCGAAAATGTTATGTTCGCGACATCACTAGTATCCAGTATTCATTTCCAAGCAGGAAACCAGTTATCAATGCTTAAGAAAATGTAATGTACTATTTTATGTATATTGATCAATTTGAGAAATAGTCTTATTGCTTTAAATCATCTCTTTTGCACATCAGTTGGGGCAATGGCGATCTTCAGTTATGTAAATTGAGCAAGATCATGGAGTTGTATTCTCAGTACACATACCGGGATTAGAGGGACAGTGTAAGCCCTTTTCATGTTAAATGTAGTTTTAGTTCAACTAACATTTCAACTGAGATAACATTAAATAGGTAGAATGGATGATATGGAACATGCTCTGCAGGATAAAATGGCTATAGTTGCAAACCCATAACCCCTAGCATCTCCGAAGTTTGCATTCTCTATATTACCCACCCTGACTAGTTAATATGATCTCAGTTCAAATGTTTGCTTTCTTTTCTGCAGTGCTCAGGACATGAAAAAGGCAGGGAAGGGTACAGCAGCACCCACTATATGTTTACATTGTATATATTGGCTAAAGCTTTGCTGCGGTATGCATGCATATTTTTGAATGTTATTTAATGGTGAACTAAAAAAATATAACCTGAAAAAAGTTACACTAGCATTTTAAGAAAAATAAAAGGTCTCCACAATAGGTCAATTTAGGCGCAGCTTGGTCAGGAACATATATGAAAAATGTGCATTAAAAAGGGAACAAGGGGTCATTACTGCAATTAATTAATGAACAACATAATAAATAACAAATAAATTAATAATAATAGTAATAAATAATAAATAATTATGTTTGATCATTGTATTTTAATATAGTAAATTACAATTATTGTTTTTTTGTTGTAAATTTATTGGAAAAAAACTTTTAAAGATCAAAGGGAAAAAAGAGGCAAAGGACAGCTTAAACAGCAAACAACAAAATAATCTTGAAATCCATTTAAAGTGTTATATCACAATATTCTAATAGTGAGGGGAAAAAATAACATATTTTACTTTTACATGAATTTAAAGAGCACGCTTTAAACATTATCAGAGTTGTACTTTGCATGAGAATATATTAATAGATCACTGTACAATGAAAAATATATGTTTGAAAACATAACAACATAATTAATTAAAAACTAGCCACATGACTTTTGTTCGGATTAGAGTATCATAACTATTGATGCCTCTGCAGAACACTGAAGGAGTTCATGATACTTGATGGAACCTGTTTGTGTTAGAGCTGCATTTATATTACTGAAGAACTATAGTTCCCTTGTTTGATGCAAGGAGTCTGCTTCTGAGCTACTGTTGGAAAGCGAAATGGTGTCTTATCCAACTATGTTAACATAGGTTCTTAACAAACTTTCTTAATTAGCACATCCTGCGTAGCTGCTAATATTGTTAGTTTGGCACATACTTGACAAACAAGTATATTTTTTTCTTAAACTGCAGAGGTCCTTTAAGTAAAAAACTGTTTAGACTTCATTAAAGTTAACAGAACATTCACAGAGCATATATATGTCTGTAGATTTCATTAGCACAAAAGTATGACTCCTTTATCTGATTATAGTCTGAAAGGGACAAAGAACATAAACCTTTGAATCAATGATGCTTTGAGAGCATCATTTGAAAAAAATAGAACACATAGTAGTGAATTATGAAATAATCTTTCATACGCAACAAAGAAAAAAATGCTTTCAGTGTCCCTTTCAGTAATATTGAAGTGCAAAAATCGAAAAATATTCAAAGTGCAGAAATACAAATAATAATGCTGGTTAAAAGTCACATTGATAAATAAAATGTATCATCCAATTTACTATTCAAGTATAATTGAAGTGCAATAATATGCTAATATTTAAATTGATTCAATTGAGCAAGTTAATTTGCTATTCAATTGGCATCTTTTTGCGGGCTCCAAACTGGTAACAAGTTACAGCCTTGAAAAAATTGCGATGGTTAAACCCGTAACCTCCCGAAGCCTTTGATCTTTCACTTTAGCAAGAGTTACGATGGCTAAAATCGCAAATCGTTATTCAATTGCTCAATGTTCCCACTCAACTGCTACAAACCAGTGCATGGTTTACGGTTTCAGCTTTGGGATCGTAACTTGCGGGCTTGAGGAATTGAATAGCATCATAATCGTTGACGCTCCCGTAACACGCTCCCGTAACACACCCGCAGATATAGCCTAATAAGATCAAGTTGAGGGCTTGCAATTGAATCGAGCCCCACTCATTAGTGCAATTTTCACTAGTACGCAGAGTCACACTCTTTATAATTTTTGTAGAATATTGAGGAATAGCATTTCTTTTAAACGAGTGATTGCTACTTATGAACTGTTCCCTACTATTTTACTGTGAGTTCTTACATGGCTTCAGTATGAACTTACTGACAATCTTAAGTGATTTTGTAAACCTCTGTGAGTTTTCACAGTGGGACAAATCTTTACATGTAAACTCAACCTGCCACAAGAGCAGAGAAACGTGTAGAGCCTTTTGATAAATCTGTCTTTTGCATAGTGAAACGGCCCGTCAGGCATCATTCCCATGATAAGTGCAATTCACAGTGTGTCCTTTTTGAACCAGTGATATTCCCTAATGGCCAACTTACTGCTATCTTGATTTTATATGGCATTCTGTGGTTGTAACAGCCTGCTGGTTCTATATGGGAATTTCTATGCTGTCAACATAGGTCGTTCTGGGTGCTGGCAATTGTTTTGTTTGTAAAAGTGTTTTAAATGTCTTGTATCATGGTAGTCCTTAGATTATATGTAATAAAATGAAAATTATATTTCCTTGGCATCTTTGGATGATAATTGCTTTCTTACAATAATAATATACAATGCTATATGTATTTAATATGATTCCCTATTTGGATTTGATTATAAGCAACTATTGGGCATTTTATTAGTCTGACTATTAATTATGACTACTTTAGGCTTTGGGAATTGAGAAATGTGTTCTTGAAATCAATTTCATTATTGTAAGTGCTAGCCACGATTATTGCCATTCTCTAGATTACATTATGTTTGTACTGTGCATAGATACCATGAGAGGTATATTAGGCACTTCATATTGTTGTGCATAAATGCTAAGATAAGTATATTTTGTTCATATATAAGGATAACCAGGATACATTTTTATTGCAGCATTTCTTGTAATAAAGATTTCTTATTTTTATTTTAAATTCACTTACAATATTTAGGTGTTAAGCACCAAATATACAAAATAAAAATAGATACTTTATGAAGTGTCCCTGTAGAAGACAAAGATATCCAATTAAGCATTTTTAAGGACTCTAATTACATAAAGGTGAAAGCTACAAATTATAAAGCACATAAAAGCTTTTCTAGTGATTAATCTAGACCTATACAAAATACTAAAGAGCAATCAACTAAATCACAATGTTAATTATAAATACCTGCTCACACAATAAACACTAATGCCCACTAATGTCACAAGTTAACACCTACCCATCTGCACTGCAACTGAAATCATGCCAAATATTTTGGCAGCAGTCAGTATAATAAGGGCCAGGAACATTCCAGGTTTTATTCAGGTTTACTCAGGTGATGTCCAGGTACATGATCACAATGAATATCAAAGGGTTATTCACCTTCCCTCAATCAAAGAGAAGCTGAAAACACCAGCAGAAATCTGCTGAAATCTGCAGCAATCATGGAGCAGACATCACAACCACTTATCAAGCGTATGTACACATAACAACCAGAAAATGCAAAATAAAGAGACAGACACAATACGTCAATACGTTTCAAAGGTTTACTTAACAGTTATTAATTTACTAGAAGCATGGTCACCAAAGTAGCAAAACCATGCATAAACATAATCAGTGTGGTGAAAACTGATCCCAGGGGGCTGACAAAAAATAGCATAACAAATTTCCTATCACCAGAAAAATTAATAGCACTTACATATCTGTCATATCTGGTCAGTACACCAAAATGACTATAATTTTAGAAAATGGATTCTCCAATAATTTAATTCCTAAATTAGAACTAACTGCTGTATTATCTGTCAAACCATAACATTATGTAACACAATGCATACTGATTTTTACTGATCTGTGATGCATTGGGATGACACTAAAGAAGAGCACATTTTCTATACATCTTGAATGTGCATTGGATAAGATATCCTTAAGTATACATGGTCATCAGCGATGCACAAAGTTGAATTCTTAGAATAATGCATCAAACAAAATTTGTACATTATCCAGGAAAACTGGCACAATTCATAAAAGTTTATTTTATGACTTCCTGCCACGTATCTTTGAGTGGGAATTACATAATAATCGCTAAACAGCATGATATGGCCAATATTGTGACTTTGTTACATCAAGTTAAGCCATATTTATTTAAAAGATTTCTTCTTGTATGAATTGATTATGTCATTCACTGTTTGTTAATAGTGATGTCGCGAACATAACATTTTCAGTTTGCGAACCGCGAACGCGAACCGTTGCAAATGTTCGCGAACCAGCGAACCAGGCGAACCGCCATAGACTTCAATGGGCAGGCGGATTTTAAAACCCACAGGGACTCTTTCTGGCCACAATAGTGATGGAAAAGTTGTTTTAAGGGGACTAACACCTGGACTGTGGCATGCCGGAGGGGGATCCATGTCAAAACTCCCACGGAAAATTACATAGTTGATGCAGAGTCTGGTTTTAATCTATAAAGGGCATAAATAACTTAACATCCTCCTCCATCATCATCCATCCTCCCCTGTGTCTCTTCCTCCCTCCATCATCATTCTCCCCTGTATCTCTTTACCCCCTCCCTCATCATCCTCCCCTGTGTCTCTTTCCCCCCTTCCTCATCATCCTCCCCTGTGTCTCATCCCCCCTCCCTCATCATCCTCCCACCTCCGTCCATCATCCTCCCCTGTATCTCTTTACCCCCTCCCTCATCATCCTCCCCTGTGTCTCTTCCCCCCTCCATCATCATTCTCTCCTGTGTCTCTTTCCCCCCTCCCTCATGATCCTCCTCTGTGTCTCTTTTCCCCCTCCCTCATCATCTTCCCCTGTGTCTCTCCCCCCTCCCAGATCATACTCCCCATGTGTCTCTTTCCCCCCTCCCTCATCATCCTCCCCCCTCCCTTGATGATTAGGGGGGGGAAGAGACACAGGGATAAGTGTGAGGGGTGTTAGGGTAAGGGGTGTTAGGGATAAGGGTGAGGGGGTTAGGTGTTAGTGTGAGGGGTGTTAGGGCTAAGTGTGAGGGGTGTTAGAGTGAGGGGTGTTAGGGATAAGTGTGAGAATGTTAGGGTTAGGTGTTAGGTTGATGGGTGTTATGGATAAGTGTGAGGGGTGTTAGGGTTAGGTGTTAGGGTGAGGGGTGTTAGGGATAAGTGTGAGGGGTGTTAGGGTTAGGGTGAGGGGTGTTAGGGATAAGTGTGAGGGGTGTTAGGGTTAGGTGTTAGGGTGAGGGGTGTTAGGGATAAGTGTAAGGGGTGTTAAGGTTAGGTGTTAGGGTGAGGGATGTTAGGGTTAGGTGTTAGGGATACGTGTGAGGGGTGTTAGTGTTAGGGTGAGGGGTGTTAGGGATAAGTGTGAGAATGTTAGGGTTAGGTGTTAGGTTGATGGGTGTTATGGATAAGTGTGAGGGGTGTTAGGGTTAGGTGTTAGGGTGAGGGGTGTTAGGGATAAGTGTGAGGTGTGTTAGGGTTAGGGTAAGGGGTGTTAGGGATAAGTGTGAGGGATGTTAGGGTTAGGTGTTAGGGTGAGGGGTGTTAGGGATAAGTGTGAGTGGTGTTAGGGTTAGGGTGAGGGGTGTTATGGATAAGTGTGAGGGGTGTTAGGGTTAGGGTAAGGGGTGTTAGGGATAAGTGTGAGGGGTGTTAGGGTTAGGGTGAGGGGTGTTTAGTATAAGTGTAAGGGGTGTTAGGGTGAGGCATGTTAGGAATAAGTGTGAGGGGTGTTAGGTCTTAGGGATAAGTGTGAGGGGTGTTAGGGTTAGGTGTTAGGTTGATGGGTGTTATGGATAAGTGTGAGGGGTGTTAGGGTTGGGTGCTAAGGTGAGGGGAGGATGATGATAAGGGGGGGGAGACACAGGGGTGTCCTTGCAGCAGAGATCAAAAGAGTCCTTCAGGACTGTATTGCACACTGTGTACAATAGCCTAGCTATGGTTTTCCCTATTGATGCAGGATCACCTACACTCAGCCTCCTCTCAGTAAGACTGCAGTAAATGGCTGCTGTCCATGAGGTAGAAGGCTCTGGAAAGGAGTGTATGCTGCTGATTGGCTGGAATGTGTCTGCTGACTGTGACATGCAGGGTCAAAGTTTGCTCAATGATAAAGTATAGGGGGCGGGTCGAATATCGCATATGTTCGCAGTTCGCCGCGAACGCGAACATGCTATGTTCGCCGGGAACAGTCCGCCGGCGAACTATTCGTGACATCTCTATTTGTTAACATCTAAACTTATGTGGGGTGTGTTAACAGATATGATGTGATTATATGCATGTATGTTTTTGGTATGCACTGTATATGGTTCACTTACAATATCAGGTAGAACTACTGGAGACCAACACACTGTAATCATTTATTTCAAAGCTAACTAATAAGAAAAAGAAACTGAAAGCAATCTTAAAAAGGGTGATTTATCAGCACCACAGAGCCTATGGTGCTTATTTCTTCAATACTATATTTATAGAAAACCTAAAATGTGACATATTGTTGATCCCTGAGGACTGGAGTTCAGAAACAGTGTAGTATATGAAGCCGCTATCTCCTCCCCCTCTTTGACACAAATCTGCACCTACTTGGCCAGATGCAGGAGCTGAGGGGAAAATGGTAGAGCAGCTTGTGGGAATACTCAGGAATACTGGATTGGGAGGCATTCTGAAGAAAGTCCAAACATGGCTACCATAAGGTCCCATACTTAAAAAAAGGTCCTGTTTAGTCAGGAGAGCTACCCATCCATGGATCAGGCAAAGTCTTGTTGCTGGACAGGGTGTTGTTGCAGTTCAACATTTATGAGTTTTTGGTGCCTCCTGTTATCATGTTTGATCCACCTCACCTCCTGAAGCAGCTTTCTTTATATGTCCTTTGCCTCCTGGAAATACCTGCCCATCCTTTGATGATGATGCTGGAATTGGCTGTTGATGTCTTCTTCCATCTCCAATGAAAAGTGTGGAAAGTGTGGTTGAGTTGTAGAAGCTCCAAAGCATAGTGATGATACAGCAGCAGTTGATATTGGTGGTGGAACAGTTGCAGCCCAAGCCCATAGGTTCTTAAATTCTTTAACAAAAGCGATGAATAAGCCTTGGAGGAATTTCTACAGAAGTCATGTAATTAAGCTCCAAGTTCCTAAATAATTCAAGCACACGTACAAAGGAGAAAGTAGCATAAATGCATTTATTATAGAGTAGCTAAAACATAAAATCAAGAGAATTATGTGTCCATATCTCACAAGAAGTGTTTGTTCAAAAATTCCAGCATACTTGCTGCAACAGGCCCAGTCCATTTTGGCAGCACCACTAATCAGTTTGATATCTAATGTGGCTCTTTATATATTTGGTTTTGTATATGAATAATAGGCAATGCTTACATATGAATATATTTAAGTGCAAGAGTCAGTACAAGAGTTTGACTGTATGGTTGCCAAGTACAACCGAGCTGAGATGAAGCCACATAGGCCAGGAGCTGGAAAGGACATTTGTTTGTGGTATATGGGTCCCCTTAGATTCTGTGTGTACTAGATCTTCTGACATAGCCAGCACATTAGGGTTCAAACTGACAGTTGGGTTTAAAATTTAAAGACAGCAACTGTTATGTTAGTTGATTTATATTAAGACTGGAGCAGTTTTTGTACCTGTGTATTATGTACATGTTCACCACCATAGTCTGACACCATGCCAAACTTTTACAAGAAAAACAATCAACCTGCCATTTGTTTTATATCTGAGCCATGAAATCATTCTAAAAGGAAGACTTTTGTTACTTTACTGAGCTAATCATATGCTGGTGTCCTGATTTCCCTGCTGCACCCTATCCTATCACCTGTTCATGTGTTCCTTTGTGACTTCTGTTCCTGAGCTGAATAAGCTGTCTGGGCGCTAAGAAATCCAAATCCATCACAATCCAAGGGGTGTTCCTGTAAGCTGAAAGCTGGCGGTTTTGGGGTGTACATGGTCCCCTCTACCCTGGGCTGTGACAGCAATTTCCTGACAGGTACAGATAAAAAATGTTTAATCCATTATATGTGAAATCCATTGTAAGAGCTCAATAAAACAAGCCTATGATATAAATTGTTTGTAAACTATAGTACAAAGCGAATTATTTAACAAACATTACATATCATATATCGACTGCTGATCTACTTGATTATTTATAAATCTGGTAGGCACCTCATCCATCAGCTACAGAATCCCTCTAATTTCACTAAAGAATAAAATATTAAGGGGAAGATGATCCAATCCAGTGAGTCAATACATAGGGATTCTCATGGACGGCAGAGATGAAGTACTACTTTAAAAGTAAAAGTACCAATTTAACGTTTTACTGTATTTTATGAAGTATATTAAAAAATAACAACATTAGCAGCAGCTGAACATAAAACTATTTATCAACACTATATTTGTAGGAAGTTTCCATTTAGTCTCACTTGAGTTTTCCTCAAGTTAGAATCTAAGGGCTTGTTTTTATCATCTAAACAGTGGAGAGAGGGGTGTGTAATATGGCAGTTGGTGAGTGGTGGAGGATTTGTTAAGTCATTGGAGATCTTGGGATTTTTTACCTACCCTATTCTCCCACACATGCTCAGAAGCATGCAGCTTGAAATGTAAACATCTCACACATGCATTCTTTACTGTCATGGATACCTCCAGAGTCAAGCAGAGCAAATTAATTTCATTTATTTTTTGATTTTGTGAAGTTAGGGAGTTATATCGAACATATTTCAAATGGTTCAACTCCTAACTATTCCATACTCCACAAGTATAAAGGAAACAATGTACCTGTAAATACTGGGAGAACCATGTAATACCTGTACCAGATGAAGTGACGTTTCATCCAAGTTTTAAATCACAAGTAACGGTCTCTGGTAAAAAAAGATGTGTTGTATACTAAACAATCTTATGAACTGCTCAAACTTTAATAATTGTAGCTATGGAACAATTGTTTACTTGTAGGCCATTGCATGTATATAAAAAAGGGTTGTCATTATGCAAAGCAATATGGTTTACATCTAAAATTATATACCTTTAAAAAATTCAAAGACGATTTTGAGGTAAACATCCCAGATAATTAACATGTGACATTTCCTATTACACTAATTAGTGACAGCAACTAATTTACACATCAGGAGACCCATAGGGATCAGTCTTATCTTATTGTGTAAGGCAGATAAAAGCTCCTCACACTGACTATATTTCACAGACTGGTGAATCTGATCTATGCTGCATGTTTAGATTCCTGATCAATGATTGAAGGTCTCATGCAAGATACAGAGGTAGGTTTGAAGCTACCTCCTGTCATGCATTTCAAAAATACTATGAAGTGGTGAAAACAGACAACATGCATTTCCAGTTACCGTCATTTTAATTGTAGTTATGGCTAAAACTCTTATACATTAAAGTAGAAGGAGTTAGGGCATTGGAATGTTCCTTTTCATATAGGTTTGAATCATTTCACATCATCCTTTTTCCAAAAGAAAAACTGCTGTGACATCAAATAGGTTTATAATAAAGCAAACAGAAAAGTACAGATAACCTTTTACATTTTGGTGGTGCATTTAATCCTCTTTGCATTCATGACAAGTTGAGCTATTTCTAATTTGCTGAAAACATTGAGTTTTAAAACTCAAATGTTAAATTATGTTTATCAAGGAACTTATTTATTAATCATTCCCTGATTTGTATCGTTCAGCAAATAAAAAAATATATATAAATTACTTTGTCACTTAAAGGGTAAAGGATAATATATTTTGAGTTATTTTTCAATATTATATTAATAAACTTGTACAGGGAAAATACCACTACTACTGTTATTCTTATGTCTGTACTTGTATCTATGAATAACAGTATTGTACTTTTGCTGGACAAACATTTTATTAAGAGTGGCAAGCGATCAAAAATCAATACAGATTTAATGTTCCAATTGACATCTATTCACAAGGGGGAATTAAAAAATAAATAAACAGAAAGCAACAGTAAGTAACTTCTATTCATATATGTTTTTGAGTCTTCATTTTTATTTTCTTTCTTAAAATAGATTTACATATATACAATATAATTTAATAAGTGCAGAGAAATCATGATTTTACTTGTACATATACCATGTTTTTAATTATAGCAGTTAAAAATAGTTAACAGTTAAAATTCATAAATGTTGTGTCAGTTTAATATAGGCCATGTGATTGTAAATAAAAAGAGGCAATATAATAACTTTGTAAAAAATATTAATTTAACATAGGTTGTGCTGCCTTGTTATGGATCTGCATTTTGTATCTTTTATGAAGAAAGTGTTCCCAAAACATAACGTAAGTCTGTTTTTCAAGCATTCTACACATTTGTTTTTACATCTTTAGTTGTATATTGAATTATTTTATGGATTATAACCCATACAAATAAAATATAATAAAAGTCAAATACATGTTCTGCTACAACAAACTATGTATATAGACTTATGCATAAAAAAATATAAAAATGGGGATACAAATATCATTTTATTTTATTCTATGGATCTTTTTTCAAAACAATAACCGTTAAAACATGTTGATAGACAGACATTACATAGGAAGTGAAATAACTATAGTTTTAGCTCTAATTTTTAAGAACTTTTGCAAATAGCCCTCTATTTTTTATATTACTAGGAACATGTTCATATTGTGTGTTGTAATCATTCAAAGAGACACTGAAAGCATCTTTTATTTGTTGCATCTGAAAGAGTGCATTTGTACCACTGTACAATGTGCCACTGTGTATTTTCTTTTTTTCAATTGATGCTCTCATAGCAGGAAAAACTGATTCAAATGTGTATCTGCTCTGGGGCTTGGCCTTTCAGCAGCTAGCAGTAGAATAGAGATATGACTTATACTTATCTGACAATGATGTACGCATACTCTGTGTATTTCCTGTTTTGCGTTTTTTTTAATGAGGTTTAAGCAAGGTTTACCGTACTTAATATTTTTTGCATGAAAAGCACAACCTTGGTAATATTTAAAACATGATCTTTTAAATGAATTAAAAAATTGACTATAAGTATTGGAAAATAAATTGTTATAGGTATTAGACTGTGGTTTGGCTGGTTGTTTACAATGCACGTGGGCTGGTGGTAGTTTTAGGTCATAGGTGTTTTGGAAAGGTATGTTAGTGAGTTAGAATGTAGATTCTATTTGGAAACAAGAGAGCCGCTTTAATTTGGTGGCCTGTGCAAATTGGTTACTGTAGGGGATACATTTTAAATCACAAACCAAAACACATCTTTTTTAAAACCCTTCAAAATAATTAATTGATATTATGGAAAAACAGTGGTAAACTATGTTTTACTCTACCTGACTCTAAATGACATAGAGGATATGAAACTGATATGTTAACCCTTGTAGGCAACTAGGTTCCTAAATTATAGACATTGGGTCACATGTTTAAAAAATTATTTAATTTTATTGATTCTGTTTAAATTTCTCTATTTTGATGGCTGCTGTCAGCCTTTGATTCATGAAGGCATTAAGTAAACAAAATATATAAATAAATCCCATATTAATGACATAACAATTAATCCACCTAGACATTTCTTCCTATTTTATGAAATACAGAAAAAGGAAAAAAATGTATTTTTAAACTCAGTCAGTTTTATGGATCAATTCTTTAAATTTGTAATTACAATGCAGTAATTTGTTTTAGGGCTTAAATAGATATAGTCTGATATTTTTTTCAATGTGTTATATTATTATTTAATTCATATTTTTTAGGATTCAAATGGGACAATTATAAAACAACAATGTCTGAAGAGAACAAGACAATCACTATGGATTTCCTGCTTCTTGGATTTCAAAATCTCTATAGCCTGAAAATATTTTTCTTCTTTTGTATCTTTGTAATTTATATTACAATTCTAACTGGAAATGTATTCATTGCAACAATTGTGTTATGCATGCGCCATCTTCACACTCCAATGTATTTCTTCCTGAGCCAGTTAGCCATTACTGAGATATTGTTCACCACAAATGTAATCCCAAAACTGCTCTCTATCATACTAACAGAGGGAGGAAAAATTTCTTTAATTGGTTGTTTCACTCAATTGTACTTGTTTGGTTCTTCTACAACTGCAGAATCTCTGTTTCTTACAGTGATGTCCTATGATCGATACTTGGCCATTTGTAACCCATTGCGTTATAGTGCCATTATGGAATTCAGATTTTGTCTTCATCTTGTTTTCTCAACTTGGGTTTATAGTTTTATGTCAACTATTGTTGTAGTTATTCAGTTAAGTAAATTACAATTTTGTGGCTCCAATATTATTGATCATTATTATTGTGATTTGATTCCTTTTCTGAAATGTTCTTGTTCAGATATATCATTCCTTGAAAAGCAAATATTTGTATTTGCCATTGTGGTAGCCATTGTGCCATTTTTGTTTATCATTCTAACTTATGTTCGTATTGTCATTAATATTCTCAGAATCCCATCCACTATTGGGAAACAGAAAGCCTTTTCCACCTGTAGCTCCCATCTGACCGTTGTGTGTATATACTATTTAACACTCATAATTGTCTATGTGATTCCTTCCAAAGGACAGACATTAGATGTAAATAGGTTTATATCACTTTTGTACACTATTTTAACACCATTGTTCAACCCTATTATATATAGCCTAAGAAATAAGGAAATCAGGACAATTATGGAAAGATGGGTTTTCAAACAACAAAATCACATTTAAAAGTGTTTGTCTCACCTTTTACTGTTTTTCTTTGTAAATGTAATAGTACACATCTATCTATTCAATCAAGATTTCTTCTTATATTCTTACAATTAAATAGTCCCCTGAAGTTTAAAGGACACTGAAGTCATCCAAACTGCTTATCAGAAACTGATACAGAACATGAAAATAAAGTAAAATTGCACTTACAGTTTATATAATAATGCCTATTTTCACCCATATGTATTTGTGTTTATATGGACTTTTGATTTAAGCCATCCTCCAGTTTCCTGCATAACAATGAGCAGGGATGTGCAGCAGTTAGAGCCAATAAGCTGTGCAACTTCAGGTGCATTGGAGTCTATGGACCTGTGTTTGGCATCTCAGTCCTTTTTCATTTTCCAGACATGATCAGTAAAGTGGTAAAGTCACTGCTGGAGGCTGTCCTAGACTCTCATTTCGGGTAGACTGTTTGGAAGAGATTGCTTCCTGGAACTTTCTATAGCTGAAAAGTTCTCCAAGCACAGGCTCCTCAAAGAACAATAGAGAAACACTGCAGATTACTGAAAGGATCATAAATAAATAATTCAATATGTTTTCATTGCAATTGTAATTTATGGTCCCTCCAGAGCCTGCAAAACTGAGTAAGGAGGGGAGAAGAAAGTAGTACCTATGAAGGTAAGAAGGAAAACAAGAAAATGTATTCAGCAGTTAAAATAACAGTATCTGCATTTGCACACCTGTATAATCTTGGAGACCTTTGAGGATAAGAAGAGTGAAATTGTACTTAGAAATTCAGATTAAGTTGTTCAGCACATCCTAGGCCGATCTATTAGGGTAAGATGGACAGCTTGGATGTATATTATAGGCAGTACGCATCTCATTCACAGAACACAAATGTGTGCTGCTGTCTCCCTGATACTAACTTTCTGCAAACCAGAATTGTTAGCAATTATAACAAAAAACTAAACCTGTTTAATGCAAATATAGATCTGTGCATAAAACATTCTGCCTTACAATACATACAGATACATATATTACAAATTTATAAATATCTAAAGCTTTTTTTCTCTACCTTCTCAACCTTGCATTTAGAGGAGTGGATGCATATATACATAAGCAGCTTCTATGCTAACTGCACTTAGAGAAAAGGTTCTAGAGAGACTAGGATAGAATAATTTTCTTGCTGGCAGCAATGAAGAATACCTGTCTCACATCTGATTAGAGTACCACACACCCCAGCTCATTTGGAGTGCAGGATCCGATGGAAGTGCTTTTTGCCACACAACATAATTTTACAAAAAATTTACAGAAATAGTATTTGTTTTTTCTAGCTCTATCAGATGCTATATAACAGTTTTTGAAAATTCAGTGTCCCTTTAAACATGTTTAAGTTTAACTTTAATGACAAATTGAGGAGACAGACTTGAAATAAAGGACTGCAAATATGTAAATTCTAGTGACCCTTCTACAATGAGGACACATGCTTAATGTCATATGATACAAAATTAGGGTATATGTCCACTGATATATTACAATTTTTTTGAGTTCAGTGTTATATAATATTTGTGTGAGAAAGGTACTATCAAATATGTTACTATTATTAACATAAACAATGGAATATATTAGTCAAAAATAGTAAAATAAGGCTAAAATATCATTGAATACTTTCTTACAACATTCCATGGAGCACATTTATTAAATGCATTTAAAATGTATTGCCAACTAATTCGCTTTTTTAATAATCAACAATTGTACTCATAACTGTTCATTCACCACAGGTAACCAAGCACGATGACAACATTATCTCCAGCATTATCTCCTAGGCACAATTCTATCATGGACAGCTTTTTAATATCAAATCAAACAATGTATACAATATACAAATATACTCAACATTCTTTGAGTATATGAAAAGGTTCACAGAGGCTATGATGGCTGCTTTGTATTGGCTTTTCCATAAAAAAAAAAAAAGGATTTGCAGTCTCAGAGAACCCATTTTGCAGCAATACTGTGGTATGTTTTGTAGAAAAGTAGCATTTTTTCCTTCTGGTATTATATGCTTAATCTTCCATTTCACAATAAAGTTATGTTACAAGTATAAAATATCAGTGTAAGAATAAAAGTGCTTAATCCATTTGACAAATTCAGTAAAATGTATTTTTTTTTATATTGCTTTCATTTTGTCTGTTTTTGATTAAATATGTAAGAGAGGAGTAACATTATTTGAGAACAAATTTATCTCTATGTCTCAATACTTGATACTATTTGGCTCATTGAACAAACACATTTACATAAGACAATAAATAACTCACGCAGCCAGGGGCATTTTTTCTGAAGCTAACAAGAGACATGCCAACAGGTTATTTTGTAATCTCTATAAATTGTTTCTAGTTATCGGGTTGAACAAGCATGTGTGTGTCTGTGTGCTATTATGTTTTGTATGTCTATATGCTTTTAGCATGTACATTTGTAATTCACAATAATCTGTGTGTCATAATAAGTCTGTTTTTTCTCCAAAATATAGATGTTCTTTACCATCTCTCTTTATCAAGTGATTAGATAGCAATGAGATGTATATCAACATACATAGAGACAAGCTTTTTTATCTACAATCCATACAATACTATCATGGTAGTTGATACATTTTAAATCCAATTGGCAGCTAGGCTTCCAAAAGATACCAATAGTCCAGGGTCAGGGACTCACAGTACTACCTCAAGAGCAAACTCTCATATTTGACATTTTTTCTCAATCTGTGTTTCCTTTTGGCTTTGTCTAACAAACTGTTTACTGGAAAATATGATCATGTGGCTGAAGCTCAAATATTTTGACAATATCATGAGAAGACAAGATTCCCTAGAGAAGACTCTGATGCTGGGAAAGATTGAAGGCACACAAATAAGTTGATGACAGAGGTGGAAATGATTAGATGAGGTAATTGAAGAAATGAACATGAGCTTGAAAAAGCTGAGAGGGGCAGTGGCAGATGTGCCAGGCGTGCTGTGGTCCATAGAATCATGGAGAGTCGAACACGACTGATTGACTAAACAACATCAACCTTCAAACTCTAGTCGTGGCAGTTCTCTCCAGTTGTAATGACTTATATTGTAATGGCACATTCATCCAATTAGTCTCACTCCCCTGTTAACATTTAATCCCAAAAGACTTCTTTAGATACACTCAGTTAAAGTGTCTCACAGGAAATTAGATAACTAGCACACAATCATTGAACCTTATTGCTACATTTTGAATCAATATGCATTGGAGACTCACCAATCAAAAAGTTCATATTCCAAAGATCCATAGCTTCTATGATAAATTTAAGTCTGTGGAAGAGAAATGGAGTAGTTATTTAAATTTTAATAAAAAAACTAGTTTGTGCCATTGCTGAGTCATTCCTTTTTTTAAAACCTCACACCGAAAAAACACTAGAGACCCTTAACAGGAAATATGTCATCTAAAATGTGTGGAATCCAGTAATTTGTCTGAAAAATAAATTATGGAACTATAATCATACATGTACACGCTTAGTGTAATGCGTCAGTCACAAGTTTCATTTTTGCATACTGCCTATTCCTCACAAATGTTTTTAAAAAGTTGGATGAGGCAGGATTCATATAAAAACAGTGGAATCCAATATAATAAGATAATAATCATGGGCCCCATGCAATTGGCCAAAGCGCAATTACTTGAACTCATATATCTTTTGTCCCAGGCAAAGACAAGATAAACTTATCACTTCATATGTCATATGTATGCACTACTGGAACAGATGGTGCAGGGTCCATACCTCTGTCAGAGGTGTGATAATGTTGCCTCTCTGGAAGCTCGATTGGAGAACTGGAGAGGAGAATTGCAGCACTTACTGATATTCCACTGGAAAGGGAGTTGGTGCTCACTAAGCAAAGTTTAGCTGGCCCTAGCATGGAGAGTGGAGATGCGGCTAGTGAGAATGTCCAGGGAGGTAGCTGGGTTACAGTTAGAAGGGGAAGCAGGGGGATCAGAAGGAGGAGGCAGGCCAGTTCTGAGTTGGCAAACTTTTGGGGATGTCCATTAAGGTATGGCAATGCCAGATAGAGCTGTTCCCTATAACAGCCGGGAGAACAATTCTACTGGAGGAGTGGGACGGCAGCATAGGCAGAGCAACAGGCAGGTGGTAGGGGACTCTATTATTAGGAAGGTAGACAAGGTGATTTGTTACCCAGATCCCAGGAATCAAACAGCTTGCTGTCTCCCGGGGGCTCTGGTTCGGCATGTTGTGGATCGGGTAGATAAATTATTGGGAGGGGCTGGAATTGAACCGGTGGTCTTGGTAAATATTGGTACCAATGATAAAGTCGATGGAAGATGGAGTGACCTAAAGAATGATTTTAGAGAACTAGGGAATAAGCTTAAAGCAAGGACCTTCAAGGTAGTATTTTCTGAGATACTACCTTTGCCACATGCTAGCCCAGGAAGACAGAAGAAGCTTAGGGAGGTTAATGCGTGGCTAAATATGTGATGCACTAAGGAGGGGTTTGGGTTTTTAGAGCACTGGGCTGACTTCTGATTTGGGTACAATCTCTATAGCTGGGATGGATTGCACCTTAGTGATGAGGGAGCTTTTGTGCTAGGGGATAGGATGGTAAAAAGGTGGGGGGAGGGACTAGATGAATGTAATGGGGTAGAAATTGTAGAGGGAATAGGGTGTGAATTAACTACTCATGGGGAGGAGATGGGGAGGGTTAGTGTAGTCAATAGGGAGGTATTACTAAGTAACTCAAGTATAGTGGCAGGCACTCCAGAACTACAGACTCATAACATAAGGTGTATGCTTGCTAATGCCAGAAGCTTCCCAGGAAAAATGGGAGAGTTAGAATTATTAGCAATTAATGACAAATGGGATTAAATAGGCATTACTGAAACGTGGTGGGATCAAGGCAACTCAGTGGATGTAGTATTTTTGGATTTTGCAAAGGATTTCAACACAGTGCCACATGGGAGACTATTGTGCAAACTAAGGGATACGGCAACTGCAGTCAATATCTGCTCATGGATCGAGAGCTGGCTAAAGGACAGAAAGCAAAGGTTTGTGGTAAATGGAACATACTCCGATTGGACTAATGTGTTAAGTGGGGTTCCTCAGGGTTCAGTATTAGGTCCTCTCCTTTTTAACAAATTTATTAATGACTTAGAGGTGGGACTAGAAAGTAGTGTCTCCATTTTTGCTGATGTTGTGCAAGTTGTGCAAAGTAATTAAATCAGATAATGATGTACTTTCCCTCCAAAGGGATTTACATAAAAGAGAGGAATGGGCATCAAATGGCAGATGAGATTTAATACGAATAAATGTAAAGTTACGCATTTGGGAAGGAAAAATAGCCATGCAATTTATAATCTTAATAGAGAAAATATAGGGGAATACGATATTAAAAGGTATTTGGGAGTACTTGCCAAACAGCATCTGCAAAGGCAAATAAAATATTAGCATTAAAAAGGGTATAGAAGCAAGAGAAGCAAATATAATTCTGCAACTATACAAATCCCTAGTATGCCCTAATTTGGAATATGGAGTACAATTCTGTAATTTCATAAAAAGGGCATTTTAGAGCTGGAAAGGGTAAAGAGAAGGGGTACAAAACTAATAAGGGCAATGGAGGGGCTAAGTTATGAAGAAAGACTAACCAAATTAAGCTTATTTTCTCTAGAAAAAAGGGGTCTAAGATATGATTACCCTACAGTGCCTTGCAAAAGTATTCACCACCCTTGACATTGTTCGTATTTTGTTGCCTCACAACCTGGAATTAATATGGATTGTTTGAGGATTTGCATCATTTAATTTACAGACCATGCCCACAACTTTGAAGATGTTTTTTTTTAATTATTGTTAAGCAAACAACAAATAGCACAAAATGCCAGAAAAAGTCAATGTGCATAACTATTCACCCCCCTGAAGTCAATACTTTGTAGAGACACCTTTTGCTGCAATCACAGCTCCAAATCTCTTTGGATAAGTCTATATGAGCTTGGATTTTTGCCTATTCCTCATTGCAAAACTGCTCCAGCTCCTTCAAGCTGGATGGTTTGCGTTTGTGAACAGCAATCTTTAAGGCTGACCAAAGATTTTCTATCGGATTGAGGTCTGGGCTTTGACTAGGCCATTCAGACACATTTACATGCTTCCCCTTAAACCACTCAAGTGTTGCTTTAGCAGCGTGTTTGGGGTCATTGTCCTGCTGGAAGGTGAACCTCCATCGTAGCCCCAAATCACGCACATAGTTGTACAGGTTTTGCTCAAGAATATCCCTGTATTTAGCACCATCCATCTTTCCCTCAACTCTGACCAGTTTCCCAGTCCCGGCTGCTAAAAAACATTGGTGTCCTTTGGGTGATGTGTTGGGTTTGCGCCAGACATAGCATTTTCCTTGATGCCACCACCATGTTTCACTGTGGGAATGGTGTTCTTTGGGGGATGTGTTGGGTTTGCGCCAGACATAGCGTTTTCTTTGATGGCCGAAAAGTTCAATTTTAGACTCATCAGACCAGAGCACCTTCCTCCATACATTTTGGGAGTCTCCCACATGCCTTTTCACAAACTCAAAACGTGCAATTTTGTTTTTTGCTGAAAGTAATGGCTTTTTTCTTGCCACTCTACCATAAAGCCCAACTCTATGGAGCGGGCAGCTTATTATCGTCCTATGTACAGATACACTAGTCTCTGCTGTGGAACTCTGCAGCTCCTCCAGGGTTACCTTAGGTCTCTGTGCTGCCTCTCTGATTAATACCCTCCTTGCCCTTGAGTTTTGGTGGACGGCAGTCTCTTGGCAGGTTTGCTGTTGTGCCATGTTCTTTCCATTTGGTTATGATAGATTTGATGGTACTCCTGTGTTCATCAAAGATTTGGATATTTTTTTATAACCTAACCCTGACATTGTCCCTTGCTTGTTTGGAGAGTTCCTTGGTCTTCATGGCAGTGTTTGGTTAGTGGTGCCTCTTGCTTAGGTGTTGCAGCCTTTGGGGCCTTTCAAAAAATGTGTGTATATGTAATGACAGATCACGTGACACTTAGATTGCACACAGGTGGACATCATTTAACTAATTATGTGACTTCTAAAGGTAATTGGTTGCACCAGAGCTTTTTATGGGCTTCATAACAAAGGGGGTGAATACATACTCACATGCCAATTTTCTGTTTTCTATTTCTAAAAAATAGTTTCTTGTATATATTTTTCTCATTTCACTTCACCAATTTAGGCTAAAAATTCAGATTAACAAAACATTGAACGTAAGGCTGTAATGTAACAAAATAGGTAAAAAGTCAATGGGGGTGAATATTTTTGCAAGGCACTGTAAATAAATACATCTACGGTCAGTATAAAGATTTGTCAAGTGAGCTTTTTGGGCCAAGAAGTTTTAAACTGACAAGAGGACATCCTTTGAGGTTAGAAGTAAAATGTTTCCACCTTAAAGAAAGAAAAGGGGTTTTCCCAGTAAGGGTGGTTAATCTGTGGAATTCTCTACCAAAGGAGGTGGTGACAGCGGATTCGATAGATCAATTTAAAAGGGGATTGGATTTATTTCTAATTAAAAAGGGCATTCAGGGTTATCCTGGATAATTAGGGAGGGAGTATTGATCCAGGGAGGAACCAAATCGCCAGTATCTGGGGTCAGGAAATAATTAATTGTATTTCCCTTTTTTTTTCTGTTTGCCTTTCTCTGGATCAGCTAATTAACAACTAATTAATTATTGCAGATATATTGCAGATCAGAGGAGATCTTAAAAGGTTGAACATGATGGACTGAAATTATTTTTTCAACCTCAAGTACTATGTAACTATGTAACTTAGGCCCTCATTATCTCTATAACTGTCTGCCCATTCCAGGAGCTTAATCTTATTACCTATGTGATGCCATAGTGCAAGTGTTAAAGACCATGGAAAAGTCCAAACTGCAAGTGTGCATTTGATTGCAACAGAGATAATGGTGTCATATAGAGCCCGATTCAATTAAGCAATCGTAAGTTACTGGAGCCCATAAGTGAGGCCATACGTTAATTTGCTATTTAATTGGCGTCTTTTTGTGGGCTCCAAACGGTTTACGGGTTACGGCCTTGAAAACCTTGCAGTTGTAAAACCCAGAACTTACAGCCTTCCGATGCCTTTGATCTTTCCCATCTGCAAGAGTTACTATCGCTAAAATCGCAAATCACTATTCAATTGCTACAATTCCTCAATACCACAAATGATTTCACACCCGTAAAGTGCAAATGTAGGAGAAAATCCTATGAGTTTAATCCCTGCCCGTAACACTGTAAATGCAGATAAAAAAATCAATACTGCACTGTAAATGACGGGGAAAGTGATGAAAGACATTAGAATTAATTGCACAACAGTCTCAAACTCGCAAATCAGCAATTATAAATTCATTTTGTTTATGTGTCATTTCGGGGTTATATCAATTTCATGATTCAATGAGTTAGAGGCTAGAACAGTATTGCATTAATTTTTATTATTGTGTAATTTGAGGGTTTGCGAGTCCAATTGCATATCGACCCCCAACCCTAACCTCCATGTTTTATTGCCATAATGATGGCAGTCCCATTTTCTATTGGCTGTTTCAAAATGGGTGGTTACTCCTTGCTTAATTGATCATGTTCCCGCCCTGAACTACTACGCACAAGTGCAAGGTTTACGACTTCTGTGTTTTCGGACCATAAATTGCGGGCTTGTTCAAATTGAATAGCGCCGGAATTGTAGCAGAGTTCAAGCCGCAGCACGCCCACAGACATACGGCCTGTATACTGTAAGATGCGGCCCTAGTTTGTAGACTGTATATAGACTGTATATTTACAAATCATGTAAGGTATGCACAGTTAGTAAATATCCAAATGAATGTGCCAAGACTGCTCCACACCATCAGTAGTCACATTTTCTGTTAATTATATCAGATTTTTTTTTTAAATATGTGAGAGAACTCCCATAAGGAATGCAAAAGATTAGTCGATGAGACCTGACACTTAGGACATTGTTCCGAAACTGAATTTGATATTTTAAATGATAAAGAAGTGTGGACATGTGTGTACACATGCAGTGGCGGAGGTTCTATATGGAGGGTCTGGTGTCAAAAAAAAATTGGGCCCCCTCCCTACAGGGAGGAGCTGGCACACACTTTTTGTAGTTATACCCCTCGTACAAACTCACTCACTATATATTTATAATATACATAAATATACACACATATGTACATACATATAAATATATAAAAACACACATGGGTGGGCCAATTTTCCTTTTGCTCTAGGCTTCTCGCTCCAATTTACTATGTGCATATATATGCGGAAGTGTTATAGAGTGCTGATATGTCAGTACCAGGATGAATAGATTAGTTTGCCCAGTCCTGAGGGAGTTAACTGAACCAAATCAATTAGCGGCATCTGAGGCTGCAGTTAGGCTATTTAAACCTCAGGATTACTAGCCCTAGAGGGAGTCTCAGTTTAAGAGAGAAAGTGAACACAGGAAGTTTTGGAGACACCAGTCCAAAGAAAGGCTGCATTTGGATTATACACCAGCACCTTTTTGTGAACAGAAAAATTCACTTACAGAATGCCTTTAATGTTTGCATTGCCAACCAAGCCAGAGAGACACACTTACTGCAACATGGAACCGACACAGAGTTTTACAGCCTGCTGAAGACAAGGTACCAGAAACCTAAAATTTTTATGATTTACCCCCAGGGAAGGGACTTTATAATGAAATATATTTTCTTATTGAAGTACAAACAGTACTTATCAAGAGTCCCTGGGGGACTACCCACTGTATTTGGGTGGTGACAGTGGAACTATGTTCTGCAGAACACAGAGACTGTAAAAGTGCATGAAGGAGAATACATTGCTTTATTGTTTTGTTTTCCCTGAGACAGACAGGCTGCTCAGGCCTAATAAGGGCACTCTTGAAAGTCAGTAAGAGCGTATATGTAGATTTTTATTGTCATCAGATGTTTTGTTTATTTTGTTTTGTTTTCATTTTGCACATTAAATACTGTTTACTGAAAACCATCTGCACTACCCTTGGACAGTCATTTCAAAGCTGGAAACTATTTTGTACTGCCATCCTTGTCACAATATATATATATATATATATATATATATATATATATATATATATTAATAATGAGTATTGCAATATAATTTGATACCTTTTGTATTGGACACACGTCTTATTTATGATGACGAGCTTTCGAGAGGTTCAACCTCTCTTTATCAAGTCTCAAGCAACACTAACATGAGATGGAACCCTCAGTTTGAATAATAACAGCAGATAAGAGAGAGTGGAAACAGCAACCGACATCATCAGGTATGGGGAATAAACACAACATAGCAAAGGAAACATATATACACATATTATATACACATATACATCAATGTATACATGAAAAAGCAGAGCACCTTAGTCCACAGTGATATCTTTCCTGTTGGACAAACATCTCGCTAAAAGTACTAAGTCTGTTATTGTATAAGAGGAAAAAAATCACATGAAATTCTGATAATGTGTTAGAAAACCCAAGTCTATTTTAAGTCCTGTATTTTTAGTGTTGAAGAATGTGAAGAACCTATAACATCAAAGGATCATATTCATGTACATCATCCAATGTGGTTTATATAATACAATGTAATATATGTGACACAGGCTGTTACATTTGAGAAACCGGACAAAAAATGCATTTAAGGATGAATTTACGCAGGCATTCAATAAGAAAGCATAATGAAGACAGTTACTATAGCCCAGTGGGACACCATTTTAGCCAAAATGATCACTACATCAAAAACCTAAAAGTAAAAATACTTAGAGGAAAATTTAAAAACATCCAAGAGAGAAAAGCATTTGCAATAAAGATGATCACATTCTTCAACACTAAAAATGCAGGACTTAATCTAGACTTGAAAACACAGAAGAAAAAGAACACCTATATATCCACACCTGTATACCATCGGTAGTATATAGACTTATCAGAATTTCATGTGATTTTTTTCCTCTTATACCATAACAGACTTAGTACTCTTAGTGAGATGTTTGTCCAACAGGAAAGATATCACTGTGGACTAAGGTGCTCTGCTTTTTCATGTATATACTGATGTATAGTATATGTGTATATAATATGTGTATATATGTTTCCTTTGCTATGTTGTGTTTATTCCCCATACCTGATGATGTCAGATGCTGTTTCCACTCTCTCTGTATCTACTGTTATTATTCAAACTGAGGGTTCTATCTCCTGTTAGTATTTCTTGAGACTTGATAAAGAGAGGTTGAACCTCTCAAAAACTCGTCATTATAAATATGACGTTTGTCCAATACAAAAGCTATCAAATTATTAATAATTACTAAATTACTAGATAACTGGCTATTCATACCTGCTTCAAGGGAACAACAAGGCACAGTACTACCAATACCAACATTTATATCATTATCACTGAGGAAGCCGTCAGCAAAACGTTGAAACGCGTTTGATGAAGTGTATTTACACATTAATATCATCTCCAACACCTCAAAGAAAGTGGAGACATCCTTTTTGTGCACCAACCTATACAAGTTTTTATAGGTTTTAAATCTTTTAGACTTTGTTTTTACTTTTTCTTTTTTCTTTGTTTTATCCGTTGTATATGAAATAAAGACGGACTACTGTGTATATTTTATCTGCAGCATTCTATGAATAAAACCTGTTTATCAACCCTGGTTTCCATCTCATTGATTTGGAGTGCGTTTGAAGGATCCATGGCTGTTTAGACAGTATCATTACAGCAAAACCGCAACATCAACGGGTGGCCATATCCACAGTACTAGTCCACCTCACTGCCACCGAGATCTTTGCACTGTGAGAACAGATCTGAATGGAAAGCAGCCAGTTGATAGATGCATAGCATATATCTATCTTTCCGCCATCAGTACAGTGTGTGTATATATATATATATATATATATATATATATAACATTTCTACATAAGTGAAACCAACAAGGAGAGCTTCAGACCAAACATTACCCCATAACATTTGGACTACTGAAGGGATTGTGCGCTTTTTCCACTACACCTTTGCATTAATCATGGACAATGCTCTTGCTCACCCTCCAGGCATTGAAGACAAATTGCTCGAGGACTTTAAGTTCTTGCTCCTAACACAACTGCTCTGATCCAGCCCATGGTCCAGCAGGCCATCTCCAACTTTAAGAAGCTGTTTACCAACTATTCTGGAGGTGCTTTAAGGAGACCTCACATACTTAGTTGATACTCAGAGAGTTTTGGAAGGACCATTTCAATATCCTCTACTGTGTCACTCTGATAGATAAGGCCTGACATGAGGTCTCTCACAAGACAATGAACTGTGGCTGGAGGAAATTGTGGTCAGAAGCTGTAGCTCCGGTAAACTTGGAGACTGAACCTATCAGAATAGTAGAGGACATTGTGTCTCTGGGCAAGTCCATGGGCCTGGGGTGACTAATGAAGAAATCAAAGAGCTTGTGGAGGAGCATAGAGAACTTTAGAGAGAGAAGCAAGGGGGAGTGGCTGATGAACTTTCTTCAAGTGAAGAGGAGGGAAGGGAGGAAGCAGCTACTGCACTCATCAAAGAAGTGTGTGCTAAATGGGCTGAATTACAACATTTTGTTGAACACTATCCCCCTGACAAAGCTCAAGCAAGCCGTGTTGTTGACTTGTTTAATGATAGAGCAATGTCTCACTTCAAAAACATTTTGCAACAAAGGCAGAAGCAAGTTTCCCTTCATAGGTTTCTTGTGAAACTGTCTACATCACAGACTCCGGCAGAGTCTCCAGCAGCCCCTTCCCTGCTACTGTTGAAAACAAGGATTATGGATGTGTCCTGACTGCAGTAATTTTACGAGTAAAAATATTAACATCAAAGTGTAACAGGAAAAAAGCTCCCAGCTATACTGCAAATTACACCACACGATTAGCATGGGGCCCTTAATCGAAATAACCCAATAACCCACATAAACTTGATAATACCTAAAATAAAGGTAGACTAGTTGGTACAGTCTTTTACACATATAAAACAGATTTTATTTTATTTCTTATTGACAAATGGTTTTAGGACATATTTATAGTGATGTAGTCCAAATTGTACTGAATAAAGTGGCCCTTAATGAAGAGGAGGCTATTTTGCTTGGGGAAAGTTTAGTGGAAAGGCTGAGGGAGTTTTCCTAAACTAGTAGGGGGATCGGACTACATAGAAGTAACAGGATACAAATGTCATGCAATTGATATGACTTAAATATCACACTGTATAGATTAATATAGTTTCTTAAAATATTACAGTGTATAGATTGATTAAGTTCAAAGATCAAGTTATCGACAAGTATTCACTGTGTGCAGAAATATTTTTATTGGTATAACAGTAAATATCAACGATAAACAATTATAAGTGTTTACACTTTTACGCTTTGATATTTAGTTAGATCCCAATACAATCTATATGACGTGTATTACAATCTCTTTGGATGATTGGATAACGGTTAGTCTTAAAACACTTTATATTTGGTTAGATCAATCTATCAATCAATAAGCAATGTATACAAACTTATCAAATAAGGATTAACAATTTAGGTTAATACACTCTGTGTTTGGGTAGTTCACTATAGGAGTATATAAACAGTGTGTATAATCTTATAAAGTTTGGTTAACAATCTGCCGATATATATTTGGTTAGTACAATAGAAATGCTATGTATATACAATCAGCTGTCTATTTGTTATAGATATATGATATTAATAATTATCAATATAAACTGTTACTCTATGAAAGCAGTAAAATATAGTATGATAATTTGTAATAGCAGTTAGAATATAGAAGTATATATTGAAGCAATGTGTATCAGAAATGGTTATATTGTATGTGAGGTTGCAATCTTTTTATTTAGGTGTTGGCAAGCTATCATTTGGTTGTTGGTCTTACATCAGAATTCATTGCATTTAATTTAATTTATCAGTTCGGTCAATTCAATCAATAATGATGTAAGACAGTTTTGTTGATTGTGTGATACAATATCATATATGTTGAGTATAGCTAAGTATGGTTTGTTGTTTGGATGTTTTAATAATTAGTTTTGTAACAGAGTTAAACGGTTACATTATTGAATAAAGTCAATCAGTCTGTTTTAGGGGATATGGGCACAGAATGAAATATTGATTACCATTTACAGTCCGGAATATAGATGCTAATTTGTCTGGACTTGTGACCACTCCTAAAAGGGTAACAGAAGTATTGTGATATACGCAGCTAGGTTTAACTCTACTACAAATTAGATAGTTAACACTATTTTCTACATTACCTATGTAAGAAATGTCAGGATAACACTTGTCACTGGAGAATTCATTCTCTCTGAAGAAATCCATCTTTGTGTGATTGGATTGTTTAGAGAGAGTTGAGATAGAATATAATTTGATATAGTCAGATATAGTAATATATATTAAGGAAGATTTGAAGGGGGCATAAGTTTATGCCAAGCATGACAGTCAAGTTTGTCTGCAGACAAGACCATCAGATTAGATTAGAAATGGTAAAGAAGAAGGCTCAGGTGGTAGCAGGAAAGACCCTGGAAAAAGCAGCAAAAGACCAAAGACCAAAAGACCCAGAATATTCTATCTCTGCTTCAGATAACTATTTAATTCTCCTCGTCACAAGGTTAATCTCCACCAATGACAATTAATTACTCCCCTGTTTATGTATTTGAAAATATTTACAATATATTAAAAAATATTGTGAATGTCTGCTTCTAGCCACATGAGAGCGCTCTGGTTATAACTAATAAATTATGTCCTCAACATTAATTATGTGCCAAATTATTTCTGTAAGACTAGACTACTACTGCCCCTTATCTATCCTCCTGCTTGATAACATGTAAAAGAGACAATGGAGAATTTTCATAAAATGTGAATGTCTTATAACACGCTATCTTAGACCTTCACAATGTATAGTATGAGTCTTTCTGCCCATGAGAAAATATTTTCAGTGGCCTAGCAAAATTTGACTTGATAAAGCATATTTACCAACTTAGAGAAATATTTAATTTTAACAGGAAAAACTGATTTAACCCTGTTATAAATATATGATTAATTAACCAATTTTGGAGCTGTACTGAAGAGGTTAGTATGCTTGAATGTCTTGCTTGTGGATGTCCAGTTATCTGTGATGCTATCTGTCATAAGGAACAAAGGAAAGCTAACTTTCCCGAATGACACCCTGCTGGTGATCAAACAACAAATGTTCAGTACTAAAAGCCTCAGGGATGAATTTGCATAATGGACACAAAGCCGTGGAATCAACCCAAAAGAGAAAAGGGGTCGAGAAAAGGTGAAATGGATAATTATCTTGGACTACAGTAACATCTAGTGATAATTACCTTACGGACACTGGACATGAGATTTGGTTGGCTGGAACAATCTACAAGGTGTGGCTATGATGTGTATAACTTGGCCAAATGGACTTGCTGGGTGGTAGAATTATCTTAGGAAAGGAACAGAGGAATCAGGAGGAATACTCTACACTCTTGCATACACACATTAGTATTTACACACATTAGTATTATATAGGTAGAGCCTTGTATTTCAGATGCCAATCTCACCACTACTCTTGTATGTTAATAAACCCTTTAACTTCCAGTGTATTTGGAGTTCTTATAGCAGTCAGATGTAAGTTAACTGGTCAGGATATAAAGTTAGAATTCCAGTATAAAAAGGACTATATTTAACAAACCCCATCAAATGTTAAAGAGGCATACTATAAGTGTTTGTGTATAATGATATACAAGACCATTGGAATACATATAATATAAATAATAGATGGATGTGGCATTCTTTTTAACCTAAAAATGCACAAAACAAATCAGGGACGTAGAAACTGGGGGGGGGGGGGGGGGCAAGGAGGACAGATCCCCTCACATTATACATTTCTGCATCAGCTTCCCCTAACCTCCTGTCCCTTTGACTACGTTCTCATTCTTGGATTTCGCAAGATCTTGTGAGATAATCTTGTGAGATCTTGTGAGACCCCATTATGAGAACTATCTGGTAAAATATATATGTCATACACCACTAATTCTCCTACTGTAGCTTGTAGGAGCAATCTGCAGGTTGTAACTTTTATATGCATCCCAGCACCCAGCATTTCAGATCAGACCATCATTCGTGGAAAATAGGACCAACAACACCTTTAGTTAGTGTAGATGGAGACTGAGCATTAATTCTTGCTTCAGATGCATGTTTAAACCGGAAAAAAAATACCACATGTTTTTTTTTCCCACCTTTAACTACGGTTAGCAACCTCCCACTGAGCTTAGGAGCCTGAACGTCTAAGATTTCGCAACTTGTCTTCCTTCCTGTCCTTTGACTTCCGGTTAATGGGGAAGAGATAGTTGACATGTCCTTGTCCTGTTTATTCTTTCCCAGGAGGTGATTTAGCACCTTGTGTCATCTCTGCTCCCTTGGTTTATAGCCAAACATAGCAGGGTACCATCCATACATTACATATTAAGTAAAACCTGTCTCACACACATGACAGCTGACAACAAAATAACTCCCATTTCCATTGAAATATTAGCAAGCAAACAGGCTGGGATTACAAATGACCATGATTCAGATACCAGGTTTCTCCAAAGTGCCCATAAAGTCCATAGTCCCCCAAAAGTTCAGTGGTGGAGGCCCTCCTGGGCATGGCAATATATATATATATATATATATATATATATATATATATATATACAGTGTGGGGGGGGGTTGTATTTGATCCTCTGCTGATTTTGACATTTTGGAATTTTTGTCCACTGAATAAGAAATGACCAGTCCATAACTTTAATGGTAGGTGTATTTTAACAGTGAGAGACCTTGATTTCCATCATCTGTGCAATGTAGAAGATTAAGATATGATGTATGTGCTATGCACATTAGTAATCACTTCCATAATATGGAGATTTTCATTTAGTTTTTTTTTATTCATCTGACTGTGGTTACAGTGGTGTAATGGTCACATGTGATCCCAGCAGATGTTATGCATCATTTTTCTTATACAGTATTACCTTGATCCCTTTAGGTTTTGCCAGTTTTTTCAGCCTCTTGTCCTCTCGGATCTACCCACACCACACCCATGATATTAATGCATGATTGGATATGTTTATGACTGTGCTCTGTGTATTCAATAAAGGATGTTATTGTTATACTAATATCCATGCTTCTGTATGTGTGTCAAGCTACTAGATTGTAAACACACACATACATAAAGATGTTTAACTGTTTATTTCTAGGATAATGGTCATTGTGGTGATCTGCTTTCTTCAGTCGGGCTTGATAAGGCTGTTATGGCCAAACCTACCCAGCAGATATACCCGGTTCTTTTGATCCTTTCAGCAGGACAGCTGATGTCTCTAAAATATCCTTACTCTTTATGCAGCATTTTTAAAATATGAACGCAGGCTCAGCATTATAAAACTCAGGAACTGCTTTATAACAGGTTCAATAGATGTATACTTAAACTTAAACTGATAACATTCTGTAACAGTTTGTGTGTCTTCTAGATTTTGCATAATGTACTATTACCAAGGTTTCATCTGCAAGGCATCATAACATCCACTTCATTATTATCTTATCTAGTAATATTGACATATACATATATCTTCTAGATAGCTTTCCTCCCCTTCAGTTAGGAGCATATAAACACTTCAATAATTGTACAGGATCAGGGCAGCAATTTTTTCTTGCACATATATATATGGTTTTTGTTGACACATATACTGTATATATATTCCAGATATCTTTTCCCGGTCATTTTAGCCGCACACAGTCTTAACACTGTGGTTGAATGCTGCGCCACAGCACCAGGTGGTGAAAAAAAGTTACTGCAGGCAAAATATTATTCCCCCTTCTGATGTGGCTCATAAGGCTCACTGACAGAAGAGGTCTTGAGATATGAGAGGCGACCCAGAGGCCCTCGAGGGCCAAATGCCTGTGCCAAACATACCGATGTCCTCACTGTCGATTCAGCACTGTCGAGTTGTGCCACGTTGGAAGGGAGACATGTTCTTTGCCTGCAGTAACTTTTTTTCACCACCAGGTGATGCTGTGGCGCATCATTCGACCACAGTGTTGAGACTGTGTGCGGCTACAAAACATAAAAGATCCCATTTCCTATATATATATATATATATATATATATATTAATCCTATCTTCACTATGGATTCTGATACATATATATCTTCCAGATATCTTATTCTATGTATATATATTAAGCTTTTCAGAGTCACTAATACCTGGATTACCTTCCTTTCCTCCTCCCAGAGACATCACAGACTGCCTGAAGCACAGACTTTACCTCAGACACCATTACATGAATAACTGATTGTATCCCTCTCCCAACTGTCAGCTACTGTCTATCCACACTACATATTTCCAGGAATCAGTCCTGATAGGAGTCTTGAAGCAGCCAGGCTAATGACCATCCTCAAAATCCTAATCATTCTGGGCAGATCATATGAGTCCCAATGACTGGTGGTCATATGAATGTCATCATATATTTTCCATATATCACTAACATCTGAACATTGTTGATTTGATATATTTTGGCCCCATGTTTACACTTTCTATGGTAGAAATGATGTTATTTTCATCATGTTTATTATCAAATCCCATATTGGTGCACACAACAACTGATTTCTGAAATGCGTGTGACATTGTGATGACATATATATCCTTTCATTATATACTGCAGCACTATTCTGTGAGCATTAATGAACATCACAGTGACTCAAGTGTGACTTACAATTGCTGGCACGCATTAACATGTCCAACATGTGTTTTTACAATTCTTGCAGTGTTCTTATCACTTTTTTCTAATACATGCCTGAATAACATGAATATTGCTTACTGTGAGTTATTACTGTGATACGTATACATTGTGACACTGCTAGGCCTCACTCTTTCACCGAAGGGTTGTTAAATAAATGACATTAGTAATGTATGGTTATAACTATCAATTATATGAAGAGTCTTGGTGTAGATTTTTGCACTTGCACATCATCAATGGCATTGGACTTGCCAGGACAGCAGTAGATATAATTCCTGTTGGCTAGAGATAAGATTAGTGGTGCACCATGTGCCTCCCTGTAGCCTCCTTTAGAATTATTTTTGGCCTGTATGTCAAGCTTCATGAGATGAGCGTTATCCCTCTTGTGGTGATCTGTCCCCATATGGCCATGTGCTTGTGTCTATGAAAGCCTGTTCCGAAGTGCTTCATGTTAAGATCCAGGAGTGGAAGTCTCCTGGTACACCTGCTCACTGTAATGAAGTGATTCTTTATCAGTGAGACATTGGTCATATTTTCTTCTTCCTGTGCCATTTATTGATCTACCTGTTTCAGGCCTCCTGCTGCCTATTTTGACATATCTTCCCTCACCGCCCTGAGTGTATGGGCCCTAATGTTAATGTGTAGATGCCATACCTTCCCCTAGTGAGTACTCGGCTGTGGTGCTGATCAGTACCGTTGCTGCATATTGTTTGTGGTTGGTGTATCCCTTTAATGGTGCATTATTGATAGCATCTGCTGTAGTCCATGTGTGTTTGATGTATTTTTCCCTGTACATTGGGATATATGATGTGGAGATGTTACATAGTTACACAGTAATTAAGGTTGTAAAAAAGACTTTCAGTCCATCAAGTTCAACCTTTTAAGATCTCCTCTCATCTGCTATATGCGGATTAGTTATTAATTAATTATTTGTTAATTAATTATTAATCAATTATTTAATTATTTATTTTTCTTTCTTTTTTTTAAATTATTAATTAATCCAGAGGAAGGCAAACAGAAAAAAAAAAAAGTGAAACTTAGCGAATCGTCTGAAAGGGAAAAAAAAATAGTTCCGTTCTGATCCCAGATCCTAACGATCGGATTTCTCCCTGGATCAATATCTGGCTATTTTTCGTTCCCAGATGCATAACTTTACATTTATTCATATTAAATCTCATTTGCCATTTAGATGCTCATTCCTCAATTTTATGTAAATCCCTTTGGAGGGAAAGCACATCATTATCTGATTTAATTACCTTGCACAACTTCGTGTCATCAGTGAAAATGGAGACACTACTTTCCAGTCCCACCTCTAAGTCATGTGATCTCTAGTAGATGTGATGTTTCCATTGATATGTGGCACTTATTGATATTTATATGTTATTGTACTTTATCATATTTGTGACTCTGTTACTGTGAAATTATATTTGTAATGGAGTATTATGATTTCCGAGGCAATTTCTGAATGTGCTGTGTCTGAGAGATTTATGCAGTTTTGGGATTATATTTTTTGTTTCCATATGTCTCATCAGTGTCATGTGATTATTACTTAATTTTCCATAGCTCCTATGTGCCACTAGCAGTGTGAATCCTTAATTTGGGAAGATTTAGCAGTCTTTTGTAATGTTTGCTTGTCACTTTAAGAGGTTCCGCTGCATTCCGCCATGGTTTTCAAAGTCATTGCGAGTAGTATTTAGTACCCGTAATAATTTCCTCTGTTTTTGGCCAGTGCTCTTATTTGCAAGCTATCCGTAATTTTTGATTAGCATGTGTGTTGAAGTGATGGTCTATTGGATTAACTCGAAATCTATAGGCAGTGTGAAAGGTCAATGGAAAAGTTATCTGTAATTTGTAATTGCGGCTTGCCACAGTGTCTCTTTAGGAGTTGTCTCGCAATGATTTAGGGGTGGGTGACTAGCATATCTAGGTAGGGTTTACTCTTCAGTTAGGGCACTCACAATAGCTTTTTCTGGATTTTACATAAGGCCCTCAGGTGTCCCATCACATTTTATATAAAGTCTGCACAATTTTATTACATTGTGATTTGTGTAATATGGTGAGGGACAGTGATTTGATATTTGTATGTGCTTCTTTATGACTTGCTAGTTTCGTGAACAAATGAAAGAAGAAAAACGTGTTCTTTACATTTTAATACATTATGTAAGAAAAAACAACAAATTACATGCTATGGTAAGATATAGGGATTTGAGCACAGGTCATTTTTTTTTCAAGAACATCTTTATTTAACCATCATGTTTTCAATCCACAATGCAACATCTCAATGTTTTCTTTACTAATTAGTCATTTTGATCTTGCATTTCTGTAAAGGCGATTTAAACAAGAATATAATGTTAGCAATATCTGTATAACATTTAGCATCTATATTTTTGTATATAAGCTAAAACTGATGCTAGGTAACATGATATGGTAAAGAATACTATATTTGACCAACTTATCAAAAAGTTACCAAAATATGGTCACTTAAAGACAGCTACCGTAACAACTACTGTAAAACTATTTATAAAACTGCCACCATTGTAAGACTAACCCTTAAATTTAGATTTAGTGTGAAAGGAAAAGATAAAGACTGTATGTATGGTAAACTCATAATGTAGTGAGCCGTGCTTTACATTTAAAAAAATAAATAAAAAAGTAGTTAAATTAAACACATATGATACTTGGTATGTATATGCAGTATAAAGACTTAGGAGCCTCTTAGACCAAAAGTGTTATACAATAACAAAAAAAAAAGGTTTTAAAGAATTAAAAAAGAAATTAGTATATAAGTTGCAAATTAAATGTTATTGTATGCTTAGCTGTTTTGCTTTATAAAGAATAATAAAAAAGGAAGATAAGGATATAGAAGTTAAGATCATCAAATACAGTAAACTTTGAATCATATATGTTTGTATAATGTATGTTTTCAATTTTAAATGAGTTATTTTGTTGTATAATGTTATGTTCTTACAATTAAAATGTAATTAAAGAAAGGAAAATGGAACGTTTAACTGTACACATGCAGTTTTTTTTTTTGCACTGTCAACAGCTATCTCTGCCAAATTTAGATTTTGAGGTTTCTACAATATCCCAACAGTCTAACCAGTAGAAAATGATTTATCCACAGAACTCAAAACTTGATTGGTATGATGCCCAGAAACATACTAATTTGAACTGGACAACGGAAGGTCTTTGTAACATTCGCAATACTCCACTTTCATGCAAGATTACGTAAGTAATATTTAAAGTCAGATTTTTAATTGCCTACTAGAATCAATTGTGAGATGGAAGATATTTAATTGTGGCTAGTTTTGTGTCACTTTTTATAACTGCTATACATTTTATTTAGTGCTAGCGACTTGCCCGTCAAAAACTGATGGTCAATGAAATTGTAAGGCTGGGAATGTTGTTTGACACACAATGTGAACCGTTTTATACTGTGAGGACCTTCGGTGCTCATTGCGAGCCTTACATATTTCTATGTATATGTAGTTAAGTACTAATTAATTATTTATTTCATAAATTAATATACTTTAATTATTCCTAATTCATATATGCAGCGAGCAATAGGCTGAAGAGCTTCCAATCTGTTTGTTTTTTCCATCTGCATAGAATATACATTGTGAGTGTTGGTGCTCGGCTTATAAAGTGTAATGAATGTTTCATGTGTGCATTCTAAATAGGCTGCGTGCGCGAGGTAAAGCCGTTGGTTTATTGTGTAAAGCGGCATTGTATATTCAGAATGTTATTAATGTGGTAGTTAGATGTGTAAAGTGCTATGCGTTTGGCAGTGTTTTGCACGGTCCGTGGTCGCATAGCTCCTCGCCCAAGTGCTACGCGTTAACGGCTCACCTTGCTTTGCGAGGCTCACAGCAATGCGTGCTACTCATTAACGGCTCACTTCGCAAGGCTCGCAAGCGATGAGCGCCTGCAGGCTCATTGCCTAATTCGGACGCACCACGCAAAGCGTGACGACGTCTTGTAGTTAGACAATTATAATATGTGATCTTCAGCTCCCAATTCTAACCCATGCCCCATCTTCTAGATAAAAAGTGGCAAATAGAGGCTCTGTGAATTTGGCTGTGAATGTGTGTAAGTGTTTGACTGGCTCAGACAATTCATAAAAAGACAAAAACCCACCCTCATAGTCAAGGTAAATACCAAGATCCGATGCAGATGAATATGGGTGTATTGTTTTCCCACGTTTATTATGCTCTGCTTTGAGATCTTCTTCCATCATACTTAAGCACCAGGACTTACTATTACTTCAAATAAATGATGTATCTCCTTTTCTCTTGACACTATTGTATGTCACTCGAATAGACCAGTTTCCTTTATTACTAGTTTTCACTTTCCAGCAGTGTATGCCAGCAAAAAATGTATGGGTGCTTAAAACTGGTTGTGTTATAAACCTCTCTGGATGATGGGGCCGGGACTTTTCTGTTACACAGTATGAGGCACTTCTCAAATCAAGAGTTACTGCAATATTTATGTCTGCTGTGTTAACATTTAATATCATGTCTGAGGCATCCCCCACTTGAAATCCTCTCTTCAATTTTAGGAAGAATACAAACTAATTGGAGAGAGCATTTTGCAAAGTCACTGCAACCATAACATCATCCAGATCTTTATCACCAAGAATGTAATCACTAGAATTAATTTTTCCAGGATAAGTAACATTTATACTTTCTTTCCGAAGGATTAATGGATTGGGGATGTTGCACTGCTCTGTAGTTTGAAGTATTTTCTTGTACTGCTCATTGGTTTCTATTTCCAGTTTCTGAATTGTATCAGAGAGACAGAGTAAAATCTTCTCTTCCTGTCTGGAGAGTTCGCTTAGTATTTTATTCTCTAAAGCAGTCAGCTCTTTTCTTATATCAATAAATAGAGGCTGCATGTCACACAGAGAAAGGAAGAATGCTCAAAGCAAAAATCCTTTAGCAGCTCACTGTGCATTGGACACTTTCTGTCTTCAAAGGAAGCAGTGGGTTCAATTAAGACGTGAGCCACTGACTTGCTGTGGGCACCCAGGTGAACCTCACATAAATATGCTTCACAATGTAGACATGTTTTAACAGCAAGCACAGGAGAGGACACACAAGTACAGAAGACCTCAGGTTCCTTTGGCTTTGGCTGACTGGAAAAATAATGTTCCACTATGTTACACAGCTTCAGATTTATCTGCAGTGATGGACGCTTGTTAAACGCAGCTCTGCATTCAGGACAAGTATAAATTCTAGATGTTTCTCTCGCACTGTCCAGTGAGCTAGTAATGCAATCCTGGCAGAAGTTATGTCCACAAGTCAGCATTACAGGATTTGTGTAAATGCTGAGGCAGATGGAGCAACTCAGCTCCTCACTGAGACCAGCAGATGTCATCTTGAAAGACTACGAGGAGAAATGAAACTTACTGTGTATTTTATTCAGTATAAAGGGTGTGGCCTGTCAGTGGTTTTGACGAGGAAAGTCTAAGCAAAACATACTTCTTCCAACGTGTAATTTGAAAGTCCACAAAGAGAAATGAAAATTAAAGTATGATTTTAATCAACAGGAATGGTGTGATGTGTTTGTCTGAGGCTTTGATAAGGAAAACTGTACAAGTATATTTCCAGTATAATGCACTGTTATATGACAATCTGTATATTACACTTGTATTCTGTACAATGCTGCATTCTGCTTGAATACATTCACCTATGCTTTTACAATATAAACTAAGAGCCCTATGTAAATCAGGTGCTCTGATTTACAGCACTGCCATAAATCGGCTGCAGGTGATTTTTCAATTGAATTTACACGTTGATGTAAAAAATTCACACCCCCAAATTGCGTCACTCAGCCGACGTCCATAAGTCATGAGTTCCACTGTAGCTGTGAAGGGGCTGCATTTTACGGCACCCACCAAAACCATTGCTGCACTTGCATATAACACAAGTAGCTTCTGTGAAGCAGCCATAGGAACCAATGGAAACACCAAAAGGGATAAGTAACTGCTAGGTACAGCCTTTAAAAGACTTGTCCAAAAGCTTACAAATTGATTGTGTTAAAACGAAGCAAGTCATCACGTAGGTCACAGAAGTTTGGAGGGTTTTGGAGCAAGGGAGAGAGAAAGAGAGAGAAGGAGCTTATTGGTGTTTTTCCTGTTGTTTGCATTATATCAAGGTAAATTATATCACACTTAAATTTTTTAACACGTAATACTAATAACAGGTAATATACACACAGAGTAGCAATACACATATATACATACAGTATATAAACACATAATTTGAAAATGAACATGTCTGTTTATGTTCATTTAGTACCAATGCTGATTTGCCTGTTGACTTGCATACTTCACATGTAATCTGTAGATAAATCCCTGCATGTAATAATGCATTTCTGAAACATGTCATCCTCTAAGCAATCTGCCTGAACACTCATTAGTTTTGTTTACTTTTTATATATTGAGGATGATGACCCCTGTTTGCAAACAATATTAATGTGTATGTCTTTACACATAAATATATCATTATTAAGTAGTCTATGATAACACCTGTATAACTATTAAATGCTACATCACTGTGGCTCACCAACATCAGAGGGAGTTAGAGATATTCCAATTGGCACACTGAATGTGTTCATAGCTAAGCATCAATGTAAAAAGGCCACATCATGACAATTGGTCACGTTTAGTTACTACTGCTTGGAGAGGAATTTCCTCTAATGTTTTACTGTCACAGCTTGATTAAAGTTACTGTACAAATAGATTTTTATATAGATTCCTCCTCCTCTTTCTAATTTTTGTAGCTTCTAACCATATATTTTGAATTTTCCGGGTTCTACATCTTTTAATACATGTTATGTGTATGATTGAATTGGATCACATAATCCATGACTACATGAATCTGTGTAACTGAGCAGATGATGACATAATGTATGTGCTATGAGCATTAATGGTTACCTCTTTTCATGAGGTGAGGACAGATGAGATGTCTTCATCTGAATATGCTTATTGTGATCTAATGTCCACATTTGACTCTAGTAGATGCTATGCATCATTGTTTGATTTTTTACACTTTGTGACTTTCCATTATTCCTTTTTTCAAAACAGACTCTTGCCCTCTTGGGAGTTGACCCAAATACACATGTTATAAATGCAAAGTTGTTTCAATATGTGACTGCAAAATGTGTATATAATAAACTTATGTTTAGTTATACCTTAAACTATGTTTATGTATTCTTGTTTTTAGTGATGTTGGACATGAACGTGTATCACATATCCAAATATAACATAGAACACTCTATAACAAAGAGTGTTATACATTGAACAACCTTCATTATATATATCCTGGGTTGTGCTATGGTATATTACTTTTATTCAGTGATAATATGCATGTATATAATGATGGCATATGTGTTACATCATATTTTAGAAACCCGCATTGTTTGACCAACATTTCTCCATTACTAGGTATTCAAGCATATGATTGCTGAACTACCAGGTTCAGTCCGCCATGTTTGTAAAAGCCACTGTGAGTGGTGTTTGGTACCCGTAAAAAAATCTTCTGTGTTTGACTTTTTTAGCAGTGCCCTTATTTGCAAAAGATCCACAAAATCTTATTAGCATAGGTTGTCTCTTGGAGTAACTCGTAATCTATAGCCAGTTATCCGTAATTTACAATCCCAGCTAGCCGCAGTGACCCCCTAGAGGTTTGCTCGCATTGTTTTAGGGGTGGGTGATTAAGATAGGTAGGTAGAATTATTTGTGCCTCTACAGCACTCACTATTATTTTTTCATGGATTAGCATAGGGCCCTAAGATCTTAATCATATAATAGAGTCTCTACCCTCTTTAATTTATAAATAGAATTTCTTTGGCTTTTACTCTGCATAATGGAGTAAAACTTTGAAGATTTAGATTTAGTAAAGTACTTGTAGATGGGTGAGGTGCTCAGATCAATAACAAATGGTCAGTCTTCAAAAATTATAAAGCTCTTCGCTTAATCTAGTTTTAAGCCAGAACGACTATAAATCTCTCTTCGGATGGTATCTCACATCTGAGAGAATACCACTTTCTAATAAATCCCTGAATAGTACTGTTTCTGTGGCTGTAATACATTAGGCCAGGGGTGAGCAATTAATTTCCCAAAGGGGCCACATGACAACTCAGAATGATGTGGAGGGCTGAACTTAATTCTGCTCAATATTAATTTTAGAGCTTTACTTTATTTTATTTTCTCAGTGCCAGGAACAGTATCTACAGAATGCTATGCATCCCAGTTAGTCACAACACTAATGCTCACAAATTGCCCCCTGACAGTGTTTTTTTTGTCCAGGACACAAATTTGTATGCCACTTTAGGCCACTGAGTGGGCCTGACACGTATAGCCAAAGGGTCGGATGTGGCCCGCGGTCCGCACAATGCCCAGGTCTGCATTAGGCACATTAAGACATGTTTTGTGTGACTGCACTAAAATTGCCCATATTTGGAATGAAATATACTCTATCTTAGAAAGATGATTGGGTTTACGCATCCCCAACAAACCTGAAGCAGTAATACTGGGACTCCCCTTCCAAAAGTTCCCTAAGGTTCTGCAATTTTTATCAAACAAGTTTTTCTTAGTCTCTTAGAAGCATAGTAGTAAAGAATTGGAAGACAAATACACCCACATTTGAAAAGGTCTGGAGAAAAATTCGACACATATACACAATAAATAATGTCAGTGGATGTAGATGAGAGCTATTGGAGATGGGCATCTTTTTGGGACCTGTGGACTCTCAGGGTGGGCTAGAATTAAAAAAAAAAAACTAATCTAAACTGCAAGCCAGAAATTGATAACAAAATTATTTACCCCCGGCCTTCTTCCTTACCTCCCCCATCTTCCCCTCACCTTTTTTCTAAATTGTATTTATTTATTTTTATTTTATGGTTTATGAGCAACGTTAGATTGTTACTGTTATTTGCAATTGTAAAGAAAAAAGATAGAAAGGAAAATAAGCAAGGTGAACTCTCTTCATGCATTGATACAAGTTTTCAATGTGTATTTGGACTTTCTGTACTGTAGTTTAATAAAAAGATTTGAACAAAAAAAATAATTATAAAAATATTTTTGGTCAGCATACCGAAAAGAAAATTATCTAGATTAAACTAGAGTTATTAATTTAATGTGCAGGGGAAAAGCAGAGACATTGACAGAGATGCAGTGAAAAGGTAAACATGATATGGCCATACCATACAGTGCCTTGCTAAATATTCACCCCCCTTGGCATTTTTGTGTTTTGTTGCCTCACAACCTAGAATTAACATGGATTGTTTGAGGATTTGCATCATTTAATTTACAGAACATGCCCACAACTGTGAAGATGTTTTTTTTCATTATTGTGAAGCAAACAACAAATAGTACAAAATAACAGAAAAAGTCAATGTGCATAACTATTCTTCCTCCTAAAGTCAATATTTTGTAGAGCCACATTTTGCTGTAATCACAGCTCCAAATTTCTTTGAATAAGTCTCTACTAGCTTGCCACATGTTACCACTGGGATTTTTGCCTATTCCTCCTTGCAAAACTGCTCCAGCTCCTTCAAGCAGGATGGTTTGCACTTGTGAACAACAATCTTTAAGTCTGACCAAAGATTTTCTATTGGATTGAGGTCTGGGCTTTGACTAGGCCATTCCAACAGATTTACATGTTTCCCCTTAAACCACTCAAGTGTTGCTTTAGCAGTGTGTTTGGGTCATTGTCCTGCTGGAAGGTGAACCTCCGTCCTAGCCTCAAATCAAGCACAGAGTGGTAGAGGTTTTGCTCAAGAATATCCCTGTATTTAGCACCATCCATCTTTTCCTCAACTCTGACCAGTTTCCCTGTCCTGGCTTCAGAAAAACATCCCCACAGCATGATGCTGCCACCACCGTGTTTCACTGTGGGAATGGTGTTCTTTGGGGGATGTGTTGGGTTTGCGCCAGACATAGCGTTTTCTTTGATGGCCGAAAAGTTCAATTTTAGACTCATCAGACCAGAGCACCTTCCTCCACACATTTTGGGAGTCTCCCACATGCCTTTTCACAAACTCAAAACGTGCCATTTTGTTTTTTGCTGAAAGTAATGGCTTTTTTTCTGGCCACTCTACCATAAAGCCCAACTCTATGTAGCGTACAGCTTATTGTCGTCAAATGTACAGATACTCCAGTCTCTGCTGTGGGACTCTGCAGCTCCTCCAGGGTTACCTTGGGTCTCTGTGCTGCCTCTCTGATTAATGGTCCATGAGTTTTGGTGGGCGGCCGCCTCTTGGCAGGTTTGCTGTTGTGCCATGTTCTTTCCATTTGCTTATGATAGATTTGATGGTGCTCCTGGGGATCATCAAAGATTTGGATATTTTTTTATAACCTAACCCTGACTTGTACTTCTCAACAACATTGTCCCTTACTTGTTTGGAGAGTTCATTGGTCTTCATGGCAGTGTATGGTTAGTGGTGCCTCTGGCTTAGGTGTTGCAGCCTCTGGTATGACAGATCGTGTGACACTTAGATTGCACAGGTAGACATCATTTCACTAATTATGTGACTTCTGAAGGTAATTGGTTGCACCAGAGCTTTTTATGGGCTTCATAACAAAGGGGGAGAATACATACACACATGACAATTTTCTGTTTTCTATTTCTAAAAAATAGTTTTACGTATATATTTTTCTCATTTCACTTCACCAACTTAGACTATTGTGTTCTGATCCATGACATGAAATTCAGATTAACAAAACATTGAACTTAAGGCTGTGATGTAACAAAAGGGATAAAAAGTCTAGGGGGGTGAATACTTTTGCAAGGCACTGTATAATGTGATTGAGAGAAATGGAAAAAGATGGGAGAAAATGAGAGAAAATGCACATTCCTATATTTTGGTACATTACCAAATGTGATACATTGTATATTATGCAAAGAGTGTGATTTTAAAAGCACACACATGTACATACAGTACAAATAAGGAATAGTACATTAGTGATTCTATTTGAATGTCTAAAATTAAGTTGATAATAACTTATTTCCTGCTCAAATTTCTCAGAAATACAGTATATGCACTGCAGCCTGGGAAAACTGGGCAGGACATGCAAATGAGGCCACATAATGCACCGTCACGCTGTCAATCCAAACCATTTTAAACATGGCTCCTTTTAAGAATATGCTTACTGTACTTCACAGTTTTAGGCATAGCAACTGATGGATTTTTCATGAACCAGATCACTTAACCACATACAGTACTGTTTCACGGTTACTGCCGATTCTCAGTATGGTGTAAGTGCTTGGTTTGTGTGGTGAATGTTATAAAGAGTAGTTCTATACAGCAATTATTTCACATATGGAGGGCTAAGAGTGATAGAAGTACTCCACGGTACAAAGTACAGTAGTACAAATAAGGAATAGTTCATTAGTGATTCTATTTGAATGTCTAAAAATAAGTTGATAAAAACTTATTTCCTGCTCAAATTTCTCAGAAATACAGTATATGCACTGCAGTCTGGGAAAACTGGGCAGGACATGCAAATGAGGCCACATAATGCACCGTCACGCTGTCAATCCAAACCATTTTAAACATGGCTCCTTTTAAGAATATGCTTACTGTACTTCACAGTTTTAGGCATAGCAACTGATGGATTTTTCATGAACCAGATCACTTAACCACATACAGTACTGTTTCACAGTTACTGCCGATCCTCAGTATGGTGTGAGTGCCTGGTTTGTGCGGTGATTGTTGTAAATAGCGGGCCAAAGACGTATCACCCTTGGGAGCAATAGAACTACAAAGGAATAAAAATACTCATTTAAGAGACTGTGACCCTCTGCCTTTGATGGACACCAGGGCACCTTCTCTTCTGTGTAATCCTGTACTGGTTAGTAGCTTGTTGTTTGCATCTCTACATAGGAGGTTTTTGCAAACAATAATTTGATTACACTTCCATAGGCCAGGTAACATAGTAAACCTTGAATCAGTACTACATAAAAAAAATACAAATATCAAGCAAGTTTAACATGTATATAATCACTATAGCAAGCTGTTACCCACAAATATAATGCACCCAGTAAAACAGCTACCTCTATAGTACAGTGAGTATACCCAGAGTTGAACATGGTACCTCCAGTACAGTCAATCCTTAAATGCTCAATGCAAATATAATACTCCTCACAGACTGGATGACACATGGTCATTTGTATTTTCACTCTAAAATCTAGTATTACTTTCCCTCTCCCCCAGTTTTAAACCCTACCTATGCAATTACACTGATTCCACATAGGTTTAACAAACTCATTTAGAATAAAGGAAAAACCTGTATGTTTTGAGGAGACATAAAGTTTTACCGATTTATTTGGAATAGCAGTAACACCTCTATGTTTATGTTTAGCATCTACATACATTTTTACTTTGTGGCAGCCATATTACATCTTGCAATGGCATACTGTGAATTCTCATATTTTCATGACAATCCATTGAACAAGAATTGTATGCTACATATAGGAAGGTGTGATATTAAACAAGAAGGAATCACTATACATCAAACTATTCTATTGCGGGGAAAATATCAGAAAAAAACTTACCACAAAGGCACACATCTATGCCCTATTGTTAATAAACCAGAGTTTCAGCCAGAGATGGTACTGTTGGTCAGAAAAAAGGCATTACAAAAATTAACCTACTCATGGAAAACAATTAGATAATCTGTCTTTCTAAACTGAGACTAGCCCGCTTTATATTGTCTGAGAGGCCTGTGTCGCACTCCGTGATTACGGAATTGGATTGTAAGTGCAGATCACTTTTATTCCAGCCCACTAACAGCTTGCGGGCGTGGGAAGGGTTTACGGTCTTGAGGCTTGTGGCCTTGTTCAACTGAATCGCTCCATAATTGAAGCAAAGTTCAAGCCCGCAGCAAGCCCTCAGACATACGGCCTGTATACCGTGAGTTGCGACCTTGCCATTGCATGAGGCCCCTAGTATTTAAAAATCTTAGAAATACAAATAATATGTATAAAATACATATTGTGGATGAGATATATTTAGAAATTCAACAGAATCAGTAGCAGTAATATCTCTTTAAGAACATATCTAAACAAAATATCCTAAGCTTCCTTAGAACCAAATTAGTGCCCTGTTGTCTAATTTGGTTCTAAAGGGGACACACCAGAGGGGATATACCCTAGCAGCAAAGAAATAAGCTAACATTAGATTCAGACACTACCAAGCAAAACAGGATGTTACCTCGAACATAATACCTGCTTGCAACCCAGACAACTGTGATACCTGGGTTCCCCTGCATGTGATGACATCATAGGTATGTGCATGCAGATTAGTTGTTGTGACCTCAAGTGCGGAAGTGCACAGTTACGTCAAATGCTCTCATGGAAACCCACACTGATCAAAAGAGGGAAGCAAAGTTTTGCCCAGTAACCAAAGGATGATAACTACATATCTGAGTCCACCTAGGATGACAATTGTATTTGCAGGACAAGTTCTAAACAGTGAAGAAATGTATTCCCAAAGGAATACATTTACCTTGATCATAACCCACATGATTTATCAAAGGAGGTCAACCATGATTGTATCCCCTGGTCTCAAAACAGCAAAGGACCTGAAAAGCTCTGTTGGTAGTGATAGGAGTTATATATAATATAATAATCTGGGGTAATCTAGGCACAGTTTAAGATTTGTACCTGTGAGTTCTCAAACTGATGTTCTAACAAAGATTGCACTACAGAGAGGGTAGAAGGTTTACACTGGGAAAAAGTGTCCTACCACAGGAGGAGTAAAATCCAGAGGTAATACTACTCGAACATACAAGAATTTCTGACATTTTGCATGTGGCTATTGTATGTATTAAAGCTATTCGCTATGTTGGGATGTTTTTGACTGAAAAAAGCCTTTATGAGCACATTTTAGTATTTGTATGTAGTGCAGCTGCAACAGTAAAATCGATACATGATTGGAAGATTGGAGTGTGAACAAGAAATATGCATTGAAATTGCCTTGAAAGAGCAATTGTACTGGAGAGTGAGCTGATGTAATTACATTCAGATCACCATGTATGTCTGTATATATCGCATTATTCAGTATATAGTATGATCATATTGATACATAGTGCCAATTATGTTCAAGTTTGTATATATTTGGAGACCTTAAGTACCTCAAGACAAATATAAGCTATATTTAAATATTAACATTTTATTGTCTCAATAAGGTTCCAATGTTAATCATGTCAAATGATTTTAAAAAAATACCAATATGTTTTTGCACTAGTGACACATTCTCAGTTTTAGTGTTGTACTGGATCTGAGCAATCTCTTATCTACATATCCTACCACAAGAAAAACATTTTTGGACATAAATTTACAAAAGTCCAGAGAGACCTTCCCTGGTTCATATTTTTTCTTTCAAAAATGTGTGAAACAGGGACGCCATTTAGTTTCAAATTGAACTAGGCAGTCTATCAATTTAGCAGACGGTTTTACCAATATCAATGTTTTCTAAATTTTAGTTATAACAAAGTTTCAGTTTGGAATTTATGGGGATTTCCATAGTTCTGCTAAAGATTATTTTTTTTTGCATATTGCTCTCAGGGTTGGGATAATAGAGAGAACAATGCTAGAGAACCGCTACGAGTCACTGCAGCAAGCCGGAGTTGGAAATGGTGGCACACTTTTCCATTGAGTTTTGACACAGACTATAGATTAATCGCACATATGATCAATTTCCAAACAAATATTACCATGTGTGATGTAACAGACATCGGAAAAAAGGAAAATATGCTCAAACCTCGATAAACCCTTAAAGACACAGCACACTCTAGGAAATACATGGAAAAACATTTATCTAAGATCCCCATAGAAACAGCACACCAATGAAAACCATAATGTGAAACTAAATGTATGTATCATGATACAAGTGTTAACTTATAAGGACATGAGGTGGCCTGCAATAATAGTTAAACAAACACTCAAATACATATAATACCATATAAATATGCAAAATACCACAGATATATCATCTGATACTGTGAACAGGGACATTTCATGCTTGCCTGACACCTGCAGCACAAGGTTTTGGAATTGAAACACCTGAGCATCACCTATAATAGTTGTCAGTTGTAACTCCGGAGAGATACGTTATGCGCAGGCGTTATTCATAAGCTGATTGACCTAAAGTGCAGGGAACAATGCAACTGAGCATGTGAGTTTTCATAGTGCATACTGTATGCGGCAGAGCCACGCTACAGCACATTTGCAGCTGACCCGCAATACATTACATGCATAGCGGAGTGTCGGAGTTGGGTGACTGGGAGGGGGAGAGGAGGCAGAGAGAGGGAGGGAAGGTGAAAAAGAGAGAGAGGGAAGGAGAAAAAGAGAGGGGTCGAGAGAGAGGGAGAGGGAAGAGAGAGGGAGAGGGAGGTAAAGAGAGAGAGAGGAGGCCGAGACAGGGAGGGGAAGAGAGAGAGGAAGGGCGAGGGGGAGAGGGAAAGAGGGAAGGATAGGGAGAGAAGGCAGAGAGAGGAGGCGAACAGAGAGGGAGGGGAGATAGAGAAGGAGAGAGGGAGGGAAGGAGAGAGAGAGGGAGGGGAGAGAGAGGGATGGGTTAGAGAGAAACAGAGGGAGGCAGAGATAGAGAGAGTGAGAGGAGGCAGAGAGATAGGGAAGGAGAGAGAAGAAGAGGGAAGGAGAGAGATAGAGAGAGGGAGGGAGGGGGAGAGAGAGAGAGAAAGAGGGAAAGAGAGAGGTGTCCCAGATGTAATTGGTGCTATAGACTGCATGCGTGAGGTCCTGACACCTCTTAAAGATCAGGAGGCGCTGTTCAGAAATTGCAAACAGTATCATTCTATCAATGTACAAATTGCTTGTGATGCAAACATTCGCATACAAAGTGTGGTGACAGGCTGAAAGTGCTCACAATGCACATATCATGCGTCAAACAGCCATCTAATGGATGTTCCAGGTGGGTGAGCTACCATCCAATTGGCTACTGGGTAAGTACCCATAAATTTGCCTAACAAAGCCACACTATAATGTTGTCATTCATCACTGATCAATGTAATAACTGCAGATCTTGACATTTTTTTCTTGCTTATGTGATTTTTGTGTGGTGAAAGTCTTCAAAATTGCCTTAAATTCGCATTCCACCTCACTCCCAGACGTCCTCACTGTTCTCCTGTGCTGTAAGTGATGTTTTTGTTGTATTTATTTGTATTGTCTTTGTGTTTTTTGGATTTTCACGATGCAGGCGTTAACCTCGTATTTTTTGTATTTCATTTTTTTTTCTAAGTCCTGCGTTTGTCAAATGGTTGTAGGCTAATGCGATTGCGCCTTTACAAAGTGTTTTGAGGGCTAAGTCCCACTAAGTCTTCGGGCACTCATCGCCTAAGTGCTACGCGTTAACGGCTCGCCTTGCTTCGCAAGCGATGAGCGCCTGCGGCGCTCATCGACTAACTCATACGCACAACGCAAATCGTGACGACGAATCACATTTTGACAATTATAATATGTGATGGATATAAATATAAATTATATTTTTACTGATCAAGTGGTCCTCTGGCTTCGCTATATTGATGACTTGATGATCATATGGGAAGGAAACCAGGAAGACCTTATCAGATTCATAAGTAGTGTGAATGTTAATCAACTTAATTTTAAATTAACCCATGTCATCGATCAACAAAAAATGTATTCCTAGACATCACTATATGAAAAGTTATGGCAGGCAAAGTGAATATGGATATCTACAGGAAGCGACCGCTACCAACAGCACCTTACATTATACCAGCTCGCACTTTCCTCCAACTAAGATGGCCATTCCTATTGGTGAATTTTTGTGCATTAGGAGGAATTAGGGCAGCAATACAAAGTATACATAGGGACAAAGAACTGGCAGGTAAAAATACTAAACATAAATGGACAACATTTAAATCCTTACTAAATATACATACTTATCACCATATACCAAGTGGGAATAAACGTAAAAGGAGTAAATCACATCCAATGTGGCTTAACAATGATTTAAAAATCAAGATACAGAGTAAAAAACAGGCATTTCAATTATACATAGAAGAGGGGACAGAGACTGCTTTACGGGAGTACAAGGAAATCAACAAGGCTTGCAAAAGGTTATTAGACTGGCTAAAATAGAAAATGAAAAATGAATTGCAAAAGAGAGTAAGACTAACCCTAAAATATTTTTTAAGAATATTAATGGGAAGAATGTGAGGAAGGAAGCTATAGGAACATTACAATGTGACACAGGCCATCTGAAAATTAGGGACCAGGAAAAGGCAGATGAGCTAAATAGGTTATTTTCGTCGGTATACACAAGGGAGGTACCAGTGGTTGGGACACTGCTACATAATGGGGCTATACAATCTTCAACAAATAACTGGTTAACGCAGAAAGAAATCCAAAAGAAGTTGGAAAAAATAAATGTTAATAAAGCCTTGGATCCTGATAGAATACATCCAAGGGTACTGAGGGAACTGGGTTCTGTAATAGCCAAACGATTATATTTAATTTTTCAAGATTCCCTCAACACAGGGTCTCTACCAGATGATAGAGGAGAGAAAAGCAGATGAAATACCTATATTTAAAAAGTGAGCAAGAGCAAATCCGGGGAATTATAGACCAGTTAGCGTTACTTCTGTAGTGGGAAAGCTTTTAGAAGGGTTAATAAGGGATAATGTACAAGAATATGTCTATTTGAACAGGATTATAAGTAGGAGTCAACATGGATTTATGAGGGATAGGTCATGTCAAACAAATCTAATACGTTTCTATGAGGAGGTAAATGGGAGGTTGGATCAAGGCAACTCAGTGGATGTAGTCTTTTTGGATTTTGCAAAGGCTTTTGATACAGTGCCACATGGCAGACTATTGTGCAAACTAAGTGATACAGGAATTGCAGTAAATATCTGCTCATATCTGGATTGAGAGCTGGCTAAAAGACAGGAAGCAAAGGGTTGTTGTAAATGGAACATACTCAGATTGGGTTAATGTGGTAAGTGGGGTTCCTCAGGGTTCAGTATTAGGTCCTCTCCTTTTTAACATATTTATTAATGACTTAGAGGTGGGACTGGAAAGTAGTGTCTCCATTTTTGCTGATGACACAAAGTTGTGCAAGGTAATTAAATCAGATAATGATGTGCTTCCCTTTAAAGGGATTTACATACAATTGAGGAATGGGCATCTAAATAGTAGATGAGATTTAATATGAATAAATGTAAAGTTATGCATCGGGGAAGGAAAAATAGCCATGCAATTTATAATCTTAATGGAGCAAATATAGGGGTATCAGATATTGTAAGGGATTTGGGAGTACTTGTGGATAACCACCTAGGTAACAGTGTTCAAGGCCAAGCAGGAGCTTCAAAGGCAGATAGAATATTAGCATGTATTAGGAAGGGTATAGAAGCAAGTGAAGCAAATATAATTCTTCCACTATACAGATCTCTAGTACTGCCTCATTTGGAATATAGAGTACAATTTTGGGCACCACTTCATAAAAAGGACATTTTAGAGCTAAAAAAGGTACAGAGGAGGGCAACAAAACGAATTAGGGGAATGAAAGGGCTAAGTTATGAAGAAAGACTAACCAAATGAAACTTATTTTCTTTAGAAAAAAGGCGTCTAAGAGAAGATATGATTATATTATATAAAAACATCCAGGGTCAGTATAAATAATTCACAAGGGAGCTTTTTGTGCCAAGAGGTTTTCAACTGAAAAGAGGACACCCCGTGGGGTTAGAAGTAAAAAGATTCCACCTTAAAGAAAGAAAAGGGTTCTTAATGGTGGTTAATCTGTGGAATTCTCTACCAGAGGAGGTGGTGACAGCGGATTTGATAGATTTAAAAGGGGACTGGATTTATTTCTAATTAATAAGGGAATTCAGGGTTATCCTGGATAATTAGAGAGAGTGTATTGATCCAGGGAGAAATCCAATCCCCAATATCTGGGGTCAGGAAGGATTTAATTTTTTTTCTCCCTTTGAGACGATTGGCTAAGTTTCACTTGGGTTTTTTTCTGTTTGCCTTCCTCTGGATTAATTAATAATTAAAAAATAAAAATAAATAAATAAATAGTTGATTAATAATTAATTAACAATTAACAACTGATTAATTAATAACTAATCCTCATATTGCAGATCAGAGGAGATCTTAAAATGTTGAACTTGATGGACTGAAAGTCTTTTTTCAACCTTAATTACTATGTAACTATGTAACTATGTAATTGCAATTGAATGGAGGCCTAAGTGTGTGTCATCAAAGCAGTTATTTTTTTCTAGTTTTTATTTATTAAATGTGAAATAGTTTTCTGCAGGTGGTATTCAAATTAATAGTTTACAGGGCTTTATAGTTAGTAGTTTTGCTTATATATTGTTCCTTGATAAAAATGTAAAACTGCTGGGAAGCAATCAGAGCAAGATGAAGTAAAAGGCCAATTTACAGTCCAGGTAAGCTTGTGGGATATGTATCTGCTTGTATGTTTTTAAATTAAGATTATGTAGTTTCAACGGAATGTATCTTTTAGCTGCTTGAGTAATGTCAGTTCCAACTGTCAGTCTGGCCTTCATTCATTTCTTGGCCTTCATTCATTTAAAAAACGAGATGAGAGAAACAAGTTAATCAAGTGACAATACAGTCAAGGTGTTGGTATCGGCATTCTCCAGTCTATCAGACACATTAAATTCCAACCCCGTAAGTGCAACGTGAGACTTGCAACGGCTGCAGGCTTGAAATTTGAAGTTACAGTGCTATTAAATTAGATGGGTCTGCAAGTTACGAGCTGGAGATGCAAACCCGTAATTCATTCGTCAAACATTGGATTTGCGGCCCTGAGCAGGATCAATTAGTCAAACCCTTAGTTACGGTTTTAGATGGAGCAATGGTAAAAGAGATCATTATCATTACGTCCCTGAAAAAGGGGAGGTCAGATTTCAAAGTCCTACGAGCTACAATTACGAATTGCAATCGGCCCCACATTCCAGAAAAATGCAAGATTAATCAAGCTGTAAATATGATATTCTATTACATTCGAGTTCCATTATATGTATTAACACATTGATTGCCGGGATAAATATAACACGGAAATCAAACATGAAATAAAGTATTTTTTTCTGGCCGATTTGTAGGCTTGAGAATGTTGTGCTATTAATTGTAAGACCTAACATCACTTTCCCATTCAATAAAAGTACAGTAGTGTGTTTTTATTTGCATTTACAGCGCTACGGATTGGACTTTAACCCCCTTGCAAGTCCTCTCTATCACTCGTTTGGCTTTAGGCTACATTTGCTTGCTACAATACGAGGTACGTTTTAACACGTAGCCCGAATTAAATAGGGCTGTATATATGCTACTACTATTGAATTTGGGCTACGTGTTAAAATGTTGCTTGTATTGTAGCCCATAAGACTTACTTCTATTAAATTAGCCACTTAAAACAACCCGCAGACGACTTGCGGCTTAAAACTCAGCAAGGCCGAAAAAAGCCTACAGGATGTGGAACGTTGAACTTTGCGCACCGTAAATCCTTTGATCTGTCAAGCTGTTAACTGCTACAATTCTAATCATGCTATTAAATTGCAACAAAGTCAGTCGCGAGCAAGCCCGTAACACGCAAATGTAGCCCAAAGGCCAACGAGTGATAGAGAGGACTAGCAAGGGGGTAAAGTCCCATCCGTAGCACTGTAATGCATATAAAAAAACACTACTGTACTTTTATTGAAAAGGAAAGTGATGTTAGGTCTTAGAATTAATGGTCCAACAATCTCAAGCCCACAAATCGGCCAGCAAAAATGCTTTATTTCATTTTTGATTTCCTTGTTATATCGATCTCGGTAATCAATGTGTTTACATATAATGGAACTTGCATGTAATAGAATATCATATTTACAGCTTTATTAATTTTGCATTATTCTGGAATGTAGGTCCAATCGCAATTCGTAATTGTAGCCCGTAGAACTTTGAAATCTAACCTGCCCTTTTTCAGTAACGTAATGATGATGATCTCTTTTACTATTGGCTCTGTCTAAACTACGGGTTTAACTAATTGATCCTGCGCAGGTCCACAAATCCACAAATGAGTTACGGGTTTGCGTCTCCAGCTTGTAACTCACTGCCCCTTCTAATTTAATAGCATTGTAATTTTAAGCCTGCAGCCGTTGCAGATCTCACATTGCACTTACGGGGCTGGAATTTTACGTGGCTGTTATATAAGTTCACTGGCGAGCTACTAGTATATATAAATCTGTATGACTGAGATGTTCCTTGTACCAATGTATGTTACTCACCTATGTATGTTTGTTTGCTAATTCCCCAGTCAAACATGCTATTAAAAAAATATAATTTTTCAGCATGTTCCCTGGTGGTTTTAGTTGGCATTAGAGGCCGGTACACAAATACTTCTGTGAGACAGGTGCAGGTGCAGAAGAGGAGGAGACTGGGGACATCGCGGGGAGGTAAGTTGAATGTATATTATGTTTATTTTACTTTATTTTGTGTCTATATGTTGTATTAATGTAATGTGTTTTTTTTTAACAGGGGCCGCGCCGGAGAAGAAATGAAGGACGGGGACATCGTGGAAAGGTGAGTAGAATATTTAGAATGTTTATTTATGTTATGTTAATGTGTTGCACTCATTTTTTTTTTCCCCTAGGTTGGTGATCTGAAGGGACATGTACAAAGGTAAGTGGTCTTAATTATTTTATTTTAGCTTCGAATTAGGGTTTCTTATGTAGTTAGGGCTTATTGTATATTAGATAGATAGGGGATGTATTTTAGATACTTAGGATTTATTGTATATCAAATAGATCGTATGTTAGCTAGATAGGGGGTATTTTATTTTACTTTATTCGTATTGTATGTATTGTATGTATTGTATTGTATTGTATGTATTGTATGTATTGTATTGTATTGTGTATGTCTTTCCTTTTCAGGTGTGTAATTATTTTTTCTGTAGTGGGGGGGTGTTGTAATGTATTTTTTTTATTTTCTGTAATGTTCCTTTTTTGTGACATGTTTTTTATTTTCTGTAAGGAAGGTTTTTTATTTTTTGTGACAGTTTTTTTTATTTTCTGTAAGGTAGGTTTTATATTTTTTGTGACATGTATTATTTTCTGTAAGGTAGGTTTTTTTATTTTTTGTCATTAGAGTGGTGGGGGGGTTTATTAGGGGTAGGTAGGTAGTGTAGGTAGGTAGTGTAAATGTTAATTGATTAGTGTACACAGGGGTTAGTTTAGATTTAATGGTTTATTGGGGGTTATAGAGCAGTGTAGTGTTTTTAGTTAGTGTCATGATGGTCCTTGAGGACCGTCATGGCACTTATGTGGTTAATGTTAGGGATTTAACAGCCCCATAAGGGTCATAATATACCCTTATGGGACTGATGGGGTTAAATAGAGGCTTATGGGGGTCTGTATTGACTCCCATGAGTTATTGGGTTAATTAAGTGCTTCTGGGGGTCTGTATTGACCCCCATGAGTGACAGTGTTAACTAAGTGCTTATGGGGGTCTGTATTGACCCCCATGAGTTATGTGGTTAATTAAGTGCTTATGTGGATCTGTATTGACCCCCATGAGTTATGAGGTTAATGAACTGCTTATGGGGGTCTGTATTGACCCCTGTAACGGGACTTGAAAATTAAATCCCCAGATTTCCGCTGGTATAGAAGGTAATATCCCACATCCCCCAGTAACCAGACGAAACGCCGTTCAGGGAGTCAACTGAACTTTTTAATCCCCGCTCCAGCAGTAAACTGCCAACTGTCAACTTTTTAAAAAATGTTCTGCAATGCATTACACACACATACCCTTGGTTCTTAAAGTGGTACATACATATTGAACCGAACAGATACAGGCATGGGAGAAGGTTTTAACTGAGGACCCACAGGCAAATACATGAAAAATTCTTCACAATGGCCCCCCCCTTTTTCTCCCTGCTCCGGCAACTCGGTTGGACCTTTCCTGGTCCAATAGGGTTGACGGGACTTTCCAAAGTTTTTAATCTGAGGCCAAGTCCGTTTGGCGCGACAGTCCATCAGCATTCCCGTTTTGCTTGCCTGGGCGATAATGAATAGTAAAGTCATAGTCAATCCCTATGGACCACTGCAGCAAGGGATTAATGTGGGGACACTTCGGGGGTCCCGATGGGGTCTGCCAGCATAGAGGAGGGTTCAATTTAGGTGTCGCGGTCAGGATTGCCAATAGTGTGCTGCGGCCCCTTTAAGGAGCCGCGACTGGGAATTTTAAACTTTTAAATGCAGCGGGGCCTGATCTATGCAGATCAGGGACCCCTGCTGCAAGGGGTTAATGTGGGGACACTTGGGGGGTCCCGATGGGGACCTCCAGCATAGAGAGGGGTTAATTTTAGGTGCCGCGCCCAGGATTGCCAATAGTGTGCTGCGGGCCCTTTAAGGAGCAAAGGGAATTTCAAACTTTTAAATGCAGCGGGGGCCTGATCTATGCCGATTGGGGATCCCGCTGCAAGGGGTTAATGTGGGGGGGGTGGTGCAGAGGCCCTGATAGGGACACCTGCAGCATGGGGATGTGTATAGGGAGCAGGGGGGGGCATCACACGGCTGTCTCGGGCTGCTCCGAGGCAGCACGTAGAGGCTTTAGGATCCCTTGCTACCACTTTTTGTCCCTGTAGGGATTCTTCAGAGGTGCGAGATTCACCTCATAGATTTAAGTCTGCATTTTACTCCGTAGCTCTCGGAGCCTATTCTCTGCCATTTTTCGGAGTCATCTCGCAAAGCAGGCTGCGAGGGAAGTATTGGGGAATCGTTCCTTGCAAATAGCAAAAAACTGCCTTTTGCGAGGACCGAGAGAACTACGAGGGCTAATTTAATGAGGCTATTAGACTTAAAGCAACCACAATATCATTGTACATTTTTCTATAGTGGATCATTCCTGAGAAACAATGCCCCACAGTGTTGTTCTTAATTAGATCCTCTCCCTTATAAAACACAGAGCTGCAAATTAGCAAACTGAGACTGAGGCATTAGAAAAAAAAATTACTGTATTTCTCAGAAATTATTTACTTCAGAGAAAACAGGCTAGTATAACCAGTTTTTTTATTCTTTTTGGGGAGAAAACAACTTCTTGTTGGGCTGACAGTGTCTGTTTAAAATGCACTTAGTATAACATTTCTTAAAGGGAAATGTAAAGATTTGTTTTCTTTGATGTATCTGAAAGAGGTTATTTGATAATGTGTCACTGTGTGTTTTCTTTTTTTAAATAAATGTCTCAGAGCACCGAAACTTTGAAGCATAATTACTTCTATTTTTTTATCCTCTGCCAGCCAATGAGATCTACAGATTAAAGTATGCTATCTGCATTAGTTAGTTTCAGTGAAGTTTAACATTTTTTCATGCAAAAAACATCTTTTGTAATGTTTAAAACATGATCTTTAAATGCTGAAAAACGGTTGCATTCAATATGCCTTTAATCCTGTGTGTAACTGGGAGCTCCATCTAGTGGGCAAAAAATATACAGACCAAGATCCCTTTCTAGTGGTCTATGAGTTTATGTATCATTTCTATAATGCCGACAACCAAATATACATATATTTTCACAATGCCACAGTGAGTAACAGTTTGTTTGGTCTAGCATTATAAGCAACTTGATGTAGATTTTCATAATATAACATTATTTACTTTTTTTCAAAACAAATGCCGGAAATGCACTCTAGAAAAGACAATGTTAAATATCATGCCCTGGTACCAACTCAAGGCGCAGTCTCCCAAGTTTTAGCCCACTTGTGCTGGGGCAAATTAAAGGACCACTGCACACTGAATAAAATACATATGTTTGACAACTTTAAGCCTAAATAAGAGCATAATTAATCAGGAAAAAATCAAAACATAGTTTTAATGAGAAAAAAATTATGCCTCTGCAGGACCCTGCAGGGGTCAATGATTCACTGGTGGAAGATGTGTTCATGAGTGGGCATTTATATTTCTGGAAAGTTGCGGTTGTATTGAATTATACAAGATACCTGCTATCAGTGAGGGGGAGGTCAATTTCAATCTTATTCCATTATCACACAAAGGCTCGGAATATCTGCCTGTTCCCTTCTCTACACATCTCTCTCCACTGATACAAACACCCAAATCATCTGGCTCTCGGATTTTCAGATTTTCCCACAAAAAATGTGTATCCATGGCTTATACAGCTGCTAATGATGCTAGTTTGGTATATACTTGACAAACAGGTCTTGCAAAAAAGATATTAGATTGGTTAAAATAGCACATGAAAAAATAAAAGGAGAGTAAGACAAACCCTAAAAAAAAAAAATATATATATATATATATATATATATATATATATATATATATATATATATATTAATGGAAAGAAGGTTAGGAAAGAAAATATTGGAATCTTATAATGTGAAATAGGGTGACTGATAAATATGACAGATAAGCTAAATACATTATTTTTCTCTGTAGACAATGAGACTGCCAATGTTTAGGACACTGCAACAAAATGTGATACCATCACCAAATAATTAGTTAAAGCAAGAAAAAGTCCAAAAGTGGCTTGAGAAAATAATTGTTAATGAAGCACCAGATCCTGATGGAAATACCTCCAACGGTAACATAATATCTATTTTTTTAAGACTCATTCTCCACAGGCTTGATATCAGAGGAGTGGAGTAAAGCAGCTGTGATTCATTTAAGAAGAGAGCAAGAGCAAATTCAGGGAGCTATAGACCAGTAAGCCTTGCTCCTGTAGAAAAGTTAATAAGGGACAGTATACAGGAATATGTCTATTTGAACAAGATAATAAGTAGGAGTCACCATTGATTTATGAAGGATAGGACATGTCAAACAAATCAGTAGATTTGAATTTTGCAAATGCTTTTGATAAAGTGCCGTATGGCAGGCTATTGTGCAAAGTAAGGGATACTGGAATTGCAGAAAATATTTGCACATGGATTGAGAACTGATTAAGACACAGAAAACAAAGGGTTGTTGTAAAATGAACATACTTAGATTGGACCAATGTGGTAAGTGGGGTTCAACAGCGTTTAGGGTTAGGTCACTGTTCAATGTTTTAATTACAGGTTGTAACAGTACAAAATATGGAAAATGTGTGAATACTTGAGCAAGCAACTGTATGTTGAATAAACATTTTTATATAACTTAACATTTGATTTCCTGAGAATTGTGAGTATTATATATTGATTTTGGCTGCTTCCATTATCTCAGCAACATACCCAAACCACACATTATACTGAGCATATTATGTTTGTTTAGTCAAATGTAATCTTTTATATCTCAAAACAATTATGTCATGCCCAGAAGGGCCCACCACCGAACATTTGGAACTATGGCCTACTGTGGGCCCTGAGGGGGGCCTGGTATCTGAATCATGGACTCAGCCTGTATGATTGCTAATATTTCAATGAACAGGAGACTTGTTTTAAGGACTGTGGCAATTTGTTTTTCATTTATGTGTCCTGTTTAAATAAATTATGTGTACTCTAAATTTATTTGGAATAGTTTGTGTGCAGGTGGTGGTCAGAACATACTAGGACATGCCACTGTTATGCCAAGCCCCTTTAAAAATAAACATTTTGTATCTATTAACGTTATAATGTTTACAAGAGTGACCTGATGTAGTAGTGGTAATGTTTGTAATGTTTTATCTTTACTAGTTGGACAATAATTGTCCAAACATTATTTTAAAACTGACTAAATGTGAATGCATTGTTGTTCTTTGGAAATAAGAATTTGGGATGGTGGAAGAGGCCTTCATATTGTCATGTTCCTGCTATAACTGTATTTAGCAAACCTCTACTCAGACACTATGGTGCCATGGACCATTTGTCACCTCCTTGCAAGGTCAGTTCATGAATTTTTAGATCAGAAGATGGCTCGCTAAATACCCCCTAACGAGTATGGAAAGCAGGAAAGAGAGCAAATGTTTAAATCTCTTAGAATTTCAGACAGGAGGTAATTAATAACCATGACATCATGCTTGTAATGGGACAGTTAATACTTTGTTTTTTGGACTTTTTTAAACATGTGTGGTGTGTGAAAATAAAGGGAGTCAGTTCAAGCACTAAAACAGGGAGCATGTGTATGTCTTGTATCCTACCTAAAGGGATCTGATTTTTCCTGCCTCTCCATGAATGATGTCCTGATCTGAATTGGCATGCTGGGCACTGAAAGATTAAACCCCAAATGTACAACTTAGAAGGATTCCTGTAACAGGAAGGAGAGAATTGGGCTATGGTGGCCCCTCGTCTCAGTGTCGTGACAAATTATGTACCATTTTACTGTCTAACTATGTAAAGTCGCTTGAATAACGATGCTATGTAAATAAATTAAATAAATATTTACTAATTTTCTCAATAAAATTATTTGAAAAAAATCAAGAGTGTTGTTGGATGGCTTGTATATTTTCATTGACATATTTCTTATGAACTTATCTGGAGATTTAGAGTACCTTGGGTGGTCTCTGTCTCCACCATGTGGTAGATCTATTCATAGCAAAGCTTATTAATACCAGTAATACATGCTATTTATATTTACATAATAATAATGTATGTATATATATATATATATGTGTGTGTGTGTGTATATATATATATATATATATATATATATACATAGACATGACTGGTGAAGAGAGAGATCTGTATCTTTTCATACAGATGGTGAAGACACCAACTAAAATGTATCAGTATATCAAGGAGAGTCTGGAGAATAGGATTGGCGACTGTGTTATATGATAGGTCCAGGAGAATTTCTAGGCAGAAATGATTTTCAACTTGGCATTGAACATGTAATTTCTTACTTTGATGAGAGCAGTCTCAATGGAATGACAAGAAGCAAGACAGATTGCAGAGCATCACAAACAGAGTTGGCAATTGTAATGGCTTAATCAGCTGTAAACTAGCCTCTTTAGTAGTTTTGAAGCCAGTGTGAGAAGGGAGATATTACAGTAGTTAGAGCAGGGGTTCTCAACAAGGAGGGAATTCCCCCTAAGGGGGGATTTTAGGAATTCAGGTGGATTAAAGACATGTGTGCACGTTTATTGTATACACAAATATGTTTTTTGGTTCAGTATTTTTTGCTCAAATTGTTGCCAGTGTTTGTAAATTGTTGGTTTCGTCTACACAGAGCACTCTGTGCACCTAGCTTGTACAATCCCTTGATCATAGACCAGCAACCAGCAGATTGCATTAGTGCCCGAGACAGTAAATATATTCATTGACTATGCACATGTTTTCATTTGGTACTCATCTGATCATTTTTATTCATTAACCAGTGTAATAATTCAATATGTTTTTTTTTTGCCACATTGAACTATTTGCTAATAAGCTGACTCAAAGCATGTATTATTTCCCTTACAATTCGACGCCATCATGTCAATGCTCCTGCTAAAAACATGCAAGGCTAACATTCAGTTAATAGTAAATCGACAGTTGATTAAATATATGCATCTGTTTTCGTAACATAGAAATATTCAACTTGTTTGACTTTTTCTTGATTTTAATTCATGGAATTTGGAGCCCATCATAGGCGCCAAAAATAGAGGATACAATGATTAATTTATTAAATATGGATTCACATCCATTATCATCAAAGGAGGAGAAAGGGCTCAATATGTTATTTGTAACAAAGCTTTATCAAATGATTCTATGACATCAACGAAATTGAAGCAAGATTTGCAGAATGCTCATCCTCAACACAAGGTCAAGGACAACAGCTTTTTTCAACATAATGGAAATGCTCTCATAAGAAATAAAACTGGAATCAACAAGAAACGAACAACAAGTTTACTGAAGCTTCTTATGTTGTAGCACTGGATATAGCAAAACAGAAAAAAACACATACATTTGGGAAAACTTTGATAAATCCTTGTGCTCCCAAAATGGAGGAAATTGTGTTGAGAAATGGATTGGAGAAATAAACTATCAGCAGTTTCACTATCAAACAGTACTGTACAGAGAAGAATAAGCAAAATGTCTGTTAACATGAAAGTCATGCAGGAAATCAAGTCTGCAGCATTTGGCTTATTTTAAGTTGAATGTGATGAATCAACTGATGTGCCATTGTATTCCCAGGTGCTGGTGTTTGCAAGATATGTTCACTCAGCTTTATTTAAAGAGGAGTTCCTTTTCTGTTCTCCTCTTGAAACAACTACCAATACCTCAGATATTTTTGAAAAAATGTCATCTTTCTTTGAATTAGAAAATCTTTTGTGGGATAATATTTATTGGTGACAAAATATGGATTTCAAGTTAGAGCTCCAAAAGTTAAAGGCATCACTGTATATTCCATCGTCATGCATTGGCCTCAAAAACAGCTTAGAGATTAGCTCCAATTTGAATTTCCGGGTAAAATGATTTTTTTTTGCATGTTTGGATTATGAAGAATGGATTAGGCGTCTTGCTTGTTTGGTTGACATTCTTGAGCAGCTGAATAAACTGAATCTTTAGATGCAAGAAAGGAACACAGCATCATAAAAAGTAATGATTCCATGAGAGCTTCCATGAGCAAACTGAAAAATTGGAGGAGAAAAGTTCTTGTTGCTGGTGATGACAAACAAGTGCTTCCAGAATTTGCAAAAAATGAAATTGTGCAGCTTTTGACAACACTAGAAAATTAATTAAGCAGATTATTTTTTCTGAACGCAGTGTTGAGGAATTGGACTTAGTGAGAAATGCATTCAGTTGATGAACTAATTTTGCAGCAAGAAATATGTTCAGTGATAAATCAAGCATAGAATTTTGGCTCTTGATGTGTGTGGTTCCTATCCAAAAGTGGCAGAAATAGCTATCCATTTGTGTTGACATATATTTGTCAGGATTTTCAACTCTGTTGCAAGGTGAAACAAAGCTGCAAAATATATTGGAGGATGAAAATTACCTTAATTTCAAGCACGCCTCTGTGTATCCAAAAATTGGTAAAGAAAACACAATCACAGAATTCTGTGAATAACAATACCTGTCATTCTATTGAACTTCTTGATTATTGAAGTATTCTTAAGATTAGTTTGTTAAATAATTAGTTATGAATATAAAAAACTACTTTTATTCAAGTCTTAAAATCCATCTGTATTTTCTACTGCTATTAAATTTGTTAACTCCACTATAAAAATAATCCAAATAAATGTATATCACATATTAAAGTTGTCAAACTGCGAGTCTTCATCACGCTTTGCGAGTTTTGGCCGCAAATGGGGACCTTGCGAAGCTAGGGCCGCATTTGCGGAGGTGGAGGCTCCCATGTCAGCTGCTCTACGCCGCCTCACGAGCAGTAAAAAACAACCCAGAAAAGTGGTACTTTGGGGGGGAAAAAACAAGCGTGGAACTTACAAAAAAAAACAATAACGCGGAATGAGGAAATACGGACTTAGACAAAAAAAAGTCACAAAAATACTAAGTAAACGTCCGAAACGCGTACATTAAAAAACACCAAAAACACAGAAAAATAACAACAAAACATAGAAATAAAATCACACACAGCACGGGGGGACAGCCAGGACATCTGGGGGTGAGGTTGCACGCAAATTAAAATCGAATTTAAGGAGTTTCGGCACTTGAAAATCGGCTAAGCAAGAAAAAAATGGTGGACGAAAGAAATTAAAACGAGGTCAAAAGACACAGAGCTGCAAAAATAACCGTCAGGCACGTACAAGTTAGCCAGTAACGTAGCAGATATAAAATATACCATTACAACGGAGGAAAAATGCTTGCCAGCAAAGTAACACATAGAAAAAAGATGCCATTTTACAACACTAACTTACAACTCATAACATTAGGATTCTAAAATGGAGCTTTAAACACACGATTGTCCTCAGGCACGCAGCCTATTAACACTGCACACTTGCCACATTGCTGACACTTTCTCCTCAGATGATCAACAGTCCAACTGTACATTTTCAAATGTAGGAAAATCCAAATAGATTGTTAGCTCTTCAGGATATTGATTGCTGCATAATAAATATAAATAGGTAAAGTATATTCATTTATTAGTTCATATTACTTTAATTCACTGTACTCAAATTTTTTTCCCATTTTACACTGTACTTATATATCTGTGTTCGCGATGAGCTCCAAAGGTGACATTGCAAAGCCGGACAATTAAAGTACATGAGGGGATAGGCTCACAATGAGTGCCAAAGGTCCACAGAGGAGCAAAAGCCTTACATTGTGTGGCAAACAGCTTTGCCATGGCATAAAATTGTACTGCCCCGTAATTTTTTACAGGCAAGCCACTAGTTTAATTATAAAGAAAGAAAGAATAATTGTAATGTCTTCCAAATAATGCTGCAGTAAAAAAATATATACACTAATAAACACATATAACATTTTTATCAGGGTTCTCTGAAACTTATGAAACTGTGTACATTGCGGTGAAACGGTTCCGTCGGTACACTCTCATAAGAAGTCATATGTGCCTGGCTCTTCATCTGTGCAGTGTTTTGACTAATTGATACTATTACAGATTGAAGTCCTGGTATACCTGCAGGTATAGTAGTAAGGGGCTATTTGCAACATAAGACTCTGATAAACTAAATATATATTTATTTAAATGCCACTTTTATTGTTGCTTTATCAAATATATCCCCTGATTGCATTTTGCACTTTATATTTATAGTGCCCTTTATATATTTATTATAATCTATATATGTTTTTTAGCGTATATACTTTTTTACTGCGGCATTATTTGCAAGACATTAAAATTTAAATTATTCTTTCTTTATAATTATCTAATGTGGGTGCTAAGCTCCATTTTTCATTTATTTTATGTTTTTTATCTAAATGGATATGTACTAATATAGAAAATAAAATAAAGATTTTCAATATGAAATACATAGAGCACGATTCAATTGAGGCTGTAAATGAATTTACTATTCATTGACGTTTTTTGCGGGCTCCGAACAGGTTACGGGTTATGGCCTTGAAATACTTGTGGTTTTTAAACCTGAAACTCACAGCCTCCCATAGCCTTTGATTTTTCACGGCCGCAAGAGTTCTGATCGCTAAAATCGCAAAATTCAATTGCAAAAATCTTTCAAAATCGCACCCGCAGTCAAGCCCGCCAAAGGCGAAAGTGTGGGGCCAAAGCTTACGGCTTCCAAATAGTATCTGCAAAGGGTATAGAGATTAGTTTGGAACACTGCAAAACACAATAAAAACACACCAATGGACTTTAAAACATGGGGAAAGCAATGGAAGGCATACAATTACTTGCACAACAACTCCTAACTGCCAAATACTGAAGAGAAAAAAAATGTTATTCCGCACAGGTTGTAATAGTCATGCATATGCCAATATGAAAAGCCATGCTACAAGATGCTAAAAGCTATTAAAGACACACTCTCTGATTAAGTTGCAACACAAATACATGGACATTGCTGACATATTAACCCTTTCTTACTCTATGGACCCTAAAAATACAAAGATAATCTCATATACATCTCACTCATCACATCTACATTAGGAAAACAAATTGGGGCCAAATTACAATGCCACATCACATATATCAAGTACACATTGGGTTGTTCAGCCCTCTGTTATTTTCGACTCTCTGTGACCTTATGGACTACAGCACACCTACTTATGTCTCTGTCTGGGCTTATCCACAAGGTTTGCATGCCAAAGATACTGGAGTGGGTTGACAGTTCCTTCTCTAGTGGACTATGATTTGTCTGACCTCTTTGCTATGCCCCGCCCACCTACAGTGGCCCTACATGGTATAGCTCATAGTTTCATTCAAGTACACAAGCCCCTTCACCACCACCACTTAGCAATCCAGAAGGGGAGAAGGGGAAAATACACCACACTAATCTACTCTAACCCATTAGGAATGGCTGCAAATATAGAGGCTGTGCAGAGGCACATAGAGCGGCAGCCAACTCACCTTCATCAGGGATATTCTCTGCTAGGCCCATTCTGGAAAGTCCCACGCCATTGCTGGTGGCCATGTGCCAAGATGTATACTCATTATCATTTGGTGACCTCACATTAAGTGTTTTGCTATCAATCAATTCACATTATCACCTGACATATTCTTCTCTGCCCTTCAGGGGAATGTTTATTCTCCACAGTATCACAATTGCACCTGTCATGTTTATACTCCACAGTATCACAATTAAACCATATATATAATATATGTATTATATGATATCTTATTTTAGGCTAATGATTATTCTTATTCTTATATGCATCAATCTATTGCATAGTAACTAGTGCTCATTAATTTACAGATATAGAAATGTGACACAAATGTAATGTATGTGGATGTCCCAAAACCCAAACCATTGAAAACACTTACACAGTGAGAACGGTATAACAAAGCTTTATTTCAGACACAGAGCACAATCAGAAATGGACAAGACTGTGCATTCATATCATGGGTGTGGTGTGGGCAGATCCCGGAAGGGCAAGAGGTTGAGTTTGGGAAAAAGGGGATACCTAAATGGGGTAATGTCATAGTCTAGAATAAGCATGATGAATAGCACCTACCAGGGTCATGTGTGGTCACTACACCACTGCAACCAGAATCTGAGGGGGGGGGGGGGGGTTTATCAGAAATCACTCGATTTAATTGAAGAAACCAGTCATGTACAAAGCACTGACAACATTTCTATATCTGCTCAATTAAACAGATGAACATAATCGTAGATAATGACATACAGATCTATTCCACAAACAGTGTGTTTTCAGATATTAAGGAATAATTAGAAATTGATGAACAAAATCTGTGACACAGAAAGAGGAGGTTGAGGAAAATGCCTTTGTGGTCGAAGAAATATTCAACATAGCCATATGTGTACACACTCTTTAGCCAGCCAATAGTAGGTCAACATTAATACTAAATAATGTTCATTGAGGAGTGGGAATGAGGAGGACTTAGGGCAGTGGTTCTCAATTTTCTCCTCAGGAGCCATCAGACAGGCCATGATTTATGTGAAACTTGGGAACCAAAAGTGAGGCAACTAGTATTCAACAGGTGATGGTGCCTCAAATTACTTCACATCTGTATTCACGCAGTGTTTCACCTAAATCATGGTTTGTGTGGTGGGTCCTGGGGAGAGGTTTGACAACCACTGACCTATCCAACTGGGGTGTGTGTGTAGCAGCTGACATTGGTGGTAAGGGGTGAGATGAGGAGGTTGCAGGCTCTGATTGCGGCGGGGGTGGAGAGTGTTGACGTGGGCTTCCATCAACTTCACTAGCCGCACCAAGTGATGTGTCTGGGCTTGTCTGTCCCTATGAGCCATTTGTTCATACCTCTCCATCCTTAGATTATGCCTCCTCACCTCACCATATATTGCTCTGATGCTTTCGACCTGCTCAGTACCAATATCCTTCTGCATGTGAAGCAGAGCTGTCAGCAGTTGCACTGATATATTGTCACGCTCATCAGCCATGAAGCTGTGCTGAAAGATTTCCCTCAAGGTGCCTTGTGAGGGGCTGTGAGTTCTGTCTCCAGACAAAGTTGGACTGTGGATGTGCTGTGGTGATGGTGTTACCATTAGAAACAGTGTTGCCAATGGAAATGGTTTTGACAATGGAGATGGTGTCACCTGTAGGGATGTATTGGCAACAACTGCTGGGACAACAACTGCTGCGGCATCATCTGTTGGGACAACATCTGTTGTGGCCCGGTCAGGAGTAGGAGAGAATTGGGATCCAGCCAACGCTGTTGCATTTGCATTTCAATTGCATTTCACCAGGTGGCAGTAGTGGGCCTGTTAAATGTGTGGTCCCCAGGACCTAGACATCCCTGCAGGTGGTTGCTGGCTCAATTACATTTGAGTAGTTTGAAAGGGCTGGGAACGTGCCTGTGATGCATGTGAGGGCCTGGGGGTGTTCCCCACAATGGTCTTCCTCCAGCATTATTATTATTATTATTATTATTATTATTATTATTATTATTATTATTATTATTATTATAGTTTATTTATAACGCGCCAACATATTCCTAAGCGCTGTACATAAATAAGGTTCACACAGTGATAAATACATATTAACATTTAGCAAAGGAAGGAGGGGCCTATCTTTGAGCTAGGAATCCAATGTCCATGGTGAATTGCCAAAGTACTTAGGATAGAAACTCACAGACTTACAATCTAAGGGATAGTGAGTGGTAAAAGAGGGAGAGAGAGGTGATAAGTGTGTTAGGGTGGAAGGTGATACGCTTCTTTAAAGAGATGCGTTTTCAGTGAGGTTTTAAATGTTTTGAAGCAAGGAGATAATCTGGTGGAGCGAAGCAAGGAGTTCCAGAGACTAGGGGCAGCACGAGTAAAGTCCTGGAGGCGGGAGTGAGAGGAGGTGACAAGAGTTGTAGAAATAAGAAGGTCATTAGCAGAACAAAGAGGGCGGGTCTGGGAGTTTTTGGAGATGAGAGCAGAGATGTAAGGGGGAGTATTATTATTAGGGGCTTTGTAAGTTAGGGTCATGATTTTACATTTTATTCTTGAGGCTAAGGGAAGCCAGTGGAGTGATTGACAGAGAGGTGATGCCGACACTGAACGTTGTGTACGGAAGATGAGTCTAGCAGAGGCATTCATAATGGATTGAAGTGGAGACAGTGGGGTGGTAGGTAGGCCAACAAGAAGCGAGTTGCAGTAGTCTAGTCGAGAGATGATGAGAGAGTGTATAACGATTTTAGTTGTGTCTTGTGTAAGATAGTTACGAATTCTGGAGATGTTTTTTAGATGGAGAAGACAAGATTTATTTAGTGATTGTATGTGAGGGATGAAAGACAGAGCCGGGTCCAGTAGAACTCCAAGACAACGGGCTTGGGAGGAGGGGGTGATGATTTTGTTGTTGACAGTGAGAGAGATGTGAGGAATTGACTATGTGGGAGAGGGAGGGAAGATTAGGAGTTCAGTTTTAGACATGTTGTTTAGACCTGCGTTAATGATTGCGGTTCCTTTGGTTGAGCCACCGGCAGAGGCTTAGACCTCTGCATCCAGGATATGCCTCCTGGGTACTGAAATGAGAGGACAATTGTATTAATTCTATAAACAATTGTTTTCTGTGTGTTTCAATATCCCTGTCATCATGGTCATTTGTAATTAGCTGTGGTGATTGCTTTCTGCAGATAAACATTGAGCTGTATCAATATATATATAGCTGGTGCAGTGTGCCATCTGCAGTTCTTTAGGACACGTGCTCATCTGAATCTGCTGTGCAGTGTGTGAGACTGACCAATCTGTGACCAATTCTAATCAATGAATGTTAACATGCTTATGGGACAGGGAGGGAAGATTAGGAGTTCAGTTTTAGACATGTTGTTTAGACCTGCGTTAATGATTGCGGTTCCTTTGGTTAAGCCACCGGCAGAGGCTTAGACCTCTGCATCCAGGATATGCCTCCTGGGTACTGAAATGAGAGGACAATTGTATTAATTCTATAAACAATTGTTTTCTGTGTGTTTCTATATCCCTGTCATCATGGTCATTTGTAATTAGCTGTGGTGATTGCTTTCTGCAGATAAACATTGAGCTGTATCAATATATATATAGCTGGTGCAGTGTGCCATCTGCAGTTCTTTAGGACACATGCTCATCTGAATCTGCTGTGCAGTGTGTGAGACTGACCAATCTGTGACCAATTCTAATCAATGAATGTTAACATGCTTATGGGACATGGTCCAGGTTAGGCTAGTACATGACACGCACATGCAGTCCTTCGGGGTCTATATTTGCTACAGTGTGCACATTCATATATGTACTCTCTTTTGGATGTAAAATCAATGTTGATCTACAGCTATACCTCTTTAAATGCTGGGGATAGCTTCCAAGCAGTAGGAGTGTTAAGAGACACAGCTTTAAACAGTGCATTTTAACATGGGGAAGATAGGGATAGGGGAACTCACAATAATAAATAGAAAATTGCAATTGATATTTAAACTGTTTTGTTTTATTTGAACTTTGAACAAACAGCAAACATAACACTAACATAAAGGTAACAGGCAGGTATTGGACAGACATTTCATTGATAACAATTATTACATATTATAATTGTCCAACTATGATTCGTCGTCACACTGTTTGTGTAGTACGTACGACTTAGTAGCGAAGCGAGACGTTAAACCGTAGCACTTAGGCAATGAGCGTTAAACACGTCACACGCATGACTTAGGAAAAAAAAACACCTCAGAACCAACCTTAACATAACAAACACCCACACGCACTAAAAATACGACTATAACGGCCGACCCGCGCACAACTAAAAACAGTAAAAACACACCAAATACTCACAAAAACTACATAAAAAGCTTACCCATAGCAAGGGGGGGGCACCCAGGAACTCTGAAAGTGAAGTTACACCTCCATTTAAGTCCAAATTCCCGAGTTCAGACACACGAAAATCCACTAAGCGAGAGAAAAAATGGCCGCCGAAAAAAATGAAAACGATACTCACAGCCCAGCCACGTACAACTTACCCAAGAAGGGATCCGAGATAAGCTCGGAAACCCGCATTAACCCCAGGGGATCCGAGATAAGCTTGGAGCCCTGCATTAACCCCATATTAACCATCGCAGTGGGGGTCCCGATTGCACATGATCGGGAGCCCCGCTGCAATGAAAATTCTAAATTCCTGCGTTACAGGTCCTTAAAGGACCATAAAGGTCCTTAGAGGACCCGTTGTAAAAGAAAACAAATATACACTATCACCCCGTCAATCATGGGGGTCAATACAGACCCCCATAAACCCCTGATTAACCCTGTCACTCATGGGGGTCAATATAGACCCCCATAAGACCCTCATTAACCCTGTCACTCATGGGGGTCAATATAGACCCCAATAAGCCCTTCGTTAACCCTGTCACACATGGGGGTAAATACAAACCCCCATAAGCACTTCATTATCCCCCTCACTCATGGGGGTCCATACAGACCCTCATAAGCCTCTATTTAACCCCATCAGTCCCATAAGGGTATATTAAGACCATTATGGGCCTGTTACAACACTACATTAACCACATAAGTGCCATGATGGTCCTCAAGGACCATCATGACACTAAGTATAACCACTACACTGCACTATGCCCCCCCCAATAAAACATTAAATATCAACTAAACACCCTCTACACTAACCTATTAACACCTACCCCCTAATAACTCCCACCACTCTAATTACAGAAAATAAAAAAGCCTAAAGTCACACAAAAACAAAAACAAATCTACATTACATAAAATAAAAAACCTAACTCACAAAAAAGATCTACATTACAGAAAATAAAAGAACCTAAGTCACAAAAAATAAAAAAAGGAACATTACAGAAAATAAAAAAAAACATTACAATCCCCCCCACCCCCTCACTACAAAAAAAAAATTACACACCTGAAATGGAAATACATACAATACAAATACATACAATACAAAGACAATACAATACAAATACATACAATACAATACACCCCTATCTAATATACATCCCCCAATCTATCTAAATAAATACCACAATTTAATATACAATACATGCTATGCTATCTATATAAAACACATACCCCTAGCTAACATACAGTAAATGCTATCTATATATAAAACAATCTAATTCTAAGCTAAAATAAAATAATTAAGGCCACTTACCTTTGCAGATGTCCATTGAGATCAGCCACCTACGGGAAAAAAATAAAATAAATTAGTGCAACACGTTTACAGTACATAAATAAACATTCTTTAAATTCTAAATATTCTACTCACCTTTCCGGCATGTCCCGTCCTTATTCTTTTAACCTTCTTCGGAGCGGCACCTGTTAAAAAAAACATAACATTAATACACATACATAAAAATAAAATAAAGATAATCTACATTCTACTTACCTCCCCGCGATGTCTCCGGCCTCCTCCGGATCTTTTTCTGCCCAGCCCTGTATAAAAAAAAAAAAAATATATATATATATATATACTTACATCCGCACTCACGGACATCCCCAATGCTAATGAGGCTCCCGGAGCCTTTTCCGGAAGAAAATAGGCAATGGCACCTTCTGATTGGTTGAAAACGCTGTCTATCAAATTCACCCAATCAGGAGGCGCCAATGTGTGAACCAATCAGAAAGGGATACACCCTAAATTCCCACTCTGATTGGATAATGCCCCTGTCAATCTTTATTTAAACCAATCACAAGGCGCAGATGCCTTCAGCCAATCACAATGGAATACACCCCCAAAGGGTGATTGGTTGGAGTATCTGCGCATTCTGATTGGTTGCACTGACAATAGCCAATCACAATGGAATACACCCCTACGTACTGATTGCTGAAGGATTTGTGCATTCTCATTGGCTATTGTTAATATCAATCAATATTACAGCCAATGGGAAGGCGCAGATGTCTTCACCAATCAGTATGTGGGGGTATATTCCATTGTGATTGGCTAATGGCAATAAAGCCTTAGGATTGGTTCAAATAAAGATTGACAGGTGTGTTATCCAATCAGCGTGGTATTTTGGGGTGTATATTTTTTTCATTGGTTCACAATTGGGGTCTTCTCATTGGCTGAATTTGATAGACAGCCTTTTCAGCCAATCAGAAGGCGCCATTGCCAATTTTTTTCTGGAACACTCCGTAGGAAGCTCATTAGCGTCGGAGACATCCGCCAGGGCGGATGTGTGTCGTTTTGTTTGTTTTTTTTGTTTTTTTGTTTTTTATGCGCAAATACTTCCGGAGCAGAACAACAGGAGGCCGGAGACATCGCGGGGAGATAAGTATAATGTAGATTGGGTTTATTTCACTTTGTTTTAGGTTTATGTATCTGTGCTAATGTTATGTTTTTTTTTAACAGGAGCAGCGCCGCAGAGGCAAACATGGAGGAGGACGTGACATGCTGGGATGGGACATGCTGGAACGGGACATGCTGGAAAGGTGAGTATAATATTTCGAATATTTAGAATGTTTATTTATTTCATGTAAACGTGTTGTATTAATTTTTTTAATCTTTTTTACCCTAGGTTGGTGATCTGAAGAAACATCTCAAAGGTAAGTGGTCTTAATTATTTTATTGTAGCTTAGAATTAGGGTTGCTATATATAGATAGCATGTATTGTATATTAGATAGATAGGGGGATGTATAGTATATAGATAGTATTTATTGTATATTACATAGATAGATAGGGGGATATATTATTAGATATTATTGTATATTAGATAGTGGGATGTATATTACATTACATAGTGGGATGTATATTACATAGTGGGATGTATATTAGATAGGGGTGTATTGTATTGTATTTAATTGTATTGTATTGTATTTAATTGTATTGTATTGTATTATATGTATTTCCTTTTCAGGTGTGTAATTTTTTTTTTAAATGTAGTGGGGGGGGTTGTAATGTATTTTTTTATTTTCTGTAATGTTCCTTTTTTATTTTTTGTGACAGGTTTTTTTTTTGTTCTGTAATGTACATTTTTTATTTTTGGTGATTTTAGTTTTTTTTTATTTTACGTAATGTAGATTTCTGCTTTTTGATGAATTTAGTTAGTTGAGGCACACAGTACACTCACATTGTGTGACAAACAGCATTTCAACACTTTCTTTTATTGACCGTCATTTTTTGACGAGCAAGTCGCTAGTGATAATAATATGTTTGCTTCCTGGATGTACATGGTTATTGCTGCTCCATATATCTGTAGTCATAACCAGAGATCTTACAGAGCTATTTATGTCAGTTATCTATGTGTGTGGCGTTCATGTGTGTGCATATGAGAGTGTAATGGTGCATATGATACTCACATTGCAGGGTTTCCTGAAAGCCAGTGTCCAGCTGTCCTGGGAGGCCCACTACTGCCGATGGCTCCAACGACTCCTTAATAGTATGCTCCCATCCACAATACTGTAGGTGATGTTGAGTGGTGGGCCACCACCGGTTCCACAGGCTGCTTTGGCCTCCGCTACTATCTTCTTCTTGACCTTCATCATATCAGTGTTTAACAGACTTGACATCCCTGTTTGCAACCCCTAGTGATGCAACAGCTGCAGTAACCTCATCACAGGCATATGTCTTATCACCATGCTTCACATCCCTCCCACCATGAATGATGCTACAACGGGCTTCGACTTCCCTGAGGACGGTTTCTGTCTCCTCTAGGCTATAATTGTGGGCCCTCTGCTTTGGCAAAACCTCTTGCCATCCATGTTGTGCCTGGGGTTACAGGCCTCCCTGTTCTCACCCTGGGGCCTGCCCCTCATCCCCACTACCTCCCCCCACCAGGGATCAGGCCCCTAACCCTCTGCTCCTAGACCTTGTGTGCCTACATCTGGGGGCACATCCCTCCCCCTCCTGCTCTCCTACACCTGTACCTCCCCTCCCTGACTAGCTTCCTCCTCTCCCTCTCTACATACCTCGACCTCTCCTCCCTCTCCTCTCGTGTTCTCCTCTCTCCTCACTCTTCACCTCCTCCTGTGTTTCTCTCTCTCCCTAACACCCTCTATTTCTCTCTTAAGCAGTCTCACTCACGCTCTCTCTCTATCACATACACAAACACATATACACATATACATTCAGTATCTCACAAAAGGGAGTACACCCCCTCATTTTTGTAATTAATCTATTACTAGCGACTTGCCCGTCAAAAATGATGGGGCAATAAAAAAGTGTTGAAATGCTGTTTGTGAGTGTACTGTGTGCCTCAACTATATAGACACTTATAGCCCACTAATGAACACATGTAATAACACTATAAGTGCCATGAGGGTCATCCAGGACCCTCATGGCACAAAGTGTAATCACTACACCATTTTAAGCCAGTTTCTTAACATAAGCCTCTATTTAACCCCATTAGTCCCATAAGGGTATTTAAAGACCCTCATGGGACAGTTAGAAGCCTAACATTACCCCGTAAGTGCTATGAGGGTTCTCCAGTACCCTCAAGACACTAAGTACAAACACTACACTGCACTAAACCCACCCCAATAAACCATTAAATCTAAACTAACACCCCTGTACACTAACCTATTAACAACTACACTACCTACCTACACTACCTACCTACCCCCTAATAAACCCCCCACCACTCTAATTACAGAAAATAAATAATCTAAGTCACAAAACATAAAAAAACTACCTTACAGAAAATAAAAAAACCTAAGTCACAAAAATAAAAAAATCTACATTACAGAAAAAAAATACATTACACCCCACCCTCTCCACTACAGAAAATTACACACCTGAAAAGGAAATGCATATAGAATACATACAATACAATACAAATACAATACCCCCTATGTATCTAACATACAATCAACCCTATCTATTTAAAATACATCTCCAATCTATCTAATATACAATAAATCCTAACTATCTAAAATACATACCCCTATCTAACAAACAATAAATACTATCTATCTAAAATACATACCCCTATCTAACATACAATAAATACTATATAATATACAATAAATCCTAACTATATAAAATACATACCCCTATCTAACATACAATAAATAATATCTATCTAAAATACACACCCCTATCTAACATAGATATATATATATACAATAAATCCTAACTATCTAAAATACATACCCCTATCTAACATACAATAAATGCTATCTACATACAGAAACCATCATTCTAACCTAAAATAAAATAATTAACTTAACCACTTACCTTTGCAGATGTCCCTTCAGATCACCAACCTAGGGGGAAAAAAATAAACATTAGTACAACACATTTACATACAATAAATAAACATTATAAACATTCTAAATTCTACTCACCTTTCCAGGATGTCCCCCTCCTTTTTTTTTTCTTCTCCGGCGTGGCCCCTGTTAAAAAAAAAATATTACATTAGTACAACATACATATAAACATAAAACAAAATAAAATAAACATTCAATATATATTGTACTTAACTCCCCGCGATGACCCGGCCTCCACCTCTTCTGTCCCGGGTTGGGCCCTGGAACAATCCTCGTTCAAAAAAAAAAACTAACGGAGATTCACACTCGCAGACCTCCCCGACACTAGTGAGCCTCCTAAACAGTTTCCCAGAAGAAAATTGTCAATGGCGGCTTCTGATTGGCTTAAAACACTGTCTATCAAATTGAGCCAATCAGAAGGTGCCAATGTGTGAGCCAATCAGAATGGGATACACCCCAAAATCTCACTCTGATTGGATAATGCACCTGTATTTATTTAAGACATCTGAGCCTTCTCATTGACTGTAATACTGATTGATATTGACAACAGCCAATCAGAAGGTGCAAATGCCTTCAGCCCATAACTCCGTGGGGGTGTATCTCATTGTGATTGGCTGTTGTCACTGCAACCAATCAGAATGTGCAGATGCCTCAAGCCAATCACCCTTTGGGGGTGTATCCTATTGTAATTAGCTGAAGGCATCTGCGCCTTGTGATCGGTTTAAATAAAGATTGACAGGTGCATTAGCCAATCAGAGTGGGATTTTGGGGTGTATCCCATTCTGATTGGCTGAATTTGATAGACAGCGTTTTCAGCCAATCAGAAGCCGCCAATGGCAATTTTCTTCTGGAAAACTCTGTAGGAGGCTCATTAGCGTTGGGCAGGTCTGCGAGTGTGGATCTCCGTTATTTATTTATTTTTTTAGAGCGCGGATTGTTCCAGGGCCCAGCCCAGGGCAGAAGAGGAGGAGGCCGGGGACATCGAGAGGGGAGGTAAGTACAATATATATTATGTTTATTTTATTTTGTTTTATGTTTATATGTATGTTGTACTAATGTAATGTTTTTTTTTTAACAGGGGCCACGCCGGAGAAGTAAAGAAGGACGGGGACATGCTGTAAAGGTGAGTAGAATATTTATAATGTTTATAATGTTTATTTATTGTATGTAAATGTGTTGTACTAATTTTTTTTCCCGAGGTTGGTGATCTGAAGGGACAATCTGCAAAGGTAAGTGGTCTTAATTATGTTATTTTAGGTTAGAATTAGGGTTTGTGTATGTAGATAGCATTTATTGTATGTTAGATAGGGGTATGTATTTTAGACAGATAGTATTTATTGTATGTAAGATAGGGGTATATATTTTAGATAGTTATGATTTATTGTATATTATATAGTATTTATTGTATGTTAGATAGGGGTATGTATTTTAGATAGTTATGATTTATGGTATATTATATAGTATTTATTGTATGTTAGATAGGGGTACAGTATGTGTTTTAGATAGATAGGATTGATTGATTGTATGTTAGATAGATAGGGGGTATTGTTTTTTATTTGTATTGTATTGTATGTATTCTATATATATTTCCTTTTAAGGTGTGTCATTTATTTTTTTTCTGTAGTGGGGGGGTTGAAATGTATTTTTTTATTTTCCATAATGTTCCTTTTTTTATTTTTGTGACTTAGGTTTTTTATTTTCTGTAATGTAGATATTAAATTTGTTGTGACTTAGGTTTTTTTTTTTCTGTAATGTAGATGTTTTATTTTTTGTTACTTAGTTTTTTTTATTTTCTGTAATTAGAGTGGTGGGGGTTATTAGGGGGTAGGTAGGTAGTGTAGGTAGGTAGTGTAGGTGTTAATAGGTTCGTGTAGACGGGGGTTAGTTTATATTTAATGGTTTATTGGGGGGTATAGTGCAGTGTAGTGTTTGTACTTAGTGTCCTGAGGGTCCTTGAGGACCGTCATGACACTTATGTGGTTAATGTTAGGGTTGTAACTGCCCCATAAGGGTCATAATATACCCTTATGGGAATGATGGGGTTAAATAGAGACTTATGAGGATCTGTATTGACCCCCATGAGTGACAGGGTTATTTATTCGCTTATGGTGGTCTGTATTGACCCCCATGAGTGAAAGGGTTAATTAGGGGTTTATGGGGCTCTGGATTGACCCTCATGAGTGACTGGGTTAATTAAGGGTTTATGGGGGACTGTATTGACCCCCATGAGTGACAAGGTTAATTAAGGGTTTATGGGGGGTCTGTATTGACCCCATGAGTGACAGAGTCAATTAATGTATTATGAGTGTCTGTATTGACCCCCATGAGTGCCAGGGTTTTTTTTTGGCCTATGGGGGTCTGTATTGACCCCCATGAGTGACAGGGATAATTATAGGTTTATGGGGGTCTCTGTTGACCCCCATGAGTGGCCGGGTTAATTATGTGCTTATGGGAGTCTATATTGACCCCCATGAGTGACAGGGTTAATTAGGGGCTTATGGGGTCTGTATTGACCCCCATGAGTGACACTGTTAATTAAGTGCTTATAGGGGTCTTTATTGACCCCCATGAGTGACAGGGTTATTTATTGGCTTATGGGGGGCGTAGGACTAAGCGCTGCGAGTTTAGAGGTGTGTGGGGTGGTGTTGTTCCTAAGTCATGCGCCATAAAGCCTCCACCTTCCGCAAATGCGCCATAAAGCCTCCACCTTCCGCAAATCGTCGTCAAAGCGTGACGACGATTCGTAGTTTGACAACTATTATATGTGATATATTTTCATGTGACAACACTGAAGAAATGACACTCTGCTACATTGTAAAGTAGTAAGTGTACAACCTGTATAACAGTGTAAATTTGCAGTCCTCTGAAAATAACTCAACACACAGCTATTAATGACTAAACCGTGGGCAACAAAAGTGAATACACCCCTAAGTGGAAATGTTCAAATTGGACCCAAAGTGTCAATATTTTGTGTGTCCACCATTATTTTCCAGCACTGCCTTAACCTTCATGGGCATGGAGTTCAGAGCTTCACAGGTTGCCACTGGAGTCATCTTCCACTCCATGATGACATCACGGAGCTGGTGGATGTTAGAGACCTTGCACTCCCCCACTTTCCGTTTGAGGATGCCCAACAGATGCTCAATAGGGTTTAGGTCTGGAGACATGCTTGGCCAGTCCATCACCTTTACCTTCAGCTTCTTTAGCAAGGCAGTGGTAGTCTTGGAGGTGTGTTTGGGGTCCATATTATGTTGGAATACTGCCCTGCCGCCCATTCTCTGAAGGAAGGGGATCATGCTCTGCTTCAGTATGTCACAACATGTAGGCATTCAAGGTTCCTTCAGTGAACGGTAGCTCCCCAGTGCCGGCAGCACTCATGCAGGCCCAGAAACATTTTTACCTTTTTAGCCAGACAATCCTGAAATTGGGGGAATGATATTCTTACATATGATGAAAAAAGACATGGAAAAAGTTCGAGTTAGAGAGACAACTTATGTCAAGATAAAGTTCCTTTAAGTTGGATGCAATTGAGGTATAATTAAGTGATGGTGAAATGTGCCAATTTTAAGTTACATGTTACAAAGGGTAGTAAATGTGACATTATAGGATCAGTGGGACAAGATGTGGGTTAGAAGCACAATAGGAGTGATCTTGTATATTTAGGTTCTCTCTGATTTAGCACCTGTGAGTTACCATTCCTTCTGGTTTAATTCGCCTATGTAAATGCTGATAGATATTGACATTCTGGTAGTTCTTAGAATTTGTAGAATAAAGTATGGGCCTTGGTTCCCCTCTTTTCCAGGAACAGGAACAACATTAACTTCTATTAGCTCTTTCAAAGCATTCTGAAGTAGTAGGTCAGAAGTTTCACCACATTCAAAATTGTTCAATCTTCAATTTCAAGCTCTCCCAGTCTAGCCCTTCCTTCATCAATATGAGACATAGTGCCTTCTCTATCAGTTTCTCTTTTTTCCTCAGCCTGACGGGCACTTAAATCCTCCTGAAAAGTTCTTCTTATTTCTATACCAACCATTTTGGCTTTTCTTCTTTCCCTCTTTGTTTTAGGGACCTTCCTTGGTCCACAGAATAAGTTCCTGTCAAAACATGACAGACGTGACCAAATAGATTATTGAGCAGTCTACATTTCCCTTCAGACAATTCTATTTTTTCCCATTCGTTGAATTGAGGGATGTTTTAAAATTAGGAAGATTCCTGCCTAGCACGACTGGTGAAGGAAGGTTAGTGACCACTGGCAGTGATTGTCATCTTCTTACCATATACCTCCATTGCTGCTGTTCTTGTAGGGTAGAGATTCACTGTTCCATGCTCACATTTAAGCTTCCTTAGTTGCAATTCTTTCAAATGACTTATGCTTACACATCATCTTCACTATTCTTTTCTTTAGGAAGATATTTGCTTTAATCCTGCTATTGGTCACTGAAGTCACAGTAGTATTTGCAGGTGTCAAGTGCTACTGCTAAGCCAAAAGCAATTGCTTTGTTTCCAACTGAAGTTTTCTGTCCTCTTCAGCTAGTCTCAGCAAATGCTGTGTAGATTATTTCTGCCATGCAGTGGCTTGTACCAGGGCTTTCACAAGTTTCACTATCTTAAACCCACGTCTAACACCACATGTGACAAGTTAACAGTCTCCTCTGGGTTTGTGCCTATGTTTCAGACCATTTTTTGGTTCTTATCTGCAATAAAATGTATGTTTCTATGTAAGCTGAAGAGGGAGTGATACGCATGTTAGGCGGATGTAACGTGCATCTTGATGATGTTACTTGCCAAACTCATGGAGGTGGAACACTGAGAGAATATAGAATACTTAATATTGAAGTGTGTTTTCATTATTGGGTGGATTTTGCCCACAGTACAATAAGCGCCTTCGGAGCTCATTGCAGCCTAAGTCCAGTGTGCCTCAACTGCTTGCCTCGAGAGGCTCGCAGTCCAATAAGCGCCTTCGGTGCTCATTGCAGCCGAGGTTCCACGTGGTCGACAGCTCACCTTCTTCGCAAGGCTCGCAGTTGCGGCCCCATGGGTCGCAAACGGCTCGCCTCGCTTCGCAAGGCTCACAGTTGCGGCCCAAAAGTGTGACCAACATCACAAACGTTACCCACACTGACAGGGTCACCACAGGGTCGCTGCCAGATGACTGGAGAAAAGCAGATGTGATACCTATATTTGAGAAGCCTCTCATCTGTAGTCGGGAACCTTTTAGAAGGGATAGTATACAAAAATATGTTTATTTAAATAGGATTATAAGTAGGAGTCAACACAGGTTTTTGAGGGATAGGTCATGTCAAACAAATGTAATTAGTTTCTATGAGGAGCTTAGCAGGGTTTTGGATCAGGGCAACTCAGTGGATGTAGTCTTTTTGAATTTTGCAAAGGCTTTTGATACAGTGCCACATGGGAGACTATTGTGTAAACTAAGGGATACAGGAATTGCAGTAAATATCTGCTCATGGATTGAGAGGGTTGTTGGAAATGGAACATACTGTGACAAATTGCTCTTCTCCTTCAGGTAATGTAGCCGTCTCTTTTCCTTTCCCAGTAGGTTCCCAAATAATCAGGAGGCTTTAAATGTGTTTTAAGGCTTTTACTAAAGCATAGGTCAGTTTTGCAAAATGGCACACCAGACAAAGCAAAATAAACAGTAAATAAATTCAGCTTCATACAGCCTAAATATAGCACACAGTCCAACCTTACTTTTATACTGGCCTTTACTCCCTGAAGTCCAGGATTCCCAATATTTTTCCACTGTATCTATAAAATCTCTGTTCCAGCCTGGGTATCCACCTCTCTGGGTCTCTCTCTCTCAGCTTTGTCTCAGAACCTCTGCTTGCTCTGTCCCAGCTTGGGTGTCCAAGTCTCTGGGTCTCTCTCTGTGCTGAGCCTGGGTGTCCACCTCTCTGGATCTCTGTCTCTGAGCTGCCTTGCCTGCTCCCCAAGTGGAGCTCAATAAAGGGACCCCATCCATTTCTCTGTGTGTCTATTTTAAAGCTGAAAAACAGTTGTTTTCTCTTATTGCTGCAGTAACAATTAACGCTTTCTCTCCTGGTGTGAAATCTTTACAGCTCTGTATCTTGCACCATCCTCTGGGGGCACTCCATTGCAATACTCAGATTGGACTAATCTGGTAAGTGGGGTTCCTCGGGGTTCAGGATTTGGTCCTCTCCTTCTTAACATTTCTTTTTAATGACTTAGAAGTAGGACTGGAAAGTATTGTCTCAATTTTTGCTGATGACACTAAGTTGTGCAAGGTAATTAAATCAGATAATGATGTGCTTTTCCTCCAAAGGGATTTGCATAAATTAGAGGAATGAACAACTAAATGGCAGATGAGATGTAATACAATGTAAAGTTATGCATTTGGGAAGGAAAAATAGCCATGCAATTTATAATCTTAATGGAACAATTCTAGGGTTATCAGATATAGAAAGGGATTTGGGTGTACTTGTGGACAACCATCTAGATAACAATGCCAAGCATCATCTGCAAAGGCAAGTAAAATATTAGCATGTATTAAGAAGGGTATAGAAGTAAGGGAAGCAAATATAATTCTGCCACTATACAAATCCCAAACACGCCCCCATTTGGAATATGGAGTGCAATTTTGGGCACCACTTCATGAAAAGGTAATTTTAGAGTTGGAAAAAGTACAGAGAATGGCTACAAAACTAATAAGGGGAATGGAGGGCCTAAGTTATGAAGAAAGACTAACCACATTAAATGTATTTTCTCTAGAAAAAAGGCGCCTAAGAGGGGATATGATTACCTTGTATAAATACATCTAGGGTCGATATAGGGATTTGTCAAGTGTACTATTTGTGCCAAGAGTTTTTCAACTGACAAGAGGACATCCCTTAAGGTTACAAGAAAAAAGATTCAACTTTAAAGAAGGAAACGGGAACTTCCCAGTAAGGGTGGTTAAACTGTGGAATTAAGGAGGTGGTGACAGCGGATTCGATAGATAACTTTAAAAAGGGGTTGGATATATGTTTGAATAAAAAGGGCATTCAGGGTTATCCTGGATAATTAGAGCGGGAGTATACAGTAGATCCAGGGATGAGTCCGTTCCCCAGATCTGGGGTCAAGAAGGAATTTATGTTTTTTTTCCCTTATGAGACAATTGGCAAATGTTTCAATGTTTTTTGTCTCTGTTTGTCTTCCTCTGGATCAATTAATAAATTATACTTAGCAATTAACTATTATTACTGGGTAATAAATAATCCAGTTATTATAATGATCAGAAGAGATGTAAAAAGGTAGAACTTTATCGATTGAACGTCTTTATTAACCTCAATTACTATCAGCCTTAATAAATTGTGATTCAGCAAATTTAAAAGGGCTCTGTCACAACCTACTATGATGATGGGATCTAGAGTATCCAAGTACTCTTTTTCCCAGTAGGTTTAGACCTAAGTTTGGGTGAGCTCCTCTACAAGCATATGCCTCTGGGTCAATAATACATGCTTAGTCAAAGTATGAAAATTAAGAACAACTTTAATTTGGAAACACACAGTATTTAAGAACTGTTCAACATAGTAGAGGGAGGGGTTACCTGAGGTCAGCCCCTAATGGTCTCTGGCCAATCACATAGGGTCATGTCATGGGAATCATGAGTCCCCTCCCAGATCCGCCCACTAGGTGTGGCTAACAGAGTCATTTGGCTTCTGACCACCAGAGGGGAAGCATGTCTGGACTTCTCTCCTGGGTCTTCTGCTAGGAACTGAGAAGCCCCCTGGGGAGATGGTGCCTCTGTGGCTGTGGGGATCCCATTGTTCATTATCCCTTAATTGTGTGTACACAAGGGATTAGCCTTTGGGGCCAGATTTCCCTGACAAGATGTATGTGGCAATGTGTGCATTAGAATTACTCCCTACTGTGACATCGTTATATATATAGTATTCCACATACTGTCAGTCTGGTCACGTAAAAGCGTAAAAGCGCACCCAACATAAAAACCGCCTACTGCCCTCATAGTATATGAGAATGGGGTAGGGTTTCCACATCAATCCATCTCATGCATTAATAACTTTTATTGATGGTGATGGGAACCCTGCTCCTTTCCCTAGACAACAATCATAACAATATAACATTATAACATTATACCAGTGGCTCTGTGAGCTCAAACCCCCAGTTATCATCTCCACTGGCAACAGCCTGGGGCAGACATCAGTCCAAGTCTGAGATGGGCTCCGATTGAGCCATGACAATTACCCCCACAAGTACAGATGTAGGCATCCTGTACTCCAGGATGCCTATCTGGACTGACAGTCAGGGCTCTAGTTGGCGCGACAATCCATCTGCGTTCTGGTGGAATTTCCCTTTGCAGTGTTGTACGGTGAAAGTAAAAGTTTGTAGGGCTTAACTCCACCTCAGTAGTCGGCCATTCTCTCCAGCCACTTTAGATAACCAACAAAGAGGGTTATGGTCTGTGGTGACTGTGAACTGTCTTCCGTACAGGTAGTGCTGTAGTTTGCGTAGAGCCCAGACTACTGCTAAACATTCCTTTTCTATAGTTGCATAGGGTGTTTCTCATTGCAGTAGTTTCCTACTAATGTAGGCCACTGGGTGCTCAACTCCCTGGTTGTCTGGTTGACTCAATACTGCCCCTATGCCATACATGGAGGCATCAGTCTGTACCACGAAAGGGCGGTTATAGTCTGGGGCAGCCAGGACTGAGGAGCAGGTCAGAGCATCCATCAATGTTTGGAAAGCCGACTGGCACGCAGAAGTCCAATTCACTTCCCTGGGTAGTTTCTTCTTGGTGAGATCCGTCAGGGGTTTGGTTGTGCTGCTGAAATCGGGAATACATTTTCTGTAATACCCAGTAGTACCTAGGAAAGCCATCACTTGCTTTTTAGTTTTAGGAGTGGGCCAAGCTGCTATTCCCTCTACCTTGGCGGGTTCAGGTCTTAACTTCCCATTCCCCACCCAATGACCTAGGTATTGCACTTCTGCTCTAGCCCATTGGCATTTGTCAGGTCTTATGGTGCTTGGGGAATTGCCTGCATAATTCGGCTAATGTGCCTTATATGGTCCTCCCAAGTCAGGCTAAAAATGGCTATATCATCCAGGTAGACCTGGGCATACTCTTGGTGCCCTTGCAACAATGTGTCCACTAGTCTCTGGAAGGTAGAAGGAGCATTTTTCATCCCAAATGGCATTACTTTAAACTGGAAGAGTCCAAAGGGGGTGATAAAGGCAGACTTCTCCTTTGCAGTCTCTTCTAAAGGGATCTGACAATATCCTTTAGAGAGATCTAAAGTGGTTAAATATTTGGCGGTACCTAGCCGGTCAAACAACTAGTTTATGCGTGGAACAGGGTAGGCATCTGTTTTGGTTTTATCGTTCAGCGTACGGTAATCCACGCAAAAACTAGTGGTTCCATTTTTTTGGGCACCAATACCACTGGAGATGCCCAGGGACTACTGGATTCTTCTATCACTCCCAACTGTCGCATAGTGCTTAATTCTGCCTGAATGTTGGCCCTAACTGCCTCTGGTACCCTGTAGGGGGGTTTCTTTAAGGGGCACATTCCCGGTTACTACTGGGTGGACAGCTAAGGGGGTACACCCTGGCTTGGTGGTGAACAGGGAGTGGAAGGGTTTTAAGCTGTGGGACAGCTGCTCTTTCTGCTCTGTGTCTAATTCCAGCGTCTGCTGGATACTTTCTCCTACAGTATCCTGGTCTGCTTTGTTTAGCATATCTGGGATCTGTCCCTCCTTTGGGACGTCCTCTGTGGCCCTACAAATAGCTAGAAGGTGAGCTGCTCTCTGAACGTACACCTTAAGTCTGTTGATATGGGCAACTCTGGTGATGGCCCTATCCGGGTCTATCATTACTACATAGACCTTGTTCCCCACTTTCTGGCTGATTGTGTAAGGCCCTACCCACTGGGACTGTAATTTATTCTGGGGGTGAGGTTCCAGCATAAGCACCTTTGTACCCTCCTCCAGAATTCTGTCACTTGTCCCTGCCTTGTAGTATTTCTGATCCCTCTGCTGGGCTTTCCTCATGTTTTGGCTGACTATTCCAGTTAGTCTGCCTATGTTCTCTCTGAAGGCTAGCACATAGGTGGCCACTGGTATGGGTTGCTGCCTATACTCCCCTTCCCATGTTTCCCTAATTATGCTTAAGGGTCCCCTCACATGTCTCCCATACAGGAGTTCAAAGGGGGAGTGCCCTGTAGACTCCTGGGGTAGCTCTCTATAGGCGAACAGCAAACATGGCAACAACAACCGTTCCCAGTCTGGTTCCTGGTCTGTAAAGGTGCGTATCATATGTTTAGGAGTCCCATTGAACCACTCACAGAGACCATTAGTCTGGGGATGGTAGGGGGAAGAGGTAATATGCTTAACGCCACACGTGGCCCATAGCTGTTCTGTGACCTTTGCCATAAATTGTGGCCCTTGATCGGACAGAATCTCATGGGGAAACCCTGTTCTGGTGAATATAGTCACCAAGGCGTCTGCTACCTTTGGAGCTGTTATACTGGACAAAGCTACTGCCTCAGGGTACCTAGTGGCATAATCTACCAGGGTAAGAATATACTGCTTCCCCGTTCTACTGGCTCTAGCTAGGAGCCCAATGATGTCCACAGCAACCGTCTGGAAGGGTTCTTCCATTACTGGGAGGGACTGTAATTTGGCCCTGCTGTTCTTCTTGAGAGGCCTGTTCTTTTGGCAGGCATCACAAGAATGGCAAAACTCCTTTACATCCTTATCCAACCCTGGCCAGAAAAATATCTCTTTCACTCTACTCCGGGTTTTCTTCTCCCCTAAGTGCCCTCCCAGGGGGATTTCATGTGCTATTTGTAGCACCTTGCCCCTATATAGCTCCGGAAACACTAATTGTTTCCTGGGTTCTCTGCCTACCTCATTATTTATAGGTACCGTGACCCTATATAACAACCCCTTATCCCAGATAACGCTGTATAGGTCATCCACTCCTTTGCCTCGTGCTGCCCTGTCCCTTAAACCAGCCAAAGTCTCGTCTTTCTGCAGAACTGCCCTGATCTCCTCTCCCTTAGCCCATCCTAAAGTTAACGTTTTAGCAACCAATGGACTTACCTCAGGTCTTGGGTATCCCCTCTGCTCCTGGTATGCCTCTCCATGGTGGTTGCTCTTGGCTTGAGCTCTGGTAATGGGCTGTACATATTGGCTCGTCATGTGGCCCAAATCATTGCCCAGTAAAACATCCGCGGGGAGCCCATCCATGACTCCCACTTCCTTGCTTTAGTTCCCCATGCCCCAGTCCAAATTAACGCAAGCCATGGGGATGGTTAACTGTTCTCCTCCTGCTACCATCACCCACATTTCCTTTCGGATAGAATCTGTAGGGCGTACCCATTTGGGTAGGACTACTGTGACTGCTGATCCAGAGTCACGGTAGCCAGTAGCTTGGCGTCCTTGTAGCCACACGGCTTGCCTATGTTGTTCTCCAGACAGCTTCTGAGGGTTCCTTACAGTATAGACCCCTGGATATCCTCCCTCTGCTTCTGGCTCCCAAAGAGCTGTGTTGGAGCTCGCCAGCCCCTCAGTCCACTCCCCCAAATAATGTACATGGCGGGGGGGAGGTCCTCTAGAGTTTTTGGGTGCCTGAGGACAATCCTTAGCAAAGTGACTTCGTTGGTTGCAGTTGTAGCATTCTGAGTTCATTGGTTTTGTCCCACATTGTGTCCTGGGAGCAGGCTGGGACTTGGTACCCCTGTGATCAGATGTTTTTACTGGCCGTGCTTAGGGCGCATTACGCAGCTCAGGAGCTGATCGTGCTGGCACCACATCTCTGGGGCCCCTACCCGTATCCAGGCTAGGTTTTGTTCCTTGGGACACTCTTTTGGCCCTGGTGCTGATAAACCGATCTGCCAGAGCCGCTGCTTGGTCTGCAATGGTCGTTTTTTGATCTTGCAACCAGTCACTGACTTCTGAGGAGCAAATGTTCAGGAATTGTTCCATCAGTACCACTTCCAATATCTGTTCGGCTGTGATGGCTCCTTGTGTAGACCACCACTGGGTACAAGCTCGCCTTAACCTGCACATAACTTTTACATGAGTGTCTGCAGGTCCTTTGGTGGTGGCCCTGCATCTATCCAAAAATGTCTCAGGCGTCACAGTATATCTGCTCAGCAACACCGTGCACAAATATTTGCAATCCTGGGCTTGTTCCCGTGGAAGGGCTCCACATGCCACACTGGCCCTTCCTGTTAACTTGTTTAGCAGCAATTTGGCCCATTCTCCATAGGGAATATCTTGGACCCCACATTGCTGCCCAAAATCCTGAAGGAATTCATCCATATTGTCCATACCATCCTGGAACTTCTTAAAGTTCTGGTATGCCATCTTAACTCGTACTGGCAATTCCTCTGTGCGGCAACCAAGCCTTTGCTGAGCTTGATCCAGCTCCCCAGTGCGCTCCTGCCAGATTCTCTGGTAATGCTGGTCCAGTAAGTTGCCCACCTCTTGTGCTGTCGTCTCACTGGGGTATAAGTGTCTGGCTTCTTCATACCTCCTTGTTGCCTCTTTGGTGATGTCTTGCTCTGGTTGGGGTCTTTGAGCCCTTGGTGGTCCCTCAGCCAACTCCTCTGCTTCCCCCTGCTCCACATAATTATTTCTCAGGGCTGCAATCATCACCGCTCGTTGGTCTCCCTTCCTCCTAGGGATTCCTTTCTGCTTCATCGCCTCCCTTAGCTCCGCTGAGGACCATTCCTCGTATTGCTGCTCCATTCTTGGTCTTTCTGTAGAGCCTTCCACGACTGCCAGCCAATTGTCACAACCTACTATGATGATGGGATCTAGAGTATCCTAGTACTCTTATTCCCAGTAGGTTTAGACCTAAGTTTGGGTGACTCTAGACCTATGGACAGTCTTTGTCGGTACAAAGGCATAAGTCCCAGCTGCTGTGGTAGTGTACCTGGGAGCACCTTAGTAGGGAGTCAGAACGAGCTCCTCTACAAGCATATGCCTTTGGATCAATAATACATGCTTAGTCAAAGTATGAAAATTAAGAACAACTTTATTTTGGAAACACACAGTATTTAAGAACTTTTAAACATAGTAGAGGGAGGGGCTACCTGAGGTCAGCCCCTAATGGTCTCTGGCCAATCACATAGGGTATGGGAATCATGAGTCCCCTCCCAGATCCGTCCACTAGGTGTGGCTAACAGAGTCATTTGGCTTCTGACCACCAGAGGGGAAGCATGTCTGGACTTCTCTCCTGGGTCTTCTGCTAGGAACTGAGAGGCCCCCTGGGGAGATGGTGCCTCTGTGGCTGTGGGGATCCCATTGTTCATTATCCCTTAAGTGTGTGTACACAAGGGATTAGCCTTTGGGGCCAGATTTCCCTGACAAGATGTATGTGGCAATGTGTGCATTAGAATTACTCCCTACTGTGACATCGTTATATATATAGTATTCCACATACTGTCAGTCTGGTCACGTAAAAGCGTAAAAGCGCACCCAACATAAAAACCGCCTACTGCCCTCATAGTATATGGGAATGGGGTAGGGTTTCCACATCAATCCATCTCATGCATTAATAACTTTTATTGATGGTGATGGGAACCCTGCTCCTTTCCCTAGACAACAATCATAACAATATAACATTATAACATTATACCAGTGGCTCTGTGAGCTCAAACCCCCAGTTATCATTTCCACTGGCAACAGCCTGGGGCAGACATCAGTCCAAGTCTGAGATGGGCGCCGATTGAGCCATGACAGGTTCTATTTAAGCACATAGCATATTTGAAGTTTTTAGTTATTACTTCTGTAAAAAATATGCTATGTGCTTAAATAGAGCCCTTTTAAATTTGCTGAATCACAATTAAATAAGTCTGTATGTAACTGTGTAACTATGTAACATATCTAGTATTTATCACCAATTGTTTATTATATTCAGTATTACATCTGAGATTATTTTGTTTATTTTTAACTTTTTTAGAGGATGAGTGTAGTTGTTAGTTAGGGAAACTTTTAATTAGAACTGGGGTATGCCAGTAGGGCAGCCTTCCAGGTAAGAGGCACCCATTGAGGTCCTAGCCAGCATATACCGTATTGGTCCGAATATAAGCCGCACCCGCATATAAGCCGCACCCGTAAAGTTCATGGGGAAAAAATAGAAAAAAGATAGTACTCAAATATAAGCCGCACCCGTAAAATTAGAGAGAAAAAGACTCTCAAAGTGATCAGTCATTGCAAGAAACAGGCTTTCTAATTAGCACTGTAGCTTTTTTTGCAGGTTACAGGCTTTACAGGACGTTAAAATCACTAAAACTGTAAATCGCTATTCAATACCGCAGTCTAAAGCACGAAAAACGGCACCCTTAACTCTCAATCGCGCAAATCAGCAGTAATTTTGCGTTCAAGAATAGAAGCCGCATACGTAACAAGCAAAGTTCGCAAATCGGCAATGATTTTTGTTACGGTCGCGAATATAAGCCGCACCCGTAACTCACAAGCTCAAGAATCGGAAAAAAGGTACGGCTTATATTCGGATCAATACGGTAATTAGGGATATATTTTTGGGGGGGTTATAACTTTTTGCATTTGATGTATACATATATTCTTTGGTATTCTCAGTATTTAATCTGTATGTGAGATCTCCACTAAGAACTTGACTAGGATTCTCTGTCTTTTATAGACCCTTAGCAAAATCTCCATCCTGATAGACTTCCCCTGCTTTGAGATACATGGAGCTTAACAGCTTCAATTTTAAATTAACTATCTTTTAATTATTTTTTAATTGTTGGTATTATGTATTTTTATTGTATGTGATTAAAAATTATGTTTTATCTTCCAGTCTAGTTTTCTGTTTGTTTTATATGGTGGAACCTATAATTATGGTGTCTCTTTCTTTTTTCCCAAGGCCGCAAATGGTTTCATACCCGTAAACGGCAAATGTAGGAGAAAATCCTATGAGTGCTAGAGAGGACCCACAAAGGGGTTTAACCCCTGTCAGCAGCACTGTAAATGCAAATAGAAAATCAATACTACACTGTACATGATGGGGAAAGCGATGAAAGACATTAGAATTAATTGCACAACAGTCTCAAGCTCACAAATCATTGAAATTAATTTATTTTTATGTTTAATTTTGGGGTTATATCAATTTCGGGAATCAATGAGTTAAAACATATCAGGCCACCCATATGGAACAGTATTGGCAATCATTTTTATAATTTAGCATTTTGAGGGTTTGCGAGTCCCATCGCATATCGGACCCCCGAACCTAATTTATTGACATATAACCTCCATGTTTTACTGACGTAATGATGGCGGTCTCATTTTCTATTGGCTGTTTCATAATGGGAGTTTACAGTCTTGCTTTATTTATCATATTTCCGCCCTGAACTGCTATGGACGAGTGCATGGTTTACAGAGTCGGCTTTCGGCCCATAACTTGCGGGCTCCTTCAAATGAATAGCACCGGAATAGGAGACGAATGGGAGCCCGAAGCACGCCCGCGGACATATGGCCTGTATCCAGCGAGATGAGGGCTTGCAATTGAATCAGGCTCTTTGTTTTTGACACTTCAAATGATACTGTGTTATGAGCACTCACCCAAGGATTTCCCTACTTCAGCATTTGATACTATATCAATATGATTCATGAAAAAAGGTAGATAGATGAGTTTTGTTCCATATACATTACTAAATTAATGTAATCAAGTAATGACATTAATCAATGCTGGTAGCATTCCAAGGAAACCCATTCACAGTTTTAACCAATCATAGCTTCTTTGTGTTTCCTCTATGTCTTGTTGCCATCAGAGGTTTAATGGGAACTTGAAGTTGGATGTGGGTGTTGAAAGCATATGATAAAAAAAATGAACATATTTGCAATATAGATGAGAGGACAAACTTGACGCTATCAGGTTAAGCCCACAATTTGTTCTGGTTTAAAAACACTTCGGCCCCTAATAGGAAGAGGTCCACAGTTACAATCCAACCCGGTAATTACAGAGTGCGACACAGGCCTCAGAGCCAATAGAAAGTGGGCTAGCCGAAAATGATTGATAGAGAGAGCTTTTAACGTTGCGTTCCACACGCCCATGCGTTAACTGTGTTGTAGATTCTCACGAAGACGCACGCAGGTCTTGGAGTTCCTGGTTGGTTATTGAGAGAGAGAGTAGAATTTTAAAACAGGAAGATACGGTTTTATTCATTTATATTATTCTAACAACTATTTTACACTTAAACTTTGAATACACATAGATACACATAGAGCTAGGTCACTAAATACACACACCACCCTATACCCCACCCCCCAACAGTTAATAATACACTTTTCTTTTTCTTCCCTCACAAATATATAAATATTTTTTTTATTTTATTTATCCTTATTCTCAGTTTGGGGTTGTCATGGAGGGAGGAGAGATGAGGGGAGAGCACTAGAGAGATGGTGAGGAGGAGGAGAAGAAGAGAGGCCAGGAGGAGAGAAGGAGAGAGACGTAGCCCTGGGGAGTGGTGGAGAGGAGGTGAGGAATGGAGGAGAGGAGGAGGAGGTGAGGTGAGGAGGAGAGTGGAGGAGGAGAGGGGAGAAGAGGAGAGTGGAAGAGAGGAGGAGCAGAAGAGGGGAGGAAAGGGGGAGGAGAATGGAGGAAAGGAGGAGAGGAAGAGAGTGAGGAGGTGGGTGGTGGCAAGGTGCCCATAGTAATAGGCACTCCAAGCTAAGGGTCAGAGTGGGAGAGGCCTCATCCTTGGGGGGATGGTAGTGCGGTGGAGGGAGAAGCCGCAGAGTCAGACGAGGGAGAGCAGGATCCCCATCCACAGTCAGAAGGGCAAGAAGCTGGTGGCAGACAAAGGTCCCCAAACTAAATGCACACAGAGAATGTGGCTATCTGTGAGCACCATGCTGTCCTAGGGCCCAGGCCTGGAAGGAGGTAGCAGCCGCAGTAATAGCAGTGAGCACAGCAGAAAGGGATGTGAAGTCTATCAAGCACCATTTTGACTATGAGGAGGATGATGACCAAGGAGACCAGTCAAGTCGCAGCACCAAGTGGTGGCCCCCAAGTTACTGTGAAATGCAATGAGTGGGAGAGGGTGGCCAAGGAGGGTGGCCCAGCAGGATCCAGCCTCCATGTCAGGTGAATATCACATACACCGACATGCCACCACATGTACATTACACACACTTCACATGTACATGATAACCAACAAGTACACTGACATGTCAGCTCTATGGAATTTACAAAGGATAGATGGATCAGCCATGCGTCATTAAATCCATGAAGCTGACAAATCACTGTCATTCGTGGGCACAAAAGGACTGGCTCCCACCACCACCACCACCAGGCCCACCACCAAAATCACCCCTACGGAGCCAGCCCCTCCCCACTGGGCCACCACCGCCACCTCCTTACTCAGCAATGGCCACCCAACACGTACCTCCATCCCCGACAACACTATGCCAAACTGCTCAAGGGGAGATGAGGGCCATCATGCGCCAGCAACTGGAGTGCCTTCAGGGGATCCAGGCCAGCATCTCTGACAATCATGCAGAGGTCATGAGCAGCCTGGCCAGGTGAAATAGGGAGGAAAGGAGACACCACATAATAGCTGAATCGTACCTTGTCCGGCTGCTAAGGATGTGTGTGGACCAGAGCAGAATCCATCAAGTGACTGCACATACCATGAGCAGTGCTCTGGTCTCCAGCCCCCCCCCCCCCCCCCCCGAGGCATTGCCTGCGTACCCTCAGCCCGGCCGCTCCTCTCCTCCGCCCATGCCTTCACCATTGACACCACCCACCACCGCCATCAGCACCACTGTATGTGCCGCTACCTCCCCTGCCCCCCATCACCAGGGAGAATGGCTTTTTGTCCCGTAATGCAGATATCATGAGTAGCCTTTAACATGTGCTAACACCTGTATAGCTGATGGATGTGATATCAATGTTGATTAAGAATGTCATATGGAGATAGTACATCTTGACCACTGATGCTGATCCCAGCTAAGCATGTATTGTGAGATGGTAGGATCTGCCCACACCACACCCATGATATCAATGCATAGTCTTGTACATTTCTGAGTGTGCTCTGAGTATGAAATAAAGCTTTGTTATACCATTATCACTGTGTCAGTGTGTTTTCAATGGTTGGGGTTTTGGAACAATAACATACATCACATTTGTGTCACATTCCTATATCTGTAAACTAATGAGCCCTAGTTACTGTGCAATAGATTAAAACATATAACAATAATAATAATAATAGTAATTTAATAATATAGGATTAATACACATGAGAGGTCCAATTTGTGATACTGTGGAGTATCAACATTCCACTGAAGGGCTGATAAGAATATGACATGTGATAATGGGAATTGATTGATAGCAAAGCACTGGATGAGATTTGACCAAGTGATAATGGGTATACATCTTGGCACATGGCCACCAGCAATGGCCTGGGAGACTTTCCAGGATGGGTGTAGCGGAGATTGTCCCCAATGGAGGTGAGTTGTCTGTTACTCCACGCGCCTATGCACAGCTTCCATGTATGTCTGAGTCCCTTCCTGATGGGTTAGAGTAGATTAGTGTGGTGTATTTTACCCTGGTACTTGATATATGTCATGTGGCGTTAAAATTTGGCCACTATTTATTTTCCCTTTGTAATCTGATGAGCGAGATGTATATAAGATTATGTTTGTATTTTTAGGGTCCACATTAGAGCTTCTGTGAGTGAGAAAGGGATAATATGGCAGGCAGTTTCATGTTTTTGTGTTGCAATTTAATCAAGTAGTGTCTCTTTAATTGCTCTCAGCATTCTGCAGCAAGACCCTTCATATTGACAGATGCATGACCATTTCAACACATGAGAATATAAAATATTTTTTTATGTCTATTTGTTCCTTGGGAATTGTTGTGAAATCAATTCTAATGTCTTCCATTGCTTTACTCATATTTTAAAGTCTATTAGTGTGCTTTAATTGTCTTTTGCAGTGTTGCAAATTAGTCTGTAAACCCTTTGCGAGTCTTATTTGGAACCCATAATATATTTGGCTACATTTGCCGTTTGCAGGTTTGAAGGCAATTGCGTCATTGGAGAATCGTAGCAATTGAATAGTGATTTGCGATTTTAGCGATTGTAACATTTGCAGGCTTGAAAGAGGTATTTAGAGGGGAGACAGAGAGGAGGGGGTTGAGGAGGGGGTTGATGAGGAGGAGGGGGGTTGATGAGGAGGAGGAGGTTGAGGATGAGGAGGGAAAGAGACACAAGGGGGTAGAGAGACACGGGGGGGTTAGAGAGACACAGGGGGGGGTTAGAGAGACAGGGGGGGTAGAGAGACACGGGGGGGTTAGAGAGACACTAGGGGGAGTGACTCGAGTATAAGCCAAGGGGGCCTTTTACTCGGCTTGTACTCGAGTATATACGGTAATAAAAACACGTAATTTACACATGAAATAAATTATTTTATATTGCGAGCTATTTATTTCAATACCTAACATAATTTTCCCTTTTAGTATAAGTACAGTAGTGTGTGTATATTTGCCTTTACCCTGCTACGGATTGGACTTTACCCCTCTAGCCGGTCCTCTCTAGTACCCGGTTTTTGGGCTCCAATTGCGGGTTACAGGCTTGAACGCAAGTGAATTAGTTGCAATTTAATAGAATGATTGGAAACGTAACAGTTACGGGCTTGACAGATGAAAGGATTTGCGGGCGCACAGTTCAAATTTTCACGTCCTGTAGCCTTTTCCCGCTCTTACCCTGCAAGTCATTGATGGATTGCTTTACGGGGCTAATTTAATAGCCACAAGGCTTGTGGCCTACTTTACAGGCTACGGATTCCAACGTTGGGAGAATTTAATAGGGCTGTTAGTGTGCTGAAATATATTGTAATGGTTAAACCTGCTTGAAGAGTAAATGTGTCCAAGGTTCAGAAGGAATTTAGGATTGCCTGGGATATGGTGTTGAGTTCAGCTTTATGTGGGTTCGTCATCCATATAGAATAGGAGGGGAGACTGGAGAGTACCAGTTCATTTTCACAATCAATCCATGTCTTTTATGATAGTGGAAGGTGCCAGGATTGTATTTTTGTGATGTGGATTGTCTGATACCAGGGTATGTGTAGCAGAGACAGAAGTCCTTTACTTTCAATAGTTTTTTTATGAATATGAAAATACATGGGTGTGGGAGGAATTGGGGAACAAAATGGTCAACAATTTAATTTAGTGCATATGAAGACCAGAAAAATACTGGATTCTATCCTTAATAAAAGTGTAATCTCTATCCTGTTAAATATTAGAATGTAATCCAATGGGACAGTTTATTTCTATAGAGTTCTATTGTATCTTCTATGATATACGTAGAGAAGTTTCCTTTCAGATAAATGCCATATTTAATTTTAATATAGCCAGTATTGTCTGTATTAGTTCTCTTGTGCACGAGGGGTCAGTCTCAGTTTTATCTCCTTATTAAGTATTTCAGGTAAGATGCAATCAATCGATGTCTATAATCTGAACACTCTTTGATAAGTCCAGAATAAATGATTCTGGTAGAGTGACCACTGAAGCAATTTGGATCATGTTATTGGTACCATAATATATAATGTATAATATTTCTGGTATCATTTCTACGACTGTGTGCTTGCTGTTCCCAAAATATGCACTATATTTTATAAGTTTAGATCTTTTCCCACTTTGCTTTAATTTGTACAGTTTTATGTGGAGAGTTGAAAATAAATAAATACATGAAGTAAACATTTCATTTTGATAGCTCTTATTCTTCCTACTGAAGAAATCAGTTGGATGGATAGGCTGTGACATCATTTTTTGCCGGCTGCAAATCTCATCCATAAGCTAATAATATATTTGAGCTGACCGTTAGGGAAACAATTCAAGAAAGACCACACATTTGGATGGTCTCTGCTCAATCTGTTTAATTAAGGAAAGTCAGAACCAGTGGCATGGGGGGGGGGGGGGGGGGGGGGAGCGGTCTGGGACTTGCAGTCTACACCGGGCTGTGATTCTTTTGGGGTGGCAAAGGACCATCCAGACCCGGGAGCAACAAGCACATAGAAGTGAGAGAGAAGTGTAGGGGAGAGGCAAGGGTGAAGAGGAGAGAAAAGGTGGAGAGAGTGGAAGGAAAGAGAGGGAGAGAGAGAGAGAAGGGGAAAGAGGGAGAAGGGAGGATGAGAGAGAGAAAAGAAAGAGAGAGGGCGAGGAAGAGAGAGAAGGGGGAGAGAGAAGGAGAGAGGAGGAAGAGGGAGAGAGAAAATGAGGGAGAGAGAGAAGGTGGAGAGAAAGAGAGAGAAAGAGGAGAGAGAAGTGAGAGGGAGACAGAGAAGGGGAAAGAGAGAGAAAGAACTGAGGGAGAGAACGAATGGGTAGAGAGAGGGAGAAGGATGAGAGATAGAAGGGAGAGAGAGAAAAAGAGAAAGAGAAGGGAGAGAGAGATAGAGAAGGGTAGAGGGAGAGTAGGGGGAGTAGGAGAGAGAGATTGGGATAGAGAGAGATGGGGGAGCCAGAGAGAAGGGGGAGGGAGAGAGAGAAGGGAGAGAGAAAGTGAGAGAACGGAGGGAGAGAGAGTAGGGGTCAAGAAAAAGAAGGGAGAAAGGAGGGGAAGAAGGGAGAGAAGTGAGAGAGTAGATAGTGGGATAGAGAACATAGTAAGAAAGGGAGAGAGAGAAAAAGGAGAGGGAGAGAACAGAGAGAGAAGGGAGAGAGAGAAGGGAGAGAGAAGGAAGAGGGATAGCAAGAGAAAGGAGAGAGAGAGAAGAGAGATAAAATGAAGAGAGAAGGGAAAGAGAGAAGGGAGAGAAAGAAATGGGAGAGAGAGACATGGGAGAGAAAAAGAGGGTAGAGGGGAGAGAGATGAGAGAGAAAAGGGATAGAGAAAAGAGAGAAAGATAAGGGAGATAGAGTGAAGGGAGTGAGAGAAACGGGAGAGAGAATGGATAGGGAGAGAAATTGGGAGAGAGATAAGGTGGAGAGAAAGAGATAAAAGGGGGGAGAGAGAAGTGAGAGGGAGAAGGAGTGAAGGAGAGAGAGGGAGAGAAAGCAAGGAGGGAGAGAAAGAAGGGTGAGAGAGAGGGAGAAGGATGGGAGAGAAGGCAGAGAGAGAGAGAGAGAAGGAAGTGAAAGATGAGGGAGAGGGAGATAGAGAAGGGGAGAGGGAGAGTAGGGGGAGAAGGAGAGAGATATGGGGATAAAGAGAGATGGGGAGCAAGGGAGAAGGGGGAGGGAGGGATAGAAGGAGGTGAGGGAGGGGGAGATGGATGGGACAAAGGGAGAGAAGAGAAAGTGAAGGGAGAGAGAGAAGGTAGAGGGAGGGAGAAAATGGTGAGAGAGGGAGAGAGAAAGTAGAGAGAGAGAGAAGAGAGAGAGAATGGAGAGTGAGACAGGAGAGAGAAGGAAGAGGGAGAGAGAGATGGGAAAGAGAAAATGAAGATAGAAGGGAGAGAGAAGGGCGAGAAAGAAAGGGGAGAGAGGGACATGGGAGACAAAGAGAAGGAAGAGGGGAGAGAGATGAGAGAGAGAAGGGATAGATAGAAGGAAGACAAATAGAAGGGAGATAGAGTGATGGGAAAGACAGAAAGTGATGGGAGAGAGAGGAGTGGAGAGAGATGAGGGGAGAGGGAGAGAGAAAGGGGAGAGAGAGAAAGGAGAGAAAGGTTGTTCCTTATGTGTACCACTCACAGAACCTCCCACAAGGTCATCCTAGAAAGATTAGAAATACAGATTCTGGGTGGGACAAGTTTATTCAGGTCATGTGTGAAATTTACCCATCCGCTGATATAGCACATAAGATTTTCAGTTATTTTATATCTGATCCAAAATGCTTTACATTCTAGCATTTATTACCTTTGTAGCACTTTTCATATTGCTAAATGTAAGCTCTGAAACCATTAATTATGCTTTGATCATTGAAAAGGGTATGGGATTCATCAGTACTACATTCTCACTGTTAAGTTGAACCCACTGAGCTTGTGCTTCTATTTCTCTCTTTATGTATTGCTGCACAATATGCTTTGTATTTATATACTCCTGTAACAATTATTTGCCTTTCAGTATTTGCTGTTCTACTTCCTTTGCCATCATTTGCCAATTCTCGTATGTCTGGTCCTGTGCTGTTCTGTCTGATTTCTTAGCTCTCCTTCTGCTTTTAACTCTCAAAGATCTTGACCTTCCTGTTTTATATTTTTGCCTCTCCAATAGTTTATCTGTTTCTGCCTTCAGCAACTTAACCTTTCTTTCTCCTGGCTTTCTAGTACTTTTGGTTCTTTATTTTCTTTTTTAACTGACTGCTTGTTGACATTTTTTAGCTCTGGGCTGTTTAACTTCACTTTCACTCTCCTCTTCTTTGCTTGTTTTGCTCCCTCTATCTTTTACCTCTTTCTTTAACTCTGTGACTCTCCTCACCTAACTCTATCTCAACATTTCCTTTTCCATAACATTGTATCCTGTAGTGGGAGGGTATGGGGATTTACCTCTCATTGCTTCCTGTTTCAATTTTCCTTTAATTATCTTCTCCTCTTTATTTTTACTTTCCCCTAGCTCATCTGAGTTACACATATAACCTGTTAGGGTACATTTTATAATTTTTCTTTTAAAGGTACAGTTTCCACTGCTTCACTTTTAGATTGCTGTGGTGACTGTCTCTGCGGCGGCATTATATATATATTTGAGGATATAGGGGAGGTGGTGAAGGTAAATCAATACAGAAAAAGGTAGGATATAATGGTGGAGGGGGAGCACTAGGAGGGACAGGAAGAGTGTGTGACGAAGTGCACTTCGCCACTTTGTCTTGTTGAGGACTGTTTGCCAGCCTCCTGCCCTGCGACTATGGCCCTGGTACATATTGCCCTTTAAACACAGTATTCGGCCATACCAGAGTGTATGTCACTCATTCTGGCCCTTTACATACAGGGGGGTCATTCGGTACTTGCCCTGTGTGAACCATGATACCACAGATAGCTATGCCATGGAGCCCATTCATATAATGAAAGACTATGGGAAAGACTTTAGCTACATGGCAATTGAACTGTGTGAAGAGGATCTGAGCGCTATTCAGTAGTTTTATGCGATCAGACCCCAGCTGTAATGGAACCCATCACTGTTTTACCCTGTTTTATGGTTATTTAATTCTTGGTTAAAATATGATCCTACTGTTATATTATATGTATGTTGGTTTATGCTCTGCAGAATATTAGCCCAGACTTTTGCAGACCTAGGCTAATAGATAATCCTATTACAGAGACGCCAGAGATTAGAGAAGTCGATTGTATAAAGTGTTTTAATTCTCAGATAAGAACAAAGAAGGCTGATTTAATTTATGTCTGATTATATCAAAGTTGCCAGGGAGCCTCAGGGAGGGGGTGACCACACCTATTGTCCCTCTATGTGTATTGTGTGGCCAACTATGGGGGATGTGGATTGCCATGCTGCCAGTAAGATACTTTTACTAACTTTTGAACCCCTGGTCTGATTCATGCCATTTTTTAATATGTTGTTCCCCTGGGTGAGAGCTATTGAACAGTGCTGGACTTAAAGGTGTACCCCCTGTTTTGGGGGTACATCCAGAATGTGGTTAAAATTGTGTCTGTTTTAATTGTGTTACCTGTTATCTGAGGGGAGGAGACGTGGGGGTTGAACCATGTATCTAATTGGCTGTGATAATTATGTGGGTGTAGCCCTTCAGAGGGCACCATTGCATAAAAGGAGATCCCCTGTCATTAAAGTTCTAGTTCTACTTGACCCTTCAAAACTCTCATCTCGTTCTTGGAGGGGATTGCTCTATCATACTGGGGATTGCTATGCTTTTGCATACTCCCTTGAGCTGTAACTACTGAACGCTTGTTCCTGATGTACTATCCTTGAAGGAGAGGTCTTCCCCACACGGTCCTGGATGCTGGAGATTCATACAGGGTGGAAGGAAGACGGCGCGGCTCCAGCTAAACTACAGCGTTTGTGGAGTCTGTGGTGGTTGAGGTGTCCGGTGCGGTGCTTGTAGGCCTCGGCGCAAACTAGGACGCGTCTATCAACGGAGGTATCCGGTCGGGGTGCCAGGAGATCCGTTACAGAGTGCTACGAGGGGGAGAGGTTGCTAAGAGGGGCGCTAGGTGGGCAAGCTCTCTTTTCCACTGTATCCTCTCTAGTATTCTCTTTTATCTCACATTTCTGTGGAACCTCTTGTTTCCACAATTTAATGTATTTCTCCATATCCTGATATCCCTATTTCTTCAATTTCTTCCCTTCCATTTCTAAAAACATTTCAATAATTATTAAACATGAATCATTCCACAACCCACATATTGGCCAAGGTTTTGGACACAGCTTGGTCAAGACTGCTCACTCTCCCTCAGTCCATTTCAATATTTCAGCCTGCTCTGGATACACTTTATTTCTCAAAGCAATAGGACTAGAGTCAGATTTAGACTTCTTAGGCTTTTTATCACGCAAATTATCCAAATTTAATGGTTTAAACATTGTGCCTTTGCACACACTACACTTTACACTCTAAAAAATATTTTCAATATCTTTACATACAAAAAATTATTAGCAGTTTACAATACAATAGCAGGTAATAATATACAAAAAACTTCAACCACTACTACACATTTCACAGTAATTAAGCAATTTATATCTCAATAATCATAGGTATTTGTGTAGGCACACTCTGCAATACGGTAACTTTTCAAAAGCAGAAATCACAATACTCTTTATCCAAGAAAAAAAGAAAAGAAAAAAGCAAACAAACTAGCAAAAATGTAACTTCAGCATTAATGCAGTTTAATCAATTAAAACGTATTAAATCTGTAAATATATCGCACACAGAAATTAACATAGTATTGAAACTGCCTTCTGTGAGAAAAAAAGCACCTTGCTAAAATACAAAAAACAGGGAACAAGGGGGGTGATAGCGCGCTGGGCGATCATAGCTGTGTTATCTTTTACTCTAAGGCTATCAGCATTTCTTAAAGCAAAAATTTCAACGGAACAAAAAAATAGCAATTTTTTAAACCAATACAGCAACAAAATAAAACAATCAACTTAGAACACACAGCATATGCATTCTACAGGGGAAAAAAACATAGTACTTTAAATTATAAAAAATTAAACCTACCCTAACTTCAGAAAGAAAAAATAAACTACACCAATAAATAAAAAAACATAAAACAATTTACGGTGCTTAGACTTACTCAAATGCTCACACACAGCTTTTAATCTAGCTCAAACACGTCCAGAACACCGCAAATGCAGACACACTGTAAATAATAAACAAAATAGAGGGACAAAATCCCCTTTTCTCTTAAGTTCTTATACCTCACTGTATACAGCATTTACACTTAGTTCTCACAATACATATATGGGCTCAATTGATATGCGATTTTTATGCAAATTGCCACTTTTTTTGCAGCAACGCCAGTCGAAATTGTGTTAGCAAATACAATTTATATATTTTCATCTACAGCTCCGCTCGAGAATCAGTCTAGTTAAAACACCCTTTAACGGTAAGGTACACCTTTTACACCTTTTTTAGGTAAGGTAAAGCTTTCCCACCTTTAGGTAAGGTATTTATTTTTAATTTATATCTACAGCGCTTTTTAAAGTAACACCTCTTCAGGTAAATTATCTCTTAATATCTCTTAATTTAAGTTTTAGTAATTATTACTTTTACAGGTATAATATATCTTAATATAGTCTACATCTCTTAATTACATTTAATATCACTAATTAGCATTTTTAGGTTACCATACCAGGTTTCTGGAGTAAAGGTAAAAAGTGCTACAAAGGTAATAAATGCTATAGATATATACTAAATAATGTAAGGTTATTTGTATTTTTCCCAAACACTTGGCATAACCGTGTCATGTCCTAAACACAACCTGAACACTGAACATCATATAAACAATTCTTGGTAGTCCTGAATACTCACAGGGGGATTTGGGGTACTGGATCAGAGTCTGAGGTCTGGCATTACACATGTTATGATGGTCATAATAAAATAGTCCTTGATAGAAAAAATAGTCCTTGATTTCAGGGCAGTGACAGTTCGAACTTGGGCCATACAGGCCCTGCAGGTGGGGTTTAGGGGCGTCCCATCATGGCCCTCATGAATCAGTCATGACAATATATATGAGGAGTCCCAATTCATTTTTGTCCTGTGCTGGGTACGCCCGGTTCCCACTCTAGTGCCAACATTATACATTTTTAAATTTTTTATATAAATAAATATAAATATATATATATATATATATATATATATATATATAATTTTATATATATATATTATTTGCCCTAGAGCGGGACCCTGGAGGGCCCAGCACAGAAAAAAAGATTTGGGACTCCTTATATACAGTATCTCAAAAAAGTGAGTACACCCCTCACATTTTTGTAAATATTTTATTATATCTTTTCATGTAAATTAGTAAAGCCCTGAAGCAATGAGAGCTACAATTAAGAATATGGGAGAGAACATAATAAGAAATATTACACAATTAGAGAAAATTGAACTAAAAGTGGTGAATCTACGCACCTTACTAATACATTTGAAAATATTAAGGATCTGAACATTTTCATCAGGAAACTTGCACTAAAGAAATATTTCTATGACAAGTACAAGAAATATATGGACTTATTGAATCTAGAAGTGGATGATGTGGAGGCCTTTGATGTCTGTATGGAGTTAGAGATGTGTTGAGAAGGGGTATTTTACACATCAATTTAAATGCTATACAAATTTGGAAACCTTCTTATTACTAGTATCAAAGGAGATAGAGCAAATCTCACATCAAATTCCATCAGATTGCGAATAAACTCACTACTAATAAAAGAAAAGCACTACAAGAACTAAAGGAAAATCCACAGACAAAGGCAGCAACATAGTGGTAATGGACATGGATCAATATCAAAGGATGTGCGACCGCCTAATACAAGACAGGCAGACCTATGAGATATTAGAGAGAAATTAAATGAAAGAGTATAGAATAGAACTGTATGCAATCCTTACAAAAGCAAAAGAGAATGGCCTAATCTCCAATAAGAACTTAGAGTATCTATACCCAGCATCCCCTACAATATCCACTTTCTACAGTCTACCAAAAATCCATAAAAGGAAGAAACCATCTGCAGGTAGACCAATAGTTTTGGGAATTGGCAACCTTACTGAACGGATTACTAGGACACTAGGGATTTACTTAAACATCTTGATAATCTATCAATACCAGAGACGTCAATGCTGGCAAGCATTGATGTGGAATAACTCTACAGTAGCATTCCACATGAGGAAGGTATCAAAGCAACCAAATACTTTCTGCAAATAAGTGATTTTACAACGGATTGGAATGAGTTCCTCATACTTTTGTAAGAGTTTGTCCTGACAAGAAACTATTTTACTTTCGTCAAAAGATGGTATAGAACGGTATGTGCCCCTAACTATGCCAATATCTACCTAGGCTATTGGGAAGAGACAATAGTCTTTTCAGATGCCAATAAGAACTATACAGACAAGGTCCTTTCCTGGATGCGCTACAGTGATGATGTGTTCATCATTTGGGGAGGAACTGTAAAGGAATTTCAAACATTCATTGCACAAATTAAAACTAATGAACGAAATTTGAAGTTCACCTATGAAATAAATGAAAGTTCACTGATCTTCCTAGGCTTGGAAATCTTCAAGAGTGAAGATGGAACAGTAAAAACAACAGTGCGTCAAAAACCGACCCTTAACAAATATGTTGTTAAACTGGAAAAGCCATCACCCTACCGCACAAAAACAAAGTATCCCGATAGGGCAATACTTACGTTTGCAGCGGAATTGCAGCACAGAATCCGATTTTAAGAAACAAACTGATCTGATGTGGATAAGGTTTAAAAAGAGAGGTTATCCAAACAAGGCACTGAAAACCGCCTATCAGAGAGCGGTTGGAACCAGGAGAACAGATCTCCTGTACAAACAACAGGAACAGGAAGATGAAAATAACATCACCCGCTGTATAATGACATTCACCTGCCAAAGTAAACAAATAAGAAAATCACTTAAAAGATACTGGTTCCTCCTCATGGAAGATCCAGCACTTAACGATCAAATATCTAAACAAGCAAGCATCACCTACAGAAAAGGGCCATCAATAAGAAACATAGTGACCAACAGCCACTTTGAAAGAAGCAAACAGCAAGAGACCTGGTTGAATCGAACTAAAGGGACTTTCAAATGTTATAAATGCAAGGCATGTCAATTCTTGAAACCAGAAAAGTTTTTTGAGCACCCCTTAACGGGGAAACAATATCAAATAAACAAATTCTACAACTGCAATTCCTTCGTTGTTATTTATGTAATGGTTTGCGCGTGCAATAAGATCTATGTAGGTAAAACGGAAAGGCCTATAAAAAGAAGAATTTTGGAGCATATAGGATCAGTCCGGAACCTTTTGGATTCTCCCATAGTGCGCCACATTAGGCCACAGCATAATAACAAGACTGATGGTATATTCTTTCACATATTAGACTCCCTAGAAAAAACTTCAGAGGGGGCAATGAAATAAAAAGATTACTTCAGAAAGAAAGCCAGTCCGAAAGCCTAAATGAGGGATTCTCATACTCCAGTTTTATATAAGGTCTCCTATGCTAAGGCGATATCACAAACTACATTAGGGGCCAGCTTACTCCTGCTCCATTAAAGATGCCATTTGCCAAGGCAACACAAGCAACTATATGAATTTTAGAAAACACTTTGGAGTGTCTATACAGTTATTTTACCAACTATTATCTACAATAGGGCTGTTAATAATTTTATATTGGTTCTGTGACATCTAGATTAGATAACTAATTTCTCAGAAGCCTCTTAGCATTTAAAATACAAAATTTATCTCAAAATGAGAAAAAATATATAATTTTATCACAAAAACATAAATGGAAAGTATGAAGTCAGAAATTGACAATGGCAACTATCTAACCAGTGCCCAATAGAAAAAAAAAACATTTTAAATCATCAAGTTAATAAGACATACAAAAATAAAAATTTGATTCATTATAAGTTGTCTATTCCATTTTGGGATTGTCTACTAAACAACTATGTATAAAACAGAATTACTAGTCAAAACAAATGTACATTTGAGGAACTTGTAAAGCCCCCAAAAAATAGTCCTCTATTTATATTATCTATTTTATTTTTTCCTTTTCTTTAACATCTACATCATCATCTAATTAGTGAATTAAACATTGTTCTCTACTAATCATTCCCCTTTAAACCTTCTTAAGAAACTGTGCACTAAATGGGAAGAGTAATTTCCACTTTAAATATCAGCAACTGATCTGAATGAGGTCATCAAGTGTAGCTTTAAAAAGCCTGTGAAAAGAACAGAAGGGTCTCAGCTAATGCCACAACAAGCCTTTGAGAAAGCCTAGCGAATATGCGAAACCAAGCTGGTCAGGCAATTTTTTGCGGAAATCCTTCCCCACAGTGCAATTAGAGAAAGCCAACCCTCAGGAGAAGCTCTTTGGCATTTCTAATCATCACCAACTGTAAGTCAATTCTAGCTAATAAACTCTAGCGTGTGCCACAGACATCATCAGCACAATTGTAAGTAATCCCTATTCAGTACTTTATGGATGCTGACACACAATCATAGCTGTATGATACATATCAAAGAACTTTCAGGAAGCATACTGTGGATCACAGTGCACTCAAAAGGGTTAGCCAGATACTTACACATCTATGGCTGTACGCCACGGAAACAGAGGATTTAACCCTTAAGACTCATAATTGTTGTCTGCTGTATACTGGAGCACGCCAAGGAGGTACTGCTTTATACTAACACTGTCTACTCGGCTGTAGGTTCCATTAATAGAGGATTTGCCTTATAAAGATAAACCTGCTTATTGTCAGCTGATTACTAGCCTACCAAGAGGTTTACCATTAGAATTTCACATGGACTTGTATTGGTGTGCTGCTACTAGGAATGTCTGGAGAGATTTTAGTTAGGCCATGTCTATGAGAAGTGCTGTGGCGCGAAATTTACTGTAAAGTCCCATTCTGAAATTAAGACTGAAGAGTGCACCTCAGAAGTCTTTATTCAACACTTCAAGTATCACCAATCTGAATGAATATTGGTACTGATACAAACTTTGTTGTTGTATGTCACACAGATTAAAAACCTAAACGTAATAGTTTGCCTACGGTACACAGTGCACTGGAGCATATTGAAGATATAATGCTTTTACACTATATGCAGGTCTGGAGTCCCATGTGGAGTAACTAGCATATTGATTAGCGCAACAAAGCTTTTTGAATTGCGCAGCACCTCTGCTTGCACCTCCACTCTTAAAAGGTTGCAATTGGTAACCTATACCTCTAGATAATAATAGAGGACACTTGTTATATAGGACATAGAGATTTCTATCATATTTACCTCCCATATATACCAAACAACTACATCCAACCTTCCGGTTTATCTCTCCCACACTTTGGACAGTATATCTACAAATATTAATTGACATTAATGTAATTTGGCACAATTTCTGTGCTTTAAACTTAAATCCAAGAGGTTACCCAGTGATGCTGCTACATGCGTATAGATCAACCTTTTGAATCTATTGCATATATGAGGATACACCTAATTGTTAGTCACTATCAGCGATTTTCCTAGCTTTTAAATTAATATGTTAATGAAGATTATATTGGTCCTATATAACCTCAGTAGAGCAAGGGTTACAGATCCGTGCCTATTTAACTTAACACTTGTCTAACCAAACTAGGGGCCCTATTAAATTATCACTCGTAGTTCTCACGGTGCTCGCAAAAGTCCGTTTTTCTGCTGTTTGCGAGTACCGAAACTCTCGCAGCCTGCTTTGCGATATGACTACGAAAAAATGGCCGAGAATAGGCTCCGAGAGAGCTACTTAGTCACACGCAGCCTTAAATCTACGCATGAATATCGCATTTCGTAAGAATCCCTACGGGCACAAAAAGTGCCCGAAAGGGATCCTAAAGAATCTACGTGCTGCCTCGGAGCAGCCCGAGACAGCAGTGTGAGGCTGCCCCCTGCTCCCTATATACATCCCCATGCTGCAGGGGTCTCTATCGGGACCCTGCAGCACCCCCACATTAACCCTTTGCAGCGGGGGTCCCCGATCGGCACCGATCAGGCCCCCGCTGCATTTAAAAGTTTTAAATTCCCCGCCGCGGCTCCCTAAAGGGGCCGCGGCACACTAATTGCCAATCCTGGCCGCGGCCCAAAAAATTAACCCCCCTCTATGCTGGGGGTCCCCATCAGGACCGCCGAAGTATCCCCACATAAACCCATTGCAGGGGGGGTCCCCGATCTGCATAGATCAGGCCCCCCGCTGCATTTAAAAGTTTTAAATTCCCCGCCGCGGCTCCTTAAAGGGTCCGCGGCACACTGTCATGAATCAGCCAGTGGCCATATTGGATTTGGTCTGAATAGCCGGTGGCCATGTTGTGACTGGCACAGCCAGGTTGTGACTAGCAGCAATGGTCACATTTAAGAGCCATGTGTTACATTATATATGATAACTGGGGGGTTTGGGGCTAGTGAAGCACAGAGCCCAGGAGGGCTATGTAATGGACTGTGGGGAGGGAACAACGACGGTCCCTAGCTACAGGGAACCAGATCTCACACAGCCAGAGCGTGCCAGGGGCACCGAGAGCCAGACAGGGGCAGCAAGCGTGCCTGCCTGGGAGAAAGAGCTATGGGTGCAGAGTGGCACTATGATAGAGGGTGTTCCAAGTGGTGAGATACCCTGGATAACCAGTGTCCAGGAGCCCACTGGAACAGACACCCCTCCAAAGGCACAGTTCAACATGGAGGACTGGGATAATGTTTCTCAACCCAAGGCCATATAAGAAGAGGGTCAACTGAGGGCCCCAAAGAACCAGCTGGGTGGGAAATGCGAGATTCCCCAGCCTGCATCAGAGAGCCAGAGCACAGTTGCTCCACCAAGGGCAATAGAGGACAACCAGGAGGAGCTGTCCAAAGCTACAGATGTCCAGGAGGCAGCAGGAAAGTAGCATCCAGGTCTGAGCATCATCATGGATGCTGGAGGTCAGCACAGCCCGGTATGTACTTTTCTGCAGTGGGTGTGTTGTTGGCCTCCCAACAGTAATATGCTGTCTGAGGGGAGTATTGGACTGTCCCCTTGTGGTCCTATAGGACCAGAGACTGTTTTAGAAACCCCAGCCCAGCTGTGGGGACTTGCTGAGGGGAAAGGGGTTGCCCTGAGACAGGGGTTGTTTTGTGGGGCTCCCCAAGATACTATTTTGCCTCAGAAGGGGGTATGGGGGTAACCCCCTGTGTCCCCAGTGACTGCCCTACTGCTGCCCAAGCAGAAGGGGAAGAGCAATTTGCTCCGGACAGTAAGGACCAGACCAAGAGCTGGGGGAGGCTTTTACTCTGCCCCTTGGGACTGTGTGCACACAGACAAGAACTTGCCTAGCATGCAGAGTGCCTGGCCAAACCAGCAGATTCATGACTATCAGCGTAGCTGTGAAAATCTTGGATGTTCCCTGCCACGCTTGGGGAAGGTCTGTCATGAATCAGGCAGTGGCCATATTGGATTTGGCCTGAATAGCCGGTGGCCATGTTGTGACTGGCACAGCCAGGTTGTGACTAGCAGCAATGGTCACATTTAAGAGCCATGTGTTACATTGTATATGATAACTGGGGGGTTTGGGGCTCACAGACCCACTGTTATACTGTATATTGTTATGCTGTGGGCTAGGGGGAGGAGCAGGGTTTTCTCATCACCATTAATAAAGTCATCATAATGCATAAAATGGATTGATGGAGAAAACCCTGTCCCAACCCTAAATACAATAAATCCCATGTTTACGCTCAGTGTAATTAGTGTCCGGTGAGAGAGCTAATGGGACTTATTGGATATACGTGGGGGCAACATTGTGGGTTATATTTGTAAATATATAAATATATATTATAGTAGAGAGTAGCCCTATTGTACATATGACACATACATCTTGTCATTGGAGTCTGTTGACCACAAAGGCAAATCCCTTGTACACTCACTTAAGCGATAGGAGCCATACACAATGGGATCTCCACAGACACAGAGGCACCATAACTCCAGGGGGTCTACAGCTTGTCCCCTCCCAACTAACAGAGCAGGGAGCAGAGCAAAAGGACATGTGTCTCTCCTGTTTTCAAAATAAAGGTTGTTCTTAATTTTCATACTTTGCATGTATTATTGACCCAGAGGCATATGCTTGTAGAGGAGCTCGTTCTGACCTACTAAGGTGCTCCCAGGTACACTACCACACCAGCTGGGACTTATGCCTTTGTACCGACAAAGACTGTCCATAGGTCTAGAGTCACCCAAACTTAGGTCTAAACCTACTGGGAATAAGAGTACTAGGATACTCTAGATCCCATCATTATAGTAGTTTGTGACACACACTATTACCCAATCCCAGCCGCGGCACCTACAATTAACCCCCCTCTATGCTGGGGGTCCCCATCGGGACCCCCGAAGTGTCCCCACATAAACCCATTGCAGAGGGGGTCCCCGATCTGCATAGATCAGGCCCCCCGCTGCATTTAAAAGTTTTAAATTCCCCACCGCGGCTCCTTAAAGGGGCCGCGGCACACTATTACCCAATCCCGGCCGCGGCACCTACAATTAACCCCCTTCTATGCTGGGGGTCCCCATCGGGACCGCCAAAGTGTCCCTACATAAACCCCTTGCTGCAGGGGTCCATAGGGACCCCCACAGCCCCCCCCCCACATTAACCCCCTGCAGCGGGGGTCCCCGATCGGCACTGATCGTGACCCTGCTGCATTTCAATTTTAAATTTCCCGCCTCGCGGGTCCTTAAAGGACCGTAAAGTTCCTGAAAGGACTCGCACTAAAAATATTAACCCCAGGCAACTATAATTAACCCTATAACTCATGAAGGTTAATATAGACCCCCATAAGGCCTTAATTAACCCTGTCACTCATGAAGGTCAATACAGACCCCCATAAGCGCTTAATTAACCCCGTCACTCATGAAGGTCAATACAGACCCCCATAAGGCCTTAATTAACCCTATAACTCATGGTGGTCAATACAGACCCCCATAAGGCCTTAATTAATGCCGTCACTCATGAAGGTCAATACAGACCCCCATAAGCACTTAATTAAGCCCGTCACTCATGAAGGTCAATACAGACCCCCATAAGGCCTTAATTAACCCTATAACTTATGGTGGTCAATACAGACCCCCATAAGGCCTTAATTAACCATATAACTCATGGTGGTCAATACAGACCCCCATAAGGCCTTAATTAACCCTATAACTCATGGTGGTCAATACAGACCCCCATAAGGCCTTAATTAACCCTATAACTCATGGTGGTCAATACAGACCCCCATAAGGCCTTAATTAACACCGTCACTCATGGTGGTCATTACAGACCACCATAAGACCGTAATTAACCCTATAACTCATGGATGTCAATACAGACCCCCATAAGGCCTTAATTAACCCCGTCACTCATGGTGGTCAATACAGACCCCCATAAGGCCTTAATTAACCCTGTCACTCATGAAGGTCAATACAGACCCCCATAAGCGCTTAATTAACTCCGTCACTCATGACGGTCAATACAGACCCCCATAAGCACTTAATTAACCCTGTCACTCATGAAGGTCAATACAGACCCCCATAAGGCCTTAATTAACCCTATAACTTATAGTGGTCAATACAGACCCCCATAAGGCCTTAATTAACCCTATAACTCATGGTGGTCAATACAGACCCCCATAAGGCCTTAATTAACCCTATAACTTATGGAGGCCAATACAGACCCCCATAAGGCCTTAATTAACCCCGTCACTCATGGTGGTCAATACAGACCCCCATAAGGCCTTAATTAACCCTGTTACACATAAAGGTCAATATAGACCCCCATAAGCCTCTATTTAACCCCATCAGCCCCATAAGGGTATATTATGACCATTATGGGCCTGTTACAACCCAACATTAACCACATAAGTGCCATGACAGTCCTCAAGGACCATCATGACACTAACTACAAACACTACACTATAACCCCCAATAAACCATTTAATTTAAACTAACCCCCCTCTACACTAATCTATTAACACTTACTCTACCTACCTACACTACCTACCCCCTAATAAACCTCCCCACCACTCTAATTACAAACAATAAAAAAACTACCTTACAAAAAATAAAAAAACCTACCTTACAGAAAATAAAAAAACCTACAGTACAGAAAAAAAAACCTACAGTACAGAAAAAAAAATACAGTACAGAAAAAAAACAAATACAATACAACCCCCCCCCCCCCCCTTCCCACTGCAGAAAATAAAAAAATTACACACCTGAAAAGGAAAGACAGATATACACAATACAATACATACATACATATAATACATTACATACATTACATTACATATATTACATATAATACATTATTATCAAATACATCCCCCTATCGATCTAATATACAATAAATCCTAACTACATACACAGACCCTAATTCTAAGCTAAAATAAAATAATTACAGTCCTAACTACATACACAGACCCTAATTCTAAGCTAAAATAAAATAATTAAGACCACTTACCTTCAAGATGTTGCTTCAGATTACTAACCTAGGGGTAAAACAAAACAAAATAATTAGTACAAAACATTAACATGAAATAAATAAACATTATATACATTCTAAATATTCTACTCACCTTGACACTAACTACAAACACTACACTATAACCCCCAATAAACCATTTAATCTAAACTAACCCCCCTCTACACTAATCTATTAACACTTACACTACCTACCTACACTACATACCCCCTAATAAACCTCCCCACCACTCTAATTACAAAAAATAAAAAAACCTACCTTACAGAAAATAAAATAAAACTACAGTACAGAAAAAAAAACTACAGTACAGAAAAAAAAACTACAGTACAGAAAAAAAAAAATACATTACAACCCCCCCCACTACAGAAAATAAAAAAAGTACACACCTGAAAGGAAAGACAGATATACACAAAACAATACATACATACATATAATGCATTACATACATTCCAATACATATATTACATATAATACATTACATATAATACATTACATACATTACATATAATACATTACATTACATACATTAAATATAATATATTACATATAATATATTACATATAATACAATACATACAATACATTACATTACATATAATATATTACATATAATATATTACATATAATACATTACATACAATACATTACATTGCATACATTACATTACTTATATTACATTACATATATTACATATAATACAAATCAAATACCCCCTATCTATGTAACATACAATCTATTTAATATAAAATAAATCCTAACTATATCAAATACATCTCCCTATCTATCTAATATACAATAAATCCTAACTACATACACAGACCCTAATTCTAAGCTAAAATAAAATAATTACAGTCCTAACTACATACACAGACCAATGGCGGCTTGTGATTGGCTGAAAAAGCTGTCTATCAATTTCAGCCAATCAGAAGTCGTCAATGTGTGAGCCAATCAGGATGGGATACACCCCAATATCCCACCGAGATTGGTTAAAGCACTTGTCAATCTTTATTGGAACCAATCACAAGGCTCAGATGCCTTCAGCCAATCACTATGGGATTCACCCCCACGGAGTGATTGGTAGAAGACATCTGCGCATCCTGATTGGCTCATACATTGACGACTTCTGATTGGCTGACAGCTTTTTCAGCAAATCACTAGCCGCCATTGCCAATTTCCTCCCGAAAAGACTCCGGGAGACTCATTAGCATCGGGGAGGTCTGCGAGTGCAGAACTCCGTTAGTTTTTTTTTGTGTTTTTTTTAGAGCGCGGATGGTTCCGGGGCCCAGCCGGGGCTGAAGGGGAGGAGGCCGGGGACATCACGGGGAGGTAAGTTAGATGTATATTTAGATGTTTATATGTTTATTTTATTTCTTGTTTGTATATTGTATTAATGTATTGTGTTTTTTTAACAGGGACGCGCCGGAAGAGCTGAACAATGACGGGACATGCTGGAAAGGTGAGTAGAAAATTTAGAATGTATATAATGTTTATTTATTTCATGTTATTGTTTTGTACTAATTATTTTGCTTTGTTTTACCCCTAGGTTAGTGATCTGAAGCAACATCTTAAAGGTAAGTGGTCATAATTATTTTATTTTAGCTTAGAATTAGGGTCTGTGTATGTAGTTAGGACTGTAATTATTTTATTTTAGCTTAGAATTAGGGTCTGTGTATGTAGTTAGGATTTATTGTATATTAGATAGAAAGGGGGATGTATTTGATAATAATGTATTATATGTAATATACCGTGTTTCCCCGATGATAAGACAGGGCCATCAAATAAGACAGCCCCCCCTTTTTAGAAAAAAAATTAAAATAAGGCACCCCCCCGCAAATAAGCCACCCACCGATACCTGTGCTTACCCGAATCGGATGGTACGGTGGGTGACCCCGTGTGGTGCCTCCGTCTACCCTATTTGCCTCCATGGCTGCGCGCCTCGTCATAAGGGGGAGAGGAGGAAGTGACAGGACTGCAGCGCGCGCACGTGACTCACTCGCGCAAGGAAACGCAGGCAGATTCCCTCATCCCTGATTACAGTAGAATGGGACAATGAATGCATCAGATTAATCAGAAGGGGGCAATGATTGGCACAGAGTGATCAGAAGTGGACATGAATGGCACATGATTGATCAGAAGGGGACAATGATTGGCACAATCATGTGCCATTCATGTCCACTTCTGATCACTCTATGCCAATCATTGTCCCCTTCTGATCAATCATGTGCCAATCAGAGTAATAAATAAATAAGGCATCCCCCTGAAAATAAGCCCTAGAGCATATTTTGGCCTTCCAAAAAAAATAAGACAGTGTCTTACCATCGGGGAAACAGGGTATGTAATGTAATGTATATAATGTATTATATGTATGTATGTATTGTATTGTGTATATCTGTCTTTCCTTTTCAGGTGTGTATTTTTTTTATTTTCTGCAGTGGGGGGGGGGGGTTTATTGTATTTGTTTTCTTTCTGTAATGTAAGTTTTTTTTCCTGTACTGTAGGTTTCTTTTTCCGTACTGTAGGTTTTTTTATTTTTTGTAAGGTAGGTTTTTTTATTTTTTGTAATTAGAGTGGTGGGGAGGTTTATTAGGGGGTAGGTAGTGTAGGTAGGTAGTGTAAGTGTTAATAGATTAGTGTAGAGGGGGGTTAGTTTAAATTAAATGGTTTATTGGGGGTTATAGTGTAGTGTTTGTAGTTAGTGTCATGATGGTCCTTGAGGACCGTCATGGCACTTATGTGGTTAATGTTGGGTTGTAACAGGCCCATAATGTTCATAATATACCCTTATGGGACTGATGGGGTTAAATAGAGGCTTTTGGGGGTCTATATTGACTTTCATGAGTTATAGGATTAATTAAGGCCTTATGGGGGTCTGTATTGACCACCATGAGTTATAGGGTTAATTAAGGCCTTATGGGGGTCTGTATTGACCTTCATGAGTAACGGGGTTAAATAAGGCCTTATGGGGTCTGTATTGACCACCATGAGTTATAGAGTTAATTAAGGCCTTATGGGGGTCTGTATTGACCTTCATGAGTGACAGGGTTAATTAAGGCCTTATGGGGGTCTGTATTGACCACCATGAGTTATAGGGTCAATTAAGGCCTTATGGGGGTCTATATTGACCACCATGAGTTATAGGGTTAATTAAGGCCTTATGGGGGTCTGTATTAACCTTCATGAGTGACAGGGTTAATTAAGGCCTTATGGGGGTCTGTATTGACCACCATGAGTTATAGGGTTAATTAAGGCCTTATGGGGATCAGTATTGACCTTCATGAGCGACAGGGTTAATTAAGGCCTTATGGGGTCTGTATTGACCCCCATGAGTGACAGGGTTAATTAAGGCCTTATGGGGGTCTGTATTGACCACCATGAGTTACAGGGTTAATTAAGGCCTTATGGGGGTCTGTATTGACCTCCATGAGTTATAGGGTTAATTAAGGTCTTATGGGGGTCTGTATTGACCACCATGAGTTATAGGGTTAATTAAGGCCTTATGGGGGTCTGTATTGACCCCCATGAGTTAGGGTTTATTAAGGCCTCATGGGGGTCTGTATTGACCACCATGAGTGACGGGGTAAATTAAGGCCTCATGGGGGTCTGTATTGACCACCATGACTTATAGGGTTAATTAAGGCCTTATGGGGGTCTGTATTGACCACCATGAGTTATAGGGTTAATTAAGGCCTTATGGGGGTCTGTATTGACCTTCATGAGTGACTGGGTTAATTAAGCCCTTATGGGGTCTGTATTGACCACCATGAGTGACAGGGTTAATTAAGGCCTTATGGGGGTCTGTATTGACCACCATGAGTTATAGGGTTAATTAAGGCCTTATGGGGGTCGGTATTGACCTTCAAGAGTTATAGGGTTAATTAAGGCCTTATGGGGGTCTGTATTGACCACCATGAGTGACGGGGTTAATTAAGGCCTTATGGGGGTCTGTATTGACCTTCAAGATTTATAGTGTTAATTAAGGCCTTATGGGGGTCTGTATTGACCACCATGAGTGATGGGGTTAATTAAGGCCTTATGGGGTCTGTATTGACCACCATGAGTTATAGGGTTAATTAACGCCTTATGGGGGTCTGTATTGACCCCCATGAGTGACCGGGTTAATTAAGGCCTTATGGAGGTCTGTATTGACCACCATGACTTATAGGGTTAATTAAGGCCTTATGGGGGTCTGTATTGACCACCATGAGTAACGGGGTTAATTAAGGCCTTATGGGGTCTGTATTGACCCCCATGAGTGACGGGGTTAATTAAGGACTTATGGGGGTCTGTATTGACCACCATGAGCGACGGGGTTAATTAAGGCCTTATGGGGGTCTGTATTGGCCTTCATGATTTATAGGGTTAATTAAGGCCTTCTGGGGGTCTGTATTGACCACCATGAGTGATGGGGTTAATTAAGGCCTTATGGGGGTCTGTATTGACCACCATGACTTATAGGGTTAATTAAGGCCTTATGGGGGTCTGTATTGACCTTCATGAGTGACGGGGTTAATTAAGGACTTATGGGGGTCTGTATTGACCACCATGAGTTATAGGGTTAATTAAGGCCTTATGGGGGTCTGTATTGACCTTCATGAGTTATAGGGTTAATTAAGGCCTTATGGGGGTCTGTATTGACCACCATGAGTGACGGGGTTAATTAAGGCCTTATGGGGGTCTGTATTGGTCTTCATGATTTATAGGGTTAATTAAGGCCTTCTGGGGGTCTGTATTGACCACCATGAGTGATGGGGTTAATTAAGGCCTTATGGGGGTCTGTATTGACCACCATGACTTATAGGGTTAATTAAGGCCTTATGGGGGTCTGTATTGACCCCCATGACTGACTGGGTTAATTAAGGCCTTATGAGGGTCTGTATTGACCACCATGACTTATAGGGTTAATTAAGGCCTTATGGGGGTCTGTATTGACCACCATGAGTTATAGGGTTAATTAAGGCCTTATGGGGGTCTGTATTGACCTTCATGAGTTCTAGAGTTATTAAAGTTGCCTGGGGTTAATATTTTTAGTGCAAGTCCTTTTAGGACCTTTACGGTCCTTTAAGAACCCGCGAGGCGGGAAATTTAAAATTGAAATGCAGCAGGGTCACGATCGGTCCCGATTGGGGACCCCTGCTGCAGGGGGTTAATGTGGGGGGGCTGTGGGGGTCCCTATGGACCCCATGCAGCAAGGGGTTTATATGGGGACTTTTCGGGGGTCCCGATGGGGACGCCCAGCATAGAGGGGGGTAAATTGTAGGTGCCTCGGCCGGGATTGGGTAATAGTGTGCCGCAACCCCTTTAAGGAGCCGCGGCGGGGAATTTAAAACTTTTAAATGCAGCGGGGGGCCTGATCTATGCAGATCGGGTACCCCCCGCTGCAATGGGTTAATGTGGGGACACTTGGGGGGTCCTGATGGGGACCCCCAGCATAAAGGGGGGTTAATTTTAGGTGCCGCGGCCGGGATTGCATAATAGTGTGCCGCGGTCCCTTTAAGGAGCCGCAGCAGGGAATTTAAAGTATTAAATGCAGCGGGGGCCTGATCGGTTCCAGCAATATTGATTCTGGCTTTGGAATCATCCAGTCTGGCCTTACACATGATGTACTCTGCATACAAGTTGAATAAATAAGGTGACAATATACAACCTTGCCGCACTCCTTTTCCGATCTTGAACCATTCTGTTGTTCCATGTTTGGTTCTGAACATGGCTTCTTGGTCCACATACAGGTTCCTCAGGAGGTGGATGAGCTTGTCTGGTACTCAGATCTCTTTAAGAACTTGCCAAATTTTGTTGTGATCCACACAGTCAAAGGCTTTAGAATAGTCCATGAAGCAGAAGTAAATGTTTTTTTTTTAACTCTCTTGCTTTCTCTATTATCCAGCGGACATTGGAATTTGATCTCTTGTGCCTCCTCCTCTGCGGAACCCGGCTTGCACATCTGGTAGTTCCCGGTCCATATATTGTTGGAGCCGAGCTTGTAAGCATTATAGCATCCATATTCAATTGTAGGTTATAACAGAATGGCATAATCATAAAACAAAACATGGCAACAAAGAAAAAAAGGAAATTACCCTGTTCAAAAGTTAGCATACCCTTAGTTCTTAATACTGTGTATTGCCCCCTTTAGCATCAATGACAGTGTGCAGTCATTTGTAATAGTTGTCTATGAAGCGCCTAATTCTTGCAGGTGGTAGAGGTGCCCATTCATCTTGGCAAAATGCCTCCATGTCATGCAAAGTCTTGCATGAACCGCACTTTTCAGATCTCCTTAGAGTGGCTCAATGATATTAGGGTCAGGAGACTGTGATGGCCACTCCACGACCTTCACCTTTTTTCTGATGTAACCACTGGAGGCTCAACTTTGCCTTGTGTTAGGGTCATTGTCCTGCTGGAAAGTCCAAGAGAGTCTAGTAAAAAACTTTGTGCAGAAGAATGTCTGCCAGTATTTTCTGATAGCGTGCTGCATTCATCTTGCCCTCAATTTTCACAAGATTCCCCGTGCCTTTAGTGCTCACCCCCCCCCCCCCCCCCCCCCCCATTTCATCAGTGAGCCACCACCATGCTTCACAGCGGGGATGGTATTATTTTCAGTATAGGCCTTGTTGACCCCTCTCCAAACATAGCACTTATGGTTGTGACCATAAAGCTCTATTCTGATCTTGTCACTCCAAATTACAGTGTGCCAAAAGCTGAGAGGCTTGTCAAGGTGTTCTTGGGCATATTGTAACCAGGCTTATTGTGGCATTGGTGCAGTAAAGGCTTATTTCTGGCTACTCAACCATGCAGGGAAATTAACCTTTGATTTTCATTTTAACCTCTGTGTGTCACCTTGTGTGTCTGTAACAAGGCCAAACATTCAAGGGTATGTAAACTTTTGATCCGGGCCATTTAGGTGATTTTTGTTATCATTATGACTTAAAAAGGAACCAAACAACTATGTGATAGTAAATGGCTTCATATGATCACTATCTTCAATAAAGGTTAGCTTAAAAGGTGTAATAGTAACAGAATACTCCTTTCAAATTCACATGTAAAGAATGTAAAGGCGACTTTATGTCTGCAAGGATTAGTTCTCAGAACAATACATTTCTTTTGGTGCATACATAAATGACAATTTTTATCTAAAACTTGCTTAGTTTATAGTTGTTAATGTCAAAGTTCATTAGTTATGTTATGGAAGTTCTTAGTGATAATTTGAAGGTCTAAGAGCACCATCTCTGGATGACCATCTTGGGTTCAACAGTTCAACAACGTCAACTGGGATCCAAATTCTTGTAAAATTGTCTCCATCACTGAATCTTACACAGGAACTTCACATAAAGAGTCTAATTAACACCAAAACAACAGACAGTTCTGTTTTATGCAGTAGTTGAAGTGCATGCATCTAGAAGGATGAGATTCAAATGCTTTCTCTACTTTTCATTTGTACTCACTCCTAACATCCAGATGTAGTAGATGTGCAATCAAAACAAACAGACACCACTGATGACCATGTAAAATATGGCTTATATACGGGTAATTTTTCTAAAAATTATGGCCTTCATAAGTGTATAATAAAATCACTTTATTATTTATAAATGTTTGTATTAATCTCTAGTGTTAGAAATTGGCTACTGATGTTTGTTTATCCCTTTCAAGAATTTTTAAAAAATATCTCATATATGTATTAATAGGCCCACAAATTAATTTTTATTCTTTCTATTCCCTTCTTTCTTATGAGAGTGAGTGTATGTGTATATGCATTCAGTGCTAAGTTAAAATATAATAGTCATTTAATAAGATAATCAACCATGCCCTGCATATTTAATTCCCCAGCATATAAACAATTATAGTAAATTCCAGAGGCTTCACAACACATTATTACCTAAGAATCTCTGACAGGAGACATTTTGAACAATTGGAGATAGGTGGTCAAGCAACATGTCACCATGTTGGGGACCGTTGGGACAACTTATCACTATGTTGTGCAACTGTGGACCATTAGTAAAACAGACAGCCTGCTGGCCAACTTGTCACCATACCGGATTGATAAAGAAGGGGGGGGGTCAACATTTTGCATAAAAGCCCAGTATTTACAGAGAAGAAGTGCTAGGGTCTTTCTCCAAGGAGGGACTTCGAGAAAGGGAAAAGATTAACCAACAGAACTTGGGTGGTACCTATGGACCTCATTCTAATTCTAAGTTTTCCAAAAAAGTAGACGCATTGGGAGGTTGCACGTGCCCGTGGGGGTGTATCTCATTCTGATTGGCTGAAGGGAATAGTGCCTTCTGATTGACTTTAATCACTGACAATCAGATTGCAGCCAATCATAAGGTGCAGATGCCTTTAGCTAATCACAATGATATACCTCATGTGGTGTATCCCACTCTGATTGGCTGAAGGCAATAGTGCCTTCTGATTGGTTTATAAAAGATTGACAGGACCATCAGCCAATCAGAATGGGATATAGGGGTTTATTCATTCTGATTGGCTCACACACTGACTCCTTCTGATTGGCTGACATTTGATTGACAGTGTTTTCAGCCAATCAGAAGGTGCCATTTCTGAAGGGGCATTTGGGCAAGGTAAGTCGGCTTATTTATTCTATTTTAGTTGAGATTTAGGGTTTTTAATGTATGTAGTTAGGGGTTACATGTATGTAGATAGGGGGTTAATGTAATGTAGTTAGGGGTTAATGGAATTTATTTAGGGGTTAATGGAATGTATATAGGGTTAATGGATTGTATTTAGGGGTTAATGGAATGTATTTAGGGGTTTCATGGATGTGGTTAGGGGTTACATGTACGTAGTTAAGGTTACAGGAATGTAGTTAGGGGTTACATGTATGTAGTTAGGGGTATATTTGAACAGTATTTTATTGCTGGTTGTGGGTTTTGATGTATTGTATGTGATGTTTTTATTTATTCTTGTATTTTACTTTTAGGCGAGTAGTTCTTTTTTGTTTTCTGTAGTGGTGGGGTGTTATTATTTTGTGTAATGGTATTTTATTAATTTCTGTAATGGTGCTCTTTTTTATTTTGTGTAATTTAGGTTTTTATTATTTTCTGTAATGGTTCTTTTTTATTTTCTGTAACAGTTTTTTTAATATTTTGTAATTAGTGGGCTGGGGGTTAGGTAGGCAGAGTAGGTGTTAGGTAGGTAGGAGTTAATAGGTTAGGGTAGAGTGTGTTAATAGGATAGGGAGGTGGGGGATTCATTAGTTAGAGGGGGTTAGTTTAGATTTAGTGGTTTATTGGGGGTAGTGTTTGTATATGGGGCTAATGTTAGGGTCCTAATTGTTAATGAGGTTCTTTATAAACCCTTATGTGACTGATGGGGTTAAATAGGCCTAGATAGGGTTAAATAGGCACAGTTAGGGTTAAAGGGGGACAGTGTGGGGTAATGGGGTTTAGTTAGGGCTAATGGGTTAATGGGGTATGGTTAATAGTGTAGTGCTTAGACTTGGTGTCATGAGGGTCCTGGAGGACCCTCATGGCACTTATAGGGTTAATATAGGGGTTCATAATGTCCTGTAGGGGTATATATAGCTCTGTATATAGCCCCATTAGTGATGGGGTTAATTAAGAGCTCATGGGACTCTGTATAGAGCCCCATGAGTGATGTGGTTAATTAAGGGCTCGTGGAGCTCTGTATAGAGTCCCATGAGTGATAGGGTTAATTTTATTTATTTATTTGTATTTACCTTTAAGGTCTTTTCAGGACCTGCGGCAGGAAATTTTAAATGCAGCGGGGATACTGATCGGGACACTTAATATACGGACACTGCAGGGGAACTCCGCAGCATGGGGGAGTTAATGTTAGTTGTTGCAGGGTACTTTACCCCGCGGCATGGGGGTAAGCATTAGTGTGCCGCTGGCCCTTTAAGCAGCCATGGCGGGGAATTTAAATCTCAAAGCCCGCTTGGAGATCTTTATAGCCAAATATATATTCAATGCAGCACTGTACAGGGCTGTAATTGATGGGGGAAATTGGGAAGGGGGGGGGAGGTGAGAATCAGAAGCACTACTTTGGCAAGCTGGTACATCACCAGTAGACAATACTGTAATTTGTGGGCAAAGTCCGACGGGCTTGGAGAACGGTTAATAGGCCTGGAGGTCATTCAAGCCCGTGACCTATGGGCTTGAATGACCTCCTAGCCAGGAACTCGTTCTTCAAGCCCGTCGGACTTTGGCCACAAAATACAGTATTGGCTAGCAGAGATGTGCCAACTTGTGAATGTAATACTCATGTCCCCCATTGTATTCCCCATAATTTACAGCGCTTTCTTGAATATATATTTAACTTTGAGTATTGTTCGGATTTGGTGGGCTTGAACACAGATCTACAGGCTAGCGGCCGCTATCAGGTCCAAGTCCTCCAATGATTGCGGACGATTGCATGGTTTATGATCGTCGGGAAGAGGGAGCTCCTTAAGGTGCTATCCATGTGAATACCAGTGTAGACGTAGTGCTAAGCTTGGCTGTAAGTCGGCCGCAAGCGATCACAGACTTGCGTCCGTTTTATGCCCACAATTAGAATGAGGCCCTATATTTGTGCAGTGTTATTGAGCTATCCAGAGTGCAGTCCCGGAGAGGAGAGAGCCTCACCAGTAACTAGAACTTGATGGAGAAGGAGCTTGAAGAATAAGCCATAGGGGTATTATATAGTAATACGGTATCATACTGTATTTTGTATAATAAACTAGAATTTCTATGATTATTCTCCTTGTAAATATAATTTTTATGCTTATTGCCTGTCTCTTGTTATCTACATGTTTTGTAACATTATTTTGATCTATGTATACAATACAGTACATGTTTTTAACTTTACCTTATTTGTTGGTCGGATTATTCACTTGCCCAAAAGAATATATAACTTGTAGGAATTTACATTATCCATAATTTAACTTGTCAAAAATAGATTGAGCATCAAGTGTTAATAGTTTCTGAACTGACACAAAATGTTCAACTGGACTATGCTTTTGATTGTCAAAATACCACACCACAATAGACATCTGTTGTTGGGAGGACACACCCAGGAAACGCTAGCATGAGCAGCTAGCAGGGATGTGATGCAAATTTCACAGAGACGCTGTCTTCGTTGGAAAAATAACTTGCATAACAGCATCTATTGCCCCCTGTCTGAGCTCTTTTACAGCAGAAGATGTTGAGCTGGCGATCGTGCTCCACCTGAACAAGCAGAGAGTGTAGAGCTCTGGACTGTTCCCTATCTGAACAGTTTACTAGGTTAAGCTGCACTCATGCAGGTAGCTGGGGGAGGTGCATTGCTCCCCAATCTAACCCTGCACCCAGCAGGAGAAGGTGAGACATACATTGTGCAGGCTGAGCGGACCATCGTTTGGCTGATGGGGGATGGAATATAGCAAGGAAAGGAAGCTTGGGTCTTACCCAGGATAAAACACCTTAAATTACATCGTCCTCTTCCCATTGAGTAAACAAGAGTGGTCTCACCAGACGAACAAGCACGCCCTTCAAGCAGTTGACTCAGAGGATTACTCTAGGGAGGAGGCTGCTGCAGAATACTGGTCTGTTGCTGAACTGATTTTGGGGACCTTGGTCGTCGGTCGTTGGATTGAACACTCATATTTAATTTTTTTTCAATAATGACCTACTTCAGCTCACAGAACTATATACTTCCCTGTGTCAAATAACATTGTTGTTATCTGCAAAAGGGCAGGCTGAAGTACTTTTCAGTGCGATAAGAGATAGCCCACGCTCTGGATAAATATAAGACTGTGACTAGAACTCTATGAATATGGAACGCTTCTTGCCTAATATAAAAGCTACAGCTCATTTATAAATAAATATTATGTAGCATATTGTAGCAGGTGCTCTCTTTTCAATATCTGAATTACCCCTGGGCTTTATACAGATTTGAGATCCCTACTCTGCATTATGGTCTAACTTAAGTTAACGGTCTCCACAGCTGAAAAACTTATTTGGATACTACAACTAGGATTACAGTGGAGCAAGACATCTTGATATATATTCTTTCTGTGGACCCATTCAATATCTTACAGTGTGTATCTTCCTTTTAATATTGGATAATATAACGGGACTCTAGAAACAACCATTTCTCCGGCTCTGTATAACGAGCTAAGCGGGGTCAATCGTTCACAGAGTCTGATACGCTTTCTGGGATATAACCGCTCTGGATCTAGGGGAGCAAGAAAACCTGGATCAAACTTCCCCTATGGGCTCAGAATAATTAAGCAGATATTCTTGGAATAATGAAGTGTTATATAATATATATTTGCCATATCCCTTTCATCTATGGTTGTATTAAATGAAAGACCAAAAATCTAGGTTGGATATTCATATCCCAAATATTGGACTAATTTTAACCAAGATTTTCAAGATCTTAAACCTTGACTGAAATGTAGTCTGGGTTATATCTACTCTGAATACAGGGGAGCAATAAAATCTAGCACAAAGTCTCCCTGTGGACTCACATAGCAGTTTTCAGTATATTTTATCCTGCTAATATTTGTTAATACACCTGGACTTTATACTTATTTGTTAGCCCGGTGCTTCTTAGGGGTCCAATTTGGTCCAAGGGTCTATTAAGATGGAAACGCACGTTTGTATTTAAACAAGGTTTCACTGTTGTTACTATTATATGACAGGTCTGATTCTATGATATCTGTATAGAGTTTACACTAGACCCTGAGAACACTCAAACACCGGATATAAGGGTTCTCTTTTTCCCCATTATCTCAAATTTGAAAAGAGATTTTTGGGGTCATTTCATGATGAATAGAGCAGTGTTGAATTCTAAGTCTAAAATAAAAGGGAAAAACTAGCAATTTAAAATCAAAAGGTGATTTTTTTTTTTACCTAAGAGTGGCTCCAAAGGTAATGAGCAAAATGTTGACAACTCGGATAACCCTTTAGAAGTTTCATCTACCTCATTAGAAAACAGAGAGATGTCTAGTGCAGATGACACTCTAGGATTGGTTCCTAATGAGGAAGATACTTTAATGGTTAAAACAATGAAAACATTTCTGGGAGAATTTAGATCTGTAATGATTTCTGATCTAATGTTAGAAATAGCAAAAACTACAGGTGCCATTACAGCATTGTCAATAAAAACAGAGGAACTGGTAGCTAAACAAATAGATTTGGATTTAGATCAACAATAAATGTCAGAAGGGATAAATAGGTTAACGGAGGAAGTTGGCGTAGTCAACGCTAAACGAAACAAACTAGAGGATCACTCCAGAAGGCACAACATTATAATTAGGGGAAGCCTGGAAAAATTGCATATAAAGATCTTACTGACTAGGCAACTTCCTACAGGGGATAATAGTAAAGTTGGTTAGATGTAAACACTTTAGCACCTTAAGTAGAGGAATTAAGAGGTAACAAAGGGGACAAAAGTTTGCACGTATGGGTAACCCTATGAACTCAGTATCAATCATGCTGTATAAACCCCTCTAAGTACTTGAAGGTTGGGATAGTTTCAATATGAAGAACTTGACCTATAGCATAATATGATTTAGAGTCTTGGTATCCTGTCCGTCTATTACAGAAGGGAAGGAAAGGAATAGAAGAGAGGGGGATAAATAAAGTGTTCAAGTATGCAAAAATATGCTTTAATTCACTCTGTTGAACTTGGTTGCCATGTTCCATGATTAACTTATTTAAGTTTGCACGTGAAGAGTCCATCCTGTTGTTTCCCTATTTTTTTAGGGCCGAAATGGTTGAGCTGGGAGGGTGGTTATGTGTTATTATTTTTTGTATATATGTGTTTTGTAGTTTTTGTATATATACATCCAATGCGAGGAGGGGGGAGGGGGGAGTGGAGGTACCTCAGGAAGTACAACTAAATTGACCCAAATTGACAATTTTGAGTTAGAGAAAGGGGATATAGCCCTATTATTTTTTTAAAGAAAAAGCGGAATTTAAGGAAAAGAGTTTTGGGGAATATTCTATAGCAAAAAATCATAAGTGGTGGTGTAAAACCAATGCTATTTTTCCCTTCTGCCCTTTCCTGATTCAAGTCTTCTTGATCTTTTGGTAAAAAGGCTTATTGCATTTAAAAGACCTATTTGGGGAAAATAAGTTGATGAAATTTCAAGAGTTGTTAATATCTAATGATAGATCTCACCTAGCTGCTAAGTGTTATCTTGAAAACATTTCTTTAAAAAATGTATGAGAAACCCTTTAACTGGAGGCTATGGAAAAAAGACGAGAATATAGATAGAATCTTCCAGGCCTATTGAAAAATGGCACTCAGCCTTTTCTATAATGGCTAAATACATTAATAATGAACCTCATAGGGAAACCTATTTTAAAACCATTAATATATGGTATATAGTACCCCTAAAGTTGGGGCAGATTAATATGTCAGGAGAATAAAAACTATGTTGGAGAGGATGCAAGCAGTGTGGCACCCATATACATGTGGTGGCACTGCATTTGTATATAGAAATGTTGGCAGGAAGTCTTTAAACATATTTCTGAAGTTTGTAACATGAAGATAGAGCCTTCCCCAGAAATGGTTGTATTACACCTTCTCCCAGGCAATTGGTCTTCGACAGTAAAGGCAATGGTGATATTGTTTCTTATTGTAGCAAACAATGTAATAGTCTCCAGATGGAAAAATGCTGAAGTTCTGTCCAGGTTTGAACTTAAAGAGAAGTTGTGGAAAACCCATCTGCTTGAATGTAAAATTCATAATCTAGGGGTAGGCCCTCAGTGTAGAACCAAATGGTCTCTATGGGAAAAATACATCTCTCAAGAAATGACCTCAGAAACCCCAGGAAACAGTACATTGTAGGCTTGTACCCTAAACTTCATGGAGGAAACCTGCCCTCTCCCTCTGCCCTACCTCTTATCATACTGGAAGTGGTGTTTGATATTGTGGTATGCTTGTAATTTGTGTTTCGTCCTTTGTCTTTGTTTTTCTTTTTTGAATGGATGTTTAAAAATTCAAACAAGACAAATTTTGTATTTATTTAGGATAAGTTTCTGTGAGGTTTATTCAGGTACATATGGTTTGACAATTAATGTAATCGGGTCAACAGTCTCGATTGAGCACTGCAGGGTTTGTTCAATATGAATGTTTTTTTAACTTAACTTGATAAACCCAATATTTGTAAAGCAATTTTTATGGTTTTAGCAGTGTATACATTTTATTAAGTTAAATTCATATTGCTGACATGTAAAAGTCTTGACTGAATGTAACTTAGTCTTGTGTTTGATAATAAAAAAAAATAAGGAAAATAATCAAAAATAGACTGAGCATCAAGTGTTAATAGTTTCTGAACAGACACAAAATGTTCAACTGGTCTATGCTTATGATTGTCAAAATACCACTCCACAATAGACATCTGTCAGTTGTGTCCACAGTCAGTGGCGTAATCCGCAATTACTGAATTATTAATATCAACTTTCCATTTTGTGAAGACAAAATCATTTGCATTGGATGTGACTAAAATGTGAAGCATTTTGCATACATTGACACATTGAATTAGAAGATACTCTTTTGGAGAATATTGACAGGATTAAAAATAAACCTTTCTCACAATTCACTGTTAGCCCCGAATGGCCTCCTACCATTTGCCAAAGAAAGAAAAATGTCTATGATTCACCACATTACACTTTAGTTATGGCACTGTTATTCTTCCTGTTAGAACTGATCAGCTTACTTATCCTCATCCAACAACACATCAATAGGTTTCTGTAATGTGTCTCTCTCTCTATCCTGTGTCTCTCTCTCTGTCCTGTTTATCTGTTCTTTCTCTCTTGCTCCTGTTGCTCTCTCAATCTCTCTCTGTGCTCTTTCTCTGTCCTGTCTCTCTCACTCTGTATCCTGTCTCTCTCTCTGTCCTATCCCTTTCTCCTGTCTTTCACTCTGTCTCTTTCCTTTCATGTGTGTGTCTCTTTTTCTTAGTCCTATCTCTCTCTCTCTCTGTGTGTCCTGTCTCTTTCATCTGTCTATCTATCCTGTGTGTCCCTCACACTGTCTTTCTCTCTCTCTCTGTGTGTCTTCTCTCGTTGTGCTCTCTCTGTGTGCTCTCCCTTTGTGTCTCTCTCTCTGTTCTGTGTCTCTCTATCTCTCTCTGTCCTGTCTCTCTCTATCTCTCCCTCTTTCTCTCTCTCTGTACTGGGTCTTTCTTGCTCTCCCTCACTTTCACTCCATCTGTCCTCTCTTTTTCCCTTCTTTCTCTCCCTGTCTTGTGTGTCTCTCTCTGTCTTGTGTGTCTCTTTCTTTGTTTATTTGGGTGCTCAATAAATCAACACTTCCAAATAATAACATACCCACCAGATCCCGACATTGGCACCCCACATGGTATTCTGAACAGGAAGCTCCATTTCTTGGGATGATACCTCAAGTATCTGGTCCCATTTCCCTCTCTCTGACACCATTGTCTGGGCACAGTGCTCTCTTTCATCTGTTTCCCTGGTAATGTTGTTCTTGGGCAAGATCACACAGCTCTCTCCTACTGCTACATGATATATGGCTGGTCCCTGGACATTAGTTATCCCTGAGAGCCCTGTGCTAGGTTTATAGTCGACTGTTTCTGCCAAAAGCTGGTGGGCATAGTGGTACCCCATAACTGGTTTCCACCTGAACCTTAAATATTCTGCATGTCTAGGCAGCTCCACTTGAGTATCATAAAGTAGCCATTCTGCCTCTGAACTAAGAAATGGTGTTGCTCATCTGATTTCTCTGATTCTCCATGAATGATGTTCTGATCTGAATTGCTGGGTGCTGAGACAAATATAAAGTCACAATCTGCAGATGGCTCCTATAAGTTACAATAGGAGAATTAGGGGTGTACTGAGCCCCTCGTCTCTTGGTCGTGACATAGGGTCTGAGCTTCATGCACCCAATAGTAAATATGCTGCTTCATAATTAGAGTCTCAGGCATTCACAACCATATCCCCTTGCTACAAATTTAGTCCATGGGTACAAATGTAGGCTCCTCTTCTTCTGGGTCAAACCATTGTAGCAGAATAGTTTTACTCATCTTAAGTTCTCCCAGAAGTGCCAAACACTCCCTCCCTGTGCTCCTTGCAATTAGTTAGGGCCCTCTGAGGGCAAATCATCTGTGGTTTCAAAGTCAATCTAGTCGCCATCTGACCCAGCCAAAGCAAAATGTATCTGGGCCCCCTGAGTCTCTGGTACACGATCTTCTCTCTTGCCTGACTGGCAGGGCCCTTCCCAAAGTACCTCCTCAAATACCTCATCCATTAGGGCCAGGTAACATGCCTCCAGTTGCAATTCTTGCTGGATCAGGGACATAAGTGACAACGCTTCATCAGACACATAGCCCAGCCAAAGTACATCACAGCGTCTCTGAAGCACCTTCAGTTTCTGCTGGGTAGTACCCATGCCACAGTAGAAAGGGCCAGAAACCAGTTTCCAGAGGGCTTCCTCCAGCCCCAAGGCTCCACCCCGGGGCCTCCAACATATCTCCACCATGCTGCATACTGGTCCTCCAAATCAATTTCTTGCTATATCAGGTCCTCTAACCAGTGAATTAGCTCATTATCTGGCCACAATCCCACTTGGCATGGAGAGCCACTTTACTGCATGGGTTGTCTGCCATCATACTGGAACGTCTCTGTTCTCTCTGGTTGATAGGTCCATTGTCACCTAGATTAGTGTCACCTTGCCACTGCCAAGCCTACAGATGATTTCCTGCCTCCTCTGGGATAGAGGTTCCACATCCAGGCTGCTGCTAGTTACTGCTGCTGAGGACCCACCTCTGCCACCGTCATGGCCTAGGAAGAGGAAGCCCGTAGATTGCCAAGGTGTTGATATCTCAGTGCCCAGCTGCCTTTTTCAAGTATCAAGATTGTGTCTCAGGATGCCAGCAACACAAAAGCTCAGGAAGCTAGTTCAGTATGTGGTCCTCCTCTGTGCTATCTGTGGCCGCCACATCATTCTTGCAGGGGGGGAGGGAAGTGAAGCCTGGGCCTAGGGCAGTGATACTGTGGTGTATAAACATTCCCCTGAGGGCCTGATAGGAATATGACAGGTGATACTGGAATGGGTTGCCATTTCCTTCTCTAGTGGACTGTGGTTTGTCTGACCTCTCTGCTATGACGTGCCCACCTACACTGGCCCTACATGGTATAGCAAGCCCCTTCACCACCACCACTTAGCAATGCTGAAGAGGACCAGGGGAACATACCACATCACCACACTAATCTACTCTAGCCCATCAGGAGGGGCCACAAGAACATATGGAGGCTTTGCAGAGGCACGTGGATCAACAGCCAATTCATCTCCATCAGGGGTAATCTCCGCTACGCTCATCCTGGTAAGTCCCACGCCCTTGCCAGTAGCCATGTGCCAGGATGTATAGCCATTCCCATTTTGTGACCTCCCATTATGTTCTGCTATTCATCAATTTAGTGTGGAATGCTAAGTGGTGGTGAAGGGGCTTGTGTAGCTGAATAAAGCTGTGAGCTATACCATGTAGGGCCAGTGTAGGTGGGCAGGTGATAGCAGAGAGGTCAGACAAATCCCAATCCACTAGAGTATCTTTGGCATGCAAACCTTGTAGAACAGCACAGGCTGAGACCTGACTAAATGTGCTGCAGTCCATAGGGTCACAGAGAGTCAGACACGACTGAAGGACAGAAAGCAAATCATAAAATGTTCACTGGGTACTTAATATATGCCATGTGACGGTTAAATATGGCCACTATTGGTGTTCCTGAATGTAGGTGTGATGAGTGAGATGTATATCAGATGGTGTTTGTATGTTTAGGGGCCACATTATAGCCTCTGTGATGAGAAAGGGTTAATATGGCAGCCATTTTGATGTATATGTGCTGCAATTTAATGAGGTAGTGTGTCTGGACTTGCTTTCAGCATCTTGAAGCATGACTTTTTTGATCATTGTGTATTGTTGTGCAAGTAATTCTGAAGTTTTCTATTGCTTTTGCAATTTTTTAAGTCCCAAGTACCAAGTCCCTTGGTGCTTTTTTATGGTGTTTTACAATGTTACAGATTAGTCTGTAAGCCCTTTGCGAGTCCTCCTTGCAACCCATAGCTTGTAGTCCGACTTTTGCCATTTGCGGCCTTGGCGGCATGCTTAGCGAGGGGGAATCAGAGCAATTGAATAGCGATTTACGATTTTAGCAAAGGTAACTCTTGCGGCTGTGAAAGATCAAAGGCTTGGACGGGCTTTAACTTGCAATGTTAAGCATCGCAAGGAATCAGAGGCCAGAGCCCATAACCCAGTCGAAGCCTGCAAAAAGACACCAATTGGATAGCAAAATAACTTACGGGCTCTATTACGGATACCCACATCTCCCGAGGGCTCAATTGAATCTATTGCATGTGACCCTCCATATGTCCAGCAAGTTTCCCCATTCATACCTAAGTGTCCACTGTCTTCAGATTCTCGGTTTGTGTTTTCTTCATACATCAATATATGAACTTACCACTACAATAATTCCTGCCTGTTAAGGTAACACTGCCCTGTATAGTATACACACATACAATAACTAGGATTACCCCCATATCATGGTCCCATTCCTGAACAATATGGTTTACCATAAACAAAATGGAAGACAGTTAAAATGTCACATAATAACAATATGGCTGTCACCCACAAACATTTGTAGTAACATTATCCATCTTGGACCAACATGGCAACTACAGTCCAGGTACTCAGAGTTTTGGGCATTGTTCTTGGTGGGAAAGGGAGGGAGCTGTGTTCTGGAAACAAGTTCCCCTCAGGGCACACAACCGTCCATAGTCCCAAAAAATTCAGTGGGCCCACACTTTAATAACAATGTACCAATCTGCAGAACAAAATTGCACCTGACAGTTGCAGAAAATGACCTAGATTCTCTAAGTGTGGAATTCCCTGATATGTAACTTCCAACTCAGAGATGAAGATAGGATCATCATGTTGCCAGCATGCAGACACTGGGCAGACAAACTAGGGAGGGTGATGTTCAGAAAATAATCAGGAACATTGGTTTTAGTTACTGTTATTTAAATTGTGTCCTGACTGGCTAGAATACTGAAATAAATTATGAGAAAATTAAAGAAATAGAAAAGGGCATGTTAATAAGCTGCTGGCAATATACATGTAAAATTGAAGAAAGCTTGGGGTAGAACATGTACATGGTAGGGAAACAGTTGAGGGAGAATAGAGTATGATGGAGAGCTTGGAAGAATAAATTAAAAGGATGAGTGCAGGAGGATATATTCTGTAGAGCTAGTAGAGTATGATATTGAACAGGAATAGCTTGGAGATAGTGATTTGGAAAAGGGTGAGCTAGGAGAGAATGATATGGAACAGGTAGTGAATTAGATGGAACAGAGCTGGGAAAGAATGATATGAAAGCGGAGTGCTGGGGGGGGGGATTATATTGAAGGGGGAGCAAACAGAGGACTTGTATGCAACTATTAAGGTCTCCTTATTTCACCTACTCTGTTAATCCACCTTAACTCTGATATCCACAGTAAGTCATGAACTTGCAGCAGACATTCTTGCTGCTCACCAGTAGCCATCAGCTTTATTTAAATTAACTGTCTCTCTTCCTAGGGAAAGAGACAACTTATTTTGGAAAGTAAGAAGGGGCACGGACCATTATAACCATATTTTGGTGTTTGTATAGTGTGGTAAACTGCCAAACTCTGCTCTATTTCTGACCCTTTTAAAGTTCTACACAACACAGGAGGTTACACATTATTTTTCCAATTTTACTTAAAATTAGTTGCCAGTGTAACAAACACACAACGCAAAACAAATTAAAGAAAAGAATAGGCCTAGCTCTGCCAGAGCACTACCCCTTTAACTGATGTTATTTTCCTCATTAACCAGGCTCACACCTAGTTAACCTTGGATCAGCTAAACACAAAATACTCAGTCCAATCCTTTATAATTCAATACTGTTTTTTCACCTTTAAGTGCAAGATTACAGTCTTCTTCAATGGCTTTGCTTAACACAGCTTCCACATTGCAATCTCTCTCTGTGTCTTTGTCTTTTGCCAGGCTCCAATAAACAGTATACTTTGCTCTCTTGCGTGTCTCTTTACAGCATACACATCTGTGAGTCTACATAAGCAAAACTTCCCTCAGTTTGCTTTGACAAAGCTTTTGCAAGCTGCAGGCCATAGACACAGTCTGTGTATATCTCTTACAGCGTTCCTCTCAGACTGCTTAGCTCCATTTCATTAACAGGGGCCTAGGCCCCAAACAAACCTTTGCAAGCTACAGGCTGGAAATCCTGCACTTCATTAATCACTCACACCCATCACTCTTGGTGTATCTTTTCAAATCTGTGCCCATGTGAAAATCGATTACTGCTTCAAGAGGTAATGTCTTCTGAACTCCTGGAGAGAAAACTTCAAAAATGTATCTTTGACTCCAACGTCTGGGGGGCACTTTGTCACACATCCTCCCTTTCAGCTCAACAATATGAGGCCAAGAGGCTGTAAATGCTGTACATGGCATCTCCTCACATTCTTCCTCTCACCTCACACTAACTTGTATCTGCTACAGCTGCTGCTTTTCCAGCTTTTTCATTACCATCACCATTCCTCTCAGAAGGTAGTTCTGGTCTGCAAAACCATTGTAGTGGAGATGTGACTGTAGTTGCAGGTGTAAATATTGCTGTTCACTTTTCAGTAACCTCTGCACACTGTTTAACAGCTTACCCCTCCAGACCTCTGGCTTATTATGCACAACCTTCTATCTCTGTGCCTCCTGTGGTATCTGGATTGCCTCTTGTAGATTCAGCTTCTTTATGCCCTATGTCCAGTTACTGCTGGTCGCGCTGGGAGGATGCCTTGTTATCAGCTGTATGCTCAGACAGATCCATAATCTTACAGCTCTTCTTATGGACCATCTATAACTTTACAGAATGTCCATTCTCAATAAGGGATTTAAATGTTTGCTTCCTGGTCATTTCAGAGAAGGCTCTCAGCTCTGTAAAGCTTTGGGCTGGAGCATTCTGGACCAACAGTTTCTTTTGTAAACCCTGTTAGTGTGTCCTCCTGATTCACTAGTGCACTGTGAAGATTCTGTGCCTCGACGTGTACTTTGACATCTCTGCACTCACTCTCTACTTTCAGCTCCGACAACTACTGCCTCAAACTGCTGAAGACACTCTCCATCTTATTAAGTTTGGCTTCTTTCCCACTCGTCAACACTTCAACATCACTCAGTTGATCCTTCAACACAACTAGATGGGGGTTGGGGTTTGGTTCATATAGGAACTGCCAATCTGTTTAACTCTTGGTCAAACTGTGTAACACTTTAAGCTTGTCGGGCTCCCTTCTTCACACCTTTCTGCAGACTCTCCAACTCTCCCTCTTTAGGTTCATCATTTTCATTATCTTCATTATGAGACAGCGACTGCTAGGGTTGTTTCTTTTCCCACTTGTCATCGCTATTTACTTAATAGTCCTGCAAACTGTCCTGAGATCATTGTTTGCAAGGGCAGATAACCTGGCTCTTTTTGTTCTAGGTGCTCCAATTGGCTGGCCAATAATTCTCACAAAAATGTATTAGCTTTATCTGGCCAAACTGCTTCTGTTCCAGTGCATTTTCCTTCATAGACTCCACAAGCGTGACAGCTCTTTGATCTGCACCTCATCTGTCTCATTGTTCACAGAAGGCATCCTTGGTACCATTCTGCTAGGCAGGATCACTCAGAATTTTGGTTTTGCTGTTTTGGGACACAATGTCTCCAGCTGTTCAGCGGTTTCAGACTTAAACTCCACACATAGGCTAGTATCCATCTTAGAAGCCTTTTGAGTTTCTGAAAAAACTTGAGATTTCAGCATTCTCAGCTTTCACCCAATTTTCTTCTTCTTTTAACCACTTCCCTTCATCTTTTTTTAAATGTTCCAAGGCATCCAGCTAATGTTTCTTCTCTTCCTTCAGCGTCAGCTTATCCTCATTAACTTACTGCACATCCAGTTCACTCTGCTTGTTCTCTCCTGTACACGCTCCCGCTCTAAGCTTTGCATATGAGCTTCCTGTAGACATGGCTATGCATTCAACTCAGCATCTTACATACACAGGTCATGGAGGTCAGTGTCCATCTCTTCTGCAGCATCCCTGTGCCTCCATATTAGAGAGAGATCAGCCACCCTATGTTCTTGTGGAATATGTAACAGCTGTTCCTACTCTCTCATAGCTGCTTCCCTCTTCCACTCAGAAATAAATCCTGATACCGCTCATATCAGTAGCAATTTGCCTATCTTCCATTTCAGACTTTTCATTCCCATTGGGAAAGAGTGTATCTTTACTTCCTGCTGTACTTGTTTCCCCTCTTGTCTCTCCTTGTATAGAGCACTCTGTATTGTATTATGGCCTCCTGAAACAGAGAGCTGTCAGGATACACCACAATTTTAATGGGATCAATGTTCATGTCCTCTCAGGGATCTTTCTCGTCATTCACTTTATAAATATTCCAGTTTACTCATCAAACTCAGGACCACTGTTTGCAATCAACTCTTTGATCTCCCCTTTGTCAGGCATGATCTTTGTCAGGCATTTTCTTTCTAAAGTATCATTCTCCACCTCAGGAGTATTCACCAGGGACAGTTGGCCTGTCTGGGTTTTTTTATGGAGTCCTCTTCAGTTCTCTTACCAATAAGGTTTCTGCATTGGTTTGTGTTTAAAGCTTCCCAAGTATTTTAAACAACATCCTTCATACTGAGGCTGATTTTGCACCCAGTGATTGACAACATCTTGCCCTTTACTTTATAAACTTTGCTCACAACATAAGTCACTTTCATATCATCATTTTGCTCCAGCGACAAAGGCTATTTAGCTGCTCCAGACATCTCAGTTGCTGCTCCAGCCATTTCTTTGTTGCAGTCTCTCTCTGTTTCTTTGTCTTTTCCCAGGCTCCAATTAACAGTACACTTTTCTCTCTGAGTGTCCCTTTCAAACAGCATACACATCAGTGAGTCTGTATACTCAAAACTTCCACAATTTGCTTTCAAACAGGCTACAGGTCCCAAACACAGTCTGTGTACATCTCTCACAGCTTTTCTCTGACTTTTAGACTTATTAGTAGCTGTCCTTAACCAGTGGCTTAGGCCCCAAACAAGCCTTTGCAATCCTTCAGAACTCCTAAAGGGAAAACTTTAAAAATGTGTCTTTGACACCCACCTCTGAGGGCCATTTTGTCACAATAGTCATAACAAGATCTAATTTTCTTAAGCATTGAGGGCTTGGTTGATAAGAGAGCGATGCAACTACATCTTAGGTGAGATAATAGCAAATTACATTCTGCTTAACCTGGAAGTAACACAAAAATTAAGATTTCTGAAAAATGCTTACATACCTGCTAATGTTGTTGGTTTATTATATACCATACTTTGCAAATGTGAAGGTTTTTCCAAACTAGTGTTTCCAGATTTTTTTCACCACAATATGCTCTCCTGCTGGCAGGAGAATAATCATAGAATAGTCACAGATGAATTCATTTAAGACTTTGCATTGCATCAGCTCGTACCTAAAAAGCATTTATTGTTGTTTTTGACAACATAGAAAATAAGAGCACATTCAATTGATGGTTTGGGGTGAGATTGCAAGCTAATTTGCTACTCAATTGGCGTCTTTTTGCGGGCTCCGATCAGCTTCCGAGCTACGTCCTTGAAAAAATGGAGATGGCTAAACTCGTAACTTACAGCCTCCAGAAGCCTTTGATCTTTCACTTTCGCAAGGCTAAAATCGCAAATCGCTATTCAATTGCTCAATTTCCCCAAGCCCGCACATGTATTCACACCTGTAAATGGCAAATGAAGGAGAAAATACAACAAGTGCTAGAGAGGGGGTTAAACACCTACAGTGCCTTGCAAAAGTATTCAACCCCTTTGGCATTTTTCGTATTTTGTTGCCTAACAACCTGGAATTAACATTGTTTGAGGATTTGCATCATTTAATTTACAGAACACCCCCTGTAACACACACCTAGCGTTAGAAGTAAGGAATAATTTCCAGCTTTAATATAAGGCTGGAAGGCTATCTATATTTGTTCTTTTCCTCACTAAGTTGGAGAGTACACTCTGAATAGTGGATGGATTTGCTGAATGAACACATGATGGCGCTGGATTTCACTAAGCACAGGTTTATCCAGAGAATTAGCAGAAGGCCATATATGGTATTCTTTAATGCATGGGTGTGTTTGTATCTTTGAGAACCGGATATGTCAAGTTTTACATGTGGCTTAAGGAATCCTTTGTGTGGACAGCTGACCAGTGAGAGGACTTTGTGAAGGACATGTGACCTAATTGACCAATGAGAGCTAGGATATGAGTATGCGGGTGGGATTTAAATATACAGGATATAGGTAGGATACCAGGTTATTTTTCTGTCTCTTTTGCTGCTGGCTCTTTGCAATCTACAACTCTCTGAGCTCTCTTCACTAAACTATGGAGGCCTGCTAAAGTATTATACTTCACACACACACATGGACATAATTGGTAGCGATTAGAATGCCTTTCTGCTAAGTTAAGAGATGTTGTTTCCATAGTATTATCATATATTATTAATGTATTTGTAATGATATAGAAATCACAAAGTTGTGGAGACCAGTAGCCAAGGTCAGCAATAATCCAGTTCCGCAAACTTGTAGGTGAAAACAGGAACAAGGTTTATTGAAGTGATCAGAAACCACACAATAATCTGGCAAGGATCAATAGACAGGAAGTGCCTTATATAGGCCAAGGACCAGACACCTGACCAGACACAGCTGAAGAGACTTAGGTACTGATACAATTGCTAGCAGAGTCAAGCTTATAAGGTCTCAATGGAATTCACAACAGGCAGGCTGGCACAGTGGTAGGGAAGAGGTATAGCAGCCTGGGGACCAGGGTTCAAAACCCAGCAGAGTCAATTCCTCACATTACCCCCGCCTCTATAGGTGCAGCCTCTGGATGCCCTATTACCTGGTTTAGCAGGGTACTGCACATGAAAAGACCGAAGGAGATCAGGAGCGTGAATATTGGTTCCCACAAACTCTCCTCCTCACCATAGCCTTTCCAGCGAACCAGATACTGAAGCTTGCTACGGAAGATCCTGGAGTCAAGAATTTTGTCCACTTCGTACTCATCCTCACCATCCACGAGGACTGGAGGTGGGGCAGGCAGGGCTCGGCCAGGGAAAGTGTTTTCATGAAAAGGTTTAAACAGTGCAACGTGAAACACTGGATGTATTTTCATGGAATTCGGGAGTTGTAAACGGAAAGTGACAGCATTGATCTGAGCAATGATCTCAAAAGGTCCCATGAACCTTTGACCCAATTTATGAGAAGGAATCCGAAGCTTGAGATTCCTTGTTGACAGCCACACCTTGTCACCAACGTGATAGACTGGGGCCTCCTTTCTATGCCTATCAGCAGCTCTTTTGTAACATTCCTGAGCCTCCAAAAGAGTCTCTTTCAACAGTGCTTGGGAATCACATAAGGCCGTTAGCCGGTCAGTGACAGCAGCGATGGAAGTAGTAATTGGGAGACTGACTAGAAAGGTCGGATGGTAACCATAGTTGGCAAAAAATGGGCTCAAAGAAGTGGAGCAGTGTTGGGCATTGTTATAGGCAAACTCCGCCGTGGGTAGAAAATCCAGCCAGTCATCCTGCAGGTAACTAATATAGCACAGCAAATATTGCTCCAAAGTCTGGTTGGTTCGCTCAGTCTGTCCATTACTTTGCGGATGAAAAGCTGACGACAGATTTACATTAATACCTAGATTAGAACAAAAATGTTTCCAAAAACGAGACGTAAACTGCACTCCCCTGTCAGAAACTACTTCATCAGGCACTCCATGCAAGCGAAATATTTCCCGAATAACCAGGTCAGCCGTCTGTTTAGCTGAAGGGAGACCACGAGCTGGTATGAAATGACCCATCTTAGTTAACCTGTCCACAACAACAAGAATGGTAGTGTGTTCCTTAGAGGGAGGTAGTTCCACAATAAAGTCCATAGATATAGATTCCCAGGGACGATGAGGAATCGGAAGAGGCTGAAGCAAGCCAACAGGGGATGAGCGAGGAGTCTTATGTCTGGCACACACATCACAAGAGGACACATACTTCTTAACATCCTCATGATACTTCAGCCACCAAAAGGATCGGGCAAGTAGCTCTTGTGTCTTTCGGATTCCTGGATGACCTGCTGGTATTGAGTCATGGTAGAGACGTAAAAGGTCCAGTAGCACTGACTCCGGAGCAAACAGACGTTGTTGAAAAATCCAAAACCCATTACGCATCGTCATATGGAGGTCACGAGGAGGATCACGAAGAACTGGGTCTTCAGTGTAGCCCTTTTTAATGCGAGACATCAGATCAGAAGGAAATGTAACTCCTATAAATATATCCTCTGGCAAGATGGTGGTCTTGGTTACGGTAGTATGGAGGGGGTCAGCTATTCTAGACAAGGCATCCGCCTTACCATTCTTGGAGCCAGGACGGTATGTAACCAAAAAATTAAACCTTGAGAAGAATAGGGACCAGCGTGCTTGTCTGGCTGACAGTCTCTTAGCTGATCGAATACATTCCAGATTTTTGTGATCTGTGAGGACAGTAATTGGATGGGTAGCTCCCTCCAAGAGATGTCTCCATTCGGTGAAGGCAGCTTTTATAGCCAATAGTTCTTTATTCCCTATGTCATAGTTTCTTTCTGCTGGCACCATCTGGCGGGAATAGAAGGCACACGGATGTAACAGCATCTTAGGTCCAGTCCTTTGAGACAGTATAGCACCAACAGCTGAATCAGAAGCATCAACTTCCACAATAAATGGTAATTCCGGCTGAGGATGTACCAGGACAGGGGCAGAGGTAAACAGAGTCTTCAATCGGGAAAATGCGGTATCCGCCTTATCGGACCACTGAAAAGGAGTCCCTTTACGTGTGAGTTCAGTGATCGGTGTAATAACGGCAGAGAAATTCTTAATGAAAAGCCTGTAAAAATTGGCAAACCCCACAAATCTCTGAACATCTTTTTCATTCTTGGGGATGGGCCAGTCCAGCACAGCTTTAATTTTACTTGCGTCCATACTTAAACCTTTGGGAGTTATTACATACCCCAGGAATTGAATGTCTGTTTGTTCAAACTCACATTTTTCTAGTTTAATGTATAGGCGGTGGGTACGAAGGCGCTCTAGAACTATACGGACCTGTTTTCTGTGGTTTTCAAGATTATCAGAGAATATTAGGATATCATCCAAATATGCCACAACAAACTGATCCAGGAGATCTCGTAGTACATCATTGATAAGATGCTGGAAAGTTGCAGGGGCATTACACAGCCCAAAAGGCATTACTAGATATTCGCAATGCCCGTACCTGGTTCTGAAAGCTGTTTTCCATTCATCATTGGGTCTTATGCGAACCAGATTATATGCCCCCCGAAGATCAAGCTTCGTAAATATTTTAGCTGAGCGGAGTCTCTCCAAAAGTTCAGGAATCAGAGGCAAGGGGTAGCGGTTTTTAACAGTGATGTTATTAATGTCCCTGTAATCAACGCATGGCCGTAGGCTGCCATCTTTCTTTTCTACGAAGAAAATAGGAGCTCCTGCTGGAGAAGTAGATGGTCGAATAAAGCCTTTCGCAAGATTTTCTTGGAGGTATTCACGAATGAGCTTTCAATTCAGGCTCAGAAAGGGAATATATATGGCCAAATGGGATAGCAGCCCCAGGCAACAGCTCTATTGGGCAATCATAAGGCCTGTGTGGTGGAAGCTGATCAGCATTCTTCTTATCACAGACATCTGCAAAATCCCGATATTGTAGAGGAAGCTTAGTCGAGTTTGTAGCAACCATTTCATTAATTGTTGTGGCAACAGGTGTTACCTTAGAGGGTTGACAATTCATTAAGCAGTGTTCTGAAGGAAAGGACAAAGTTCTGATCTTCCAATCAATCTGTGGGTTATGCAGAGCAAGCCAAGGTACCCCCAAAATCACTGGAAACTGTGTTGAGGAAATTAGGTGGAAAGAGATAGCCTCATGGTGATTCACTTCCACAGTCAACTTTAAGGGCACAGTCTCATGTGTAACCGGTCCTGACGTAAGTGGAGAACCATCAACTGTCTCCATTAACACAGGTGAAGAATTAGGGATAGACTGAATTCTATTTCCTGCTGCAAATTTAATGTCCATAAAGTTTCCGCCTGCTCCAGAATCTATCATAGCGGTAGTTGAAATTTTACGATCACCACATTGCAACGTGATAGGCACCACAAAATGAGGATGTTGAGTCAACATACCCTCTTCACCATGAGCCAGAGAAAACAAGAGTTGTGTGACAGAATCCAGTTGATCCGAAATCTGGGATTGGTGTCGAATCTGTGCACCCTCAGCCGCCATAGCTATTGTTCTTTTGGATTTGCTAGGGCAATTGATGGCATAGTGCCCTGCACTACCACAATACAGGCATAAATTGTGAGTGCGTCGCCACTGTTTTTCTTCGTTGGATAATGGCCCTCTTATTAGATTTACCTGCATAGCCTCTGGCTCAGAGTCTGTAGGTGTTTGTGGGATCGGAGTAGAAATTCTTGAATAGAAAGTAGGAGTAGCACTTGGTCTAAAAGAGCCCTGTCTTTCCAATCTTCTTTCAGAAAGTCTCCGATCAATACGGATAGCCAAACGCACAAATGCATCAAAGTCAGCAGGAAGATCAACACGAGCTAGCTCATCTTTTATAGCTTCTGAGAGACCTTTTCTGAAGTGGAACCTCTGGGCTGATTGGTTCCAGGTAGTATCAGCAACCCACTGTCTGAATTCAGCAGCATATTCAGCCACCGAGCGCCTCCCTTGATGCAAATGAAGGAGAGTGGCTTCTGCTGTAGCACATCGATTTGGGTCATCAAAAACTAGGCACATGGCCTCAAGAAAGTCATTTAGATTACCCAAGACTGGACTGTCTTGTTCCAGAAGAGGGGAGCCCCAAGCCAGGGCTTCATCTTTGAATAAGGAAAAAATAAATCCCACCTTCTCTCTTTCAGATGGAAATTGGTAAGGTAACATCATGAAGTGCAAACGGCATTGATTTAGGAAACCCCTAAATTTTTTGCGATCTCCTCCAAACTTTTCTGGCAGGGGCAAGCGGGCCTCTTGAGCAGGTGTAACAGTAGCAGCCGCAGCATCACGTGCCCTGTAGCTGATATACTGGTATGACTGAAATTTATTTTGCAGTTCAGCTACCTGGTCCTGCAGCACTTGGATGGTCTGTGCCTGGGTCTGCACAGTTCTTGCAAATAAAGCAACCTGCTGGGCCAATGCAGAATCTGTCCCGGCGGTCTCCATGAAAGGGCCAGATTATTCTGTAATGATATAGAAATCACAAAGTTGTGGAGACCAGTAGCCAAGGTCAGCAATAATCCAGTTCCGCAAACTTGTAGGTGAAAAGAGGAACAAGGTTTATTGAAGTGATCGGAAACCACACAATAATCTGGCAAGGATCAATAGACAGGAAGTGCCTTATATAGGCCAAGGACCAGACACCTGACCAGACACAGCTGAAGAGACTTAGGTACTGATACAATTGCTAGCAGAGTCAAGCTTATAAGGTCTCAATGGAATTCACAACAGGCAGGCTGGCGCAGTGGTAGGGAAGAGGTATAGCAGCCTGGGGACAATGGTTCAAAACCCAGCAGAGTCAATTCCTCACAGTATTTGTATTAAGTATTGGGTTCTAATAAATGCACATTTTGTAACCATAAATCTGTATATCTTGAATATATTTATTTGTCTATCCGTAGAAAACAAGGATCTCATAGGATGAGATTAGAATAATTATTATAATCATAATTAATATGATTATGAATAATAATATTGTAATTAATTAATGAAACCGTTTTTATAACAGTTAATGGCGAGTCAGCCTATATTTCTTACCGTGTACATTCACTTGCATTTGGGGGGGATTTAATCCAAAGTCTCTTTGATGTTACAAGTGAACTTAGCGGACGAAAAATTGAACCTGTGGTAATTGGTGATATTGTCGAGCGTTTTCTACGAAGAAAGTCGTTGGCCACGACGTTTTTGGTTTTTGGGATCCAGGGGCAACAGAGTGAGACGCAATTGGAGTAAGACGGACGTCATTTCTGTGGATCCATTGGTATCCAGACGGAGACATCAATTTGGGGTGCACACCTTCTTTGATTAGGGACCTTGCTGAAGACACATCAAAGTGTAAGTAATGGAGATAATTGCTAAATATGCTGAATGTAGTGATTTTTAACCAGTGATTGTTGAAAATGAAAGTATGCTTAGTGAACTGTATGAAATTGTTAATGTGTATTAAGAACCAGATGAATATGGGTATAATGGGGAGTATTCCAGTTGCAGCAGTTACAGAGACTAGTCAACAAACAGACTGTTGTCCAAAATGTGGCATAAGTGCAGATTATGTGGATACTTTAGAGGATAATTATCATGCAAGGGGACAATTAGTAGTCTCATTCAGAGCATGCTTATCTGATCAACAACATCAGATTGCAGTAATTAATATTAATGAGCCAGCTTGTACATCAGCAGAGGAAGAGGGTGGATTACATCTTGTAGATGAAGAGCAACAAGTAAGAGAAAGAAATTATGTAAGGGATAGTTCTGATGTTAGTAGGACTATACCAGACTTAACCCCTCACATAGTAAGATCTCACCCATTAAGTTTAAGTCAAGTACCAGATGCTTCACATTCAACACCATGTGAGAGAAATTGAGAGAGGAATTCTGTAACATCACAAGCATCTGCAATAATCAGACAGCAAGACAGAGATAAAATAGTGAAACAATTAATTAAGTTTAAACCATTATTCCCACAATATGATGCAAAGATAGATGTGTTGTCCAATATGTCTAATTTTGTGTCATCTGTGAAACAGTACATGCTTTCTCCTAAAGAGGCATGTGTTATGTTAAAATTGTGGCTTCCAGGAGGTCTAGCATCTAGATTAGAGGCCCCAGTTAGTGGTCCAAATGATAGCAATAGAGATTGGTTTAAATAACACAAATGGGGTACAGAAGGGGACAGGTTGAGAGCTGTATCTAGGCTAGTCACAGGGAACAGAGACTTAGATAGCCCTTCCCTTGCTGAGATGAGAGTAACTGTACAGGATGACCCATGGGTGTTTGCTTCTAAATTTGAGCAAGTGTACAGACTCACACATAGAGTGTCCCCAGACCAGACTCCATCAGATATGTTACAGTATCTAGTAAGAAAATGTACTTATTTGGACCCTAGCATACAAATGATGGCAGAAGAGTAAGACACCATGGAGGCTGTGCTATGTATTATTGGTAAAGCACGGCAAAACATTCTAAGGAAAGGAGTCACATGGTCACACAAAATTGCAGTTGTGACTACTAAAGAAGGAAAGCGTAATCCCTTGGAAATTTCCTTCAGAGGGATTTGTAAAAATTGTAATAAGCCTGGACACAGATTCAGAGATTGCAGGCGATGGATGAGGGAGCATAAGCAAGGTGAGGGATGGCAGGCACACCAACATACATTAGGGTCTCCAAAAGATAGGATTGATGAGAAGGGTGCTTTCAGACAGAAGAAGCCTAAACCTCCAGATAAAACAGGAAAAGAGTATGCCCCCAAGACCAGGACTGTTAATAATCTGTATGGGCCAGCACAGGAAGCTTTGAGAATGATTATGGCAGGGATTGAGAGGAATCATGAGAGGAAATATGAGAATAATTACACTCTGACTTCCTTATCTAACTGACTAACACTATCGCTGGGAGACATGATTCCTAATTGCAGCACATTTAGGGATCATTTTTTATGAAACTTGGGGATCCCAGTATCAGGTTTTTCCCAACCCAACAGTAACTGTCATTAGGACATGAGTGGACAAAATAAATTACAATTTGGCAGAGTAGAAATGCAGTAGGTATTTTATTGGGTGATGATGTTATCAGCGCAGAAAGGATGATAGTTGATCTGTGTAATAATGTACTGTGGAGGGATACTAGAGGGAGAAAGCATGTTATGTTAGATGAGTCTTCCCTGAGTCCTGCGGCAACCATTATATCAGTTCCTTCAGAAAGGGTATGGCCGGACACTGGTAGCCACTCTGATCTGAGGAGATTGGTTATGGATTTCCCTGACATGTGAGCCCAACATGAAAATGACTGTGGAATACTGAGGGAGTAGGCTAATATTTCTCTTTTGTTAAAGAACCAGCAAAGTCTCCCTAGTGGGTACTCTATTCAGGATGGGTTAATTTGCTATAGTAGTCATACAGAGCCACAGGCCAAATTTATTTTTGTAGTCCCAAAGCTTTTACAGAGACAAATTATACAGCAAACTCACTCTCTTTTGGGACACATTGGTCACAGTGCCTTAGAATACCACCTTAGACAGAAATATTTTTAACCAGAGTTAGCAACACCAGCTCAACAGTGTATTCAAGAATGCCTTATCTGTGCTCAGATAAATCCACGACCTAAAGGACAAAGACCAATTCTCCAGAGGGTACCAGTAGCTGATGGTCCCTGGAAATCTATTCAGATTGATTTTATTGGTCCACTTCCACTATCAAAGGGGGGTCTTAGATATGCCTTAGTCATTGTGGATATTTTTTCTAAATGGGTTGAAGCTATTCCTCTTAGGCGTGACACTGACAAGCTACTGCAAAAGCATTATGGGAACATGTGTTTTCAAGGTGGGGTTTTCCTGAACTCATTGAGTCAGACAGAGGTACACATTTTACTGGAAAGATAATGCATGTGCCCTACTGGGAATACAGCAGAGATTCCATGTTCCGTATCACCCACAATCCTCGGGTATAGTAGAACGAATGAATCGGACCATTAAGTCTAGGTTAGCCAAAATCCGTACAAAATATGGTAATTCTTGGGTTACACATTTACCAGCAGTTCTAATGGCTATTAGAGCTACACCTGCCACCGCTACTAAATGTTCTCCCTATGAGCTCATGACAGGGAGACAGATGGCTCTAGGCCACCCAGGTGATCCTCAATTGTCCACTCCCCTGAGAGAAGCCGTGTCAAGAGACCAATATCTCTCCCAAATTCAGGAGCAGTTAAGATTACTGCTACATTTTGCTGCCTCTAATATGGCCCCAACTGATTGTAAAGTTTCATCTAAAATTCAAACTTTGTTTGAAAAAGGGGGAATGATCATGATTAAAAATTTCAATAAAAATTCTCCATGGGATGCAAATTGGGAGGGTCCCTATGTCATTCTAGATACATTAGGTACTACAGTGCTTAAGGTAATGAGATCAAACCCCAGAAAATCCAGAAGGCAGCCTGGTTACAAATGGGTTCATGTGGACCAATGTAAATTGTATAAAGGGACAGAAGTCCCAGATGTAGATATTTCTGCTAAGAACTGATACTTGTTTGATCTTTTCAGATTTGGCAATGAGAAATCAACAAGGAAGATGATAATGCATTTGTTTTTTGGGATTTTATGGACAATGATATTCACATGTACTAATCAGGAAATCGATGAACCACAAACTACCTCTTCCACAAGACAAAGATCAAGTCATACACAGACGATCAAGGCATGGACAAAGATATGGAGCAATGACAATTTGGAAGAACCATGTTTTGATCAACTGACTTTAAGTGGGGGTGGGACTGTGGACATTGTGGGGACAAAAACCATAATAATATTAGTGGGTTTTGGAGAGACAATCTAGGCAATAAAAGGAACTTGGAATGTGAATGGACAACCTGGGGAAAATGGACAATAGGTCTGATTGGTGGAGGTATTAGGTTTTCCCTTAATTTTCAAAACCCTGTTATGTCCATGAATCAGCAAAGGTATAGCATAACAAAAGTGATCACTGAGAACATGACCAAAGAAGGTGTAAAATTGGAGGTAGTGGGATCCAACCGGGGTGGACAAGTGATGGTAACATTAACAATAGATGAGGGGAGGGAACCTATAACAAGAGCCCCTCCTCTGACCTATTCTACCACACTTGCTCCACCAAGGGTGGACAACTATGCTGACAATCCCATGTGTGGGGATAAGAAAGTACTTTCCAGTGGTCCCTTTCAAATTAGTGCTATGAACCCCACACCAATATTGAGGGATGCTACATTTCAGCTGATTTCATGGAGAATAAGGTCGACAGATTGGCTAGTTTCTAAACACTTTCAAAATTGTTCCACAATTACAGCTACTATGGAAAGGTCCTTAATTAGATGGGTAATGGGTACCAGAAAAAGAAGTAAGAGGGATATTGTGGATACAGTGTTGGGAGGTGTAGGAACTGGTCTAGGGGTTGTGAATTCTATCGATATTTCCAGTCTGACAACAACCTTACAGTCTGAGGGTTTGTTAAATTCCACAGGTTTACACACACAACAAACAATAAAAAACACACTTGTAGAGGGACTGACCAAAGCAGTGATAGATATACAGGGTCCTGCTATACAGCATGTTCAGGAGATATTGGTCGGGGTAATTGGGAGGTTAAGGGAATTGTCTTGGAATTTTGTATGTCTTTCCATGCAAACCGAGCTATCAACTGATTTTAAGATCCTGGCGCAAGCTATGAATAATAACCATACCCCTTTGGGCGGTTGGCAGCAAGCTGAAATTAACAGGTTTGCTTCTGACCACAAAAAGTTATGGATGATCAGTTGGCTGGGTTGCAAGGGAAATATATGCAGAGCTAATTCATTAGTACCAACCAGGGGAACATACCAAAACATCTACCATATGACAACATTGGGAACTCCAGTAACAGAATCACATGTTTTACATCATGAGTTAGGGTTTCCCAACGTCATAGTAAATGGTGCCACCATAGAACAAGTAGATGTGGAGGGTTGCATGAGATTCCCCACCAAAATCTTATGTCTACCCAATCAGGTTAGAACAGTATTTGATTCATGCTGGCATAACCACTCATACTGACAAGGGTTTGTAGAAAAGGTTAAACCCCAAGATATGATATTCCCCTTAGGACAGGGAAAGGTGTGTTTTGTTTCGTTGAAACTAAGGGATGAGATAAACATATGGTTTAAACATTGTATATCTAGGGAACAGATTACTCAGGGAATTTACTGTGTCATAGACTATACAGTGAGAATAAGTTCACAGCAGTTTAATCTCACATTGCCACAGATATTAACCTACAATAAAACCCTGGGGTCTCCTCTGATTGTACCAATTGTATCAGACAACACACCTTGGCAGAAATGGGTAATGCAACTTAAAGACTTAAAAACACCTACAGCATTTTGGAGAAAGGGTACACATACATTTTCACCATCAACAGCAAGAACTCCAAAGGATTGAACATAGTTTTTCTGATCTGTCAAGTGCATCCTGGTGGCAGAAATTAGTTAATTCCTTTTCAAAACACTCGTCATGGGGTTCTGCTTTTGGAAACCTTATATTACACCCATTCATAATCATTTTTATAATGTATATATTATGTATTATTGTTCAGATATGCGTTGCTATCTAAAATCCATAGTAGCACGTATATATCATTTGTACTATGGTATACGTATTGAAACAGCTCTAGTAAAATAGCAGAAGCACACACACATAGCGGGGTATAGCAAACTTTTCAAATGAATCATATACTCACTCTTATACTCTTCTTAAGCTTCTATTGGAATGTAAAGGTTCATGTGTCTTTCATTGCCAAAGGGCGGATGTAACACACACCTAGCGTTAGAAGTAAGGAATAATTACCAGCTTTAATATAAGGCTGAAAGGCTATCAATATTCGTTCTTTTCATCACTAAGTTGGAGAGTACACTCTGAATAGTGGATGGATTTGCTGAATGAACACATGATGGCGCTGGATTTCACTAAGCACAGGTTTATCTAGAGAATTAGCAGAAGACCATATATGGTATTCTTTAACGCATGGGTGTGTGTGTAACTTTGAGAATCGGATATGTCTAATTTTACATGTGGCTTAAGGAATCCTTTGTGTGGACAGCTGACCAGTGAGAGGACTTTGTGAAGGACATGTGACCTAATTGACCAATGAGAGCTAGGATATGAGTATGCGGGTGGGATTTAAATATACAGGATATAGGTAGGATACCAGGTCATTTTTCTGTCTCTTTTGCTGCTGGCTCTTTGCAATCTACAACTCTCTGAGCTCTCTTCACTAAACTGTGGAGGCCTGCTAAAGTATTATACTTCACACACACACACACGTGGACATAATTGGTAGCGATTAGAATGCCTTTCTGCTAAGTTAAGAAATGTTGTTTCCATAGTATTATCATATATTATTAATGTATTTGTATTAAGTATTGTGTTCTAATAAATGCACATTTTGTAACCATAAATCTGTAACGCCTCTTGAATATATTTATTTATTTGTTTATCCGTAGAAAACAAGGATCTCATAGGATGAGATTAGAATAATTATTATAATCATAATTAATATGATTATGAATAATATTGTAACTACTTAATTTAACCGTTTTTATAACACCCCCACAACGTTGAAGATGTTTTATTTATTGTGAAGCAAACAACAAATAGGACAAAGTAACAGAAAAGTCATTGTGCATAACTATTCACCCCCCTAAAGTCAATACTTTGTAGAGCCACCTTTTGCGGCAACAAAAGCTCCAAGTCACTTTGGGAAAGTCTCTATGAGCTTGCCACATCTTACCACTGGGATTTTTGCCCATTTGACCTTGCAAAACTGCTCCAGGTCCTTCAAGTTGGATGGTTTGACCACAGATTTTCTATTGGATTGAAGTCTGGGCTTTGACTAGGCCATTCCAACACATTTACATGTTTACCCTTAAACCACTCAAGTGTTGCATTAGCAGAGTGTTTGGGGTCATTGTCCTGCTGGAAGGTAAACCTCCGTCCTAGCCTCAAATCACGCACAGAGTGGTACAGGTTTTACTCAAGAATATCCCTGTATTTAGCACGATCCATCTTTCCCCAGTTTCCCAGTCCCGGCTGCTGAAAAACATCCCCACAGCATGATGCTGCCACCACCATGTTTCACTGTGGGTATGGTGTTCTTTGGGTGATGTGATATGTTGGGTTTGCGCCAGACATAGCGTTTTCTTTGATGGCCGAAAAGTTCCATTTTGAGCCTTATCCGACCAGAGCACCTTCCTCCATACATTTTGGGAGTCTCCCACATGCCTATTCGCAAAACGTGCCATGTTTTTTGCTGAAAGTAATGGCTTTCATCTGGCCCCTCTGCCATAAAGCCCAACTCTATGGAGCATACGGCTTATTGTCGTCCTATGTACAGATACTCTAGTCTCTGCTGTGAAACTCTGCAGCTCCTCCAGGGTTACCTTAGGTCTCTTAGGTGGTGCCTCTCTGATTAATGCCCTCCTTGCCCAGTCCGTGAGTTTTGGTGGGCTGCCGTCTCTTGGCAGGTTTGCTGTTATGCTATGTTCTTTCCATTTGGTTATGATAGATTTGATGGAGCTCCTGGGGATCATCAAAGATTTGGATATTTTTTTATAACCTAACCCTGACTTGTACTTCTCAACAACATTGTCCCTTACTTGTTTGGAGAGTTCCTTGGTCTTCATGGCAGTGTTTGTTTAGTGGTGCCTCTTGCTTAGGTGTTGCAGCCTCTGGGACCTTTCAAAAATGGTGTGTATATGTAATGACAGATCATGTGACACACATATTGCACACAGATGGACATCATTTCACTAATTATGCGACTTCTGGAGGTAATTGGTTACACCAGAGCTTTTTCTGGGCTTCATACAAAAGTGGGTGAATACATACGCAGATGCCAATTTTCGGTTTTCTATTACTAAAAAATAGTTTTATGTATATATTGTTCTCATTTCACTTCACCAACTTAGACTATTGTGTTCTGATCCATCACATAAAATTCAGATTAACAAAACATTGAACTTGAGGCTGTAATGTAACAAAATAGGTAAAAAGTCAAGAACAGTATTGGCATTCATTTTCTTAATTCTTTATTTTTTGGTTTTGCGAGTCTGATCACATATCAGACCCCCAAACCTAATGGATTGACATGTAACTTCAATGTTTTACTGCCGTAATAATAACAGTCTAATTTTCCATTGGCTGATTCGAAATGGGAGGTTACAGGCTTGCTGAATTGATCATGTTCCCGCCCTGAACTGCTACAACCCAGTGTATGGTTTACAGTTTTGGGCCCGTAACTTGTGAGCTTGAGCAATTGAAAAGCATCACATTCGGGGACAAAGGTGAGCCCGCAACACACCCGCAGACATTCGGCAAATTGTGGGTTTTGAATTGAATATGGCCCAAAATGTTTAATTCAATGTCTGTTTTGTTCATTCACAGGGGCCTGTAAAATTCAGATTTAAAGAATTACATTACTTCTAACCGAAGAGCAAGTAATCAAAAAAAAAAAAAACATGCAAGAACTTAGTGGCTCTTACATGAAACAGTACTGTGAAAAAAGTTCAGAATATTATGAGTTTGCCTATATTAAATCAAAGAATAAATAGACATTTGAAGAAGTTTCATGGATTATGAATGCATCTTATAGCAGAGAATCAGTGATGTATGAAAATATTTTTTGCACAAAAAAATTCCACAATAAATATAAACTTACCCTAAAGTTTGAAAAGAATTCTTCAGTTTTCAGACAGTTGCTTTTGAGAAGGAATGCCCTTGAAAATCCAAGTTAAATTAGCATAACATTCATAATTAGTTATGGCCACTAAAAGCCAGTACAAGTAAGAGACAGGTACAACAATATACCTGTTACGCTCTCACAGGCTGAAACAAAGCTGCTTGGAAGGCAACCATGATTTTGACAGCTGATTCACTACTGACACAACTCTGCACAGTTCATTATCTAGGATGCTCTGCCTACATAGGGGTTGCAGCTCACACAAGAAATTTCAATTGTACTTTGAATTACAAGTAAACATAACTCCTCAATACAATTATTTGGTATGAGACATGCCCAATCAAACAAGTACATGATATCCCACTAACTACCATATACCTTTCTAATTCATATCCTGACATTTAAGGGGGAATGAAGAGACACACATTCATCTGAACAAAGTCACATTTGGCTCTAGATCCATACATTGCAGATCCATAGCCTAGCACATTCTCAATATAACTATATTGTGCTGCCTTCTTAGCAGTGAAAACACGGTCAGGTCATAGCCACTCACTTATTCTCAAAGGAAGAATATTTTGATAATAAGGGTAGGGGAAAGACAGCGCACCACCTCCTAGTGCAACATGAGTGTATAATAATCACGTCAAAACATCAGTCATATAGTGTTCCACTCACATGTGGTAACCCCAAAGTTATGAAGTATCTGTATGGTTTAAACAGGATAGCTCTGGAAGTACCCGATGTCCAATCCTTAGATCTCCATCCCAGGCTCAGGATACGATCCAGATGGTTTGGTAGCAGGTACAGTTGGATCACCATTGCTATTTGGTACACTATTATATAGTGTCTACAGAACAAAATATGATTCCAACTCCTTATGTCTACTATAGGGGACAATTGAAACACACTAATACAAACAATAGTGTGTTTATCATGTGTTTATTGCACCATAAAATCCTCAATACATGCCATATATGGCCAATAGGGATAGGCACATTAAAATGAATAAAATCAGTAATCTAAAAACATAAAAAAAATACCAAATGCGTTTCGCTCAAAGGCTTCCTCAGTGATATAAAAACAAACAGTGTATAAGAATATTTTGATGCCAACAAATACAACTGCTATAGTATCATTATCGGATGATTCTACTTTACCTACCCTGTTATAAAAGAGTTGTGTCTAAAGGAGTGTTGTTGCTAAACTTGTGAAATTGGTCCCCATAATCAGACCCTCCCCACATTATCCATACTGCCATAGTATTGCTGTAGCAGAGACCAAAAGTCAGTTTGCAGCCCCTTGCACCAACGAATGCCATAAAATTCACGAGACACAAGTACAAAGTCATAGAGACTGGACAAATGTATATACTGCTAAGACATACATACATACACTGATACAGTTTCCTTACAACATGTCATACACCCTGAATATCACACACACATACATACTGAAAACTATGTTGACATTTCAAGATTCTGAAAAATAAACTTTTATTAGAGAGAAAGGAGAGAAACAAGGGTTATTTGACACAACAATCAACTATTATATTCTGAGCATTATTTGTGAAAAATTCTGTTCTTACTTATTTTAAACAGTTTCACGGACACCACATATATAGTAAGTGTAACTGTTTTTGTAAATATTGTCATGATCTTCGATGTAACTAAATTCTGTATATAATACTTGACATGTATTAGTTATAGCAATGTTATATGAAGGCATTGATTTTTTTTATTTCTCATCTTTACTAACATTTTTAAGGTTTTTGGTGGACCTGACATAAGTACAGTGATAGCCCTAAATGTATTGTTTTGGTGGCACTTCTGCTATATTGTTATATATCCATAAGATAGCATATGATTACATGCCGTTACAGTCTCACACAAACTGAGATCAAAAGACACACCCTATAATTCTAAAGTCACATTTGCAAACAATTACACACACAATAAATCTCAAATGCAAACACATTTATACACACTAATAATCAGTCAGGAATGTAGTGACACAGAATCATACTTACAATAAAACACAACCAATTACACTCACACAACATATAGACTGCAAGAAAACTTAAACAACATTTATTTTCATCAGTCATCTGACGGCCATTTACTAGCAAATAATAAACATTTCTGTGATCTGTGGATCAGCATTTAATCATGGAATTTCAGTATTGATCAGTATTGATTAAGAATTAACAAGAGTGATTAAAAAAATATTAAAATGTGATCTACATAGTGTCATGAGAAAAAACTCAAAGAACTCAAACCAAGAATCTGTTGATGTGCTTCATTAAACAAAGAAATCTTTATTTCATTACAGCTAGGTCATTACAATGAAAAAGAACCACATGTCACAGTCACTGTATTGTCTTACAGAGCCAAAGAGAGTGGAAGATTCCATGAGGCACATAGCTAAGAGCTAAGGTGTGGGTTGGAAGCAGAGAGAAGTTGACAATGCAGTGGCACCTGAAACCTCCCAGTATGAGCGTCTCAGTCATTGTGACCCCTCTCCATCCCTGGATTGGGGGATGATGGCAGCTCACACATCATGTTTGAGAAGATTCTCCTGGCGAAGGCCCTCATTTTCCTGTATAAGTTCTTCCACCCAACTTGAAATTAGAAGACCTTGGACTGAAGAGATCTGTGCCATGATAATCTCTGTCCCTTAATCCCAAGTCAGTTGCAGGCTATGTGGAAAAAACATGATTGTTTTCTCTACTCCATGTCCTTGAATTAAACCATCACAGTTGCCATGGGATCTACATCTATAAATACAAGAGACTCAAACATTTCACGCAGATAGGTTAACCACATCATAGACTTTAGAGAGGTTTTTATGAAAAAAAGAAAAAGTTGATACATAAATGACAGATGCAGAATTGCATACATCTCTCTAAAATATTATATTAAAGCCTTTTCTTAATTTCTATTATAATACAAAGTCATCTGTAAAATAGTTTGAAGAGAAGGCATACAGCATATGCTCTTGTATCTTGTCCCCACACTTGTGTTGCTCTGCCCATGCTATCATACCTAATTTCTTAGTCAAATTTGTATTTCAAGATGTGTTCTATATCTCTTTCCTTAGCATAAATGTCCTCAAATATCTGACAACGTATAAGGTTGAGAAAGTATGATTGAGCCATTCTCTGTGAGACACATTGCTGGTGGATGTACACAATTCTGCATCACCATCCATCTTAAATTTATACATCAAAACTGTCCTCCCCGTAGTCATGATGTCAACCATTCCCATGAACAGATCTGCTTGAGATGTTATAAAGCTTTGAGTGAGGCACGATTGACTCTGATTCATTAAAGTTCATGCACACTCTCGAGCTGTCAGAACACACTCAATAACCTCATCCACTCAATGTCTATGACTGACACAGATCAAGTGCTGGCTGAGAAAAAAATCCCCTGCCAAAGAGGGATTCACAGTGCAGAGTGAGGCAGGAAGCAGGGAGATTTCTTCTAGTGCCACACAAATAAAAATAACACTCTCATCCTAAAGCTTTGGACAGCGCCCTGCCTTCTACCACCTTTCTTAAATTGGTTTTCTGCTGTTCCTGGATGTCCTTAGTAACCACATACACTCAATAAACAGCACAGAGAAAATATCTATTGAAGTCCCAAAGTTACTAAACAATGTAAAAATATATTTATCTGAGGTCTAAATTAACATCTGCTACTATACAGCCCTATTAAATTTAGATTCTGCCAATTGAATAGGGCTCTATAAAAGCACATTTTTTTAACAGACGTTTTTAGTTAGTGAATATCTTGCTTTTGGATAGAAGTTCACTAACTAAAAACATCTGTAAACAAAATATGCTGTGTGCTTATATAGAGCCCTATTCAATTGGGAAAATCGCAATTTAATAAGGCTGATAGTGTTTTAAACAACTATTAGAACATGGCATTATAAAATATATATGCCTTGTGTGGAAAATAATTATGATTTAATCGTGCAAAAGCAGGACAATGGGGTTCCTTCATCTCCATTGTTGTCCTTCTAGGGTATACAAATGATAATGTTTTTCATTACATCAAGTATGACATAATTCTGCTTTCTTTCTGATGCCACTATACTGTCAGTATATATTTTAACCTAATATCTTCATCAAATCAAATTTGCTTTGCTGAACTAAAGTAATGGAAATTGGAAGGTTTGAATGCATGGGGATGGGAGACAATATAAAGTGTTTACCACATATGCCTTTACTAGTTGAGCAACCCTCTCTCACGCCCACAGTTAATCCTGTTCCCTGGCACTGCCACTACTCACCTTTTCTCATACCTATTTTTTCTCACCTACACCCCTTTTATTAGTCTCCATCTTCAGTGCTTTCACCGAATATCAATATTCTCCTTTATCTAGTTCACTTTCTTATCGCCTTCTACCACTCAATTTTTGATTAATCCTTTGATCTTTTATTTCCCCTTATCTATTTAATATGCTCCACTGACACAAAAAGATGTAGACACCATTTTTAATGATATTATAACCCGACAGACACTTTAATCAAAGATATGCAAGGCATGGAGAACATGTAAATACACATATCAAACACAAACAAGGCAGAGACACGAACACTCAGAGACATATCAGGCAGGCAAATACACACACCAGGGACACAACCACACACACATCAGGCAGACACACAAACATTGGGCAGTTAAATACAAACAGCAGACAGATTCACATACACCCATATATATATGCAGGTACACAACAGTCAGATAGAGATACACACAAATCAGGCAGTGATACACACTAGTTAGAGACACAAAAAATATTAGATGCACATACACCCAGGCACACACACATACACACAGATAAATACACTTATACACGCATGTTTTAGGCCAGTTAAAACATAAGACAGATGCACATTTCGGCTATACAGATACACACATATCAGCCAGAGATACACAATGAGCAGACACATACACAGACACCAAACACATACAACTTACATACACAGACACAGAAGCAGTGGAAAGGACTAGAATAATGTTAGCTGTGATTTATAATCTGTTTCAGTTTGCTTCTTTAGTTAATAAAAAGCAAATTAGACATGTCCCATAATGTTCTGCACATTCCGTGCAATTTCATATAAGTAATTATGTTATGTAGAAAGTATTATATACCAGTTATTTTTGATCCTTTGCTCTTTAATTATCAAAGGTTGCAGACCCCTGCTCTGTAGTAAAATGGATACATATTTGTTCAATCTATTTTCTACCTGAAATCTTCCTTGTAATGTCATATTTATGTACCAATGATGGTAGATAAAGAATTTCATAAACAGAGATTGGGAAATCATAGGATATTGTACAATACTGGAGCATTACATAAACTTGGCCTCACCCAATCAAAATTCTCTGTTTAACTGTAGCAAAATGTATATGCATTTTCAGTTTAATATGGTTTTACTATAGTTTGAAATTTAACACTGTTTAGTAACTTTGTGATTCAGGATTTTCAGTGAACATTAAAAAAGGACGTCAACAGGAGATTAAGAAAATAAAAAAAAAGATTAAAATTAAAATTGATAGAGCAGGAAAGGTTGTAGAAGTACAGTGCAGCGCATGTGGAGCAGCATTTCAATGTGAAACACAAAACAAACTAAGTTCTACAGTAATATTAAGAACAGAAAAACAAATCTTATTAGAAATCTTGTTTCTGATACCCTTTCCAGGACAGAGGAGTCATTTTCCTAAAAAATGGGTTATGGAAGATATAACACCTGTTCCAACTGACCGTTAATCTGGCAAGAAAGCCCACTTAAGATCTCGTTCCCATTAAATAAGGGGTATGTTGGAGTTAGGGTTGTTTTTCCACAAATGGGAAGAAGGAGTAACAATTTCAATTAATGGTCGCAGGCAAAAATGTTTTGTAAATTAACATTTTCTCAGTCAATAAACATGATTACATTAATAATAAATATTATATATAACATATATAACAAATGCAAAAATAATACAGAAAATAATTATAACATGGTATAAGGTATATATTGCTGCAGTACCCACAAATATAAATATTTTATTTTACTTTCTACCCAGTGCATTATAATTTGATTTCCAATACCTGAAACACTGGGATGTTGAGTGACTTGCTTTCATTGATAGCGAGACAGTACAGGCATCCAACCTGGCTTTAGCAATGTGAAAGGCAGTGATCACCACCTCTTGGAGAGGAAGATGAAGATAGTTGGAGGTTTGTTGCAACATACCATATCCAAAGTTGCTCAGACACAAACCTCATCTTCTGCCACTCACCAAGAAAGTTTTGTTGACCAAACCCCGTGTACAAGGACAGACATACAGGAAAGTTATACAAAGACATATGTGAAAGCAGAATTCAAAGGATTATGCCATAAACATTGGCACAACCTGCTACAATTAAATTCCTAAAAACAGGGGTTATTACTATACGCCACTGTAATGAAAGGATGAACTTTCCAACTACTGCAGCTAAAGAACAAACTCAGCCCCCACATAGCTATAAACATGTAATGTGCCTAGAGTTTCTTAAATCGGTTCAAAACCCTTAATTCCACATGCTAAGTTGGCTTTCACCTTAGGGTAAGCAATATTCCCAGCTCCAAGTTGAAAACACAAATCCAAAAAGTCTTACCCAGAACATAAGAGATTAAATCCTTCCAGGACCACAAAAAACCTAACCAATGCACTTTAACATTCTGATAATATTATTGTTACATATTTGGGGTCCAACAATGGCTTCCTATAAATTTATCGATAGTACTGTTTGAAAATTCATGCCGTCCCTACTTAAAATGGCGCTCCACCTATAGCTGTGTAATGCCAGATGCAGCAAAATAGGAATATATGCTCATTGTAAATTTTTGGCACAGAAAAAAACAGAGTGCATTGCAGGTTCCTGTGTCTGCTGAATGGTTAATGTCTCAGTCATTTCATAAAAATGAATTTAAAAAGGAATACAATTTTAAAAAAAGCAGACATGTTGGATCTCCTGGCCAATATTTAGCCAGTCCAAGTGCCTTGCTGTCTAAAGTAACAAGGAACTTATAAGTATATATTGTATAAAATGTTACTTAAATATAGATTTATATTTAACTCTTTCACAGCCAAATCAGCCCGCCCTCTGCTATGCTATGCAGGCCTCTCTGGTAATGAAAGGGTTACAATGCTGCATGACAAATATTTTAAGAAAGGATTGTTTTTGGGGAGGAAGGGGTGAGCTCATTACACATTCTACAGAGAAATCAAAATATTTAAAATGAAGCATACAATAATTAGCCGAGAAAAAGACGAGTTAATAGTATTTATACTAATACTTCTAATAATAATAATAAGAGTAATAATAAGAATAATGAGTTGCAGATAATTAACTAGAATTCCAGCGCTTTTACAGTATAGTGAGAAGCGCACGTGCAACTATATCCAAAATGCAAATGAGAGGGTGCGGGTGGGCTATAGTGACTATTTTCTAAAATCGTTGAGGGGCAAGGGCTAAGAGGACATTTTATATAGCTCTCTCTAAAATGATTGAAGAAATTGAGGCACAGGGAAACAATATGTATATTTATATAAGATTTGGAAGGGTGTGTATAAGCAATACAATTTATATCAGTGTATGTGAATTTTTGGCACATTTTTGTGACTGTGGACACAGAGATTTTCCCCTTTCTAATATTACTGATATATGTGCAGGACCTGCTTGTCATACAACATAGGTCAAGCATTGTGGCACATCATGAGCAGAGCTCCATCTTCTCTAGTGCTGCCTTATATAGAGTGGCATCCCTCCAAGGATGCTATGCAACATCTTAGAAGGCTGTATAACGTGAGGGAAATTAGATGAAAATTGGAGGCAACTATGAGGAAGGTTGGGAGCCCAAAGCTGTGGATGAAGAAGGAAAGGTTTAATCTTCAGACACATCTCTAATACCGTGGGTGCTCTTCTCAGTTGCATATTCTAATCTCCATCTCTAGTGAAAACACGCAGGCCCAGATGCACTAACAAATTAATTTAAGTGTATGAGTCTTGATACCACTGGCTGCAGTAAGCTTCACTGTATTCACTAAGACTTAATATTATAATGAACTCTAGGAAGAGCACTCACATTTCTTATTTATAATAAAGTGTCTATTCTCCTACTCATTATTTATGTTTAGGCAATTCACAGGGAAAACACATATTTGCTAAGTTCAAAAATGTTTTACCCTATGATTGTTATTATATAGAAGCCAAAGGTTAATTTATTCTATGAATTACTGTCTTCTGTGACAATAAGTATCACTGGGTAAATATGGCATAAACATAGGACATAAGTATTTCCTCTGTGGTTTTCAATGATAATAAATTGATTCAAAGTATATGTTGCATCTAAATAAATAAAAGCCCTTTTAGCCAAGTTATACAGTGTTATAAATTATTATTTCTATGTTTTATTTTCTTCTTCTTACCTCTAGTAGACTGCCATCTTGGTCTTTTTCTCTCTTTCTCCTCACACTACCTAGAGAGCTGGGTGGACCGTAAGTTGCAATTCTCCCTATTCCACCTCCTACAACAAACACAACATGGCCAGCAGCTTCATACTGGACCACTGTGTCATACAGTGTAGCTTCCAGTGCTGGAGCTAGCACCACATCACTGCATGGATAAAGCTGATGGCTGTGCTGTGTTTGCTTTAAAAGCTGGAATATGGAGACTAACAGGGTATTCACATGTTGCTACCCACTAACCAAGTCACATGCTCTGAGGGATGTGACAAAAGTTCAACACCACAGCCATCTAAAGAATGCAGGAAATTTAAAAAGGTAAAAGATAAATAAGTCAACATGCTGGATGCGTCGAAGAGCCATGACACTTTTACCATTATAGTGTTGCTTTAAGAATCAGTTATACTTAAGGGGAAAATTTGAAGTTTATTAACTCTTTTGCGGTACTGTTCAGTGTATATATTGATGGGGTTTACTTGTACTTTTTTATATATATATAAGATACAGATAGGAATAGATAGTGATGAGCTTGTGAAGAAAGAGAGAACATGGCTTATTGAATACAGACAGGCTCACTTCTCCGTAAAAAAAGAAGTATAAATATCTAATTGCTAAAACTCTGTCAATTAGTGAATCTGGGCCCATGGTGTTATAGTTATTTTTTTTTAATGCACTCACAGTCTTGCAGGAAATCTTTATAAAACAACAAAAAAAGCCCTGAATCATGAAATGTAGCCACAGGCTTTAGCACCACATCAAGTGGCAAATACCAAAAAGCAAAGACAGAAGTAAATTCTCTTAGGTCACAATTGCCATTTCTGCCATCACTCAATAGCAACGCTGGAAAGTGTCCAAGCAATATAATACCACGCTCTCAAATTACCCAAACAATATTTCTAAGGTACAGTCCCACTGCAACAGGAAGAACAACACACATAGTCACTGCAACTAGTTAGGAAAGCAGCAATGGAACAATTATTGGACCAGTATTAAAGCATTTGTGACCAAGTAACATAAAAAATAAAACAAGTGTTGTCTTGTATTAATAGATAAACATTTAACACATGGGACTGCACCTTTAAGAAATATTTATGCTAGGCTTGTCCATTATAAATATAGGAAAACAAGCAGATGTTCAGTGGGTCATTAACTGTATGTTAAACAGATAACACATCAGTGAGAACAATGTTTTTTCCAGAAGTGTTTTAGTATTAGTTTTGTATATTGTGAATTGTGAAATATGACCCAGTGATTCTCTGCAGTGTCTCCTATATTGATTTTGATTTATACTGTTTCTTTGGTGTTGAAATAACACTCCAAACACCATCATCGTTCATACAGGTCTCAAATACCTGTACTCCCACATAAAGCATCCAATGATTGCAGGTATACAATAAACAGGCAGGTTTCCGTGCTTTAACATTAATATCCCACAAGCAACATAACATAAAAAGAGCGCTCTGCATTGTAGACTTATACCGAGTATATCCATACATCTTAAAAATCCCATCTCCTAAGAGAAAATATATAAAAATGATTCAAAAATACATCTCCTTGTCTGATTCTTTCAAGATATGAGAAACTCAATACTGTATTTTGGGGTAGAGCCCCCTTTAGCCCTAAAGGGGATTAAAAAAAATAATTTGACACAGTGTTTCTTAATGGTCATACTCAGTACTACTTCACAATACAGTGTGATCATTTATCAAGCTGCATGAGTCTTGGCGTTGTGTGGGGAGGGGCGTGTCCTAAATTCTGCTATAACCTTACGGTGCATATGGCACTTTAGAGTTAATTAGCTCTGCCCTTTAATGGGGAGGGATTTGGTGATGAGGGGTTTAATTGGGTGGGGTGAGAGGGGCCTCCCCAGAGTTACACAGCTGTGGTCATTTTTTTTTCTTTGTTTTTCTTTTTTTTTTTAGAATAATCTCTAAATATTCTCTATGTATATATGTATATTATTATATACAGTGCGTACAAAAGGCTAGTGTACATTGTCCTCTTCACAGTCTTGTCTGGGCCTCAGGGATGTAAATCTCTATGCTGTCAGCACTCTCTGTGGCAGAGTTGTGCCGATACGAGGCAGCGCGCTTGGCTGCTAATAGCCTCTTCCTTGCCTCCTGCCTCTGGCGGTCAACTGAATCCAAGGAGCGATCTTTGACTGGATGTACCTTCTGACGTAGAGGCTTCTTTGGTATGGGAGGAGGCAACTTCTTCTCCTCCTATTGAAGAGCAAAGGGCAATGTGTTAATGGTGCTACAATACATGTTCAGCTTTGTTTTTAGGAGACTGGTAGTTAACAGGTTAAAATGTAGCAGCATTTATAAAAATGTTAACCTTACAACAAACAAAAAAAAGGTTTGGTATATTACCTAGGAAATATATAAAACACATATATGCAATTATAGACATTCAATTTAATAATCCTGTGTATAGTTGATAGTGGATCTTGGGATGTTGGTGACGTTTGCGATGTTGGTAACACAGTTGCATCCCCCGAGAAGCGAGGGCGCAACCACGAGCCTCGCAAAGCGAGGCGAGCCAGCGCCGCCGCCACACATGCAAGCCTCGCAAAAACAAAAAAAAAAGTGCTGTGTGTAATAAGAGATAAAAAACGAGGTATTGTGATAAATGCCAAGAGAAACAGTTCAGCCATACCCAGCAATTGAGGACATACAAGACATTTTGTTTTTGCAGATGTTTGTTAGTTGCAATTCTCTCTCTTTACCTTGCACTCCAATAGTTTCCAGCCATTTTCCTTCAGCTGCTGCAGCTCTGCAAACTTCATGCCCACATCTTCAAAGGAAAGCTGAAGGAGATCCCAGAATCCAGCCAGGTCCTGAGAGGTGGGCAGCGGAAATGAGGTGGGGTCCTGATAACAGGGGAGCACAAAGATTACAAGGGAGTACAACACACAACGAGATACAAAGAAACAACTTTAAAAAAGGCAGGTACAATGCTCAAACAAAATCTTGGGTAGGGTGCCTTCAGTTTGGTGTCCTAAACTGTATTTTTCTGGTAATCATTCAAACATGGTTTATAATCTTTTCTGTAGTAATTCACAGCTTGCATAGTAAATGGGAATCCTGTTGTCCCTGCATAGTGGGGTTTGAATCACCATGCATGGTAAACGACCTGACACTACAATGTCAACATATTACCAATTTGAGATCTTCAGATGTGCCCAATCTCCATCATTGATTTAGTGCAATGCATTTTTACTTCTATGGTTACTAAATCTTTTCTACATTCTGAATCAATTGCAAGCTCTTTGGTATAGAGGTACATTTCTCATTTTGTTACATTTTGCCTTCCTTATAAATTATTGCAGCACTATATATTAACATGTATTACCGTAATACTATAGTATACTGCATTAAAGCAATCTCAAAGAGTCACCCCAAAATAGTTGTTTTTAAGGTTATTCTTAAAGAGCATGAAAAACTAACTATATATTATACTGGCCATTCATTTTCTGAAGAATTCCCTAGATATTCAACACTGTTTGTGTGGCAATATTATGTAAATTACTGGCTCCTGATTACTAATTAGCTAAATAAGCACAACTGCACACTCTACAGCATCACTAACATCCACAATCTACAGTGCAAAATACAGCCACCTGCTATTGCCTTACTCGCTGTCATCTTGCATCTATCATCCGCCTGTACCACACCCAATCCCTTTAGATGTTAAGTTTTCAATCTTGCCAGGTGCTTTGTGAAAAAGCACTGTATGTGTGTAATTTTAAGTTCAAAGCAGGACCCTCCATTCTTTTGCAATGTGTTAATATTGTATTTTGCCTTTTAACCCCTGCGTATAGCGTTACAAAATATGGATAATAATAATTACGGTATAATAAGTCTTCCTGTTTATTTCTCTGATGGGACAAACATATACCCCAATGCTATCATGCAATTGAACTTCCCCCATATCTATCCAGCATAATGAAGACAAATGGCTTGTAAAATGTATATTTAGTATTTAATACTCGTTGAGATGAAACCAACATAATGCTAATACAGATTTTATTTTTATTACACATAAGTTTATGTGGCACATATTTTTTGTCCTGAGGTTTACCACACAAGTGAAGATGTACATTTGTCAGGGCATTCTGAAAACCTACACATGTATAAAGGAATACAATTCTGTGCAAGTGGAAATAGCTTGTTTTGTGGCTCCTCTAAGCCGTCTGAGCACCTCATTTCTTTGGAGCATGCTGGGAGCAGGGAGATACATTGCATTACATACCGACACAAAAAGCTTTTTGCTAAGTCTCCTATGTGTGCTCTTTGTTGTATTGTATGCAAGAAGTCAGCAATTTCAGGCTTATAGCATTCAGTGCAGCCATTTACCAATTTTCTAAGAAAGGCCAGCAGAGAATTCAAGAAACACTTCATGTCTCTATAAATGCTACAGTACCCTTATGCATGGATGGTTTTCTACATAGTATAAATTTAATCTAAACTACCATATATTCTGGGTTTCACCACAATAATAAATAAATGACTGGGTTTAATATTTCTGGGTAATCTTTATTTTAAATTATGTATAAAAAGCATGTTCTGAACATTACAAAAGATTTTTAGCATTTGTAAAATAAAGTGTTTTAATTACAAAAATCAATAGCCACATTAAAATATCTATAGATTAGCAAAAAATATAGTTTTAAAAACGTGCAGGATTATACAATCACGCAGTTTTCATTAAATAACACATTTAATTTAGAAATACAAATATGATCATGTTCTTTACATACGTGATCTCAAAATATTACAAAAACGGCGTCTAACATAAGAAATCACAGGATCTCTTAGGAAGATATGAAAAGCTCTTTCCTAACTACAAATATTCTTTAAGACGCAGAGGACTTGCTGGTTAAGACGCAGGAGGGACGAAAATAGCCTATGATTTGAGCTACATTGAACTTCGCGGCCGTAACTCCTTTGATATGACAAACTTGTAAGCATTACGTTTCCAATCATGCTATTAAATTGCAACAAAGTCACTCGCGAGCAAGCCTGTAGCCCAATGCCCAATGTGTGCTCGAGAGGACCCGCAAGGGGGGCAAAGTCCAATACGTAGCACTTGTAATGCAAATAAAAACACACTACTGTACATTAAGTGAAAGGGATGTTAGGTCTTAGAATTAATAGCACAAAATTCTCAAGCCCGCAAAAAGATTTCATGTGTTTATTTTGTGTTATATCAATCCCGGCAATCAATGTGTTAATACATATACTGTAACTTGCATGTGATATCATATGTGCGGCTTTATTAATATTGCATCATGACTGGAATGTGGGTTCGCTTGTAACTCGTAATTGAACTCTGTAAGACTTTGAAATCCATCCTGCATTTTTTAGTGACGTAATTTTGACGATCTCTGTTTCCATTGGCTCCATCTAAACCCGTAACTACGAGTTTGACTAATTGTTTGCTTTCTAGTCCGCAACTCCGGCGGCCAACAACTGGTTTACGACTTAGCGTCTCCAGCTCGTAGCTCGCAGACTTTCTAATTTAATAGCGTTGTGACTCGCCCAAATTTCAAGCATGCAGCCGTTACGTGCTTCACTTTGGAATTACGGGGCTGGAATTTAATATGGTCCCTAATTCATTAAGCAGCTTACACGAGACAATGGCTGCCCAAAAGTAGTTAATAAAATAAAGCTTACATCTTTTTTTGGATTAGAATTGTGTGTTTCTCACAAACATTAAACTATATCAGTTTATTGAAAGCTAACTGTTTCACAGTTAAATGCTTGTTCTATTTTGCTAAGATACGTAATGCTTACAAGTTTGTCATATCAAAGGAGTTACGGCCCCGAAGCTCAATGTAGCTTAAATCATAGGCTATTTTCGTCCCTCCTGCGTCTTAACCAGCAAATCCTCTGCGTCTTAAAGAATATTTGTAGTTAGGAAAGAGCTTTTCATATCTTCCTAAGAGATCCTGTGATTTCTTACGTTAGGCGCCGTTTTTGTAATATTTTGAGACGTATGTAAAGAACATGATCATATTTGTAGTTCTAAATTCAATGTGTTATTTAATGAAAAACCTGCGCGGTTTTAAAACTGTATTTTTGCTCATTTATAGATATTTTATTGTTTGATACCAAGATATATTGATTTTTCATGAACAAATTTGAGATGATCTTCAAATTGCTTGCGAGCAGGGGCTATATTTAACATTTTATTGAGAATTTAAAAGTGAAAGGATTGTGCATGGAGATATGTGCTTACACATATTTTTTACCATCCAACTTGAAGGAGCTGGAGCAGTTTTGCAAGGAGGAATGGGCAAAAATCCCAGTGGTAAGATGTGGAAAGCTCATAGAGACTCATCCAAAGTGTCTTGGATCTGTGATTGTCGCAAAAGGTGGCTCTACAAAGTATTGATTTTAGGGGGGTGAATAGTTACGCACATTGACTTTTTCTGTTATTTTGTCCTATTTGTTGATTGCTTCACAATAATAAAAAAAAAAACATCTTCAAAGTTGTGGGCATGTTCTGTAAATTAAATGAAGCAAATCCTCAAACAATCCATGTTAATTCCAGGTTGTGAGAAAACAAAACACGAAAAATGCCTAGGGGGGGGGGGGGGTGAATACTTTAGCACGGCACTGTAGTCATCCCAACATTAGTGTCTTGTTTTTAATGTTATTGTTAGAGCAGGTGATAAGTCATTGGCAGCTGGACTGATGCTTTTTTGGTACTCAATCACTGTTTGGAATCTTTCTGTAGTAGTTTATATAGTTTTATTATTTTGCCACTTTCCCATGGAAAAGTCCAGAAGGACAAACACATCGTTGGTAAAGTGGCACATTGTCTCACTTGTTAATATTAATAAATGGTCTAAGACTCTTACTACAAGACGTGAGTTTAGGTCACACCTTGGAGTTTTTGCCAGGAGATCCGTTGTGAGTGATTCGGTCCTATGAGGTGTTGCTCGGTTACTACCAAAAAGGAATTTTATATCTCAAGGAGGGAATCCTTAGGCATTTCTGAAATTCTGCATTGCGCCAGCCATCCTGTAGAGGGGTTGTGGCCCTTTCCCCACATAAAGTGAATTTGTAGTGCAAAATATTGCACAGCTACATGTGAGTTTAAAGGATCTTGTATTATCTTATTTTTATAAAAAAGAGCTATATTTAGATACTGTTCCTTTTGTCTGTTCTTATTTAATATTTTTTTAAAGGGTAAATCTTTCAATATAATTTGGAAAAAGTGAATCTGAAGAGCGTCATTTGGGACTGATGCCAATCCCCCAGTGGTATTTATAGATTATAAATTCACTTATTTTTCATATTAGTTTTTAGTTGGTAAGAATGGGAAGTTTATTTAAATCCCAGTTTTTATAAATTCACTTATTTTTCATATTAGTTTTTAGTTGGTAAGAATGGGAAGTTTATTTAAATCCCAGTTTTTATATCTTGTCTTTATTTTAACACTGCTTTCATTTATTGTTATTATTTGGAAATTGCAATGTAGTTTAAGACTGGACTTAATGAAGCTATAACTGCATTTGAAAGTTTCAAATATCCCAGTTTAGACGTTGTGATCACGCCTGTCTATTTAATAAATAGAGTCCAGAGCAATGATTGACAACTCTCTCCAATGACCCCAGACTGGTCATGCTTTAGATTTAATACTATATGAACACATTGTGAAGGATTAGTAATCAATAGGCTGTGGGGCTCGGGATTCAGTGGTCTAGACCTAAGCCCACTGATGTTTGGTGCAAAAAAAATAAATAAATGATAATGTGAAAATATAACCATAAACATTCAAGCATTTCTACAAATGTTTACATAATAGGCAAAAGAGTTTGTCCTAATACACACATAGCTTACTGTGTCTTACCATGTTTTGCTGGCAAAGACGGAAAAACTGCTGCACTTTCTGAGACATGAGGAGCTGTGAGCTTCCCACCGCACTACGGATCTTCTCCAAGACTGTGAGAAAAAAAAAGCTGGCATTACTAAAAGGCAGAAGCAAAAGATATTGTACTCGTACATTTGAATGACAGACACCTATAAGTTTCACAAGGCAGAGTGAAAAGAAAGTGAAAAGGAAGAGGAGATCTAAAAAGGTTGAACTTAATGGACTAAAGTCTTTTTTCAACCTAAATTATTATGTAACTATGTAGGTTATTATTAACCAAAACTTTGTTTCATGTGCATCTGCTTCATTGCTTTGTTTATGCCTATGTTGTTTTAAAGTTTCAAGTTATAAAAGGTACAGAGAAAATCATGCAATGTTAAAGACCAGAAATCTACTAAAACTGCTCTTTTTTGATGGATAATCCTCAATTAAATTACATATTTAAAGGATAGGTGCTAATATATAATTGTGATTTAAAAAATAGTATAATGAATAGTATACATGTAGAAAAACTTGAAAATATTTCAGTACAAAATAAAACCCTGTGTGTAAAAACATTACTTTTATTTTAATTGGACCATAAAAACATACAAGACATATAAAAACAATTACTGGGTATGCTACAAATTACTGACAGCACACTGACCATAACAGATCACAACTAAATATCTTGTTTAGTAATTAGTGCAGTTCTTTGTGAGTAATTGTTTCATATCCCACATTGATCAGTGACAAAGATGAGACAGATTATGGTAACATATTACTGCAAAAAATATATGTCCTTCCTGTCTCTCTATATCCAAATTTTAGTTAGATCAATATTACAATCCTAATTTAGGGTACAGACTGGGTTAAATCATCTATCTAGTTAAATACTACCAACTTAATAAGCTATGCAAGCTATTAGTTTTTGCAAAAGTCTCAGGTTAAGTTGTGCTGAAACAATCTTAACACACAAGAGTTCCTAAACCCCATGCCACCACATATGACTGTAAAATGTATAATGTCCATTAGAGGGAGCCCATGACACAAACATGCTGTACATAATTTTTTCTGAAAATACCACCTTTTACTAATGAATTGCCACTTCACAAAATCTAAGCATTACAGGTCAGAGTTTGACAATAATATTGATGAAATTAATGGAGACAGATTTGAAATAAATGATATATACCTCAACAGGCCTGTCCCAGCTCGATGGAGATATGAAGGAATATTTGGCGACATATATGTGAGCCTGAAGCTGAATAAAGCCCTATGTCCAGCCCAGCCAGCTAGGAGATAACAGACTCTAGCATCACAATGAGCTGCAGGCTCTTGCTCATCACAATGAGGTTACACCTCAAGAAGGCTGGGGCAGTCCTATGTGAGGTCAGCAGTAGCCGAACCTGAGGAGGGCTTTTCAGACTGAGGGAAGGAGTCTTTCGAAATAAGTGGATAAGTGTGAATCTAAGAAAGAGAGTTTAAGTGACTGGAAGTATTCAGGAGAGGAACTTGTCCAGAAAAAGCAAATACTGCAAGCAGCTTGGCGGAAAGAAGAAGTACCTGCAGAATAAAGAGATCATACCAACTGAGTCTGTCCTAGCTACTGGTGGTAAATAGCTACCAGTGGAAAAAAAATGGCAGTATAAAACCCTATTGTACAGACTGTTTATTAGTGACAGTAAAGAAGGTTAATATGGCTTGATAGTACAATTTTATATGTCTATATTTCTATACAAGAGACTGTGGTGTTTTAGTTAGCTGAAGCAGTTAAGTAGCACAGGCTATGAGAGTGTGTTCATGTAGTAAAGTTAGCTTGTTTATGTAGATCATTTTAATTTCTACCTTATTTACTTTTATTTTATTAAAACCGCTTGGCCCTAAAGTCTGTATCTTTAATGAAGCCTCCTAAGAACTATTATTGGACAGGAGAGGTGGGCTCTGAAGAGTCATCTCGTCACAATATATATATATATATATATATATATATATTTATATATATATATATATATATATACACAGTATCTCACAAAAGTTAGTACACCCCTCACATTTTTGTACATATTTTATTATATCTTTTCATGTGACAACACTGAAGAAGTGACACTCTGTTACCATGTAAAGAAGTAAGTGTACAGCCTGTATAACAGTGTAAATTTGCGGTCCCCGCAAAATAACTCAACACACAGCCATTCATGTCTAAACCATTTGCAACAAAAGTGAGTACACCCCTAAGTGTAAATGTCCAAATTGGGCCCAAAGTGTCAAAATTTTGTGTGGCCACCATTATTTTCCAGCACTGCCTTAACCCTCATGCGTATGGAGTTCACCAGAGCTTCACAGGTTGCCACTGGAGTCCTCTTCCACTCCTCCATGATGACATCACTGAGCTGGTGGATGTTAGAGACCTTGCACTCCCCCACCTTCCGTTTGAGGATGCCCCACAAATGCTCAATAGGGTTTTTGGTCTGGAGACATGCTTGGCCAGTCCATCACCTTTACCTTCAGCTTGCTTAGCAAGGCAGTGGTCGTCCTGGATGGGTGTTTGGGGTCATTATCATGTTGGAATATTGCCCTGCAGCCCAGAGGGGATCATGCTCTGCTTCAGTATGTCACAGTACATGTTGGCATTCATGGTTCCGTTCCCTCAATGAACTGTAGCTCCCCAGTGCCGGCAGCACTCATGCAGGCCCAGACCATGACACTCCCAACCACCATGCTTGACTGTAGGCAAGACACACTTGTCTCTGTACTCCTCAGCTGGTTGCCGCCACACACGCTTGCCACCATCTGAACCAAATAAGTTTATCTTGGTTTTATCGGACCACAGAACTTGGTTCCAGTAATCCATGTCCTTAGTCTGCTTGTTTTCAGCAAACTGTTTGCAGGTTTTCTTGTGCATCATCTTTAGAAGAGGACTTTTTCTGGGACGACAGCCATGCAGACCAATTTGATGCAGTATGCGGCGTATGGTCTGAGCACTGACAAGCTGACCCCCCACCATCCTGCATGAGTGCTGTCGGCACTGGGGAGCTACAATTCATTGAGGGAACCATTAGTGCCAACATGCACTGTGAGATACTGAAGCAGAGCATGATCCCCTCCCTTCAAAGACTGGGCCACAGGGCAATATTCCAATATAACAACCCCAAACACACCTCCAAGACAACCGATCTGTAACGTAACTTAAAATTGGCACATTTCACCATCATTTAATTATACCTCAATTGCATCCAACTTAAAGGAACTTTATCTTGACATAAGTTGTCTCCCTAACTCAAACTTTTTCCATGCCTTTTTTCATCATATGTAAGAATATCATTCCCCTATTTCAGGATTGTCTGGCTAAAAAGGTAAAAAAAATTCTGGGCCTGCATCAGTGCTGCCAGGACTGGAGAGCTACAGTTCACTGAGGGAACCATGGATGCCTACATGTACTGTGACATACTGAAGCAGAGCATGATCCCCTTCCTTCGGAGAATGGGCGGCAGGGCAGTATTCTAACATAATAAGGACCCCAAACACACCTCCAAGACTACCACTGCCTTGCTAAAGAAGCTGAAAGTAAAGGTGATGGACTGGCCAAGCATGTCACCAGACTTAAACCCTATAGAACATCTATGGGGAATCCTCAAAGGAAGGTGAGGGAGTGCAAGGTCTCTAACATCCACCAGCTCCGTGATGTCATCATGGAGGAGTGGAAGAGGACTCCAGTGGCAACCTGTAAAGCTCTGGTGAACTTCATGCCCATGAGGGTTAAGGACGTGCTGGAAAATAATGGTGGCCACACAAAATATTGACACTTTGGGCCCAATTTGGACATTTCCACTTAGGGTTGTACTCACTTTTGTTGCCAACAGTTTGGACATGAATGTCTGTGTGTTGAGTTATTTTGAGGGGACAGCAAATATACACTGTTATATAGGCTGTAAAATTACTAATTTACATTGTAGCAGAGTGTCATTCCTTCAGTGTTGTCACATGAAAAGATATAATAAAATATTTACAAAAATGTGAGGGGTGTATTAACTTTTGTGAGATACTGTATGTATAATTGAATTAATTACAAGACCTAACCTAAGGTGGTATATGTTGACTGGAGCAACAAATGTATTTGCCTTTCTTGACTTTTACTAAAGTGAGAAATTAAGGCTCAGAAATTATGTGACTTAAATAACAGCATTAAATACTATCTGACATGATAGATAAACTAATTCACAAAATACACATGTTAAATGTAATGGATAACATATTGTCTGAAGGTGTATTGCCAGATATGAATGGAGTGATACTAGTGGTGTGCCTTAAGGAACAGTGCTGAGGCCTATTTTTCTTAATAGATTTATTAGTGACATAAATAGTGGGCTCCAAGGGAAGTTTTACCTCTTTGCACATGGCACACACATATATCAAATGTGTGTTTCAGGATATCGTATTGATGTTCACACACAAATAACACTGAACACCCTGTACGTTCAATTGTGTGTATATAAATGGATCAGTGGCTGTGTCTATGTCTATTTGTGAGTGGACCATTTTTTATGTGTAGCTCTGTATGTATTTACAGGTGTAGCACACATGTGAAGCAACACTTTATTAACATTGAAGCATAACATAATAAACCAATTTTTCTTCATGCATTAAAATTCCGTAGATAGATTCTGCCATTTAGGTATAAACAATATAAAGCCGAAACAGCTATTGCTAGCCTGTTCAGTGCCAACAAGGGCATCAAATATTTACTGTGTCTGAGATTATAATTCTCTGAACTGTACAAGAAAAGTTAAATATTAATTTTCTTTCATACAATAAATAAATCTAGTAATACAATTGGTAACCAGAGTGGTACTTACTTTCTTCTGGAAGATCATATTCCTCTGCCTCTCTCTCCATCTGCTGGCACCAGCTCTCCATCCTTTCCACTTCTGCCTGCAGCATCTTAATGAACCACTCCCCATCACGGTGGCATGGAGAAGCCCTCCCAGAGTCTGGCAGGCTACGGGTTCCCCTGTCCATCCAAGACTCCTGACGGGCCTCCTCTGCTGCATCATACTGCATCTGATAGTCCTCACGGTATGCCCACTGGCCCTGTGTGTGCACAGTCTTGTAAACCGAGTACTGTTGGCTAGAGTCTGAGGGCTCAGAGGAGTGGCGCTGGAAAGAGCGTCCAAACTGTAGGCCCTTATCTTCTGTAGGAACAGTCAGCCCTGGGAACCCTTCTAGCTCAAGGTCGGCCTGAACACCAGCAGTCACACTGTTGGAACGTTTAAATCGTGCCCTCCTGTTAAAGGGTAAAATAAGTGATTTGGAAATAATAACACAATTGGCAATGCCACCAATAAAGAATTAATATGAGATATGGAGATATAGGAATAGATATAGAAACTGTTATGAGGAGAAACAGGAGACTCTGTAGAGCGAGGTTATAAGTAGAGACTGGGGAAGTTATAGAAATATTTTGTCAGGAAAGACAGTGGGCTTTATTATGGAGAGATAGAGGAGATATATGGAGAGAGGATGTTGTAGGAGGCTGTTGTATGAAGAGATCTGAGTTGTTATAAGCTCTCTGGCCTAACCTGGTCAGAATTGTTGTAGGTATTATCATATGCAGTATATAAAAGCCAAGCATCTGTCTGATTTTGCCTGTGGCTATTGAGGGCAGCATGTGAGCAAGGGCACTGCTTTCAGACACTGGGCTTTTATAGATTCAAAGACGCTTCTCCCTCTTAGCAGCCTCTGGCATTCTGAGGAGAAACATAAGTGCCAATCACCTTCCAGACCTTATCTGTCATGATACATGACTGCACCGCACTGGACAGGAACTTCGTTTGTATTCATAACTTTCCTGGTCAGTGGAATGAACTGCTAAAGTCTAAATTTTACAGTATGCTCACGTCAAGTCATTTTGGAAGCTTCCCAGGGTGTTGTGCATTTAAAGGACTGTAATGCTGTTTTCATCTGAACTGATATAGTTTTAACATATACTATAGTAATAAACAATAGGTTAACAGAATATAAAAGCAAACATTCTTGTTGCGGAAACGCATACATTGTAGAATGGACCTTGACAAAAGAGCTTACAATCATCAGCATATACACTACCCTGTGACTGTTTTCCAAAATGGTGAGACTTCTGTATGCACAGGCCTTGAAAAACAGGGTCACTAAAGTCTGATACTTAAATAATGTTTTTTTGAAAAAACAGTAAAAGAAAATTACATTATTTCATGTATTATCTATTATAAATTAGGCAATTATGTGTTATTGAGAACAGCCATTGTTTTGTTTTTTGTTAATGGGGTTTATCACCTGGCATAATACCTTGGATTTAGGTAAGATGTCCATTAATATGTAATTAAAGTGATTTCACTAAGCACTGCAACTTACAAAGGATCAACTGGAACACTATATATATCAAAGGGACACACCCAGCGGTCAAACCATGTTCACAAAATAATGATTGTCCCCAGCACTGCATGTTTTAATATAATAGTTAATTATTATTATGACTCTTTTCTTATAAAGTTCCATAGCGCTAATTAAAGTAAAGGCTGCTATTTTTTTGTTAATAAATATTTCACATATCAGTCCCTTGCTATACTTTCCAAAGCATGGAGGCTGAACCTAATTATTTCAACCATCTGCTTCCACCTTGACTACGTCTTAGCCAGAGGGGTAAAAACATAAAAGTCTTTCCTGGATTGATCAAGCATACCATGATAAATCATAATACGTCTTCATATTCTATCTGGTGCAAAAGGATAATATTCTTTATTACTGATAGGGAAGCCCTGATCTGCTTTATTACCAAGTCAGAAATGGGGTTAATGCTCAGTTTTGCAAGGCCAGTGTGTCACATTTTCCCCCAGCATCCTCTCTGGCTGGCCTGTTGCCAAGGTAACACATGTCAGAGGTGTGCTGTGAGAATATAGTATCAAAAGGGTCTTGGGAAAATGCCCCATAGAGTTAGACAGACACAAAGAACGCAGCAGTCTGTGGGTCTTAGTTCTCTATTCTATAGAGGAGCCTTTCCGTATTTATTTTAGTGGTACGGGCTGGCAGCAAATATATTGCATCACCTGGATATTATTTATTTATTTTGTGTGTAATTGTATCTATCAGAGTACCATTGACATTATATCTCTCTCTTATATCATATTTCTCTTTTTGTGATGTAATTATACAGCACTGCAAGTTACAATGTGACTGGTATTATTTCACTCGATATATAATGTGCACTAATCTTTCATCTCATTCAGCAATATATTGCTCTGCGTGTCACTAAACCTTTCTGCAAATTATTCTATTGCTCTGCATATATTTTCAGATCATTATTTTAATACATGAATTTGCTTTTAGCAATATTAATAAGTGGGAAGTTTCACCTTTTAGGAAATTGTACATTTATAGAAGTCTGAATATAAATGTAAAAATATAGTATTAGCATTTTCTAGCTTTAAGACCTCTATAGGTTAGGTGATCTGAGTTGCTGAAGAACACAGGACAATGGATATAACACAACTAGCGACTTGCCCGTCAAAAAATGACGGCAATGTAATGTATATGTTTGTGAAGTTGTTTAGTTATTTAAATATATTTTTGACCCTTGTAAGTATTGTGATATGAAGATGTATTTTTGTAAAACGTTGATGTAATGGTTTTTAAAAATGAATTTTGTATCTGAAGAATTGTTCACTTTAATATACATAGAATCCAGAGGAAAGTAAAAAGTAAAAAGACTTTTTGCAACGTGCCGAATTTTAACATGAAGTTTAAAATATATGTAAGGAATAACCTTGAAAGTATATATTTTTAAAATTGAACTTTATTTTTTATGTAACTTTGGAATTTTTGCAAAACATTTGTGTAATTTTGAACATTATAAACAGGAACATAGTAAATACATTTTGTAACATAATTTTGAATTAAAAGTATTAACATTTGAATGTAAAAACAGTTTAACTTTAAATTAATCAGTATTAACATGCAATTTGTATCAGAATAATTGTTAAGTTTAATATACATTGAATGTAGAGGAAGGCATACAGTAAAAACTCTCCTTAAACCGTACGTAATTAAAGTAATTCATTACTGAGCACATAAACTGGCGATAAACATGAATGAAACCTTAACATAGTGACTTCACATTTTAACATAATTTTTCATAGAAATGCAAGGCAAGTATTTTGTGAGGCGAATTATCCATAAACATGACTTCCATTAATTATGACTGAATTAAACAACAAATTGTTTTGTATTTTTGAATGTTTTTCCAAAATGTTTGCATGGCTTTAGTTTGTATCCTGCAAAGTTATAGTACTTCATAGTAGACAATGTTTTTAGTAAAAATACGTCCATCTTCTAATAAATCACCTTGACTTTCATTGTTTTCAATGTAAACTTTAATAGCCTGTGGATTTTTGCACCGTGACAACGCAACGTACAATTGACCATGTGCAAAAACTGGTTCTTCCAAGTAAATACCCACAGATTTGAAAGTCTGACCTTGTGATTTATTAATGGTCATGGCAAATGCCATAATAATGGGAAATTGTCTTCTTTGAAGTATAAAAGGGAGACTACTTTCACTTGGTGCTAAATCTATTCTTGGTATGAAAACTCTCTCTCCTTTATGGGTCCCAGTTAAAATTTCAGCATCTATAAAATGGTCCTTTAATTGTTGAACAATTAACCTTGTGCCATTGCATAGGCCTTTTTTGGGGTTCATATTTCGCAGTAACATGATAATTGCACCTTTCTTTAGCTGCAAAATATGTGGTGGCATTCCAGAAGGAGTTAAAGAGTTAATGAATTCAGTTGAAAAGTTTGCCTGACTTTCATTGTCATCAGCAAGTACAGAATCAGCACTGTGATAATTTTTTTGTGGTGCATTAATTTTTTTTAAGATTTCATTATTGAGTATTAATGCATCTTTATTTTTACACGTCAGTATGACTTGGTTGGCAAGCTCAGAATATTCTTCGTTATTTATGCTCCCTTCAAATATAGCCGATATAATATCTTGTTGACAAATCATATGAGGTGGGATCTCTACAGTGTCGTCAGGTAAATGTAGTATTTTTTCTGTTCTTCCTTCTCCAATTTTAATAAGCCAATCATTGAAATCAGTTTGGCCTTCTGATCTCATATTTTGTTGCAGTTGAAGATGGGTAAAATGTTTCCATACTGTACTTGACTTTATACATGTTTCAATAATGTCTGTTCGATTTCCATGTACAACGACAGGTAATGTTTGTCTAAAATCGCCACCCAACAAAATTACCTTTCCACCAAATGGAAAAATATTATCCATGACTTCACGAAGCAAACGGTCAATACATTGGAGGGCATAGCATGACATCATTGTGGCCTCATCTATTATAATTAATTTACATTTCTTCAATTTCTTTGCTTGTAAGGATGTCATGCGAATATCTGACACTGAATTTTCCAAAATAGGCACTGGCAGTTTGAATCCACTATGAACAGTTCTTCCACCTTCTAATAAAAGTGCAGCAATTCCAGTAGTGGCAAACGCCATTGCTATTTGTCCTTGTGCTCGTACTGAACTCATTAATAAATTGTACAAATATGTTTTCCCTGATCCGCCAGGTCCATCAAGATAGAAATAACGCTCTGTCACCATGTCATCATCTATAGCATTTTTAATGGCATGAAATGCTTGCAATTGTAGTGTATTTAAAGTTGCAAGTCTTTCTTGTGTTCTTTCTGCTTGTAGTTGAATGTCATAGTCTTCAAAGTTAATGTCATCTATTAGACCTGGATCAGGCAAATTAAAACTTGCACAACTTAATCCATGAGTTAAAAAGACTTCTTGAATTTCCATTAAGGCTTTTAAGTGTGCAATGGGTTCATTGTATCGTCGCATAAAGTCTTCAGCCATATTACTTTTAAAAGTCTCCCACAAAGCTAATGCATTTGGAGCATTTGAGAAGATACAAATAAAAGCAAATTGTTCTCTCATCTGTCGTGGCATTTGACATTGTGCTGCTTCTTCTAAACATCTTTCCCACTCTGTATCATCAGCGAGTAAGTTTCTATTTCTTGCAGCTAAATGGAAGGATTCATATACAATGTCATTAACAGTTCTTAATTGTTCAAAACTTTGTGCTCCTGGAACATTTAAAAGTAATATCCGTAAGCAAAATCGTTCAACATCTCTTGGACTGACTGTGTAAATTCGTGGAATTATTTTATTGCCTCTTGTTTTTCTTGCTCTCCATAATCCATTCACAAAAACATAGTGATATGGAATTTCAATATATAAGTATTGTGTTGCTTGAGCATCAGTGGAATTTAATGCAAACCATGCAGTTAGTGTAGTGTGACGATCTTCACTTTGGGCCAATGCATTCATTTCATTTCCAGAATGGAAATAGACTAAATGTCGTTGTGGCAAATGTACTGCTAACCTATATACTGCATGTGATCTATCATGCATTTCAAATTTTAAAAGCCGCCACATAGCTTCTGGCGCACTGACATAGCGAGCATCTACATGAGATGCAAGTTCATCATGTACTAACTCACTACTTTCAGGGTTGTCTGCACTTTTGACGACTACAGTAGCTGCATCGTAACCTTTGTAAATATATTTGTAGACATATTTAATTGATTTGATGGAAGTGCAGGCTTCTACGTTGATGTGGGCGTTGTACTTCATGAGTAAATGTGGATTGTAGGGTACTACATATCTATTGTCCACTTTTTTTCCACGAATAATGGCACTATCTCCTTCTCTTCTTTTATAAAGTGGATATCCATCACAATTGGCATATGTTTTGTCTCTATAATCTTTGGGAAAATCTTTGGAACATTGATTATTTTCCATACATGGTGATTGTGGATTAAGGTCTCCACAGGGTCCATGAATCATGCGATGAGTAACAATCTCATATAGTCTACCATATAGTTCTGGATCCGGTAGTTCAGCAACTATGACTGCATCCACTTTGGCCGAAGTATCTAATTTATCTTTCTCTTGAAGTATTATGAGAAGATGTGCATGTGGAAGGCCTCTTTTTTGAAATTCAATGGTATATACATAAGCAAGACATTTGCCAAATAACTGATTTATAGTAAAGTCACGTATTAATTCATTTAATTTTATCTTAAAAACTCTGGCTACTAAATCTGGTCGATCTGAAGCACTTTGTCCAAGAAGTAGATTTTGATGAATTTCTGGCCATTGTGGATTACATGTAAATGTCACAAATAAATCGGGTTTTCCAAATTTAGTCACAATAGCCATAGCATCATTGTATCTTTCTCTCATATTTCGAGGAGATCCTTGAAAGGAAGATGGTAAAATGATGGCTTTGCCAGCTGTCATGTCTCTGCTTGTAGCCACGTCAGCAACATAGTCCATGAGTCCACAATATTGTTCTACACGTAGTTTATCTTGTTGATATTTTATAAAGTTTAAATTATTTGCCTCAACTTGCAAATATGAATCAATAATCCATTGTTGTGTTAGTTTTCCACCACATAAAATGGGATTAAAATCATCTCTAATGGCAATTTGAGCAACTTTAAATTCAAGCATAGAAACATTATTTCGGATTCTGGCTTTAGCATTTGGGTAACTGGGAAGGCTTAATTTTGGTTGCCAACCTGCTTCTCCGTGTGGGAAAAAGATGGGATATGTCATTGGATCTAAATTTGGACTTAAAATATTAATATTAATAAATGGTTGGTCCTGATTTCTGGGATATACTCTAATGTCTCTTTGAAATGGTGGTTCTCCTTCATCATTGTGAAAGACCATTGCAACCTCATTTGATGTTGGCAAGTTATAACGACGTTTATCAGTATGTCTGTCTCTTTTAAGCACCATATTAACCTTTGGCATGGGTAATTGATGTCTTTGTGCATGAAGTAGTTGTTCATTTTCTACTTCTGCCAATTTTTTGTAAGCTTTACTGTAGGGATTGTTGTCCATAATGTTATTTAGCTCTATAAAAACACTGGGTAAGCATTTTTTATTTTCTTCCATCTGCATACGTTGGTCAACAGCTTCCATTGTATCTAGGACATATAGTTGAGCGAATTTTCTTTGCTCTCCTTCCTCTGGATGTAAATGTGAAGTCCGATGATAAATTTGTCCTTGGACTTTAAAACAGTAAGGACCATGTCCTGGTACATTAGCAGCCAATGTTGCCCCCATAGATGCAAATGATATGGCACTATTGTAGGATCTTATGTTTGTCTTAAAATTGTTGTAATTTGGAAAAGTAGGTTGAGTCATAATATTTAGTAAATAGGTTGGAAATTGTTTCCTTTGTGGAAGTTTGAACTTTCCTTTTTGACAACAACTAATAAATTGTCCATCTCGAGGTCTCTCCTGTTTAAAATAATAAGCCTCACAAAATTGACATTGAGTAGTCATGTCCCCACAACTATGAACCTCTACTGCTAAAGACTTCATTAAAGGACAATTTGCAACGCATATTGGATGTTGACTTTGATATTCATCAGATGAAAAGTCCTGAAATGTTTCAACAACAGGTTCTAAATGTTTAGTTTTTTTCGTAGCTTTTCTTGGTATATGTTGGACTTGTTCGGTTGAAATGTCCTGTAAGTTTTTAGTAAGAGTTTGTAAATGCTTTGTTTTTGTAGTTGTTTTTTTTGGTCTGTCTTGACTGGTATGTTGTAAAATGTCATCTGATGTTTTAGGAACAGTTTGTAAATGCTTTATTATTTTTTTATTTTTTTTGGTTCTATCTTTCATTTTTGCAGCTGATATTCTTTTATTTGCAAGTCTTTTGCGTTCTTTTTCTCTTCGAATTTCTTTCTCCTCCGGTGTCTGCTGGGCGGCCCATCTCTCTTGTCTTTCTCTAGTTTGACGTCTTTTCTTGTCTTCTTTGGTCTCGTTATCAGCCATATTAATCTGTAAACGGAAACAAATAAATGTAATTGTGTATATTTAAATTTGTAATTCCTGTTAAAGATTATTGTGCACAATTGTTGAAATAAAAGGCAAATCATGAATGTATCATTGATATTTAGTTAAATTTATAATTCCTGCCTTCAGTGGCTCAGAATTTGGGCAATGGAATACTGCTGTAAATAAGCATGTAACATATTTATTTAAAATAATGGTTTTATTTATTAAAAACTTTGTTTGTGGATACATATTTACGACAGCAAAACTTGTTTGCTTAAAAAAAAGTGATGTGGTTATTGAGCTATGTATTGCATAGTAGCAATTTAAATAAAATAAGGGAGATAGTAAATTAATTATTTTATTTTTCTGTTGACACGGATGCAACTGAAAGCAGTTTCTTTAGTTTTATACTTTAGTACTTATTATAGTTTACCTTGGTTGAAGTGTGATTTAAATCCGAATGTTTGTTGGTCCTCGTTTCCAAATCGTTGTCCAATGGTGTGGTCCTCTGTCGGAAGTCCTCGTCCGATGGTGTGGTCCTGTGGCGATAGCCCCCGTCCGATATTGTGGTCCTGTAGCGATATCCCTCGTCCGATGTTGTGGTCCGTTGGTGAAAGTCCTCGTCCGATGGTCTGGTCCTGTGTTGAAATTCCTCGTCTGCTGGTCTGGTCCTGTGTTGAAATTCCTCGTCTGCTGGTCTGGTCCGAGTCTTCGTCCGATGGTCCGGTCCTGTGGCAAAAGTCCTCGTCCGATTGTCTTCACGCAGTATCTGTTGTAATGTAAAATAGAAAATGTTGTTTGAGTGAAATGTCTTTTAAATAAGTTAAAAATGTATGAATTAGGCTGTATTGTATCATTTATGGTTATTTTTTTCAAAAATATTTTTTGTAACTTTCTGTACAATCCCACGACTTTTGTTATTCTTATTTAAGGTTCTTAGTAAGGCTTGTGGGTTGTGATATATTAAATAAAAATATGAATTTATTTTGCTATGTGTTTATGTTAGTTTTTGTACAATCCTGTTTTGTGCGCACCACTTGTGGTATACTTATTTAACCTTTATTGGGATGGTTATAGTTAGTGAAACATGAAATAATATAATTAATGTAGTTTGCTATGTGTTTGTGTTACTTTTTGACAATCCTGTTTGGTGGGCATCACTTGTGCAAAACTTATTTCTTCTTGATTGTACAGGTTATAGGTTGTTAAACATTAAAGAAGAATGTTAATGTAGTTTCCTATGTGTTTGTGTGATTTTTTGTACAATGCTATTAGGTGCGCAACACTTTTGTTATTCTTATTTTGGCTTCTTTGTAAGGCTTATAGGTTGTTAAACATTTAATAAGAAAATCTGTTTTGTGTTTAGCAGTTTGTGTGTTATTGAATTGCGATTTGGCTAATTGAATTGTGCCCTAAATAAGCACATAGCATATTATTTAAAATCATTTTGTAGTCATTGAAAAACTGTATTTTTGATATTTTTTTATTAAGTAAAACCTTAGTTTTAAGCAATTGTTATGTTGTTATTTAGAGCCCTATTCAATTGGGCAAATTGCAATTGAATGAGGGCCTTTGTGTGTACCATATGTTGCATAGTTTGGCCCTCATTCAATTGCATATTTTACAATGTAATAGTACTCTAAGGTTGTAAATAAGCACATGACATATATTTGTTAAAATAGAGTAAGGGACTAAAAGTTCTTATTTATAGGCATATTTAATTGTCCAAAATAGCAATTGAATGAGGGCCTTTGGTTACTGCATTTGTTATATTGTGAGCTCGTCATTCAATTGTGTTTTGACCAATGGAATAGAGCTCAATATCAGCACAGAGCATAATTTTTTACGGAATTTTGTATTTAGTGAACTTGTATCCAAAAGGAACGTGTTCACAAAAGAAAAATTTCCTTTAAAAAATATGCTCTGTGCTTATATAGAGCCCTATTGAAATGGGCAAATCACATTTGAGTGAGGCCCTTGGCCATTAAAGATATATAGGTCCTCATTGAATTGCAATTTTGGCAATTGAAGAGGGCTCTATATAATCACATAACATATTTCTTGAGCAAACTTTTTAGTTATTGAAAACCTTCATTGTGGTTAGAAGTACAGTAACTAAAAAGTTCTGTATAAAAAAATATTATGTGCTTATATAGAGCTCTATTCAATTGAGAAAGTTGCAATTGAATAAGGCTCATGGTTCTTTCTTGTTTATACTTAATACTTTACCTTGATAGAAGTTTTGAATGAGAGACGGTGCCTTCCTGGCAATCTTAATCCGCCGGTGTTCTTGTAGTGTCTGTTTGAAAAAGAAAGTGAAATAGTTATTTGTATATTTATAATTTTTCATCTAGCAAAGCATGGCCTTTTGAGCATGTAATGTCTTGTTGTATCTTACCTCTTCAAATTTGTTGGTGTTTTTTAAAAGGGATTGTGCTTCACAGTGCACGGTGCAAATTGTTGAGAGACGCTGTTGATGCAGAGTCTGTTTGAATATTAAAAGAAATAGAAAGATTCAGCTTTATATGATCTATTGAATTGCAGTAAATGAATTCAATTAACCTTATTTTTTGTTAGTGTCTACACACATATGTCACATACATGAAGTGTACGTGTGACATATTAGTATACATGAGTCAAATTTAAATGGTTAAATTAACCTTATTTTTTATTTTTTTCTAACACACATAAATGTGTGTGTGTGAGATGTAACTATAGATGATACACATATATGTGCGTGCGACATATCAGTATACATGAGATATAATGTCATTTAAATGTATTTGTTTACTGATTTTGTTGTAAGCTAATTTTGTTGCATTGGCAATACACATAAATGTGCGTGTCACATGTCACTATACATTATAGACATATATGTCGGTGTCAGATGTCACTATGAAGGGGCAATACACAGAAATGTGCGTGTCAGATGTCACTATACATTATAGACATATATGTGCGTGTCACATGTCACTATACATTATACACATATACGTGCGTGTCACATGTCACTATGAAGGGGCAATACACAGAAATGTGTGTGTCAAATGTCACTATACATTATAGACATAATATATGTGCGTCTCACATGTCACTATACATTATACACATATACGTGCGTGTCACATGTCACTATGAAGGGGCAATACACAGAAATGTGCGTGTCAGATGTCACTATACATTATAGACATAATATATGTGCGTCTCACATGTCACTATACATTATACACATATACGTGCGTGTCACATGTCACTATGAAGGGGCAATACACAGAAATGTGCGTGTCAGATGTCAGTATACATGATACACATATATGTGCGTGTCACATGTGACTATACATTATAGACATATATGTGCGTGTCAGAGGTCACTATACATAAAGCTCAGTTTATTTTTTTTTGTGAGCCTATACACATAAATGTGCAATACATGATGACTACATAAATCCTAGTTTATTTTTTTATTTGTTTGACCTGACCTGATAATAAAATGTAATATATTATAGCTTACCTGTCAGTTGTAATTTGCACAATGTAAAGTAGTAAATTAGTAAAGAATTGTCTTCTCAAGTAAAAGCAGAAGTCACTCCGTTGATCACCTGAGGAGAAATGTATTTTTTATTTGGAAATAGGCAGTATTTATAAACTTGTAGAAAGTTCTGGAAAGTGAGACCGTTAGAACGCAATACGCATGCGCTATTTGCGTTCCAGCTTACAATTTGCGTTCCATCCGCCATTTTAGGCGTATTACTGTTCAAAATGGTGTTTAATATGATTGTGATACGTTCCGCATAGTATGTGTTTCATTATTGCGAGTAAGTGTAGTGTAGTTACGTCTGAAGCCTCGTTTTCGTTTTGTTCGTCGGCCATTTTTTCTCTCGCTTAGCGATGGTATTAGTGTGTAAAGTGTTTATTTTGATTTAAATGTAGGTGTAACTTGTTTTTTTGAGGTGCTGGCTGGTTCCTCTTGCTGTAGGTAAGCTTTTTATGTGTTTGTTGTGTGTCTTTGTTAAGTTTTAAATGTTTGTATGTCGGCGTGTTGCGTCCGATGTTTGCGAAGTCGTAATGTGTAGTAACGTGTCTCGTATGGTGTTTGCGTGTGTAGCCTCGTTTTCGTTTTATTCGTCGGCCATTTTTTGTGTCGCTTAACAAAGTATTTAGTGTCTAAACTCTTTTATTTTGAGTGCAATGAAGTTGTAAGTTGCATTTTTGAGGTCCTGGGTGCTTCCTGTTTGTGTAGGTCAGTTTTTTATGTATGTGCTGTGTGTATGTATTGTGTTTGTAATTTTGTAATGTTCGCGAGTTGCGTCCGAGTGTTGCGAGGCCGTAATGTGTGTGAACGTCTGTCGTATGTTGTTTGCGAGTGTCGTAATGTGTGTGAACGTGTGTCGTATGTTGTTTGCGAGTGTCGTAATGTGTTGCGACGTAAATTTTTTTTTGCAAGGGTCGCAGTTGCTGCAACTGAAGACCTCCCTTTGCGAGGTCCTCAGGTGCTGGCATGGAGCGCCTGCGGCGCTCCAAGCCAGCAACTGAGGCCCTCGCTTCGCGAGGGTCCTCAGTTGCTGGCAAGGAGCGCCTGCGGCGCTCCAAGCCAGCAACTGAGGCCCTCGCTTCGCGAGGGTCCTCAGTTGCTGGCAAGGAGCGCCTGCGGCGCTCCATGCCAGCAACTGAGGCCCTCGCTTCGCGAGGGTCCTCAGTTGCTGGCAAGGAGCGCCTTCGGCGCTCCCTGCCAGCAACTGAGAACCTGGCACAGTCGCGACTCGCTGCGCGAGCCGCGGCCCTCGCTACGCGAGGCCCGCGACTCGCTGCGCGAGTCGCGGCCCTCGCTTTGCGAGGCCCGCGACTCGCTGCGCGAGCCGCGGCCCTCGCTACGCGAGGCCCGCGACTCGCTACGCGAGCCCCGGCCCTCGCTTCGCGAGGGCCGCGGCTCGCTACGCGAGCCCGCAGCGTTAGCAACAACTCGTACGCTCACAACTATATATGTGATGTATAACATTGTTGTAGCTGTAGAACTTTTGACTCGACAAGCTCAGCATTCTGGTGGCCACACAAAATATAAGTATCAGCGACAGAAATGGCACTTCTGCCAACAAGGAGGAGTAACTGGCAAGCTAAGCAACTTCCATGACTTTTACATAGTTCATCTTCCCCAAGAGTGCTCTTTAATATAACTTAAAAGGACATGGAGCACAATTATTTTTTTTCAAGCATTCAAAAGTGCACATTTTAAACATTACAAAATGTGTTGGTTACATAAAACCTGTTTAACATTCATTCCAACTAACAGGAAGTGCAGAGAGCATAATTTAGTCAATAAATCCCATTGGCAGACAGAGAGCAAAAACAAAAAACAAAAAAAATTATTTTCTAAGTTTAGGTGGAACTTGCACATTAATGGACCACTGAGCTTGCTTTATTTTGCCACACATAGCATAAGAGTAGACATTTTTTTACAGAGGTTTTTAGTTAGTGAAGACCTTGCTTTTGGATGGAAGTTCACTAACTAAAAACTTCTGTAAAAAGAATATGCTATGTGCTTATATAGAGGCCTATTCAATTGGTCAAATCGCTATTTAATAAGGATGTTTGCCTCTCATATTCTCCCTCACTGTTATTCCTCCACCTTGTGTAGCTGAACAGATAATGCCACTGGTGAGGGAGGAGCCATCCACACAGCTGGGCAGGTTCTACTTACAACATTAATACAAAAATAAATCATGCTTAGATAGGTCAAATAAATATAGTAAACTGTATATAATAAATATAAATGTAATATTATTTATATGTATACATTATATAAGTTTAATTAGTTTTTATTAGAGGAAAAAGTTTGTGTGCTGTGTAGTAATATGGTTTATACTGTTTTTCAATTAGTACTCCTTTCATGGTAGGGGGATGCATAACACTTACTAAATGTACAGAGTATTCCTCTGTCATTTTGTAAGTGGAGACTGCCCTGGTATGTGGATGGCCCTACTTCCAACAGGGGCATCACCTGTGCATATTCTATTGCAATCTCCAGCTAAAAGGATGGAGGGTGATACTAGTCAGGTAGAATGTGAGGAACAAAATGGCAGCCCCAATACTGTCCAATATGAGTGTCAAAGTGCAGCAAGTAAATCCTTTCCTATATTTTGCTGAAAAAGGTTTATAAAAACATTAATTTTGATTAAATGTAAAACATATTTTCAGAATCCAGTGGTCATTTAAGTTGTAACTGGTGGTATAGCAGAAGTGGTTATCATTATCAGGCTACTTATACATTAGGTTTATCAGTAAGAGGTATGGACTCTGAGTTAGATAAGTAATAAGTAATCACCTACTGAGGCTAAGCCTACAATGACCAACAATGTGACTACCAATGTAACTTGTTATTATTATTTTTCACCTAATATGTGTCCCTTATTCATAAAGTAGACCCAAGAGACCCTAGGTATGGGCAGACATTACCCACCTTACCAAAATATCCTTAGCACAGCTAGTCATATATTCCTGCTTTAAGAGAGCCTCATATTACCCTGTCCTGTGTGACAGTCAGACCATGGGACTTGTGAAAGAGGCAATTGCAGTTAGTGAAGGCATGAGAAATACAGATGCAGATATTTGTTGAACTAGAGTATTGTGATATGTGTTTTGTGTATAGTCTTGCCCAGCATAATATTGATGGGTTGATGTCTGAATAACATTGGTGTGCAAAATAAACAGCTTCACTATTCAGTCTCTCTACCCATCAACATTACATACAATAAATATGGATTCTATTTGGATATTGTGTTTGCACCATTGTGTTCCAGAGCATTTAGCCTGTTTGACTGAATTTAGCCTGTGGCCAGAAGATCGGACTTTCTATACTTTGGAAGCACCAAGAGTTATTTTTTAGATAATCATTTTATATATAAACTGTAGATAGTTTAATATAGCTGTTGTAGGGCTTTAAAAACAAGTGTTTGACTTAAATAAAAATAAAAATTACAAAACGAAAATTGTGTAGTTGAACTCACAACCCCATATATTATAGGAAATTACTTTAACCATTCTGTTCACTCTCTATATGATGAAAGCACAGTATAGAAGTAAGTCTACCAAAATCTAATCAGGGTGTCAGTCTTTATAATCTATGCAGTTTTGTATGGAGCCCCGAATGGGCTTTGCAAACTAAAAATATCAATCTAAAACAATTTGTGACTGACATTAAAAGATGAAACCGCTTTGGTGTCTTCTATGTTAGAGCATTTAAGGGAAACTAAAGCATGGCAATCAAACCTGGTACCAACATTTCTATTGCAATTACTTCCATAATCCTTCCTATGCTATGCATAAAAGCTTTGTTATAATGGCAGGTATATGTTAAAAGGTGCCATGAATAAAAAGGCATTGTGGACTAATTTGCATGACCCCACCCAGTTTCCTAGAGTGCAGTGCAGTGCAGTAACTATATTTCTTGAGATTCTGAGCTGAAAATAGAATTTTTTAAGTTATTTTTAGATGTCCAAAAGTGAACACTAATGTACTCTTTTTTACTATAACATTGATTACAAACTGGTTCGATTGATATTATAGAGATGATAAAAGCATTTTGTTCAACTGTTATATATCAATAAGAAATCATCAACATAGCAGTTTTCTTCTTACAACATTTAAAAATGATTGCATTATAATATATTTCTGGGTTGTATATGTCAAACTGTACTAACAGTTACTACTGTTTAAACAATATCGGTTGGAGTTCAATTTAATTTTTGCTTCAAAATATTTTTTTGAATAAAACTGTTCTGTTTCTAGTGTGTTACTAAAATCTCATTAGTCATACTACACTAAGAATATGCTTGGGCCCTTTTATTTTTCTTTTCTTTCAGGCCCCATATACAAATTAAATGTCAGGCTATCTTCTATATTTACTGACTTTATTCTCATTGATAGATAGAATGATACAATAACCTCTAGTTCTTATATCATAGAAAAACTCTAACTCAGGAGACTAAATCTGTACCCTTACACTAACCTCTACTGTCTGATAAGGACACTCCAACATCCCCCATCCCAAGATATCATCCAAAATAAGAATAGGCACCTCCTGTCGTCTTCAACTTGAACTCCAATGGAGTGAAACTCTCGCCGGCTCTTTCCCTCTGTATCAGAGTCAGAGATGGTCTCTACCTGCAGTAAACAAACATTAACTCATAAATTAGTTCTCATGAATTTCAGAATGTAAAGCAAGTAAGACACACAGTTTTCTAATTTGACTTGTAATACAAAAATACTTTTTGGCCAACTGTGTTAAAATTACTTTGAATGGACTGTTTAACCAAAAAAAGCATTTTAAAGAGAAATGTTTTAACTAGATAACGTTATTGATTTTATCATCCTCACCGCAAAGGCTGCACCCACTGGGAGGGATGTCATATTCATAGTGCCTCATGCTATTAATAAAGAGACAGTGGCATGATGTGTGTCTGAGCAGCTTGAGAAATTCCCTGTAAATATAGCCTTAGGTCACAGATGTTTAACTTGGCACTCTTCACGAGACAGAACAAGGAGAAAGGGATAGATTCCAGAAGGTGAGAATCTGTTACTCTGTAGGCTTCTTAGAATAAAGTGAAGTGTACATTTTATGTGATAATGATATTAAGGAGGATAAAAAATGTCAACTAGTTAAAATATTTATAGTAAACAAAAAAATTGCCAAAATAAGCTCAAAATAAGTTTGTTTTTTAATAACTAAGCATGATAACGATAAAAAAAAATGTTTTTGTCAAACACACAACGTTTACAACTTAAATTTCTGTTTTTATATTTTAGTAAAAAAAAATCCATTTGCCCTGTTGAAAAGAATTGGCAGTTTTAGCTGCCACTTTTGTGCTGTTTAGATTCAGAGTCGACACCCATCACAAAAAGTAGACAGACAATCGGAACCTAAAGTGGTAGATTCCACTGAAGCATAACTGAACATAAAGATAATAAATTGAAGGCGCTTTTTGACATTCTAAAAACAAATATTGACTATTTTTAAGATTTTTAAAAGAGTATATTTAAATGTGCGACTACTGAGGTCTTAAATATGTTACCGGTTTTGCAGAAAATATGGTTGTAGTTGGTGATGCCTTTTGGTGGGTGGATGAAAAGGCCTCATTAAGAAATAAATTATCTGTCTTCAAGTGTTCTCTTGTGATTTTATATAAATATATATATATATATATATATATATATATATTCTTGCTTACTAGGAAGGCATGTGCATTGAGGGGATTAACATACATTAGTCATTGAAAATGCTAGAGTTTGTGTTTCTAGCTTAGAAGACCAAGTTTTTATGACTAAACCATATGAGGGCTGAGAAACACAGCTGTACAGTTTCATCTTCAAAAGAGGTGAGAGAGATAAAATGAGATATATAGAAGCTTGAAAATAGAATCAATAGCGTGAGAGGTATGTGTGAGTAATAAAGAACACTACAGAGGAGTCATGTTAAGAAAACCAAACCTGTGTTAGAGCAAACAGATGGAAGCAGCAGAGCAGAATAGGTCATGTATAGATAAGCTATATTACAGCCTTACATGATAGACAGATGATATTAAGAAGTACATCAGCTAGACAAAAGAGAAGGAAAGGATAGCAAGTGCAGGCCTGAGCTCAACAGGATTACAGCTCTCAATAGATGTGAGGAAATAGGATTAAGTTACTGATTGCACTTAAGTATAGATCTAGGGCTAAGTATAGGAGATATAAGCTGCAAGAAGAGGAGATGTAGGGAGAAAGATGTGGCTTGGTTTGTGACTGCATTCTCGATGGGTTTGTGGATGTTGCATGATCTGACATACTTCATAATGTCGAGGATCATTACTGTGGTTCCAGTGCTTAACGCCAAGTTGTTATTCAACTAGATAAAAATTAGGAACTTTATTTACAATGTATTAAAAATCAAAAAAACACTTTATTAACAATAGTGGCTGCTTCTGTGGCTGATTTTTTCGTTTTTTTGCTTCTGTGCAATGCCATATGATCTGACATATGCAGAATATAGTGCAGTATAAAAGCAAACATTTAAAGGGACTCTGTCAACCGAAAATCAAGGCGAGGTTGAAACATAATATTGTGCAGTGGTTAACAAAGTTCAGTTGATTACCGTAAGCTTGAGAAATAATCTTTGCAGGCTTGCTGTGCAAGTTTAGGGTTGTTGTCTTAGCTGTCGCCACATAATGAAATGTTTGTGTAGAGTAATTGATACTCTGTTATAGTATTAATTTAGTATCTTGATTAAGCCAATTTTTATTACAGACCAGAAGTTGAATTAACTACCGTCTATAAAATGCATACTAATGTGCAAATATTATTTGTGCAATCAGATAATTGCAGTAGAATTCAGCCTGTGTGTGACAATGTTCTAATTAAATCATTTTCGTGTAGCATCTCTGCATAGAACTTTAAGTCACAGATGAGGCAGCAAATGGTGTTTCTGACTGGATGATTGCATTCAGAATATATTTGTTAATATCAAAATGTTGCTGGCAAACACACCGTTAACCCATCAGTAAATACTTTTATTCGGCTAAAAAATCTCCATTATGTATAGGACAAATATTGAATGTCCTGTGAGAGAAAAGTGGAGACCAACAGGTATCTTATACATGGTGCTTAATTTTGTGATTCCACAGCGATTCATTCCAGTCTTAGGAACTTGTATGGTTTCCACTACAACTTCTATTAATGCATTTCTTTTAGTGAGGCATATCACACAGCTAGATGTGTGACTGGTGTTATAAGATGTGTGACAGGTGTTATATTATTGTCTGAACCAATAACCTTTACAGTTTGTACAGTGAGGTTATTGTTGTTCCACTAAAAGCCATCACTAGCTTCAGCCAACATGTTCTTTGGTTTCTAAAGTTATAACCAAATCAATGGCTCCAGGAGTACTTTGGTATGAAGAATACTTGGAGATGTTACTCCTCATCAAACCCTCCCAACAAGACAACTTTGAGTCTGATTCAATTGACCTTTTGCTCGATCCGATAGCCTGTAAGTGAGGGAACAAGTTAATTTGCTATGCAATTGGCGTATTTTGGGGGCTCCAAACAGGTTACGAGTTACGGCCTTGAAAAAATTGCTATGGTTAAACCTGTAACTTACAGCCTCCTGAAGCCTTTGATCTTTCACTTTCACAAGAGTAACAATGGCTAAAATAGCAAATCGCTATTCAGTTGCTCAATTTCCCTGAGTGCTATAGAGGACCCACAAGGGGGTTAAACACCTATTCGTAGCACTATAAATGCAAATGAAAAATCAACACTGCACTGTATATAACGGGAAAGCGATGACAGACATTAGAATTAATTGCACAACAGTGTCAAGCCCGCAAATCGGAAGTATATAAGATTTATTTTGATGTTGCATTACGGGGTTAAATCGATCTTGGGTATCAATTAGTTAATACATATCAGGCCACCCATATGGACTAGAACAGTATTGGCATTCATTTTCATATTTTCATATTTTGCGGGTTTGCGAGTCTGATCGTATATCAGACCCCCAAAAATAATTGACTGACATGTAACCTCCATGTTTTACTGCTGTAATGACAGTCTCATTTTCTATTGGCTGATTCAAAATAGTAGGTTACATGCTTGCTTAATTTATCATATTCCCGCCCTGAACTGCTACAAACCAGTGCATGGTTTACAGTTTTGGCTTTGGGACAGTAACTTGCGGGCTTGAGCATCGTAATCTGAGACGAATGGGAGCCTGCAACACACCCACTGACATAAGGCCTACAACGATCGAGTTGCGGGCTTGCAATTGAATCAGGCCCATAGTGTGCAAGGTGGAGAGTTCTCCACGTTTCAAACCTTGGTATATCAGGCCCATTGTTAGGTATGCATTAAACCATGTGATAAGTACCCTCTGAATTATTATGAGTCAGTTTTGAATTCTTGTTATGTCAGAAAGCGGTAAGTATGACAACAAAACAGAAATCTGGTTATGACAAGCGTTATGTCAGTGAATGTAAACCAGATCTGGGTTTGATGATGTAAACCAAACAGAAACAATAGGACTTTACTAGAAAGTTGGCTTTTAAGGCTAAGCAAATGTTTTAGGAACTTACAGGGCCATTGTAGTCCAACACATCCTGTCATGCATTTAAAGTAACATGTTTTATAAAGTGCAAATATTTTTCTCATAAAAATGTATGTATGTTAATAGAAGAAAATGAACACTATAACAACAAACAGGCAGATAGAAATCAATGTCTTTGATCGGCCTTTATCTTACCAGTGAACTAAGAGAAAGTGTAAAAAGGATTGTAAACCAACTTATCATAGCTCAAATAGTTGTCCAGAAGACATCTAAAAGTAATGATGACGATGCAACCATTACCAAAAAATAAGCTTATAGTAAAATAAAAAAAAAAGAGAAAGAAAAGAACAAGAGTACTAAATACACAATTAAATAACTTTGTTTGTATCCTTTAAAACTTATATTGAGTAATCACCTCTATATTTTTTAAAACAAATCAGACACGAGCCGATATAGGGCACTTATATATAATGATAAATTCCCTCCTTTTTTATTTTTTACAAAGTTCTGATGAGTAAAACACATCAAAAGAGACTCGTACCATAAATATAGCGGAGACTATTTAGCTCTTATCTGGTTATCAGTATACTTATAACTTAACTGTTTGTTTTAAAAAATAAGACCTTTCTTGTCATTTTTGGGACTAAAAGTGTAGTTAATGTAAGGATTAATCCTGAGACATATAACCAGTACAAAAACAATCCATGTTTTGTTTCATACCAGAAATACTTAAGAATTACTATTAATTGTAAGAAAATGATGGAAGTATTTTTTCTTTTTTAAACTTCCCTAGTGGTGAGAACACTTGTGGTCGAATAGCAGGTATTTTGTCACTATAACTAGGTGCCTTATATCCAGGGCCGTATCTAACTTTTTGGAGCACTTAGACAGTGAAGTGGAGGAGCCCCTCTGACTCTGACTGACCCATTGTTGCCTTTTCTGTACATGTAAGTTCCCTTTCTTGTTGTAACTGTCTTGTTCTAGGTGGTTACCCACTAGTAGCCAGTCTATGAACTGCAACATTTAATTTAAAGAAGTGGCGCCCCTTACAGGGAAGCGCCCCTGGGCGGCTGACTAGTTGACCTAATGGGTAATCCAGCCATGCTTATATTAACTCATGTTAGATTTCTTTTTAAAATTCTAGTGCAGAATACTCAATATGAGTTTTAAAGGATAAAAATAAAATAATTGAAATAGTATTTAGGACACTTGTTAAAAAGTGCACCGAGAAAATTACATTTTTCTTTTCTTTCTCTTTTTAATAATATACTAAACAAGTGTAGAAAGGATACACTGTAAATTGTGTTTTCTTATTTGTTTTACAATCACAACAATGTAGCAAAAGCACAATATGTTGCAATTCAGACATCCATAAGACTCACTGCCCCTCAGTTTCTCGTGACATATCAGGACAAAGGAGAAGAATACAAGTCCCAAGTGTCTATATTTAAATAGTTTTTCTACAATGTTTTACAATGCTTAAACACGTGATATTTAAAATGCATGCTGGAAATTGTTGCCCTACAGTGGTGCTATAATTCATTCTAGGACCAATTTGTTCAATGGCAGTGACATGATTAAGGAATTTGCCTCTCCAAGGACTAACTGTGTAAATCACACTGACATATTAAAGGAGTTCTGTTGAGTGATAAGACTAGATGTCAACATGCAGAGTCCTAGATAAAAACTGCAGTCTCATTTGATTTGTAAATCTAGAGGACTGAAGTCAAGTTCATTAAGAGGCCATATTGTAAGGAAATCTGTACATGAGCAAGCGTGATATATCCATAAATCCTGGTCTGTTAAGTCATCAATATCTAAGTTTGAAACGTAATTATCAAATCATCCTATATAAAGCAACTTAACACAATTTTTTTATCACATTACTCAGCTCTGTGTAAATAAACCTGTTAACCATAGATATTAGAGTATAATGTCTATGTTAATTCAATTAGTGTTTTATACTTACACATCACAGTCACAACAAACAGTATTTGAGTGCATCATAACAGTAGTCGTATGTATTAACAGGAGATGAAAGCTGCATAAATCACTGCTCTGTTAGACATTGATTTGATTAAGAAGTTGTTTTTCATTTAAAGGGACATTGACAGACACTATTTTAACAGGCTGTACAAATAACAAGTGTTTGTTTGTATACAATCTGTTCCCAGTCGTTATAAATCAACTTAATTAGATATCATGACATAAGCTTTATAGCCAGAAATGACAGTTCTTACTGAACTGAGCTGCTTATACAGCTGAAATCAGCAGTTCTGAAAGAGCCTCAGCCCTGGGCTAGAATGTGCCTTTTTAGAAAGTGCGAAAGTCACAGTCATTACCAGGAGTTATTATGACAATTACGATGAATTATAGAGAAACAAAAGATATTTAAGGTTACATTAAGATAACAGTTCTCTGTATGTGCATAGTATTAAAATGTGCAGAATAGATAGGCCTTTAATGAAACACACTGTGTCCTCTTTATATACAGTCCATAATTTTTTTTAGATATTATACACTGAGATTGCAAGTTGGTGAGTTTTCAATCTTGTGTCAGTGCGTTGGAAACAAGCGCTATGTACATTTGATGTTAAACTCAATCACAGGGCCCTCCATTCTTTATAATGTGTTCATTTTGTTTTTGCCATGTACTCAACCCCTGTACAGCGCTATGGAATATGTTGGCACATTATAAATAAAGATAATAATAATAATATACACTTAGTATTAATGTTTCTAGATTATTGAAATATGTTGCATTTTAACAATTTATACAGATCTGTATATTGACACTATAAAACAGTTGCTAGTTTTTTTTTAATGATAGTGACATACCTGCACTCCAATGGATGGACGCCATTTTCTCTGACGGGTGCCTCCTTTCAATTCTTCCCGCAATGGCAGGGCTTTGCTGATCACAGTGGAAGGTTTTGGAGAAGCTCTGTGCTGGACAGTTGCCAGGTCCAGAGACAGCCCCCTGGACTTGGTACCTTCCAGGCTCTCGCTGGAGTTGCAGTGGCCCTTAGCATCTTTGGACCAAGGCAACCTCGTGGGCTCATTGTGCTGAAAGGTTTCATGGGTAGATTCTGTGCTACTTTGGGCTGTCACCGAGATGAGAGGCTTGGAGAGGAGCCTCGGTGGGATGGGTGGTGGGGCTTTGCGGTAACTGAAGGCTGTGAGGAAAAATTGATTAAAAAACTCAGATTGTACACTTTGTGGTATCTATTTTCTTTTCTTTAAAACAGATTACAAGTTAAAAAACATGTGGCTGGATAGATAGATAGATAGATGATAGATAGATAGATAGATAGATGGATGATAGATAGATAGATAGATAGATAAACAAGCAATGGTTGCTCTTAATTGCATTATCATTTTGAGGTCAAGAAGCTATTATTATTTCACTGTGTGGGATCAGTGCACCCTCATAAAATAAACAACATCTGTAAATAGAAAGAAGCTGGAGCTATAATGAGGTCACGCTTGACATGGAAAATATCTTTGTGGAGGCTGAGATCTTCTCCTGTTAGTCCAAGGCATGTCAAGGCATTACCTCGGTTAAGACATTGACATCACAGCAGCAGATGAAACTACTCTAAAAAGAATTAAGGTTTCTTGTTATCTGCAATTCTCCAAAATATCCCACAGCAGTGGCTCCCACACTTTTTATCCTTGGCCTTGGCAGACCACTTGAATACATTTAAGGATCATTACATCTAACAATTTCTCTGCCTGCTACTTAAAGGACCACCGCAGTTCAAGAAAAAATACACTTATTTGTTATGCATGCACCAAACTACCTAGATTAGCGTTATAACCCATGGTCATAAATGTTTTATGTCCATGGCTTCTACAGCTAATGTAAGTAATTTGGTGCATGCATAACAAATAAGTGTATTTTTTCTTGAACTGCGGTGATCCGTTAAGAAGCAGGCAGAGAATTTTACTTTTTGAAGGCTCTGTTTATAAGTACGGGAATCCATTTTGTATTTGTTACATCACATCCTGTGAACTGGATGATGGAGGTATGTGTCTGTATTTATCAGTGGTGGAAGGTGTGCAGAGAAAGGGAACAGGCAGATTTCAAAAGCCTTTGCTCACTGGATGAGATTGAAATGTAAACCACACCCTTTTTATCTCATTGGCTCAGAAGCAGGACTTTGCATCAAAGGATGGAACCACAGCTCTCTGGAAATGTACACACATAACCTCCATGAATATATAATGGATCCCTCCAGGGTCCTGTAGGTATCAATATTAATGACTTTTTTCGCTGCTTAATTATGCTTTTAGACTCTTTTTTTAATTCATTTTTTATGTATTTGTTTTTTCCATTGTGCAGTGTTTCTCTAACAATTAAAATACATTGTGTTGTATTATGAAGAAGAGCCCACTGTGGAGTTTTCACATTGCAACCTGGAGATCCTATGATGTGAATGAGATTGACTAACCACAGGACATAGCAATGGTTATTTTTTATTATAATACAGTGAATAGGTAGCTACCCCAGTATGAATAAGAATGGAGAATAAAGAGGAAAAGTAAAATGAAGAAGCAATGGAGGAGGTACAATAGTGATATATTTCTGCTAGTAGAAAAAGAGAGAAACAAGTTGTTGCGTGTGTGTCCACCTAGTAAATATTGAATGCTAATTTAGGATTCTTTTGGGAAGAGTACACACATTTCTGATTGGGCCCCAGGCACCAGACACTAAATGCATTTCTAAGAATTTTACAGAAAAACAAAGAAGTTAAGGAAAGAGAAAGGATCCCGAAGGGAGAGAAAATGTATATCCTCCATCCATTAGTTCCGCCAATAACGTTATGTTATGTAAAAAAACAGGGTTATACATACCATACTGCTTCTTCTGTTAGCACCCTTCTGGCGTGCTATATAGAGTTAACAGAAGCTCAGTCCTTTCCATTGCTATTATTATAGGTTGTGTTAGTATGTCAATTTGATTGTCAGGTTTGAATTGTTTATGGGTGGGTTAGCACATGATGGCATTTTAGTGATTCATCCACTCAAAGAGAAATAGTGCTGCTTGGAAGTTCTTTTTAACACTCTTAAATCTGTGTACACTGACACAAGAAAACACCAAGCACCAATTGCACGGCAAAGCAGCAGTTTAAATAAGCACGCAACATGTTATATGTAATCACTGTCTGTGCATTGTCATTTCAACTGTTTAATGTATATAAAATATATATATATATATATATATATATATATATATATATAGTCACTGTTACACAAGAATAAAACTATGTTTGCTTATAGCAGTATTGCAAAACCTTCTGTGCTCATCAACTTGTCACATAGGATTTGATATCCCTTACCAACATATACTGTCCTATAGATTGCCTGTCTGAAGCGATATTTGTTACGGGCCAATAATGATTATTTACTTCTGCAATGTTCTAGCTTCTTTGACACACTAATAAACATATACCGTAAGTGTGCCACTGGCAAAACAAAGGAGTGGCATGCATAGAAGTGAATGAGAAAGCAAGCTGTAGTAAATGTACATGCTAAGCACATAGAGACAACCCGCCCCCAGAATGCACATACTGAACTCAATGATTCACATCACACCTCACCACCAACCAATTCTCCGTCCATTCATAGACTTCACTACTAACCATCACAGCTCATTGTCTGAATAAAAAGGCAAGCCCCATCTCTAGCTATTCCCCATATTCTTGAAGCTCACTACTCACTCTCTGAAATTCACTTAAATTTAGATATATCCAAGACCCACCTCATGTAAATCACTATCATCACCATAGCACAGAATATATGACTTCCCCCTTCCCTCTAGTTGTTCTCCATTAACAATTCTTAAAGATTGCTTAATTCCAGAAATGTTCCATCTGCAACACTCTTCTTCATACCAGGATTTCTCACTGCACTGTGTATACCTGCCCTGTATCTCATTCCCCTCCACATCCTTCTAAAGTCCAACTATTAACCATACTGAATGTCACTCACTTCTCTACATTCCCCTGAAGTAGATCTTTTCTCATAACTACTTTTACAAGGATTCATTATTAACTTCCTACCCAAATCCCCTCTCCACATTTATTTCTTGATACAATCACATTTTGCAGACCAAATCACATTTTGCAGACCAAAATAACCTCCACACAACATATATGCAACATATACAGCATTCAATGGCTTTGTTTATAGGAAGAGGTGATATAAATGTTATCACTGCATAGCTCACTTAAAGTTAACAAAGTCTCTTTCATTTCTGAGGAGTGAAACAAAAGTGGAATAATTAACCTAGTCGTGATCCAGTCCCACCTTCTACCATTTATCCTTAAAGAAGTGTAGCCAGAGAACACAGCTGGAGTGATAGAATCTGACAGCAAAGTGTAAACTAGGAACATTTAAAGGACCACTATGGCTAAGAGTCATTGTTGTGATATGCAAAAGCTCATTGAGTATGTTTTTGAACTGACTGATTCTCATGTAATTTATGGTCAGTATTATGCATGTTTGATGCTTAAAGGGTCAGTGTAAGTGCTTTTTAGGTTAAACTTATTTGATTAGTTCAACATTAATTAACATTAAAAATACATGTGGAAACAACAGCAAACCCACATTTTCGCCAACAGATATCAAGAGGAACCTTTATATTCATCAGGCCCTATATTCGTCAACTGCAACATTTTTTTTGGCAAAAAAAAAATATCTCCTACATTCATTCAAAAATCCAAAATTAGTCACACAACTTTAAAAAAACAGTCAGAAACAGAAAGTTCTTTGCTAAATCGAGTTCTAGTGAATCGTAGGGAAAGGGACAAAAAGACATTGATCACCAGAACTGGAGTTACCTGATGTTTTAATGGAAGGTGACTCCCCTTCTAAACAATAATTCCTTTGCTCCTCTTCAGCTTCTGCCATCATCGCTCCACAGTAAAGGTAAAGTTCAGGTTAAATTTATATTTATTTATATATCAGATTCAGGGTTGGGAAGAGATTATTCCAATTTTTGTTAATTCCTATGGAAAAAGTTGATTCTATATTCATCCGACTCAGTATCCGTCCATCCCTCAGGAACAGATTAATGAGGAATATATAGAGGTTCCACTATAATAACAGCTTACCTCATTAATGGCTGTTGCCGTACCATTTGCCACCTCTTTCAAATCCCATGAGCACTACTAAAAGGAAGTTAAATATTTTAAGTGAGATAACATTATTCAAAACTTACCAAAACAGCCTAATCAATGTTAACTCTAGTAATATTTGTTTCAGTGGTGCTCAATAGGCAGCAACAGCCATTAATGAAGTAAACAGTTTTTTTATATATTTTCTGGCTAAGGTTTTGCTTTGCTGCTGTTTGCACATGTGTTTTTAATGTTAATGAAACGATTAAATAAAAAATAGGTTCCAGTGGGAAGAATGCCTGGTAGTTGCTCTCCTCCTTCTTTATGCTAGAGGTAGACACCCATGTCTTTTTGAGATAAATTAAACCTGAGTAACATTTACAATGTGTCTAAAGTGAGAAAAGCTCTAACTATCTGTGGGTTTTAGCAAACTAAAATAATGAAAATGACTAGCATAATTTAATCTATACTTTTTATGTCTTATTTATTTGAATTCTACATGCATTTTAGCTTTTACAATAGTGTTTATATAGAATTATATGTCCTAGATAATTTCTTGAAAATGCTGCTTACACTTTCTGTAAAAGCATCTGATATGCTTCTATATACTGCATTTATTTATGAGGTATCCTTTTTGGAACATTGTGATATTTAAATAAATACAATAAAAGACAGAAATAAAGAGTGGTATGGTATATGCCAGTGGTGGTCATCTATACCTTATGAGTGTCACCAACAGTCGGAGATGTCAATATCTCTCTCCTTGTGTGTTCAGGTTCTTTCTGCTTTATCAAACCAGAGTTACTCAGTTTAATTGCTTTTGAATGATTGCACTGTGTTACAGTGTTAGTGAAATCCTGGCCTCTTAGAAGCATTTGTAGGACAAAGTTGCCCACCACTGATGTAAATTGTGATAAAAACAGCAAGTGAAGCTATAAACATGATAATCAGAGACAGAACCACATAGTAATTAATAACATTAATAGCATCACAAAGGTATAAAATGTAAAGTTTGTGGGACTTTATTAAGCATAAGAAGTGCATCTACAATTTACAATGCACTATTTCATATGGGGGAAAAGTCCTTATCACTTCATCTTAGCCCCTCTCATCTCAGGTGAGAAGAGGTGCTTAAGTTGTGACAGCCTGAGATCCTGATTTGTTTATATATCCCAGGGCTGGGGAGCCCCACCTAGGATATCATAGAAGAAACGATTCACTCACTATACACTCACCTGTGTGCAGCAGGGATATCATCAAATCCTGGCACGTGTGGGGCTCTCCAGGACCGAACTTGCCCACCCCTGATGTATACTGAAGACTAAGTCTGAGAAAGCTCTGCACAAGTGTATCAGCCCCAGTAATTTATCTCAGGTTAAAAAATACTAGTAAATGCACCCTTATCCGAGCTCAAGTCAGTGCATTATTTTAGCTTGTTGTTTCTTTCTGTGGTGTGTGCCGATACTTTATTTAATTTGCAGTTAGGGTTAGACTTAGTGGCAGATGATTCTACTTTGTAAAGATTATCATCTGCTACTACCCTAACCCTGAACCCTAACTCTAACCATCATTCTAACAGCAAATTGAACAAAGTTTGAGCACTGCGCCATATAGTGGCTGTTGCACTCCACTGCTGGTGGGGACCAAAAAGGAGTAATCCATTTTTTGTTCTGGCATAATAAATAGATGATCCTCTCGCCTGCCTTCCCTTTCATATCATGCCACCCTTGATCCCTGCATTTGTGGCAATTTACAAATCCAGCTTTGTTTAACTGTATACCAGTGAAACTTCAATTCTGCCTAATCTAACATGAAATCTTTACTTAAAAGTGACAATTTTGCTTTGCTGCACTGCAGTGACGGAGAACTAAGTTTCCCAAAAGGCTTTCTAGGAATTGTTGTGCATCAATAATAACTTGGGAAACAAACTTGTAACGTGCAACAGCAGTTCGGTGGTTGTCTGAGTTGGTTTAACACTTGGAAAATGAGGCAGGCGTCTTACAATTCTTGGCTCAAATTCGCTGATGGACAACATATCTACAAGAATTTTAATAATTAATGAAATTCAGGAAAAGGGGGATTTAAATTTAACCCAAACTTTATTTTGGGTGTCACCTTTTCTTTAAAGGACCACATGGTCATATGTTACAATGTATTATTTAGTAGAGCTACACTTAAAAATTTGGAACGGAAAAAATTCACCCTCTAAATTATTATCTTTTATATGCAATTTTGCTTTTGTGGAATCGGTCCTTTCCCTCTTCACCTTCGCAAAATCTGACAGCTGCAATCCCGCCACCAACACATGGCGCTGCCGATTTTCATAAAAGGTGCACCGACAGAAGAGGCCTTGAGCTATGAGACGCGCGCCCAAGGCCATGGGGAGCCAAGTGCCTGCGCCGAACATAGCGATGGCCTCGCTGTGGACTCAGCACTGTCGAGTTGCAGGGGAGAATAGTTATTTGCCTTACATCAAACAAGACAGGCCCGAAAATTGACAGCGCCCTCTGCCGGATGGCTCCTGTAACTGCAGCTGGCAGTGCTGCCGAAGACATGCGAAGGTGAAGAGGGATAGATCCATAGAATATATAATTTGGGCTCAAACAACTTCCTGATGTGGAAGAAGACTGAACACACAGGAAGTATATGTCTGCACAGTAGTAATGGGGCAATTACCCCTGCCAGTGCTCTAAGCACAACTAAAGGAAAGTTAATTATTTTACAAAGACACCACCAATGAAGAAAGTAAAAGGCAGAAGCAGGGGGAAAAGGGTAATATGGAGCCACACCGTAAAGAATAGTTTTATATAAAAGCTGCAAAACATAAGGATTTTGAGTACTTTTTGATTTCTAAAACATTCTTCCTAATATTATGTTTATTTATGGAAAAATAGAAAATTATATGTAAATAAATTGTATATGTATTCATATCCCCCCTCATTAGCACTTCTCTACCAATGTTCTATATGAGCAAAGCTCAGTCTTACCAGTCACTCTGCCATCAAAGCAGTTACACTTATGTATTATCTCTAGAGCTGGCCCTGTGCAGCTGTGTACAACCAAAAAAAACATATTTGATGCCGATAATTGCAGTAGTTCCATGGCTTCCTGCATTTCTGAGTGTATGTTTTCTAATTGCGCTGTGGGCCCCAGATGCTGAGTGGACACAAACAAAGAAACAAGCTATCGGCTCAGAACGTACATGCATCGATTTCTCAAGATGCTTCTCTGTCCTATGAGACCCTGAGCGAGCTGGGGAGAGATCAATGGAGCATTATAATGAGGCGCATCATCTAAGGCATTTATTTAACATGTTGTGGAGATGCCTTCTCTTGCTTGGTGTGTTTTAAGATATGTTCATTTAAACTGGGTTGAAAAATTAATGAGGAAAGTGCGCCAAGCTCGGCATCTGTGTACTAAAACCTCCCTGCTGAAAACCCAGCACTGAAAAGGAATTCCTTTACACCGCACTGAATATACTCCTTTTGTAAGTGATGCATTAAACAATGTGTTACTGTGAATGTATTCTACGGAGGTTATAGGGCAATGTAATAGGCTCCACATAATAGCATAAGCATTGAACAGGACGACCATAACAAGTTAACTCTCACCTTGGTAATTATGGCCCATAGTGAGCTCTTATAAAACAAAATTTTAAAATAAGTTTATTTGCTTGTATACAAACTAATTTCTCATTGATTTTCCCTTGTCGCCTAATGTCTCTTTTGTTTCCTTGGCTGTTTTAAACAAATTCTCCATGAACTAATTTTTCCATGTCAAATTCAATACACAGTTTCTGCACAATGGGAAAGCGACATCTATAACTAACAGTGACTTCATTAGGTCTTTTGGAATATTCATTATTTTACGATGGTGCAAAATAACAGGCAGGATCAGCTGATAAAATAAAATGGATCCCTGCAGTAATATATAATTGGATATAAGAGATGAAATTATAAGGTTGTGTTTATTTATTGGTATATTTATTTTGTTTATTTTTAAAAAAAAATTTGCCCATTATTAAGTTACGGTAATTTATTTGAAGGACCATATAGAGAACCTTGACCAAGTGTCCTTTTAAGGTGCCGTTATCTAATTTGAAGGAAGTTTTTTCAATTTCCTTTAGAACAAGCAAGAAGAGGTGCAGGGGCTCCAGTCATATAGCAGAAAATAATACAGTCCAGAGCCATGAGCATAAAATCATGTATATAGAAAATCTTACATTTAAAGGACCATTTACAAGTTCACGTGTTTGTTTACTGGGCATAGGCTATTAAAAACAGTATACAGTTTAAAATAAATAAAAGTTAGTTAGTTCTTAGCTTTTAAACTGTTTGTTTTCTCCTCAAGCAGAGTAGGTTATCTCCTCCTACCTGTGTCTATCAGGGGTGTGTGGACAGTTCTTCCGGTGTGCTGGACTATCATGGAGCTTGGAAGCAGGCTGGGGTGATGTTACTGGCCCTGTCCCATGACATCATTAGCTCCGCCTTTACTGCCTACTACTGTAACGACTCTATTGTAACATGCTTGTAGCCACCCCATCAGCCACATAAAGTATCAATGCATGAGCCATTATAGCCCCACCCCCTTTACTGAGCATTCTCAGTCTTAAGAAGAACCTTCATTGGTGAGACTAAATTTTGAGCCTAGCAACACCCCTGATAGACACAGGTAGGAGGAGAAACCAGTTTAAAAGCTTAGAGAAAATATTAGCTTTTATTTATTTTTAACTGCATACTGTTTTAATAGACTATGCCCAGCAAACAAACATATTAGTTTTACTTGTACAGTGGTCCTTTAATAGACTCTGCTTGTGTCAAGCACAAGCACTTCCATTCTTGGATAGCTAGTTGGCTTGGATCCAGATGGGATGATTACTCTACTGGTACATGCTCTCTATTCAATCCTATTGTCAGATAGTTATTCACGGTGGCAATCTTTCAACAGAACTGAATGAAGATATAATCTAAATCAATGTTCCTCACATTTTTCCCATGTGTTTAATCCTGTTAGCCTGGTAGTAACAAAACCATGCCAGCATAACTGCTGCCATTAAATTAACTCTGGATCCAATAGAAAAAAATTAAGGGCTGCATTTAAAATTCCTAAACACACTTTACACCTTTATCTTACAGTTCTTCTTAAGGTGACACAGTGGTCCATTAATGAAATCCTTTAATGGGCCCTCCTTGTTGATAAAGCAACTCAAACAAAGAAACATAAAGGATACCTTCAGTAAATAATTGCATGTATTAAGGATTTAAAGCATGTTATAATTATTTTTTACTTTCTAAAATCATGTGCCCATTATCATGAGTAGTTCTTCAAAAGAGCATTTTGTAAATATTGCTCTATAGTGGCGTTTTCTGAATACAGTGAGCTAGGGAAGGGGTAGTGACTATGTATTCTGCATGCTGTTAAACACCAACTGGTGCAATATAATTTGTAGCTTTGGAGCATTCTTTTGGCTCAGTTTTGCAGCTGGCAGACATTGCTAAATTGCTTCTAATTTTTGGACAACAATACCAAGTGTCAGCATTTTGTTTGTTTTAACTTCCTATGCTTAATATTTGCCAACTGGGAACAACATTTCCGACTAGCTAATGAAAACCTCAATTAATCAATACCTCACAGCTTTCAATGGCAGAGTAAAAATAACACAAAATATACTTTTTCTGCTAAGCTCAAGAAAACATTTTCTCACTTCTCCCAGTACAAGCTTTTTAAAGGAGTAATAGCAGATCGTATTGTAAGGGTTTTATCAAATAATTAGGGATCAATAAAAAATGAAGTTCCTTGAGACATGTTTTTATACTTAATAAATTAATCTGGTCATATCACATACTGCAGGTGTCATTTAATGGATCAATTTTGTTAACATTCTCTTAATGATTTAAAGGACCACTGTGGTCAATTTCTTTCTGTTCTGTCTTTTGAATAACTAAACTTGACAAATGCTTTTAGAATGCAAAAAAACAACATTTTTACATTCTATGTGCAATTTTTTTTGTTTTCCAGTTCCTTTTCTGAGTTGACTCTGCCTGGTACTTTCTCATGAGAATGTGTCCTTGTCGAGTAGTGAGCTTTCTATGAGACCTGCTTAAAGCAGGGGCAGTTTTAGTGACTACATCCCTACTGCACAGTCTTTCCTGTTTTGCCATGCCAACTTTGTTTAATATGTTCTTAGAGTGAGGGCTAGAGTTTGGGTTAGGGTAGTGGCAGATGATAAGCATTACATAGTAAAAAGGTGGTGCACAAAAAATCTTCTGCCACTACTCTAATCCTAAACTTACCTAAAACAAAGTCTCAACACGCCACTGTTGCTCCAGCTATTGGCCGCTGCGTGCCTCTGTTGGCGGTAATGAAACAGGAAAGGTCCAAAGTCTGCTCCCACCTCAAAAAATCGATCAATAGCAACCACATCAGAATAAGTGCATGTAAAAGGTTAGACATTTGAGTTTTTTTTTTTTTTTTTAATCTAACATTTTTTTTTGCTGTTTTCAAAAGTAATTCTTCAAAAAAGGATATTTTTGACAACAGATTTCATGTTTTTAGAAATAAAAGCCTTGAATTTTTTAAAGCGACATGGAACACTACTGTTTTTTCTTCAAGCATTTAAAAGAGCATGTTTTAAACAATACAAAAGTTTTTTGAATGGAAAAAAAATTAAGCAAAATCTGTTTAAACTTTATTCAAAAAAGGATATGTAGAGAGCACATATTTTGAGCTCTGACATCTTAATTTGAAAAAAAGAAAACATGTTGTAGACAATTATCAAATACCATCTTCCTTATGCAACAGGGAGACAAAAATATGCCAATGTCCCTTTAACTAATAAATGCAAGCCATTGTATTGTAACTAATAGATGGCAGAAGCACATGGTTGATGAGGAGTTGGACTGACCTTTTTTCACAACAGGGAGGCACCCTGTAGACTAATGAGTTTTCCATTAATTTTACCAAAGGCACTGACGTTAAAGATTTCCACAATTAGATCAAAACAGTTAAGTGTGTCTCTGCATTTAGACTATGGCACTTGAAGAAGCAAAGACAAGCAAAAATGGCAGACGCCACTTATGAATACATTTATAAATACATATTATATATTATAAATGCAGGGTTTTAGTTGTTCCTTAAGCAATTTGCAGTACAGCATGATATAGATCATATAAAATGGAGTGCAAACCCGTTTTATTTAACTATATTTATGATCACTATCTGAAACTGAGTTGCAGCTGCGATATAAACGTACGAAAATGTCCAACATTGTGTTTAAAAATGATGTATTCAAAAAATGTAATTAATTTTAAGCACACACATTTTAAGAAAATTGAAGCTAAATTATGGTTTATTAAAGAACAACTGAAAATATATGTATTTTCATTTTTGACAAGGTTGGAAGCTGAATGTGCAGATGTATGCTAAATTACAGATAAACTATAAAAATATAGATTTATAAAAAAAAAAAAGGGTTAAATGTATAGAAAGCAAGGTATTGTATTCAATTGCATTCAACACTTGAGAAAATGTGCATGGTTGGGATTGCAGATGTTATTGATAAAAAACTAGAGACTTGAACACTCGATTTGCAGTTGGGGACACAGCAGGAGAAAGCTCCCCTTGGCAGAACATATATATATTGAAGGTACTATTTTGGTCAATGGCCTCAACAGGCGTAGGCTCCACCCAAGGGCTAAATATAAAGGTTTGTTTGTTGCTACAGTTTAAAAGTAATTTTCCAGCAGATTACCTGCTGTGCCTAAGTACCCTTTTATCAAATTACTTTGTACGTGTCATGTGCCCATTTAAGATTGACTGCAAACAGCAGCAGATCCTTGGGAGACTATGAAGAAACATAATAAGGAAGACAAAACAATATCACCACACTGAAGATTTTTGAAGGACACTGTTGATGTTTCAGATAATAGTAATTAACATCAGCTTCCAGGAGCTTCAGCCACTGTCTGAATGGACTAGTATCCACTGGGGATGGGGATGGAAGATGGATATGCAGCTGTATGCTAATCTGCCAGGCTGAGAAAATCGGGAAAGGTCACAGTATTCAGATTTCCCCAGCTTGTTTCTTACTAACAATACATATTGATTCTGGCCATCTTCAGTCAAATTATGTTTTTTAATCAGTGGCTTATTGTGAAGAGGCCTTTCAATCACTGAACAGTGGTGTCATGTGGGATTAGGTCTTTGTTTTATTCAATGGTAAAAACTTAAGAATGTTATATTGAAAATCCCTGTTGCGCACAATCCCCTTTGTATCAAACTTTCCGCACTAAATCTGAAACACCAAATTTTAAATATATGTTTAATCCATTGGGAAAAATACACTTACCTAGCTTTGGAGAATGTGTTTCAGAAAAAGATACCAAATCACATCTTCAGAAATTTTCATATTAAAAATGACAATGGCTTTCCTTTCACTGTTTGCTAACACACCATCTGGGCAAATTGAGTAAAAGGCATTAAGAGAATTAAGCTACAACAAAACATTCAACTAAAACATGAAAAAGACACTTTCACGTCCCCATAAAACACTCTATTTCAACATATATTATCATAGAATTCCAATTTCATACTTTATCATTTTTTTCAGTAAAACTACTAAAATTTCAGCTTTGTTTTGCCCCTTTTAAATGAAGATCCTTGCAGTGCTTTGATTAAATATTTTAAAGCACTGCAAAATGTTCCAATGAGGATGCTTTTTCAAAAGAGAGTAGTTCCAAAATGCAACTGGAATTAATTCAAAATACACAAAATACATGGAATATGCTTATTTAGGTAAAAGTGATGCTAGTGTATCATATGTATGTAACAGTATGTGTTAACTGTTATAGTCAGCTAGGCCCCTATTAGGAAATGATTAGACTCTGACCCCTTGTGAAACTGGTTATGTCCATAGTAAGAGAGAACGACTGGAGTTAGGTTGTTTGTGTTGTCCAGGAAGGTATTGCCCTATCAATGACACAATTTGACAAGGTAGCTTTGCACTGGGTGCCTAAACTGGAAGAGGGCTACAATGGAGAAAATAAACCTACCAAGAATGTATGAGAAGGACAAGATGTACTTCATGGGTTACAGTTCCAGGGTGTTCATCTGGTTAGGTTAAAGGGAGAACAAGGTGGTAACATTTTGGTCCAGTAAATAAGAAGCCCTCATTCCATAGAGGTCTTGGATACCAAATATATGTGCAATCCTTGGAATCTGCAGCTTTCATTCATCTGAAGACTATTCTTCATAAACAGCAGTTATTACTGATTACTGAAAGCGCATAAAAAAAAAACTGCTGGTAGGTCAACCCATATCTAGCAGGGACATAACATAATACTCCTGCACCCAAACTGAGCTGAGCTGTAGCTTCTCGTGAGTTAAATGTTCTGCAGTCAGGAGTGGTAACATATATAGCAGGCTGTTTCAGCTTGTGAAATGATATTGTTATAATATATTACTTCAAGAGAGAGGTAGTAAAGCAGATTTTCTAGATCTATAGAATTTCTTTAACTTCCTAAGGATTATGTGACATAAAAAAGCATCGACAAAGGCTGGGCTATGTAGTTATGATGTTGTTCATTTTGGTTCCTTACACTATATAATTAAATGATAAGATTTAGAATGTGTTTGTGTGTGAATCTTGATAATCTTTACTTAAAGATTAGTGATTAGTATGCTATGCTTCCCAGGTGTAAATGTTGAGAATATGATGTGGAAGCACTAACAGCAATCAGGCAAATCAGAACACAGCAGTAACAGAAGCACTTCACACACCAGATACACCTACATAGCAAAAGAACCTCAGCATGTAATTCTCACTCTCTGATTTAACCCAGCAGATAATATGTGTCTGTAAGCTCAGTGGATATAGGTTTGTCTAGTTGTGTAGCAATATGTTTAAAAGTAAACTTTTCATAATGAGCAATAAAAAGTCACAGTTGGGTTAAGATTTCTTCAACACCTTGTTTATTGTTGTAAAACATGAAAAAGGACAGTTCTCCATTATCCATGTGTATCCCCCATCACTGGCTTGGGGTGCACACGGGGACGGCCACGAGGTTGTCCCCTCCTGCGCAGGGGGCCAATCAGTCGGCTGCCTGCCCATGTGGGGTTCTCACTGCTGCCCCTGGCCATAGTGCTTGGCATAGAAGACCCAGTCCTGGGATCCTGTAAAAAGAACTGGGCAAAAGAACAAGGGAGAGTAGCGGACACAGAAGAAATGCGTGTCCCCCTTGGGCGAGTTAATCCTCCACGAGCCCTCCGAGCAGTGGTGGTAGTGCCACTACATGGAGTTCCCCTGCCTTCAGGAGGTTGGCCCTCTTGAGCAATAGCCCTTTCCTGCCTTCTCTTCCTTAATTCATCCCGGATGTCACCCAGTACACCCAGGAGTTGTCTGTGAAGCTCTCGGTCCCTTGCCCGCTCTTCTCGCTGGCGGGTCATTTCTTCTTCTTTCAAGGCCAACTCCTGTCTGTACAGCTGATCTCTTAGCTTTTCCAATTGTAGTAAGCGATGCAGACTAGCCCTCCATCGAGCTCTCCTGTCGTCTTTAGCACGTGGGCGCCCAAGTCTTCTAGGCATTGTGGCACTTGAAGCCTGATCACCCTCAGGGTACTCAGAGGAAAGAAGAGATTCATTGCAGCTATGCTCACTGCGCTGTGAAGAAGCTAGCTGATGGTCATCCTCTCCGTCATCATCCTTCCTATGATCCTGCATCAGGGGCCACACCATTCCACCAGGTAAGGAGCCTATCTCTGTTTGCTGGCTGCCACCATCTCTCTCAGACTGCGTAGACTCTGCAGACTCTGGAACCCTGTCAGATGGGGGGATATCAGAGTCACTCTCATCCCCCCAGCCTGTATGTGCAGACAAATAGCATAGAGGATCCTCTGTGGAGGAAGCCAGTGGCCCTGGAGACACACGTCTGAAGGACTGCTTGATCTGCCTCCCTACTGTGAGAGACACTCTCACTTCCTCCTTGGCTGGCGACCAGTGTTCCAAGTAGGGATTGATGATCATCCCTTGGCATCGCCTTCCTTCCAGCTCCTGGTCTTCAGTATCCCCTTCCACTGATGTAGTGCTATAGGTGACTAATGTGCCACTTCTTTGGGGGGGTGACAGTGCTGACCTCATGGGGGACCTTTGATTTGGCAGTGATGATGCTGTTGAGACAAAGAAAATGTGTTTAATTATATACACCATAGAAGATAATTTCTATATCAATCATTTCTTGTCTATCTAGCAACCTCTCTAACCTACCTCTAGTCTCTGCTACCTATACCTTTCCCTATGGTGTAAAATGTTGTGTGTTTTAGGAGAGGGTGTGATCAGCACTTGCGGTGAGAACAAGAATAAGTAATAACAAGTTCACTCTGCACAAGGATAAAAGTCTGCAGCAAATTTAAAGGCAAAACTTACGTAGTTGGAAGTCATTATACCTATTTTTAATGCAATATTAACCATGTGTATAGAGTGTGGTTGAGATGGGTTTCCAATAGTTATTGCTACATTAAATAAACGCCCATGACAACTCATCTCCAAATGGTTGTCTGACTGAGGGAAAGGGTTGCCACTGGTTCCTGCATTTAAGAATCCCAGTCCAGTCCTTTTAATGGTAGTTGTAACATTTTACAAATTGAAGAGAGACTCCCTGTTCACTCTCCAGAAATGTATTCATTACCCATTTTGTACTGAAGACTTCAACCAGTTGGTTTTCAAATAATTTATCACACCTTTAAGTACCTGGTCTAGCTGCATCAGTTTTGGAAAAATATGAAGCCAAAATGGAAACCCATACATGATCAACAATCTGTTGTCATGGATCTTCCCAATTCAGAAACGTAGTTCTGTAATGCACATGGCATGGTCATGGCAATATGAGTTTGGTGCAGACTCTTCCCTTGTGCTGGTGCCTGAACTGTTCTGCCTTTACCCCCTCTGTGGCCTACAGATTCCAGAAGGAGGGAGTATATGAAGTGTGGGCCTCGGCTATGGACCTCAGGATGCAGGACCTTCAGCAGAACCTAAAGAAGAGGGCTGCCTGGAGTTGCGGTGTCGGTTGGGGTGGCTGGAATCATAACTGAGGTTCTGTGCGGAGCTGGGAGAAAACAGCATTAATGCAACTAAGCAACTAGTGAAAACCTGTGCTAGTGTATTCTAGTAAGATATATATTTTTTGGGGGGACACCTACAATATGAGAGCAATACAGAGCTCATAAGGTCAGTGGTAAGATGAAGCTACACAGTGAGACAACTTAAACTAATGTAATAGTCGATGTACAATACCTATTTTGTTCTACTTGGATAATTGGATTCCTGAAGTATTTGGTTATACTTACTGGAAACCACTTATGGGCCATTGTAATTGTTTCTATCTTTAATTAGATCTGCACAACTTTCTGAACTTCAAATACATCTTCGCCCATTTTATCCAATGCAATTTCACCTCCTAATGGGATAGGGTGATGAATCCTGCACCTAGCCCACTGACATTCTAAATATCTTCCTCTACTTAATCTGCAGATAAGTCCCTAAGCACAATGCATTATATTGAAGTCCATTGAGCTTACCTGGATCAGCTTTGATGCCTTCCAGCTCACCCACCATTCTGCACAACATGCATGAAGGGTAGTCTCCCATCCCTCTTACAGGGGTAGGGAATAATGAGCAGGGTGGGACCTCCTGGCAGCCCTGCTGGGGAAGCTCCTCTTTAAATCTCGCCGAAGGTCCAGGCACCCAATGTCTTGTGTTGAGACTCTTGGTACATCATGCATAGCCGAGGCCGCTCGATCTGTTCACATCTGGGGTTGTCTTGTTTTTTGGGGGAAGGAGGATTTGAATTGTGGATGGTAATTGTTTTGGGGTGGGGAAGGCAGAGTCAGTTCATTGAGTGAGCTTTTATGGGGAGGTGCAAACAACCAAGTGACCAAAGATCTGCTGATCTGAGCGTCAGCAAATGGGGGAATACATTGGTGGTTTTCTTATTGAACAAGCATGCACCAGAAAACGTATAATGTCCTTGGCTTCCTGTAACCGTAGATGGTAACTAGTGTTAAATAGGTGCATTGTATGTAAAACTAACACTCAGGGAAGTTGCTGTGTCCATGTGTGTTATCTTTATATTTAGTGTTGCTAACCAATCTTTCAAAATTATATCCAATCCCATTCATACAGTCCCATTTCACCCCAAGTTATGAACAATTAGTATTTGCAAAACTCAACCATCACATCCAGTGCAGAAATAATCATGTGGCTTTATGAAATGCATATGAAATAAAAATGGATGCCCAATTCCAGTCCTCAAAGACGACTCAGTAACCAGAATATCAATATTAGAGGACAGATTAAATTAATTAATCCAAAAAGTAGGATCTTTAAAGACTGGACATGATATCCACTACTAGATATTAGTCCATTAGCAATAGCCATTATCAATTATAGCTATAAAATCAGTTCTTAGATACAATATTATAAATTGCATTAGTAACAACAATAGATTATCATCCAACTATTCCAACTTTTTCAAAAAGGTCAGAAGTCTGAAAATCAAATACAGCAAATTAAGGCCATGCAGAGAACATTATGAGATTATGGAACACATAGGACAGATTAGAGGAAATAGGACTGTGGAAGTGATAAATGACTTTAGATATATAAAAACATGTTTAGAATATGCACTGCTTTATCTATGCCACAAAAGAAAGTAAAGGAAGAAGAATAATGTTACCTATCACCTACTTGCTGATGATAGTAACTGCAAATGTACCAATGTACAGTTATGGTTTGTACTTCATAAACAAAAGATGCATGTTTTTAATTTGTATGCATTTGCTACCATTAGACTAAATAAATAAGGAAATAAATCCACAAGATTATTTCACTTACGATCACAGGTTTCATTACAATAAATCTGAAAATTTTGTGTCATCACTATGAACACATAGTACTTAATGTATTTCAGTATTTGGTATTCTTTAGGTTAAACACTTAAAGGGCTGTACAAACTAATTTCTTGATGTAATAACAGTTTACTGCTGCCAGGGATGCTGTGCACCCCTCCTGCCAGCCAACATGAGTGCAGAATCCAGATGAAGAGGAGTTGGTAGAGCACGGCCAGGAGCACTCAGATCATCCATAAATGCCTACTGCAAACATATCTGGTTCTGAATCCCTGTTATCCCCCTCCCACCCAGCTTAGCCTAATTTACACACTGCTTAAAATTCATTGAAGCGCAGGCTCCGTGAAGAGCAGGCGGCACTGGGAGTCCGCAAGGCAGTGGCATCTGCTAGAGGCATGACAAGAGGTATCTCAGGCAGGCGGAAGTATCAAGCAAATTAACCTCCTAAGAGAACTACATGCCAGAACAGAAATCCAACGTTCTTACCTCATACTAAATAATACTTCAGAGTATTAATTTTAACGTTTCCAAATTACTGTTTACTATGAAGTAATAATTTCAGTTGTTATTAGTTTCTATTGTTATACAATTTAAATAAAGTTTTTGAAAAACTAAACAGCACTATTTCAAAGCTTCCATGATTGTCATATCTCCAGAGTACAAATTGAAATTTAAGAAATCAAAATGGCCTTTAAATGTGTAAGTTAAGGGGATATGTAAGTTTGCTGGATTATGAATGCATCTGATAGAGGAGAATTAGCAGTGTATGCAAACATTTTTTGCATGAAAAAAATACCCAAATAAACATTTAAACACTTACAGTGAAATCAGCAAAATGTCTTGTAATTTCTGACAGTTGGAAATCAGGGTTAATACCCTCAAAACCCAGGATAAATTAGCATCAAATTTAAAATGATTTGTTTTGGCCAATCAGGGAAGTTGAAACTTTTGAATTAATCTGTGGTTTCTGTTTGTGATGCAAAGCAGCCCCTGGGATATGTAATGTATCACTGACATGTGCGATGTTTTGCTAGCAACATCAGGTAAATAGTGGGTTAATATTGCTCCCCTGATGCTGCATGCTGATTGGAGGGGGGGGGGGGGTGTCAGATGGAGGTGTCAACATAATCATTAGAGGGATTTTTAGATATCAATAAAAATAAAATGTTTTGTGAGATGTATTGCATACATGTAGGCAGTTTTTTTCCTAAGAAGTGCAAAAATGTATTAATCCATGAAACTTTCATATCCCTTTAAGGCACAAAGTAGTACACATTACTTGAATTCTGTTTTGTTTACACTGTCATGCTAATGTGTTTCACATCTCCTCGCCCTTTTGCACCATATTGTTCTGATCTCTGGCTCCTGAATACGTGCAGAATTCAATTAGATGGTGACAGTTAATGTTTGCTACACATGTACTATTATGACACAACTCTAATACAAATATATCATCTAAAAGTATGCAGTATGTGGAAATAAAAAGATCAGATTTTTTTTAAACAGGAAGTAAAAAATAATTTTATGAAAAATGTTTTAGGTTTAATAGCCCTAACATTTTTCATTATTGACAATCTTTTTTTTTTTTTTCTGATCTTGTACATCTTATATCAAACATTTAAAATTAACGTCTCATTGCCAATATATATCCATCAATGCTCTTGTACCTTTTGAATAGATGCTTATTGCACTTAGCACACCTTGATATCCTAATTTAAAGTGACTCAGAAAACATCTAAGCTAAAGATAAATGAATATAATAGTAACAGGTTGTTATTATTATTTTTGAAGACATATAAGATGCCTAAAATTGAAAGTTGGCTATTATAAGCATTATATCTTGAAAGGAACTCCCTCCCTCTAAGTTTAGTTATCTAAGACCATTATCTAACTGCCAGTGGGGATTGATAAAGCAGAAAATAAACCACGTCCAGATAGTATTGATTAGAATAATATGATTATATGATAATATCATATGTATATTTATTCCTTTAGATTGTAAGTTCGCTAATTTTCAATCTTATAAGGTGATTTTTAAAAAAAACACTACGTAAGATTTTAAACTCTCAGAGACCCTCTATTTTCTGCATTGTGTTTTATATTGTATTTTTATTTAACCCCTGTACAGAGCTACTGAATATTTTGGCGCTTTACAAAAAGCTGTAATAATAATAATAACAATTTAAACAGCTGAACATTCGCTAATTCTTTCTCAGTATCCACTGTGAGAGTTAATGAATGGACCTACATAAAGTGGCTTAAAGTGTTGAAGGTCCTTCATATATACTTTTTGCTTAAGTTCAGTTATCTAACACTTCAAGACAAAATATGTAATAACAGACGATTGCATTTATATGTATGTATATGCATATTTTTCATTAAAGCAATAACTGGGCCCTTTTGCTGTGTCTCTTTAAGGTGACAGTCAGAGGTGTGGGGGGCTATATTATTATTCCCTTGAATGAGTAAAATGAGGGCGTCTATATTACAAACATACAGACTTCCACACTCAAAAAAACTTACATACATACAGAAACTGAAATATGTACAAGAGTTAAATATACACATATACATATACAAGTAGGACTGAGAAATAGTGAGAGGACTGAGAAGTAGTAACTGGGGCAGACAAATCTAAATGGACCTAGTGCAGCATAACATTTGAAATATGAGTAAATATTTAATCTTGTAGCTTTCCTTTAGAGGGCCACTGTACGGAAACTACTCCGATAAGCAGGTAAGGAAATTGAGCCTCATTCAATTCAGAGGTTGTAACTTATGGAATGTAGTCCGTATATCTGTGGGCCTCCTCTGGGCCCGCAGGGCGCTCAAGTTACGGTGTTATTCAATTCGGAAAGACCGCAAGTTATGGGCTGATAGCGAAATTCGGAAACCATGCCATTGTATGTAGCATTTGCGAGCTTGACCATGATCATTTAACCAAGGCTGTAACTCTCGAGATAGAAACTCGAGAGTTACAATGGAAACAGAGATCGTCATCATTACAGCTTTGAAAAATAGAGGTTGGTTTTCAAAGTCCTACGGGCTTGAATTACGAGTTACGATTGGCCCCACATTCCAGATATGATGCAATATTGATAAAGTCGTAAATATGATATTATATTACATGCGAGTTCCATTATATGTATTAACACATTGATTGCTGTGATCGATATAACACGGAAATTAAACATGAAATAAAGTAATTTTTGGGGCTGATTTGCAGGCTTGAGAATGTTGTGCTATTAATTCTAAGATCTAACATCACTTTCCCTTTTAATAAAAGTACAGTAGTATGTGTGTATGTACATTTAAAGTGCTCCGGACATGTAATTAAGCCCTTTGCGAGTCCTCCTTGGTACCCGTGGCTTGTGGTTCGTCTTTTGCCACTTGCGGGCTTGACGGCTTGCAAAGGGGAATCTGAGCAATTGAATAGCGATTTTAAATTTTAGCATTCGTAAGTCTTGCGGCCGTGAAAGATAAAAGGCTTGGAAGGGCATTAACTTGTGAAAAATTGCAGTGAATCGGAGGCCGGACCCCGTAACGCAATAGGAGCCCGCAAAAAGACGCCAATTAAATAGCAAAATAACTTACGGCTACATTTCCAAAGCCCGGATCTCCCGAAAGTTCAATTGAATGAGGCTCATTGTAAATAGAATATGGAAGGAGTGGAGCACACCACTCATAATAAGGAGGGTGAACAAATAATGCAGAGTTAAACCAGTGGTTCTCAACAGCCAGTCCTAGGAACAGAACCAGTCCCTGAGATCTTAGCTGCTGGTCCTCAGAAACAAAAAGTGCTGAGAAGAGAATGACATTTGAACTATACATCAAGCAATAGTCACAGTTATAGTTTGATTACTGATTGATTAACCTACAGTTAAAATGTATTCAAATCAATGCAAAACTAAAAAACTTGAAACTTTTTATAGATCTCAAAGCCAGTCTTCATGAGCATCGGAAGGTAACCAATCTGTCAAAGATCAAAACATTTTGAGAACCACTGAGTTGAACAGTTTGTTTGCAGTTAGCCTGAATAATTTCATAGAATAATAAATAATGTCCACATCTTGGTCATTTGTTTGTGAATTTTCCTACCCGTTTGTGCTGGTGGAAAGAGATACCTTAAAGACTAAAATATTATTGTAATAAAACTATTTGGTTTATAAAAATATGAATGCAACTAACATGTACTTAAAGGGAAAAAGCAAAGGGTGCATTTGTTACAGAAATTAAAAGTACACATATAAAGTAATATAATCACAACAGGTTCCTATTATAAATGTTGAGTGGATGTGTTAATAATACTGATAATTGAGATTGAAAGTTAGGTACTGTATATACTCGAGTATAAGCCGAGTTTTTCAGCCCTTTTTTTAAGGCTAAAAAGGGCCCCCTCGGCTTATACTCAAGTCACTCCCGCCCCCCCTCCCGTGTCTCTCTAACCCCCCCTTGTCTCTCTCCCCCCCGTGTCTCTCTAACCCCCCCTTGTGTCACTCTACCCCCCGTGTCTCTCTACCCCCCCCCCGTGGCTCTCTAACACCCCGTGTCTCTTTCCCTCCCCCCTCCTCCCCCTCATTCTAACCCCCCCCTCATACTAGCCCTCTAAATACCCCCCCCCCCCCTCCCCTCACTTACCTGCTCCGGCCTCCGCTCCTTCCGGGTCTTGATGTTGCGGCATGTAATGTCACATGCGCGCCACGTCATTAGCATATACAGGGTGCCGGCACCCGGTATATGCTAATGACGTGGAGCGCATGTGACGTCACATGCGCTCCACATCAAGACCCGGAAGGAGCGGAGGCTGGAGCAGATAAGTGAGGGGAGAGGGGGGGGGGGGTATTTAGAGGGGTAGTATGAGGAGGGGGGGTTAGAATGAGGAGGGAGGTTGAGGAGGGAGGTTTAAGAGGGGGTTGAGGATGAGGGGGTTGAGGATGAGGAGGGGGTTAAGGATGGAGGGGTTGAGGTGGGAGGTTGAGAAGGGGGTTGAGGATGGGGGTGTTGAGGTTGAGGAGGGGGCTGAGGATGAGGAGGGGGGCTGAGGATGAGGAGGGGGGCTGAGGATGAGGAAGGGCCTGAGGATGAGGAAGGGCCTGAGGATGAGGAGGGGGGCTGAGGATGAGGAGGGGGCTGAGGATGAGGAAGGGCCTGAGGATGAGGAAGGGCCTGAGGATGAGGAGGGGGGCTGAGGAGAGAGGATGAGGAGGGTGGTTGAGGATGGGGGGTTGAGGTTGAGGAGGGGGTTGAGGAAGGGGGTTTGAGGTTGAGGAGGGAGGTTGAGGATGCGGGTGTTGAGGATGGGGGGGTTAAGGTTGAGGAGGGAGGTTGAGGAGGGGGTTAAGGATGAGGAGGGGGGTTGAGGAGGGAGGTTGAGAAGGAGGTTGAGGATGAGGAGGGGCGTTGAGGTTGAGGATGGGGTTGAGGATGGGGGGGTTGAGGATGAGGATGGGGGTTGAGGATGAGGGGGGAGTTGAGGAGGGGGTTGAGGAGGGAGGTTGAGAATGAGGAGGGGGTTGAGGAGGGTGATAAGGGAGGGGGGAAGAGACACAGGGAAGGGAGAGGGGGGAAGAGACACAGGGAAGGGAGAAGGGAGAAGAGACAAGGGAGAGAGAGGGGGACACAGAAGGCACAAGAGGGACACAGGGGGCAGCACATTTCCCACCCTCGGCTTATACTCAAGTCACTCATTTTACCCAGTATTTTGTGGTAAAATAGGTGCCTCGGCTTATACTCGGGTCGGCTTATACTCGAGTATATACAGTATTTTAAAAGGACATGGAAGGTTTCTAAATTTCACTAAGAACATGATATACCTATGTATGTATCTACTTTTGTGTACTTTACTTTACAAATAGTTCCTAACTGGTTTCTCCCTTCTGAAGCTTCCAAGTACAAGGTGTGCAGTGTGTCATAGCAACCAAACAGTGGCTACATTCTGCAACATGCTTCTTGAGAGGGGTCATTGACAGGCTAATTTGAAACACACACTTGACACAGCTTCATGAGCTGCAGAGGGCAAACACAAACACCTACAAATTGGATGATTGTTGTCAGAAAACACAGAGGTTTTAAGCACTTCTTAATAAAATCAATTACACTTATTTATATGTGTACTGGGATCTTTTTATGTCATTTTAGTTGTATATATATATATATATATATATATATATATATATGTGTGTAAACCTTTTTCTTGAATTTAACTGACAATGAGAAAAGCTAATCTCTGAGGTATTTATATATTTGATTAACTGCATCTATGAGAATGGAAAACTGTCTACACATTCTACTAGGTAAGTGTGGGGAAGGTCGTCTAATATAATGACAACATTGAGGGTCATTGTTTTGGTCACCACAGGAACAAACAAGCAGATTGTGATTCTAATAGTAGATCAAAACAGCTAATTAGTATACAGGAGCCACTCATTTGCATACAAAACACAGCGCAAATAATACTCAATGTCTCAGGAATGACCCCTTTAGGAAAAATGAATAATACAATTTATTGGCAGTTTTTCATGCACTTTAAGAATAGCATAAAAATGACTTGATTTTGCGGTGACAGAGACCCTTTAATGCAGGTGGAACTGAGGGTTATTGCAACTTTGAAGTGATTGCAACAGGATTGTAAGTAATTTTGTTGAAAAAGCAATTTTGAGATGAGTATAAGAACGTGATTGCATTTCTGAGGTCAATATAACTCAGGCAGAGTGAACTTTTCATTATGTTGTAATTGAGGTTTAGGACAACTGTGAGATGAAATAACTGAAGCTACTTAACATGAATGTAAGGTTGAGGTGAGTGCAAATGACATTAACCAAGTCATAATTTGAAGTGTTAGTGTTTGTGTAAATGGTGTTGAGTAGAACTGTGAGGTAAGTGCAGCTTTGGATAGGAGGACATTGAGGCTACCTGAAGCTTTGACCTGACTGAGTATAACTTTGAGGTGATAACAATTAGGCAGAGTACAACTTTGAGGTTAGCAAAGTCATTTTAAAAAGAGTGTAACTTTTAAGGAAACTATAAATCTAGGCGTATAACTGGGCATTATTTGTTAGTTTTAGAGAGATATAATTGACAGTGTATAGTAGAGGGGCATTCTTCCTCTCTCTAGAGAATAGGCTGTGAGCCATGTGGGAGCTGTCCAAGGACTCTATGCCACCCCCAAAGCTGCCTGATGCCCACTACTGTTCTATATGCTGCAGAGGATGAAAGTATACTCTATTCCTCCAACTAAAAGTACTTTTGTTCTGCTTACGCTGACACTCTACAATTGCTCCCATTGAATAAACAACATCAGCAAGGTTTGGTTTTTATATATTTTGGATTCATAAAGGACTAATAGAAAAATATAATACATATGAGAGTTTTTTATGAAGCTAATGTGAGAGATGTGTTAGTTTTAGGTGAAACCCCCAGTTCAATACCGTGGAACATGTTCTTATAATCCACAAAACAAGATGAAGGCCATATGCGAGACCTTCACTGGGCAATAGATCAGCACACTCCGCTCATTCTCCAATTTAAAATACTATGGGCCTCATTAAATTGTCCAAATTGTAGTTACTGTAACCCGTAATGTAGCACACAAAAGTTACTGCTATTAAATTGGCCTCTTTTAGCTACCCGCAATCGATCTGCGTGTTACAGGCTGAAAATCCCTATAGGCTGTCAAAATCATAACTTCGACCCAGCTAAGCCTTTGATCTTTCAAGCCCACAAATGTTACAATCGCTAAAAATCGCAAATTGCTATAAAATTTCTACAATTACTCAAGCCCGCAATTGCTTTCACACCCGTAAATGGCAAATGTAGCCAAAAATCCTATGAGTACTAGAGAGAACTCTTAAGGGGGTTAAACACCTGTTCATAGCACTGTAAAAGTAAATATAAACACACTACTATATTGTAAAATTCGGGAAAAGCGATGAATGACTTTAGAATTAATTGTAAATTGTAATATTTTTTTTATGTGTAATTTTCGTGTTTTATCGATCCCAGCAATCAATGGATTAATACATCTCATTGAAATCAGCTGGACTAGAATAGTAGATTTATTGATTTTTTTTAGATTGCAACATTTCTGGATTGCAAGTCAGGTCACAAATCGGACTTCTAAACACTAATTGATTGTGGTTTAAACGCCATGTTTTACTGACGTCATGATGATGGTCTCATTTACTATTGGCTGTGTCTAAATTGTAATTTATGGGCTTGCTTAATTGATCATGATCATGCCCTGAGATGAAAATTACGGGTGCATAGTTTACGGTTTGGGCTTTCGGCCATGTACTTACAAGCTTGAGTCAATTTAATTGCTCTGTAACTGCTGCAAATTTCAAGTCAGCAGACTTATGGGCTGCATGAAGGCAACTGCAGGCTTGGAATTTAATGAGGCCCTAAATTTAGTTAATCAAAATAGATGAGACATATTGATGCATATCCTGTGATTCTTGGATGATCTCACCATTTGTCCACTAGAGGGCTACTTTACATATCCACAACCTCTTTAGAAAGTGGTACTTACTCCAATTCCATCTAAATCTACTACCCTCATGCTTTACATTCTGATTTGGTTCTCACTTGTTCTAGAACTAAATACACAATACAACCATAACGTTTATAGGGGACAACACAATACTATGAACCCAGATCATCAGTTCTATTTATTTATTTATTTATTTATATCATTGCCTGGACCACTGATATTTCTCCCTGAGTCACTGTGTCACCCTACCTAGAAAATACCTTACAAGTTCTGACTGTTTCGCACCTATGTTCACCTTTATCTCTCAGTTTAACGCTATGCATTAGTGTACAGACTTTGCAGCTCGTATTCACAGTGCCTCAGTGACTCATTAACAAAGCATTCATTAATGCTTGGATAGCCAGTAGACTGTATCTTTACAGCATGTTAAATAAGAGCCTCTGTGATTCTGTTCTCAGTGGGAGAGACAATTATTTTTAGCAGTCTATTGTTTTATACTTTGCCTTTCAAAACACAAGTCAAATCGTCCAGCTTAACCCCTAGGGTAATAAGTAACAAACAGAGGGATGTGCTTAGAATATGCATTACTGTGTACAGTAATTTTCATTAATATACACTGGGCAGAAAGCAACACACAAACAGAATTTAATAGCAGATTAATACAAGGGACTGATTTTTAACAGAGATAGCATCCTGTTTCGTTTATTAAACCTCAAGCTATTTGCGAAATGCATCAATATTCACAAACATTGCAAGATATAAATCACCCAATAAAAATAATCTTTTTTAATTTCAACCTATGTAGAAAATATTATTTTCATTATTAAATGCTGATCTTGTGCAGGGATACAGACTTTTCATGCAAAGCCAATGTGACATTCAAATAAAACTTTTCTGTGAATCTGAAGGTTACAAATAAATCAATGAAATTAAGATAAATGTTCAACCACAGCAATTTTAGACCAACCTACACAACTGGCCTGATCTCCATCCTCAATAATTTTCACAACCTGGCCGTATGAGATATTTGATTTAGGATTTATACTATTTGATGTTGATAGCAAGCCCAGTTATATTGTTTTGTTTCTTTCTCTAGAATTCCAATTTGCAAATCCACCATTATGTCCATTCAGCAATGTCTAACATCAAAGGACAACAATAGGGTTTTGTATGTTTATGTAAGGACTGATTAGCATTAAAGTATGGAAACGCTGCATCCAGGAAAGCTCCTTCTGTCCACCCTCTATTATTTACCCAGGCTGTCCTAAAATGTCCTACAGACTCATCAATTTCCACCGAACTAGGGCAGCCTTCTAGCCAGATCCACTCATCCCCTGGAAACCTTAATAAGGGTATTGTGAGAAAAAATGCCCACTAAAAGCTGCAACACGCAACACTACAGTTCAAATGTAGGTTTTAAAAGCTACAATGACAATTGTTGAATCAAGTACTCATTGTATTGCGAATCATATATTAAATAAATACAACTGTATGACACAACAGTGGTCTGTTAATTATACATCCACCAAACAGTATGATCAGTTTAGGCACTTTTTTTTCATAACTTGGTTTTCACTACACTACATTTTATAAAAAAGGGGTGTACTATAAACCACATTAAAATAACCACTACCCAAAACCCTTTAAAATTCTAGAAATGTGAAACTGCGCCAATAACTTTTCAATCATTTCACCTGCAGGATCGCTATGCTGAAGGTATTACTCAACAAACGTATTAAACAATGTCATGGAAACTATTCACTCTCAAGGACTAGATCTGATTAAATCGGAAAATACAGAATTCTAAAGCATTTTTTAAACCAGGATGGATACTAAGGTCAGGATGTGGATAAATGAATAGCCTGCACTTTTCTCAGTTTCACTACCTCAGAAGCAAATCACGTCTTTCAAAGCAGAGGAACAGCAGATGCGGAGAAGCAGGAGATTGTGTCATGAAACAGAGCACATGAAAGAGCATCTAACAGACTCTGAGGATAAGGGAGGGAGAGATAGGGGTGAGACAGAAGAGAGAGAAGGGATCAGAAATGATCAAATAAAGAGAGAGTGAGGAGACAGAGAGGGGAAGCAGGCAGAAGAGAAAGGAGATTGGAGAAGAAAATAAATCAGAAAACAACAATAATCAGTATTCCACTTTATTACATATTTCCTTGTACTAATACATTAAAATTTAGACATAAAGTAAAATATTAATTAAACTGAGACTTGTTTTTTCTGAATTTACTTTTTTTTTTAGGTTGAAAGAAAAAAGAACATAGAGGGACTGGAACAATATAGAGGTGAAATGGAACAAAGAGAGAAGGGAGAAATAAATATACTGTAAGGTAAAAAATAAGTAGCAGAGGTATAGAAAAAAGACAGACAAGGGGCGGGAAACGCAAAGATAAAGAGATTAGGAGACAAACGTAAAGCAGAGAGAAAATGGCGAATGCAGCACATGGAAATTTAACACATTATTTTAATACATGAATATAACAACTATCATACACAGTTAACATCTTTATTTCAAATGATAGCATCAGTATCTAGGTTATTATAATTACTAAGTCTCACCTGTTCTGTCTAAACAATGACATAAACAAAAGCCCAATATTGGGGTATACCAATACAGTTAAATATTATAAGCAAACCCTGAATGGGTTACAGAAAAAGAGAGGTAAGGCTTTACCCTCTTACACGTAACTGTGTTATCTAAATCTAAGGGTTTAAGTGTGAAACCTCAAGGCTCCATGCAGAGGAATAAAAATGGGATTAACTGTGTGACAAGCACAATAATTCATCTTGCACATAGAGCGATAGGACTGACAGGAAAGAGAGAATAGGAGAGATAAGAGGAAACAGGGAAAGGGAGAGGGACAGAGAAGGGGAGGACAAAATGAGGACCTTATTGAACTGCACGAAACATATTTGTAACACAAAACTAATCTAATCTAAGACATTTTTTTGCTTTGCAGTTTTCATACCAATAGCTTTCGCAATACAATTTGCCTAGTATGTGTTCAAGTTTTTTTTTTTTTTTAAAGTCTCCTACAGTTTAGAACAACATGCTTTTTTGAATGTTTATTTTGAGCACTTGATTACAGAGTAAGAGTTGCTTGTTAAATGTTTTATTTTTATTTTGGAAATCAAGTTAGTAATTTACTTCTTCAATCCTCCCGGACTGGCTTATTATTGTTTCTTGGGGGATGTAGAGGTCTAGTACGAGCATACATACCTGCACCCATTTTGATGATACTAGCTTAAACCTTTTTCCAGTAAACTCTTAGGAGAAACTAGAATTCATAGGCCCTCATTCAATTGCGATTTGGCCAATTGAATAGTGCTCTAAATAAGCATATAACATATTTTTTTTAAATAATATTTTAGTTAGTGAAAAACTTGCTTTTGGATAGATATTTACTAACTAAAAACTTCTTTTAAAAAATATGTTATGTGCTTATTTAGACCCTTATTCAATTGGCCAAATTGCAATTGAATGAGGGCCCTAGTGAGCAAAATGCCATTAGGAAGTAAAAAACAGGCTTTAATTGTTATACCTATTACTGTATACTATATTTAGCCCTTGACATCTCTTTGGTTATCTTATGATCTGGGTGCTTATCTGTTTTGTTGCATTGGATCTTAGTAGGTTGTATTGTAACAGTGAATATTTAAATTTATTTTTATTCTATATAACTGAAAGACACAATGTTGGGCTCTGAACAAAAACAATGTTGTTGATGTAGCTAAAGCTTTGTTTAGTTGTAATACTATTTTATTCACGTTCTGTAGAAAGTGTCTTAAACACTGTAAAAATGCTCCCACAAGGGGGAGGATGACAGTATACTTCTATTATTATTGATAGCACTCTATCTCATAATATTACTGGAAAGTAGCACATCCACACAATGGAATTTGTAAATTTCAAATTACATGTACGTAGCAAATTGTTAAACTCCTTCCTCTTAGCGATCTGCTTGTGTTTCCGCAGATTAGCAGAAACTATTGATTAGTGTGAGAAATGTGTCAATCTTGTACAGTTTGCTTTACAGTACACATGTACATTTGTTTCTGCCACTGGCAAGATAATCCTTTATTTGTTTACTTATTGAATGCTGAGGAACAACAAGATCTTGCAAATAATATTGCATGATACTGAACATACTTGTTCTTCTTTCATACTAGACTAACTTATCTTACAGAAAAAGGGTCCAGAAGAAAAATACATGAGGGGAAGAGTTTGAAAGAAGAATAAGTGGAAGCCATCTATGATCAAACAGGAAGAAACACAGACACAGAGAGAAAGATGGAAGGAAGAAAAACAGTAAGTAAACCAAATATGATAAAAGGATTAGAGTATTAGAAACAGTATGAAATGCCAAGAGAGGATGAAAGGAAAAGAAGACAAAACAAAAGGAAGGACATTCAAAGAAGACAAGAGGGAAAAGCAAGATAAAAGATAAAGTATGTAGAAGTCCGAGATGAGAAGAAACAAAGAGTGATGATGAGAAATAGTATAGAGATATTAAACATAAAAAATAGATGGCACGTAAATACCCTGACACAGATGGAGAGAAACAAAGAGTACAATCCATGAGAAAACTGTGTGGAGAAATATAATGAATGAAAAACAACTGTCTGTTTGCTAACAAAACTCTGTTGCAGATTTACACGGGTAGTTGCACAGGTTGTGTACAATAGACACTTACAAGAGTTGGGCTTGAGGATGCTGCTGGCAAGGGTTGGTCCTGATGGGGCGGACATAGAGAAGACAGAGATGCAGTCGTCATCTTGGGAGCAGCCAGCCTGGATGGCACGGAGGTAGCTGTGACTGCGCATCCTGAAACAGCCAGGGAGATCCAAGGCTTCTACAGCGTGAGATTCCATCTCGCTGAATACAGATTCACATGTGGCCCCGGACTGGTGGTTCAGCTCCCCTTTCATCTGGGAGGACAGAAATCCAAGTGTCAGTGGAGGATCCTCTTATCAACACACCCAATTTCCTTTGAACTACCATCATTAAAAGCAATGCTTGATTTGCTTAAAACATAACTTAAGTATAATTTTGGCCAGCCGTCACCAATTCCTAATGTGTAAATGGAAAAAGTGCTTAGTCTATACAATATGGCTGCAGGGTCATATGACATTGAGAGCTGATATTCCAATTTCACACTCACAGCCCTGCCGTCATATTGGTAATGCATTGGTGTACAAAAATATATATCAGAAACATAATGATTTCCCCTATTGGCAAAACAGAGTATCCCTGGTTATCTGCTCTGGCTCAGGAGGGACCATCATAGTTTTGTACAATATTTTCTTGCAGCGTTTATCACAATCCACCATCCTAAACAAAGTATATGTACAGGCTGCCACATACAGGGACACAAAGAAATCCTTGTTGTATCTGTAACTTGCATGAAATACTTTACTTTGAATCAAAATGATCACCTAGATAGGCACACTTAATCTACATCACAATATTGATTGTCAGTTTAATTCTAGTTAGTGGCAACTGGAGTTTTCTTTTTAAATGTTTATCCTCAAAACCAGCTTCTTTTGAAAGTAAAGCATTATTAAGCTTTATACTCTGGAAAGAGAGGTATATTAAACTAACACAATCACACATTAATGCCATGATCTTATCATTTATTTCTACAACCATGCTGTTTAATAGCCATTCCTGGATACATTAGGCATATAAGTTTGGAGTGAATGTTGCCAGCTTTAACCAGAAGCCAGGTATGTAGGAAAAATGGGTGCAAGTAAACAGGCAAGACAGCACCATCAAAGGGCAACTTTATGGTACATGCTGCAGGCAATCATACCCAAGGACTAGATGCACTAAGCTCTGATATTGCAAGTCACAGGCATCACAGAGAAATCTGTGAGATTAAGGTCTAAATATAATCCTTTCTAGTTCAGACCAATCTAAGATGAAGTTCTCAGAACAGAATAAGCTAAGCAACATAAGCACACCCAGTCTCTAGTGTAGCATCTCATAGAGTTACAATGACATCTGTATAGTTTATAGTCTTCTTGCATAAGGAAAATAGTTACATCTATCACATATTTTGAAGACACTTGTCTGAGTAGAATCTTTCCATCTCTGGCACATGATGTTACTAGAGACCATTAGTGTTCTATGTGATCATGTCTTATATTATCCTGCAACCATCAATTTGTAAATCAAAATGTAATTCGTAGCACATATTGTGAGCTTAGATGTGGCAAAAAATGTAGTATTTCTCTCCACACGTCAGGTGTCAGATCCTACCTCATAATCAGAGATGAATGCATCTAGCAGAAGAGTCAACATACCTTTACATGGTCTTTTACAGCACAATCCTCAAGGTATCTTGTACTAATAAGTACAATTTCACCATACTACAACAAATATTAATATTCCTGCAACTCATCTCTCTCATGATAATAGAAAACTTACCCCAAGACCTTTGTCTGTGAGAGTAAAATACAATTCTACATAAAAACAGAAACTAGTGGCACAAATGCTAAAGGGACATTAAACTACCAAATTGTACATGTTGAACATTACAATGTTTTTTTTTTTTTTTTAAATCTGAAGTCCAGTAATCATCTGTACAATATGTGTTAAGAATGCATTGTATCACCCTTCTCCTTTCTCATGTTAACTAAAAAGGTCCATGGTTTCTCTACCACCATTTTCAACAAGACAGCTCTTGTGAATAAAGAAAATGTGTTCCATGCCCCTTTAAAGATAATTGCCATAAATATATAATTGATGAATTCAAAGATTAGGAACCTTAATTTTAACACATCTGAGGGGTTATTTTATGGTCAAACTTGTGTCTTCTTCTAAAATACAAAGGTTCTTGGTTAACAAGTATGGATGGTGATCATCCAATGCCAAGTCATGGTGTTGGTTACTGAATTCACTCTTGCAATCCGCAGTTCCCACTCAAACAAGAGTTATGACATATGATGCATGTGTGTGTATGAAAGATTTCTGCAAGAGCAACAAGTGCAAACAGAACATTGGTGGACATGCATCAACCAGCATCCCATCCATCTCAAAGCACAATTTCCAAGGGAAACCAAGCATTTCCAAGGCTTACCTGACCTGTGATGGAGAGACCATAGCCCAGTCCCTTGGGATGAATTTTGGGTGGAGTGCAGCAGCTGGGACAGTTACAGAGACATGAGTCAGAATATCGCTTATAAGGAAACCTAATAAAGAGTGAGGAGAAAAGGGAGCTAACACAGGAAGGCAAGGACACATTGACTGCATCTATTTATCATCAAGGTGGATCCAGCAATGGGAAGACTGATGTCCTCACACAAACTATATTCTATGCAATTATTCACTGTTCTGATTAATGCACTTTATTTTATCACCAATAGGTGCTGAACCATGAACCACTCTTCCTCTATATTTAGATATAGACATTTATAATCTGTAAATAAAGACAGTTTTATTTCACGTTTTGCCTGTCCAATAATCATTTTATATATATATATACATGTAAAACATGTAAAACAGAGTCTAAATAACATAGCCATTACGGAGACCCAGCATAACCTATTTGCTTATCGTAAGGTCACAAACTATATATTTACACAACATGTTCTTTAATGAAAAGTGACAGGTTTGAAATTATTTATGGTGTGAAAAAAATATAAAAAGACTGAAAAGTGTGTATCTAAGACAAAGAGATGTATAGTCTGAGAGAGAACGAGACCATGGGCAAGAGAAACAAAACAGAGACAAAGTGGAGAAAGAAGATGTCGAGAAAGGAAATATGGCAAAGGTAAAATACAGAGAGGGAGAAACATGCAGACTATATTATTTAAATAGATTAATATATGTATTAAGTTAAAAACATTTTTTTAAAAGCTGTGTTAAGGGATTTCTTTAGCCTTTTAGACAGAATAGCTAGCATTAATACTATTATCATTAAATCACATAGATAACATATTGTGTCAGCGAAATAGCCTGCCTGTTACCCAGTGGTACAGCCCACTTTCCTATTTTCCATCACACACCTTATTCTCTATATAGAGGTTTCACTCTCTGCTGTGCATCAGTAACTTAGCAGTTGATTGTGACAGGATAACAGCATTCTGAATGCATTTGCAAATGTCCATGTGGGCTGTCCGTGCAACCAGAATAGTTCACAAAATGTAAATTGTGTATCTAGGCTATCTTCCTGTCTTAGGACCCTATTTAAATCCAAGCCTGTAATTACATGGAACCCAACATTTTGGCTGCGGGTTACACATTTTCTACATATCTACATATATTCAATTGCCTCAAGTCCGCAATTATATGCTCACAGCTTCCACATGCATACACTGAACCTGTAAGTAAGTTTCAGGGGGCATGACCATGATCAATTAAGCAAGTCCGTAAGTGACTTTTTTTGGCAGAGCCAATAGTAAATGAGACCATCATCATGACATCAGTAAAACATGGAGTTTAAACTACAATCAATTAGTGTTTAGAAGTACAATTTGCAATCGAACTCGCAATCCAGAAATGTAGAAATCAATAAAAATCAATAAAGCAACTGTTCTAGTCCATGCGGGTTCCATGATATGTATTAACCCATTGAATCCTGTGATCAATATAAAGGAAGTAAAACTTAAAAGAAAATATTTTTTACGCAGATTTGGGATCTTGAGACTATTGTGCAATTAATTCTGCCGTTCATTGCTTTCCCAGTATTTTTAAGTACAGTAGTGTGTGTTTATTTGCTTTTGCAGTGTTATGAACAGGTGTTTAAACGACTTGCGGGCCCTATCTGGCACTCATATAATTTTTTGATACATTTGCCATTTACGGGTTTGTAACATCAAAGGAGGAGATAGGACGGAGTTACGTTTGACAATCTCAGTGCTTTTGAGCCTGTAAATCGCAAAGCGAATGCGACTAGCTAAAAATAGCCAACTGAATATCAGTAACATTTATTCACTCCATTACGGGCTCATGGAATTGTGATTTGGACAATTAGATAGGGCCCATAGTATGTATCTTTGGTAAGGGCTCTAAATCCATGTAGATCTATTTATAATACCTTCATGGGTTAATCTACAAAACATTCACATATCAGCTTTCTAACTTACTTTCATAAATATGCCTTGCAAAAGTATTCACCCCCAGTGACTTTTTACCTATTTTGTTACATTACAGCCTTATTATGTTCAATGTTTTGTTAATCTGAATTTTATGTGATGGATCAGAACACAATAGTCTAAGTTGGTGAATTGAAATGAGAAAAATATATACATAAAACTATTTTTTAGAAATAGAAAACAGAAAATTGGCATGTGCGTATGTATTCAACCCCTTTGTTGTGAAGCCCAAAAAAAGCTCTGGTGCAACCAATTACCTTCAGAAGTCACATAATTTGTGAAATAATGTCCACCTGTGTGCAAAATAAGTGTCACCTGATCTGTCACTACATATACACACCTTTTTTGAAAGGCCCCAGAGGCTGCAACACCTAAGCCAGAGGCACCACTAACCATACACTGCCATGAAGACCAAGGAACTCTCAAAACAAGTAAGGGACAATGTTGATGAGAAGTACAAGTCAGGGTTAGGTTATAAAAAAATATCCAAATCTTTGATGATCCCCTGGAGCACCATCAAATATATCATAACCAAATGGAAAGAACATGGCACAACAGCAAACCTGCCAAAAGACGTCCGCCACCAAAACTCACGGACCGGGCAAGGAGGGCATTAATCACAGAGGCAGCACAGAGACCTAAGGTAACCCTGGAGGAGCTGCAGAGTTCCACAGCAGAGACTGGAGTATCTGTACATAGGACGACAATAAGCCGTACGCTCCATAGAGTTGGGCTTTATGGCAGAGTGGCCAGAAGAAAGCCATTACTTTCAGCAAAAAACAAAATGGCACGTTTTGAGTTTGCGAAAAGGTATGTGGGAGACTCCCAAAATGTATTGACGAAGGTGCTCTGGTCTGATGAGACTAAAATTGAACTTTTCATCCATCAAAGAAAACGCTATGTCTGGCGCAAACCCCACACATTGCATCACCCAAAGAACACCATCCCCACAGTGAAACATGGTCATGGCAGCATCATGCTGTAAGGATGATTTCCAGCAGCCGGGACTGGGAAACGGGTCATAGTTGAGGCAAAGATGGATGGTGCTAAATACAGGGATATTCTTGAGCAAAACCTGTACCACTCTGTGCGTGATTTGAGGCTGGGACGGAGGTTGCCCGTCCAGCAGGACAATGACCCCAAACACACTGCTAAAGCAACACTTGAGTGGTTTAAGGGGAAACATGTAAATGTGTTGGAATGGCCTAGTCAAAACCCAGAACTCAATCCAATAGAAAATCTGTGGTCAGACTTAAAGATTGCTGTTCACAAGCGCAAACCATCCAACTTGAAGGAGCTGGAGCAGTTTTGCAAGGAGGAATGGGCAAAAATCCCAGTGTTAAGACAGGGCAAGCTCATAGAGCTGTTTTTGCCGCAAAAGGTGGCTCTACAAAGTATTGACTTTAGGGGGTGAATAGTTATGCACATTGACTTTTTCTGTTATTTTATCCTATTTGTTGTTTGCTTCACAATATAAAAAAAAAACATCTTCAAAGTTGTGGGCATGTTCTGTAAATTAAATCATGCAAATCGTCAAACAATCCGTGTTAATTCCAGGTTGTGGAACAAAACATAAAAAATACCAAGGGGAGTGAATACTTTTGCAAGGCACTGTTGAATTAGACAAATAAGTGTTTATAAGTATGGATATAGATATATATTTATTATGTATATAGTTTTATATATATAAATAAATATATATATAAAAAAAAAAAAAAAATATATATATATATATATATATATATATATATTTAAAGAGCAGCTGAAAAGTTTACATATTCAAATAAGTGTAACAAGCTCTCTGTAATAACACTTTGTCATAATAACAGGTGCCGTCAAATTGTTACTCTCATGTCTATGAATTATCATAGAGTGCTGCAATGTTATCAGCCAACAAAAAGCTAGGATTTCAGCCCCCAGATCATTATCTCAGGGCACAAGGAGTAATATGAGAGAGAGGGAGAGCCAGTGACAGAGAGAGACTGACATAATCAGCCATTTTTAAAATTGCGATTCAGCAAATCTAAAGGGCTCTATATAAGAACAGGGCATATTTTTTTTATAGAAATTTTTAGTTTGTGAACTTCTATCCAAAAGCAAGGTCTTCACTAACTAAAAACTTCTCTAAAAAAATATGCTCTGTGCTTATATAGAGCCCTTTAGATTTGCCGAATTGCAAGTTAATAAAAAATGCTGCAAGTAATTAATCACATTTAAAAATAAAAAGATAGATGGAAAGAGAATTCTGTAGGAAGACACAGAGGTATTAGGACTGAAATTTACTAAGCAGGATAAATTATCAACATTAAAATTCAGTCATTAAATCAAAATAACAACGCCCACTGGAAGGATTTTAATATAATTTAGCTAGTGAACAGTGAAAAACATGAATATATATATATATATATATATATATATATATATATATATTGAAAATCCTACAAGTGCTGAACACAAATCATTTTTGGGAAATGTATTCTGTGAAGGGAACATGGCACACATTCACTAAGGCAGCATCTTACATACTGTCACACACAAATCTCCTGGTACAACCTCCTAGGTGCTTTAAAAATAGACCCTGTGCTTTTCAACACTTAATTCTTCTCTAGAGTTCTATACACACTAAGCTGTGCTATACCCTAATAGAAATCTATCAATATATATGTTAGCCATGTGATATATACATATTAATATGCACTTTTGGACACACATCACTGTTTTATTTTCCTTACTTTTGCTGAAAACTGTATTCAAAGTTCTTAGCGCTGCCGGCATCTTGCCAGCTGCAATTTCCTCTGTGATTTTTCAGGTGCTGTAACACTCTGTTGAGACAGAGATAATTAGCTTTGTATCTGTACAATACAGGATGTGATGTAGTATCATGAGTACAGCAATTAAACAATACACATTAAGTGAGCAGTAAATTGCAAGATATGCAATGAGATATTATTAACAACATAACTATTTACATTGACAGAACTATAAAGAAGTATATGCAAGAACAATAGAAAAATGAGTAGATACAATGACTACATTTAAAATGCTAATGCTACTGATGTATGAATTGTAAAAATAGAGGTGGTATGCTTAATTCCTGTCGTGACACCCAAGTCCCATTAGCATTCACTCTATACACTCCCCCCTCCATCTCATGGTATGCTGGTAGCACAAATGGCTTCAGCAAAACCCTGAAGAGGTTCAATAAAAGTAAGGAAAATAGTAATACTAATACTAAATACTAAACTGGATAGAAAAGGTTTTTATATTCATCTATATATTAAATGAGAAGCTTATATGACGTAATGATAGATTCCCTATAAATGTTTTAGTATATCTTGGTCAAAGAAGTGTAGACAGAAGGATGGAGAGGGAAAGAATGCAGGAAGTTTGTGGAGTTTATAGAGAGTTTCATACTTGGTTCTGGGATGGTCGACGCTTGATGATCTGCGGTACCTCTCCCGCCTGGTGGCACCTTTGGGTGACATTTTGGTGCTGGTGTCAGAGTCCCCACTTTCATCATCCCCCATGGCTTTGATGTAGCTGCCACTTCTCATCCTCCTGCAGGGTATCTCACCCTCTTTGCCCGGTGCTGGGTAACCCCCCCATTCGTCCGATGGTACCTGCACCCACATAGAAAGACTACGGTCACAATATCAGATGTGGAGGTACATGGCTTATTGTTTTCAATGTATTTACTTCTTATTGAAAAACACGTTTCCAAATCTTTAGAGGTAAAAGGCACAGACACACATACAAAAAAAGTGTACATTAATTCGAGCTGAAATGGTTTCATCCATGCAGAAGAAAAGATGTAGCCAGTCTAAACTTCTCCTTCTCTGTTATTACTTGTCAACTTAATCCCAGCCTTTATTATCGCCTCTCGAATCTTCCATTAGTTCTTCACATTATTCACCCCCTCAATTTTTTATCATGTTGTAACAGAACTATTATTAAAGTCCACAATCTGTACCCCACTAACCCATCTGCTGCTTCTTTTATTTCCTGCTATGTCCCAGTAGGCTACCAGAAAAGTCTTCTATTACATTGTGTAAATTCCTTTCTTAGCCTTCATGATTTATTTTATGTTTTTGGATTTGCGTTAAATTAGATTAACTAGCTTTTCATCTCTACCTTGCTAATTATGAAGATATTATTGCCTTCTGTTTTTATTTAATTCATCTGAATAGTATATGTTTGGCATCTATTTCTCCTTCACATTATGTACTTCCTTGGTGACTAGGGCAAACTCTCCCTGTTGGCTTTCATCCAGTTTAATTTCTTCTGTAGATAAGTGGATTTCATCTTAATACTGAATTTTATCTACCACACCAGACCTAAAATATATAATATGTTCAAAAATCCTCAGTTCACATGTGTAGCGGGACAGTCACTTGTTTGGCACTGGGGAAGATGGAACTATAATTAAATATTTCCTATTAGTTCCTCTGTAAGCTTGTATTTAGTAGTATTAGTACTTGGGCCCAATCAGTGGATTAATCATCCTCTTCATACAGTCAGTTACCCAAACTGAACAATTTATATGTCTTGCTTGATACTCATCTCTAACAGGTTGACCAACAATGATTCAACCCAGCCCATTGCCGATTTATAGTCAGCATACGGATCAAGCCTCCTAATGTTCAAATTGTTACTGTTATTCTACACCAGATGAAATTATAACAAGTCTTTTACATAACTATGTAAAGCTTATTGGCTAAATGTGCAATGTAAATATTAATATATTTTAGATACAAATAGATAAAATGTGTATTGCAGTGTAGCTGCCTAGAAATATTAAACATTATATGGAAGCCTAGGCATTTTGCCAAACTAATCTAAGACCTTTGAACTGACAAAGTTAGATCTACAGAATACAGAGAGGGCCAAGATAGAAAACTATGATAATATATGAAAGTCTCACTTCATGATACCCACTTCAGACATAACACCTGCCTATGCTTGCTTCAAACCCAAAATCATTCACTCATGCACATGTACAGAACACGCACCTTTGTTCAGTTTCATCCACCACCTAAGCCTGGCCCCGTCAGACCCAGAAAAACCATCCATGGTCATGATTTACATTATAGATTTTACTACATAAATGCACAAAACGTAATTTGCCTTAACAGAATCAAAAGTCAAAAATGATCTTTCAGCTTCGCTCACCATCCCACACTGCCTGCTGTCTCCATGCTCCGGGTGCACATATCACACAATTCTATCTGCTCCCCTAAACATCTACCACAATACAACATAAAAATTAACCACTACATGAAATTACATACATTCCTTGGCATATTAAATTAGAGCTACGTGTAAAACCATAGCTCGTATTGTAGAAAGTAGGACCTACAGCTATTAAATTAGCCCCGTAAAGCAGGCCGCTGCTGATCTGCGGGTTTGCTGTGAAAAAAAGCCTACAGGATTAGCAAAAATGAACTTCGCGGCGGGAAATTCTTGATTCTGTCAAGCCCGTAACCACTACAATTCCAATCATGCTATTAAATTTCAACAAAGTCACTCGCGAGCAAGCCCGTAACACGCAAATGGAGCCAAAAGCCCTACGAGTGCTGGGGAGAACTCGCAAGGGGGGCTAAGTCCAATACGTAGCACTTTAACTGTAAAAAAAAATCACACTACTGTACTTATATGAAAAGTGAAAGTCAAAGTGATGTTGGGTCTTAGAATTAATAGCACAATATTCTCAAGCCCGCAAAACAGCCCAATAAAATACTTAATTTCATGTATATTTTATGTGTTATATTTGATGGAACGTGCATGTAATAGAATATCATATTTGCAGCTTTATTAATATTGCATTATGACTGGAATGTGGGTCCGATTGTAACTCTGAATTGAAGCCTGTAGGACTTTGAAATCCAACCTCCATTTTTCACTGACATAATGATGACGATCTCTGTTTCCATTGGCTCCATCTGTTTCCGTAACTACAGGTTTGCCTAATTGATCATCAACAAACCCGCAAATCCGATGGCCGAAAACTGGTTTACGGGTTTGCATCTCAAGCTCGTAACTCGCAGCCCGCTCTAATTTAATAGCACAGTAACTCGGCCAAAATTCAAGCCTGCAGCCGTCGCAAGCTTCACGTTGCACTTATGGGGCTGGAATTTAATCGGGCTGTTTGTTTCCACAAACCTGGTCCATGACCTAACCTATCAGGAGACCACAACAACCCATTTATGACTCAAGTCATGAGTACAGGACATTCCCTGTACTAATCCACTTGTTGCTATGCTATTAAATGCTCTCTGAAACTCCATATTTAATATGAAAAAAAAATGGCTCCCTAATCCTGGGATACAATCCAAATGCAACCATCAGCTAACCATCTAACTAAGTTTACATCATGGCACTAGAGATTGTCTAACTTACAGTTTATCAACATTAATCTTGCAACACTAACTTTCTACTAGGTAATGGGAACACAAAGTTTCACTGGTGGAGGACAGGGTTTTATTACATTGTATCGATTGATCACCGATGGTTCACAAATTATCAACACTTTAGAGACAACAATTACCTACCCCATGAATGTTTTAGCTATTATCAAATTAAACACTTTCTTTTACAAACATTGCCACCTCAAGATACTCGGTTTACTCAACCCTCCTGCTCTGTATCTCTGGTTAGAGAAATACAAGGTAGTCTTTACAGTATAATAAACACACCTGCAGAGCAACACAAATATGCCCATGTTAGACCCCGGGAAGAGGTGTAGACCAGGAGTGGTAAAAAGACATTTGGATGGAAGCTTTGATCAACTTATCAATGATTTCCTAACGCTGTAGTGTATTGGAAATATCACTGCATATACATGGCATCCAACAAGATACACACTTGGAAACTGAAAGCACAAGTTCAAAATGCTTCTAGGGCTGCCAGCATTGAGGCATATTCCTACATATCTGTTGGGCAAGTTCATAGGTGCCGCAGTCCTGTGACTTAGCACTTAGATGTTCGTACCAGACCTGCCTAATACACTCAGCCACCTGATTGGTTCAAATCATATTAAATTATAACACCAGTTATCGAGGCAGTGAAATCTCACACCATATCCCCCAAGATGTCACCAGCATGGTAAGATACATTACCCCACATCCTACCATACTATTAGAATAGCTAGTTGTGGCTACTCTACACACATGGGCCATGCCTAGCACTTGGACATATCTGACTACACTGTATAAAGGTCATTCAAGGCATCCTGCATTATTTTCTCCTCTTGATCATGCTACATTATAGGTAAACGTTTTTATTTCCAATTAGCTATGATAAAGAGCTACAAATCATAGTGCGCAAAATATGTTAGAAAGTTGAAAATGTACTGAATATTTGCAATTCCATAAGGTCCTAGCCATATCCACCATTACACTATAAATTCTCCTCTATTTATTAGACTACCTTTTTGGGCCAAGAAGGTGGTAACTTTAGACAGCTAATTGTAACAAAGTGAATATTTCTGCATTTTTTATAAATCAATAAAACAGGAAGCAGCCTTAGAAGTTGAAGGGGTGGGGTCGAAATAGTGAATAATTAGAAAGAACCTCGCAAATGCGAGATATGGGCCATACATACAAAGATTTGACACCCCTAAGTGGTCTCAAATATTAGTATACATGATCAGTAATCTAAATGGTGGAAACACAAATAGTTGCATAAAACAGTTAAATATTTTTCCTGTGAAGTCGTAAAAAACATTATCAATTCTTGTTTTTGAAAGTCCACGCCCAGGAAGCAGCTAGTATGAGCTGCTAGCTGGGCTTTGGCAGCAAATTGACAGCAGAGGTTCAGAATTGGAGCACCAGCAGATAGCTGGTGAGCTGGGTTTGCAACCTCCTGGAGAGGATCAGTGGCTGGCGCGGTCTGCATGATGGGCCTGATCCAGTGAGGAGGAGGAGGAGAGCAGCTACTGTGGGAGATTGCTGGAAGTTTTTGCTCCCAACACAGTCCTCCTGAGTAGCGCTCGCTTGATGCTTGGGGGTGGGAGGCGGAGCAGTGATATGTGATACACGGAGCCTGGCTCCAGCACAGAACAACGCAGCGCAGACAAAGAGAGCGCAAACTTGAAGGGCAGGGTGAGAGTCAAATGTCCATCCAGTTTTGGAAATCGCCAGATGGGTGAGAGAGATACAGGGGGAGCATTGCTGCCGAGCACGCTGCAGGATAAAAGTGGTGGGGCTGGCATGCTGGACAGCTATGCGCACCACGAAAAGCAAAGTGAGTAAGCCTAGGTAACTGAGGTATTATACATTTTTAAGCAGACCCCTTTTGCATATATGTTTATTCCACATTCCCCCTCACCTCTCGATCCCTGCTAACCCTATAAATATGAAGAGAATACCCATCCCCAGCACCTACATTTCTGAAACTGTCTAAGGATACAGGGCTCACTTGAAGCACATAGTGCTAGGAACACACTTCGGAGAAGGTGAAATGTGGAACAATATGTTGCTAGGAACCAGTTGATATAAAATCTGACAATGTGGTTCAAGAACAAGCACTGTCCATTATTGATATTATTTATAAAGCATCAGGAGCAATGTGCCTGAGGGAAAACATTGTGTGCACTCAATAACTGTGTTATGTCTCTCTGCCTGAATGTTATGTAGCCTTATATTGTCCACATTGGAATCTATGACTGGGACTTTCATAAAGAAAAAAAAGCTTGCATTAGTCTGCTCATAAAATGAAGCCATACCTGTGAAAAACACTATTTCTTATTCAAGTAGGTGTGGGGCGCTTATTGGATCAACATAATTCTGCCAACAAGAATTTGCACACTATGTTATAGTGGCCTTTTTTCCTTCTCTTCCTTTCTACTTCAGCAGAATATATACAGGCTAGGTGTTTTGTTCGCATTGACATTTTTGGCTGGATGTTCAAATAAAAAAAGGGGCGCATTAGACTACTCACAAATGCGGTCACATTGGTGAAAGATTTAATTTTGCACCCAAACAGGTGGGGGCGTTCACTGTATCAATGTAATTTTGAGGATTCTAATTATCGCCAACAAGAATGTGAATTAATCACAGAATTGATTTCTGTTTGTTAAATTTGAGAGTCAAGAAGGGACATCTTAAAGAAGTTGAAACTTAGAGGAAGGGAGAAGGGGAGAGAAAGCAATCTTAAAGGAGGAATAGACTTGAATAACAACTGATGTACTGATTTGTTTTCCTTTTTTTTCTGTTTTTTTCCTCTGATATATTTTCCTGATAAAGGTGTTCAGCTATGCCCCTAGAATTTGCTTAGAGAACACACCTCATATTATAGTAGGTGAAGCATTCCTCTGGCACAGAATTTTTTTTCAGAGGGGCTACAGAAACATATGCCTAAAGTTTAACCTGGAAATTACAAACAGATTTGCTCTATGAGTATTCCTGACTGAGATTTCTGGGGAGATAGAGAGGGGGAGAGGAAGAGAAAAGAGTGGGGATGGGGAGGAATGGAGTGAAGAAGTGAAGAGAAAGCTTCTGCAAGATTGTGGAAAGGTTACGGCTTGATGGTTTAGTATTTTCTGCATAATATAGCCTTCTAAGAATGAACAAAAAAAATTCTCAAACTTCTAAAGCTAAATCAAGGGGGAAAAAAAACATTAAACCTCCAGAAGAATTCTTCTCCCCGGAAAGTAAATACAAAAACTTAGATAACTCTCTAAATCAATCAAGAATGCTAGAAATAAAAGGACCAATGGAAAGTCCAACACCCAGTAATCCAAAGGCAGAAACACTTACTGCTTCTTAAATGAAAGATCTGATGAAGAATTTAAAGTCGAGTTAATTTCCGAACTATCAGTAGAAATTTCAAAAAAAACAAAAGCAATTTTCCGATCTTGTAGGTCTTACAGATACTTCAGAAAAACAACAGACCCTGTTAATTACTGTACAAAAGGAAATTAGGCAGAGAGGAAATTTAGAGAGGTGGCTAAGAACCTAAAATTAAAAAAATATAATTACAAGTGGGGTTTCCCCACAAAACTTATAATTACTCATGAAACAAAAAAATACATTTTGAACTCTTCAGAGGAAGCAGAAAAACTGATCCAATCATTGGAAATGTAGACTCCTTCTTAATAGAGGTTAACAGACTCCAGTGCTTAGAAGGAGATATAGAAAGTAGGTGTGTAGGTAGCACAGCTGAGGAAAAAGTTGTTTTTTTTGTCACAGTTTACATATTTTAAAGGGTCTTATTGCTGATAATACCCTTGAAGCTTAATAGAAAGTTTTGCCTATAGATATCACTTGTTATAAATATGTATTATTGAAGACTATTCATAAAAATTGTTTGGAGACTTCTCAAATACCACTATTTATGTTTATTTCTGTTTTTCTGTATTCATAATATTACTGAAGTCTCCTTTTCCTTGTTAAGGAAGGAGTGGTTAAATACTCACAAAGTGGATTCATCTTGTGTTTGTTGAGATAGATTGCCACGAAAATTTGATATAAGAGAAGAAGGGAGAGAGAGGTATCATTGATTGCACACTATATATATATATATATATATATATATATATATATATATATATATATATATATATATATATGATACACTTTGTAAATACATTTCACAAAAAAGTTTTTTTGATAAAAAGGTATTTTGCTACAATTTTTATAATAAAGATAAACCATTAAATTTGAATTATTTTGTCAACCACTTTGAGAATGAGATTGTATACTTTTCTAGTATGGATTACGATAAAGGCCCTTTCTGCCTTCTCCTAATGGTATAGACAGTAAATATAATTATGTTAAAAATCTCTGGGATAGTTCTTCCCGATAGATATAAGATAGTTTGACAGGATGTTAGAAATATGGGTATTGCAAAATATGAAGAATTCATCATATCACATGCTCAGATTGTTTAAATTGATGATTAAAAAATTGGCTTGTAGCTGCAGAAGTACGCTCAAGTGGACTATTTTCGAACTTTGAAAAAAAAGTTTGTTATCCTCATCCCTTAGCTGTTATGGGGGGTGAGCTCGGAGGAGCGTCTAATTTCTTCTCTAAAGAGATGATTGGAAGAATGAATTTTTTTTTTATTATTATGTTTCCTGTGCTTCTTTCTGGTGGCGAGATCTGACTTGACATGACTCTGAAGGGTCTTAACTCACCTGGTAAAAGAGCACTATTTTTTAATGGATACTATAAAGGAAAAGCTGAGATAATATGCTTACAAGAGACACATTGGCAGACCGGTAAATCCCACACATTTTTTGATAAGCGTGTGTAATTCAACTTATGATTAAAAAAAAAGACCAGAGGCACTGCAATTTGTTTTAGTAAGAATTTAACTTACAAAGAGGAACTAGCTATGACTGACCCTGAAGGTCGTTTTGCACTTTGGGTAGGTTACATTAATCAAGATAAGCTTTCAATTTTAAATATTTAAATATTTAAATAATATATATGTGCACAACATAGGACAAATAAAGTTTATCAATAGAACGTTGAAACAATGTAAAAAATATTTTTCCGGTCTACTGCTAGTGTGTGGCGATTTCAATGTGTGCTCAAATCCAGAAATGGATAGAAAATCTGCCAAGCCAACTAAAGCTGACAAGACAGAGATCAAATAGGTCTACAGGGAGTGTAGAATTATTAGGCAAATGAGTATTTTGACCACATCATCCTCTTTATGCATGTTGTCTTACTCCAAGCTGTATAGGCTCGAAAGCCTACTACCAATTAAGCATATTAGGTGATGTGCATCTCTGTAATGAGAAGGGGTGTGGTCTAATTACATCAACACCCTATATCAGGTGTGCATAATTATTAGGCAACTTCCTTTCCTTTGGCAAAATGGGTCAAAAGAAGGACTTGACAGGCTCAGAAAAGTCAAAAATAGTGAGATATCTTGCAGAGGGATGCAGCACTCTTAAAATTGCAAAGCTTCTGAAGCGTGATCATCGAACAATCAAGCGTTTCATTCAAAATAGTCAACAGGGTCGCAAGAAGCGTGTGGAAAAACCAAGGCGCAAAATAACTGCCCATGAACTGAGAAAAGTCAAGCGTGCAGCTGCCACGATGCCACTTGCCACCAGTTTGGCCATATTTCAGAGCTGCAACATCACTGGAGTGCCCAAAAGCACAAGGTGTGCAATACTCAGAGACATGGCCAAGGTAAGAAAGGCTGAAAGACGACCACCACTGAACAAGACACACAAGCTGAAACGTCAAGACTGGGGCAAGAAATATCTCAAGACTGATTTTTCTAAGGTTTTATGGACTGATGAAATGAGAGTGAGTCTTGATGGGTCAGATGGATGGGCCCGTGGCTGGATTGGTAAAGGGCAGAGAGCTCCAGTCCGACACAGACGCCAGCAAGGTGGAGGTGGAGTACTGGTTTGGGCTGGTATCATCAAAGATGAGCTTGTGGGGCCTTTTCGGGTTGAGGATGGAGTCAAGCTCAACTCCCAGTCCTACTGCTAGTTCCTGGAAGACACCTTCTTCAAGCAGTGGTACAGGAAGAAGTCTGCATCCTTCAAGAAAAACATGATTTTCCTGCAGGACAATGCTCCATCACACGCGTCCAAGTACTCCACAGCGTGGCTGGCAAGAAAGGGTATAAAAGAAGAAAATCTAATGACATGGCCTCCTTGTTCACATGATCTGAACCCCATTGAGAACCTGTGGTCTATCATCAAATGTGAGATTTACAAGGAGGGAAAACAGTACACCTCTCTGAACAGTGTCTGGGAGGCTGTGGTTGCTGCTGAACGCAATGTTGATGGTGAACAGATCAAAACACTGACAGAATCCATGGATGGCAGGCTTTTGAGTGTCCTTGCAAAGAAAGGTGGCTATATTGGTCACTGATTTGTTTTTGTTTTGTTTTTGAATGTCAGAAATGTATATTTGTGAATGTTGAGATGTTATATTGGTTTCACTGGTAAAAATAAATAATTGAAATGGGTATATATTTGTTTTTTGTTAAGTTGCCTAATAATTATGCACAGTAATAGTCACCTGCACACACAGATATCCCCCTAAAATAGCTAAAACTAAAAACAAACTAAAAACTACTTCAAAAAATATTCAGCTTTGATATTAATGAGTTTTTTGGGTTCATTGAGAACATGGTTGTTGTTCAATAATAAAATTAATCCTCAAAAATACAACTTGCCTAATAATTCTGCACTCCCTGTATTAAAATGTCCTATAATCATTGGTTATTCGATTCATGGAGATGTTTCCATCCCATAAATAGAGACTATTCTTTTTTTTCCGTCAGATATCATATGTATGTAAGACTTGACTATATCTTAGTTAATAACAGTGCATTAAAAAAAACAGTGGGAGTAGATATTGACCCAATAACTAAATCAGATCACGATTTAGTTTCGATACACCTAAAAAGTGAGTCTTCGTTTACAGCCCCAACAAATTGGAAATTGAGGGACGCATTTCTTTAAGATCAGGGAATTAGAAATAAAATATGTGGATATGTTTTTCGAAATTAATAGAAACTCGGTTACCTCTAGGATCTCTCTATGGAATGCCCATAAGGCAGTAATGAGGGGGGCATGTATGAGCTTACAAGCACAGATCAAAAAAAAGCAGGGGAGACCACTTAGAGAGCTATATGTAGAACTAGCCAAATTAGATAAAGAAAATAAAAGAACTCCTCTCAAAATTACCCAAGAATTGATAAAGAACTGCCAACTATAGATAAAAAATCGAACAACTACGTATGGATAATAGGCTTTGGAATTGACGAAAACATATGTATCATTTTGGAGACAAAGCTAATAAATTTCTAGCTAATAAATTAAAAAAGAATAAAAACAGAAATAGGACAGATGGAATAATGTTTAACAACAAACTTATAACTAACCCAATTGAAATAGCAGAGACTTTTGGAATTTTTTACCATAAACTCTATAATCTGGCGGATTATAAAGAGGTAGTGAATCCAACTATATAGGAAATTCAACAGTTCTTAAACAAAATACAAATTCCTACAATACCTACAGCAGAATTAGAGATACTAAACAGGCAAAAAGAAATTAAGGAAGCAATTTCACAACTTAAAATGTCATCAGCATCAGGGCCAGATGGCTTCACCAATCAGTATTTTAAAATTTTCCAACAAGAGTTATGTAGATATTAAGAATAAAGGTGCTGTTCCAAAAGAAATGCTTGAGGCATTTATTATTAACATTCCCAAAAAAGAGAGGTCTCAGATGGAATGTACTGATTCTTGTGAACAGATAATGTAAGAAAATTGCTAAACTTGATATCTGTGGCCAAGAACAAGAAATTGCCATCAGTTTTTTCACTTGATTCGGAAAAGGCCTTTGACAGGGTCAGATGGGTCTTTATGGACCAGGTTCTATCCCAGTTTGGTTTTGGGAATTTTGGATCTAAGGCCATCATGGCGTTATATGCGGCCCCATCCTCCTCTGTCGTCGGCCTAGGGTTTTAAATCTCAAGGGTTTGATATATCCAACGGTACAAGGTAGGGTTTCCCCCTGTCCCCCTTGATTTTCACGTTAATGATTGAACCGTTGGCAATAGCAATCCGAGAATCTAAAGACTTAAGGGGAAAAAAAATTGGCAGTAGTGAATATAAGCTTACACTATTCGCTGACTATGTGGTTTTATCACTAGTAGACCTGATGGAGTCTTTAAGAGGTCTATAGGAGTGTATTTCAGACTTTGCTAAAATATCAAACTATAAACTTAATGTGATCAAATCTAAGGCGTTGCAGATAAACATACAAGATAATGTTAATGTACTACTGAAATCCAATTTTCCATATAAATGGCAATCATACATTAAGCTTGTGGGTATTTCTTTTTATTCAAAATGTAAGCTAATTTTGTTTAAACATTTTAAAACAGTATATGAAAATGTATTAGAGACAATTTAAAATTGGAAAAAGTTCCATATCTCATGGTCTGGCCGCATTATAGTACCGAAGATGTTTCTGGTACCAAAAATCACCTATTTTATGAGGTGCATCCCATGTCAGTTGCCTGGATTTATGATAAGTAAACTGCAAACTTTAATGGATAAATGTATTCACAATGCAAGAAAATTAGAATTAAAGCTCAGTAAATGACGGTACTCTTTAAAAAAGGGGGCCTGGCATATCCCCTATTGATAAATTTTCAAGAAGCCAATATAGTATCTAATCTTTTGAGATTTGCTGAACCAGTGGTTGATAATCACTGGTTACAAATTTAAAATGATCCCGTGAAAAATGGAGAGCTTAGTATGCTTCTTTACTTGCAACAAAAAGATTGGGGAGAAATATCAGTCTTAGATAATATCATAAAGAAATGTAACAAGGCCTGGCTTAAGATCAATCATAAATACTCTCTTATGACCCTTCCAAGTAAGATTACGCCTATATCACTTTTGTACAGAATCTATTTTTCTCCTGTATTAAAAAAGATTGATAGAGAAGGGGATTAAGCATGTATGTGAACTATTTCAAAATGATTTCCTATATCCCTTTAAATATTTGCTTATAAAGTTTGCTCTACAGCCAACATGCTGGCTGGAATATATAAAGCTAAGGAGCATCTTAAAAAAACAGGTTTCAGTAAAATTAACCAACAAGGCTTAACTGAATGCAAAAAACGTTTTTAATGATAAATCACACTTAATGGCTAAAAGCCACAACATACTTAAGAAAAAACAAGTTCCTAAGAAATATATGAGAATTAAATTTTGGGAATTAGATTAGAAACAAGAATGGTCAATTGAAACATGGCACTCAGTTTGCACTTACTGAAAAATTTGTTAAGAATGACTCCTATCGGAAGAATTATTTTAAGATCACTAACAGGCCTTGTTCCAAATAATCAGCCTTATTAAATTGTGATTCAGCAAATTGAAAAGGGCTCTATATAAGCACATAGCATATTTTTTTTACAGAAGTTTTTAGTTAGTAAAGACCTTGCTTTTGGATAGATGTTCATGAACTAAAAACTTCTGTGAAAAAAATATGGTATGTGCTTATATAGAGCCCTTTTCAATTCGCCAAATCGCAATTTAATAAGGATGAATATGTTTCAGATTAGAAAAATAAACTCTCGAAAACTCTACTGAACCTGAAATTATACTTTTACATATATTCCCAGACACAATGGCTAAGGCACTGCTTATTCAAATCTTTGTTGTGGCTAAAAGTAGTATCACTCAAAAATGCGAGAAATACTAGATAAAATAGCTAAAACTGATTTGAGACAGATCTGGAGGACTTTGGTATTGTCTCAATTTCTCGACATAAATCGAAATTATGGGAAAGCAAGGTGATTAATTAACTCTGAAGAATTGATGAAGCTTAGCTCAGTTCCCTCCCATATGACTCCGTTTTCCCCTCGCTCTCGACAAGAGATTTAAGTACTAAGCTCAATGTGTTCTTTTTATTTTTTCCCTTTCTCTCTTCCTGTTTCCCTTCCTTTCTTTTAGTGTATGCATGGTGCAATATCGGTGGTAAACCTTATCTTCGTATATCAGCAAATGATCTTTTTCTAGTGGTTTTATAAATTATAGAAATTCCTTTTAGGGATGTAATTAAGTATTTGTGGTGTCAGATCCGCATTTTGGGGGAATTTCTCTTTTATTTTGCTTCTTATTATTCTTCTTCTTGCAAAATAAATTATTGATTGGTTCTGTTTTAGTCCATCATGTTGATATTGGTTGGAGAAGGATTACAATTGTAAGACAAATATATGTCTTAGTAAATATTAGCAAATTGGAAATTCTCTGTAATCAAATTGATATTGCTGTGAATGTGTTTTTATGTTTGATTGTTACAATGTAATGCATTCTTCTAACAAATAAAAGAGTTTATTTAAAAAAAAAAGAAAACATTATATTGTAAATTTAGTATTACAATGATCTTGAGTGTAAGTCACGTTGTTTGGAATTAATTCAGCAATGTAAGTGAGAAAATAGGATCAGATTTAGCTCTGAACAAAGACTAATTTAAATATCTTTAAATATATAAAATAAGTATACGTTAAATTAAAATGCACATTTTTATTTATGTACACGCTGTGACTCTATTCAACATCCTAATTAAAAAATATAAAAGGAATTCCTGGCAGCTCACACAAGATTTAAACCACCTTTACCATTCTCAGAACATGTGACCTTGGTATGTATTACTGATGTTATTTTGATAGCTATAGTCAAATAAACCTGAAAAATAAAGTATGTATTATTCAGAGAAAATATATTCATACTGAGCTTTTCACTATGGGGTTATAAAACTACGTTATACAATGCTTCCAATTAGATTCTTATGTTTGGCATGTAAAACTATACATTTCCTCTGATATACTCAGGGGAAAACTGAATAGGGTCTCATTTTGAAATGTGATTTTTCTTTAACTTAATAGAAAATGTGCATTAAATTATCGTCAGAAAAAAATACACTCTTGCACAAAAATACCACCCACAAGGTAAGTATTTTCATAAATGAATATAATAATTTTTTGAGTTGGAAACCTAGTGGAAATTAATGCGAGTTTACCATTAAATCAAAATCAAGGAAAGTCATGCAGAGTAAAAAAAGAAATACCAGTAATTAATATAATCCGCACAGCATTGTCTAAGTACAGAAGACATTAGATGATCTCTGCAGAACCAGGCCATTTATAAATAGGTAAGGTTTTCTCAAGTTCTCCATGTTTTTTAATGCAGAAAACTTTCTATGTAAATTATTCTTATATTTTATTCTCAGAGTGCCAGAAGATTATGTAGTGATATGGTACAGTGGGCAGAAATTATTTGCATATCTCTGCACATTTTACATACACACTGGCAAAAGAAGACAAGAGGAGGAGGGGGTTGAGGAGGGAGGTTGAGGATGAGGAGGGATGATGAGGATGAGGAGTGAGGTTGAGAATGAGGAGGGGGGAAGAGACACAGGGAAGGGAGAGGGGGGAAGAGACACAGGGAAGGGGGGGAGGAGACACAGGGAAGGGAAGGGGGGGAAGAGACACAGGGAAGGGAAGGGGGGAAGAGACACAGGGAAAGGGAGAGGGGAGAAGAGACACAGGGAAGGGAGAGGGGGGAGAGACACAGGGAAGGGAAGGAGGGCAAGAGACACAGGGAAGGGAAGGGGGGCAAGAGACACAGGGAAGGGAAGGGGGGGAAGAGACACAGGGAAGGGAGAGGGGAGAAGAGACACGGGAGAGAGAGGGGGACACAGAAGGCACAAAAGGTACACAGGGGGCAGCACATTTCCCACCCTCGGCTTATACTCGAGTCACTCATTTTACCCAATATTTTGTGGTAAAATAGGTGCCTCGGCTTATACTCAGGTCGGCTTATACTCGAGTATATACGGTATATATATATATATATATATATATATATATATATATATACATTCCTCTAAAATGAGTACCTTATCAAATCACATTAAAATGTCTGACCTTGAATTCTAGTTGTACACTCTACAGCAGTGCAGTAGCACTTTCAGGCATTATGCTGAGGCAAACAAGTAGTGACTGTCAGTGAGAAATATGGCTACTACAGTCAAGCTACACACTGTCGGAAACAAATATAGCCACTGCAACCACACACATCACACAGCAAAAGAGAACAAGAGAGAAATAACTGTCCTCAAAACATGTCCTCTTGTGGGGGCGGAAACGGAAATGGGCTGATCCTGAAAATATCCTCCTCGCTACATATGTGCTAACCTTGAGAGCATGGCCCTGACTTTGGCGTTGAGCTCCCAGCAATAGTGAGGTACAGAGCTGGAGTGGTTGAGGCATTTGCGGAAGCATTCACAGGGAAGTGGTGGTCTGACCTAGCCGAGAGAGGGAAGCAGTAATCTGCACATTCCAGATCTCACAAGATGAACATCCTTTGCGCGCCAAACGCTAGCTAACGCTAATTTAGTGGAGAACACAGCAGACTGCGATTCTGGACTGCTCGGAGGGACACTCGGTGTGAGAATGGGTACCTGAGAGTGCAGAATTTAGAGAGGACCGTGAGAAGAAAATAAAACAAAGACAAGTCCTGAGGTTAAGCCACAATAAGGAATGAAAAAAAGAAGTAATCCTTTTCTTTTGGTTTATGTGTTTGAAGATATGAAGGGGATACATTAAAGGAGAAGTGAGAGGAAACAAAAAAGAGGGAAGGGGAAGAGGCTATTCATACAGACTCTTGATAAATAACACTCTCTGTTGAAAGAAGAAACATATAAAAGCCTGCAAGTGGTGGGGTACTGATAAAAAAGTGGACCAGAGATCAGTTCTATAAGTAAGATATAGTAAGCTGTGGTGTAAAGTAAATTTGGTGGCTTGAATAGACCAATGTCAATTAAGAAAGCAGAAGTCTGCAAAGACAAAAGTTAGACAAGAAAAATGGATCTATAAAATCTTCTTACCCCAAAAAGTAAAAATGAGCTAGTAGAAACATCTTATGGCGAGATTTCAATTATGGAGAAAACTCCTAATCAGTCACCTATAAAAAAAAAAAAACCTCCAATGTGGATGAGGTAAATTACCAAGAAGAGGAATAACTAACATGCTCGTAAATGAAAGACCTTTTGATTGAATTTCAGACAAATCTTACAAAGGAACTTAAAAATCAAAATCATTGATAATACCAAAGTTATTAAAGAGGTGAATTCCATAACAGAAGAATTGGTGGTGAAGTTTGACAAACTAATCATTGACCACAATACCCTACTGAAATATACTTCCTCACTGGAAAATAAAATTGAGGAGTTAAATAAAAAAAAGTGTGTAACCTAGAAGATTGCTCAAGGAGGTATAACCTCTGAATCTGAGGAATTTCAGAAAAAATAACAGATAGAGATCTGGATAAGTATGTAAGAGACATGTTCCATATACTAGTACCCGACTATCCTAAAGAGCATTGTAAATTGGAAGCGATCCATAGGATCTCTCTTCCTAACAATATGGATAAAGCAATACCAAGAGATGTGATTGTGAGGACACATTATTTACCATATAAGGAAGCAATTGTCAAATCTAGCTATATTAAGTCTTGGACTCTCCTTTTGAAGGAATAAAAGTCTTCTCAGATCTGTCCCCCTACACGTTGGCAAAGAGAAGAGAGTTTGCAAACATAATGCAAAGATTAAGACAGGAGGAAATCCAGTAGAAATGGAAGCAGCCCACCGATCTTATGATTTTCAAGGACTGAAATTGGCATAAAGCCAACACAGTACCAGAGGGTTGGCCTTGCTGTTGAAGTGGAATATGAACATTGGAAATATTAAAGAAGCGGACAAAAAATGAACTGCTGCTTAAAATACCAGATTGGCAATTAGTAAAATAAGGGCCTGATATGTAAAATAGTAGTGAAAGTTTAGGTTAGAGAGAGGAAGAGTGAGTTGGGAAATTGCAGCTTAAAAAGGATATTAGTTTTGATTTAGCGGTATACACTAAAACACTTCTTCACTATTGAAAATATTGAATTTATTAAAACTAGATAAAGATCCAGAAGAATGTGGAAGTTATCGCCCGATATCTGTGATAAATTTAGATATAAAACTGTACTTGAAAATTCTGGCAAATAGATTAAACCATTGTATTAGTAAATTGATTCATTATGATCAATCAGGCTTTATTAAGGGGAGACAGTCTTCAGAGAATAAAAGGCGTTTGGTAGATATTAAGCTGTATGCTAGGGGGATCGATCTACCCATGCTGACCCTGTCACTTGATGCCGAAAAAAACATTTGACAGGGTCAGCTGGGATTTTTTTGAAGCAGTTCTCCAGAAATTTGGATTGGCAGAGTTTGCATCAAAGGCGATCAAAGCTTTATACACTAACCCAAAAGCATTTATATTCGGCCCTGGATTTGAAACACAGAAATTAGCCATTAAAAATGGCACACGCCAGGGTTGCCCCCATCAGCTACTTTATTTATACTATTTATAAAACCCCTGGCGTCATTGATTAGAGAATCCAAGAATATCCATGGGATACAGATTGGAGATACCAACTACAAAATAATGATGTTTGCAGACGACATAGGCCTCCATTCAATTGCAAGCTCGCAATTTCATCGCTGTAGGCCATGTGTCTGTGGGTGTGTTGTGGGCTCCCATTCGTCTCCGACTGCAACGTTATTCAATTAAGTTACGTGCCGAAACCTCAAGCCCGTAAAGCCTGTTTTCACCTGTAATGCTTCCAGGTATCCAATCTGATGAAGCGCGCCAAGATCAAGTCGTAAGTTGCGATCCCGCCACAGGTCAATTAACCAATAGGAAGTGGAGGACGCCTATCAACGTCACGGGAACTGGTTTAAAAAACTGAGAAAACCATAAATCTTTGACTGTGCTGTAGCTGAGAAAGTAAACACACAGGTCTAGGCATTGGTGGCTTTTTGAGAGATATATATATATATATAGAGAGAGAGATAGACAGAGGGTGAGAGAGAGTTAGAAAGTGTTAGAGAGATAGAAAGTGTTAGAGAGAGAGAGATAGAGAGTGTTAGAGAGAGCGAGTGAGAGTGCCAGAGAGAGATATAGAGAGAGAGCGAGTGAGAGTGCCAGAGAGAGATATAGAGAGAGAGCGAGTGAGAGTGCCAGAGAGAGAATTAGAGAGTGTTAGAGAGAGCGAGTGAAAGTGTTAGAGAGAGAGATAGAGAGTGCTAGAGACAAACACCGGAGGAGGAGGAGAGTGAGCAGTGGAGGAGAGTGAGGAGAGAGAGAGAGGGGAACATCGAGGAGAGTGAGGAGAATTAGAGGTATGGAGAAAGGGAAATGAAGCAGAAGGCCAGGGAGGGGAGGAGAGAAAGAGGGGGGGTGTTCCCCACAGATGTATGTACACAAGTAGTAGAAGGAGAGGGTAAGGGGCCTGATTCCAGGGGCAGAGGTTGTGAAGATGAGGGACAGGCCCCAGGGAGAGAACAGGGAGGCCAGGAACCCCAGGCACAGTTGGCAGGGCAAGAGGTTGTGCCAAACCAGAGGCCCACAATTATAGCCAAGAGGAGACAGAAACCCTTCTCAGGGAAGTCCAAGCGCGCCGTAGCATCATCCATGGTGGTAGGGATGTGAGGCCTGGCAATAAGGCACGTGCCTGGAATGAGGTGACTGCAGCTGTGGCTTCATTAGGGGTTGCAAACAGGGATGTTCAGTCGGTGATATGATGACTGCCGGATTAAGGTGAAGAAGAAGATGGCAGCGGAGGCCAGAGCAGCCCGTGGGACATAACATACTGTGGATAGGAGCGGACTCTCAAGAAGTCTTTGGAGTCAGCAGCAGTAGTGGGCCTTCCAGGACAGTTGGACACTGGCTATCAGGAAACCCTGCAAAGTGAGTATCATATGCACCATCACATCCACATATGCACACACATGAACCCCACACACATAGATAACTGACATACAATAGCACTTTAAGATTTCTGGTTCTGACTACAGATATATGGGGCATTAAGTACCATGTAAATATTATAACATATTATATTATCATCATATTATCATCCTAATTGTAATCAATGAAATGTCAGTACATTTCCTGTAATTAAAATGGATTCTGAATAGCAGTTGTGTTAGTGTTGTTTGCTGTTTGTGCAAAGTTAATATAACACAAAACAGTATAAATATCAATTGCAATTGTATATATTTTGGAATGAGTTCCCCTATCCCTATGTTCCCCATGCTGCTATCCCCAGCATTAAACGAGGTACAGCTGTAGATCCACAATGATTTTACATCCAAAATAGAGTACATGTATAGGTGTGCACACTGCAGCATATCCAGAAACAGACCCTGAGGGATTGCATGTGCGTGCAGATGGCACACCCCACCAGATATATATATATATATATATATATATATATATATATATTGATATGAGCCATGATCCCCAATGATACAGCACAATGTTTATCTGTGGGAAACAGTCCCCACAGGCCAATTACAAGTGACCATGATGTTAGGGATATGGAAACACACAGCAAACAATTGTTTGTCCTCTCATTTCAGTATCCAGGAAGCTTACCCCACCCGCAGAGACACAGGTGGTAGCTCCATCGGAGGCACCACTATCACCACGTGCCCATCACAGGAGGCTGGACCATCAGCAGCAGGACCATTGTAGGAATCACCCCCTGTAGTCATTGTTGCCCCAGCAGATATTGCAGCCATTGTTGCCTCAGCTCACGTTGCAGCAATTGTTGCCCCAGCTCTTGTTGCGGCTGTTAATGTCACAGCCAGTGTTGCCACAACAGGTGGGTCCAACACCATACGGATGGGCAACAGCACCATCTCCATTGGCAACAGAATCCCTACTGGCAACACCATCCCTATCCCTACGGGGTACACCATCAAAACGGGCAAAACCTCTGGCCTCACCACAGCACATCCAGAGTCCAACATCAGCCGGAGACAGAACGCACGTCCCCGCACCAGGCAACTTGAGTGACATATATCAGCATATCCTCTCAGCTGATGAGCGCGAGATTGGAGCAGTCCAACAGCTGACAGCTCAGCTGGCACGTCAGAATGAAATTGCTACCGTGCAGGCGGAAAGCATCCGAGCAATATATGGTGAGGTGTGGAGGCATAAGCTTTGGAGGGAGAGATACGAGCAAATGGCTCATAGGTACAGACAAGCCCAGACACATCACTTGGCGCGGCTGGTGCAGTTGGCTGAAGCCCACGTGCCTACACTCCAGCCTTCGGTTCCACAGGCTCGACCACCACCGCAGCTAGAGCCTACAGCCTCCTCATCTCATCCCTTACCTCCAACGACAGCTGCTACACAGCCACCACAGTTGGATGCATCCCTCGATCCAACACCTCCTAACCGTGGTAGAGAGAGGAAGCGCGTGGTTAAAAAAGGTGTGGGCCCAGTGCTCAGAAAGAGGAAGTAGGTGTGAACATCCCTCAGGTCAGTGGTTATCAAACCTCTCCCCAGGACCCACAACACAGACCATGATTTTGGGGAAACACTGTGTGAATGCATATGTGAAACAGTTTGAGGCTCCACCACCTGTTGAATACAATTTCCCTAATTTATTGTTTCCCAAAAATTATGATCTGTCTGATGGCTCCTGAGGAGAAGATTGTGAACCACTACCCTAAGTCCTCCTCATCCACACTCCACAATGAATATCATTTTGTATTAATGTTGACATACTTATGGCTGGCTACAGAGTGTGTACACGTATGGTTTTGTTGAATATTTCTGCAATTGATGTTCAATGTGTATTGCCGTTGAGATGAGATGTTGAAGTCAATCCAAATAGTGGTTGTGCTCTGTGTATGAAATAAAGCTTTGTTATACCGTTCACACTGTGTCAGTGTGTTGTCAATGGTTGGGGATTTGGGACATCCACATACATCCCATTTGTGTCACATTCCTGTCACATTCCTATATCTGTAAACTAATGAGCCGGAGTTACTATGAAATAGATTATTACATTACATAACTATAATAATTAAAATAGTAATAATAGCTTTAGACATCATATCATAATATATATCAGATATAATAATAATAATAATAATAATAATAATAAAGGCTTAATACACATGGAATGTCCAATTAGTGATACTGTGGAGTATCAACATTCCCCTAAAGGCCTGATAGCAATATGACAGGTTATGATGTGAATTGATTGATAGCAAAACTTAATGGGAGGTCACCAAATGGGAATGGGCATGCATCTTGGCACATGGCCACCAGCAATGGCGTGGCATTTTCCAGGATGGGTATAGCGGAGATTACCCCTGATGTAGGGGAGTTGGCTGTTGATCCACGAGCCTCTGCACGCCTCCATGTGTTTTTGCGGACCTTCCTGAGTAGATTAGTGTGGTCTTTGTTTCCCTGGTCCCCTTGTGGATTGCTAAGTTGTGGTGGTGAAGGGGCTTGTGTACCTGAATGAAGCTGTGAGCTATACCATGTAGGGCCCCTGTGGGTGAGCAGGTCATAGCAGAGAGGTCAAATCAAAGTACAGACCACTAAAGAAGGAACTGTCAATCCACTCCAGAATCTTTGGCATGCAAAACTTGTGCATACGCACAGAGAGAGACATTAGTAGGTGTGCTGCAGTCCAAAGGGTCACAGGCATTTGCTGAATTTCCCAAGGCAACTGTGCTAGTTAATTGGCCAGGATAATAGGAGGAGCAAAATATTGCCTCAATAGTTGATTTAATGTGCAATTTCTAAACAAAAGATCACAATAACTTTTTTTAATATATACAACAGTGCTGTTGAACTGGTGACCAACTGACTGCCAGGGAAAATCTTTTCACAAACCTAAATTTATTAAAATCTAAACACTTGGGACAGTTTAAACACTGGGGTATTAAAAAATCCAAAATGTTTAGTTATTATATACAGTTTTTTATTTAAATATTTATATATACACATTTTTTTTAATTCTTATTTTAAATTTGGTCCACCAGCTTACTGGCTAATAAAATCTGCCCCTACCCTATAGAACTTGGACAGCACTGATAAAGAATTACAGAACAGACAATTTTGGACATCACTGTCATTTTTGCAATCCCTTCCAAGGCAGCATATTTTATACTTAGGAACACACATTATTAGAGTAGTATAACTCAGTAATACTATCTTTTAGTATCAAGTTTTGTTCTGCTCAAAATATACTTGTACAGGTATACCCTGTTTAACGCTAACTCTTAAATCGCTAATTCAATATAGCGCTCTTTTTCTCGTAGTTCTATGCTTAATGATAAACCCCACTACAGGGCTGTTTTTTGGTTGACAGTCCCCGTTTAACACTGTGCCCCTCTAACGTAGTTTTTAGCTCGCGCCACCCCGTTTAAGGTCATGAATGTCGCAACAGCTTTAGAGACACATCAGCAGACAGGACAAAGGAGGAGAAGAAAAGTGCCAGCCTGCAGCCACATTAAATTTGAAGTTAGTAACTCCAACTTGAAGCTTGCAACGGCTGTGGGCATGACATTTGGCCAAGTTGCTGTGCTATTAAATTAGAACGGGCTGTAAGCTACGAGCTAGAGACACAAACCCGTAAACAATTCATCGTCCGTCGGATTTGCGGGCTTGAACATAATCAATTAGTCAAACCCATAGTTACGGGTTTAACTGAGCCAATGGAAAAAGAAATCATCATCATTACGTCACTGAAAAATTGAGGTTAGATTTCAAAATCCTACAGGCTACAATTACAATTTGCGATCAAACCCACATTCCATTCATCGTCCGTCGGATTTGCGGGCTTGAATTAGTCAAACCAGTAGTTACGGGTTTAGACTGAGCCAATGGAAAAAGAGATCATTATCATTATGTCACTGAAAAATGGAGGTTAGATTTCAAAGTCCTACGTGTTACAATTACAATTTGCGATCGAACTTACATTCCTGATATGATGCAATATTAATAAAGCCGTAAATATGATATTCTATCACATGCAAGTTACAGTATATGTTTTAACACATTGTTTGCCGGAATCAATATAACACAAATATTATACATGAAATTAAGCTTTTTTCTGGGCAGATTTACGGGCTTGAGAATGTTGTGCTACTAATTCTGAGACCTAACATCACTTTCCCTTTTAATATTAGTACAGTAGTGTGTTTTTATTTGCAGATAAAGTGCTACGTATTGGACTTTACCCTCCGGCCGAGTCCTCTCCATCACTGGCTGGGCTCCATTTGCGTGTTATGGGCTTGCTCGCGAATTACTTTGTTGCAATTTAATAGCATGATTGGAATTGTAGCGGTTACAGACTTGAGAGAACAAATAATTTGCGGCCGGCGGAACTCCGCGTCCCGTAGGCTTTTTTCGGCCGTTCTACGGCTTAACCCATGAATCGTCTGCGGGTTGGTTTAAGAGACTAATTAAACTATAATAATAGCCGTAAGTCTTGCGGGCCACATTACGGCCTACGGATTTACACGTAGCCTGAATTTAATAGGGCTGCTGGACAAGCAGAAAGCCCCAGAAAGAGACCAATTCCTACAACAACCATTCAGAGAGGAGGTACAGAATATTTTTCATGTTCCCTTGTTTCTCATCATGTGGTTGTTAATTGCCAAAAAAAATCTACAGTAATTGTATTATTTTTGTACTGTATTAAAGAAAATGAGTGAGTGCAAAGAAGATCAGCCCAGATTGAAGCACCAAAGCATTTTTCTGCTGGGCCGCTTGGAAAAAGGAGAATGCCAACTGGACATTGGAGCAGATTTAAAGTTGCCAACCTTCACAATCTGCACCATCCTTAAAAAAAAAGAGAAAATCAAGTCTTCAGCAACCACCAGCATTATATCTTCTGTCAAGAAGATTATACGATTCAGATGCTACGCTCTGGAGAAAATGGAGAAGCGGCTTTCCACCTGGATCGATGACGAAAAAGAGCGCAATGTGCCATTCTGGCAGGCTATCATCATGGAGAAGACCAGAAGCATCTACGGCCATATTCAAAGCCAAACACCAGATGTGTCCAGCAGAGGTCGGTTTGACCGCTTCAAGAAAATAAACAACCCATATAACATAAAAATCACAGGAGAGTCCGCGAGAGCTGACATCAAAGCTGCTGCGGCCTTTGCAGCCATTTTAAAATAGATCATAGAAAGAAGCAATTATCCTCCAGAGCTGGTATTCATCATTGACGATACTGGATTGTTCTGGAAGCAAATGCCAGGGTGCACCTTATATTACGTGAACAGAAGCGAGCACTGGGAGTCAAAGCAACCAAAGACCATCCAATCCTTCTTCTGGGTGGATACAGATGACAAATGAGACACACCAAACGTATATGTAATTGTCCTCACCTTAGAGTACCTCAAAGATATGAGGTATCATGAATGCACATCTGTCTCTCAGACATCCTCCTTCAGGTGGGCTTCAGTAGTATCTTCATTCATTTGTGCATGACAGGTTCCCCCTCATGGAATGGCCTAGATTCCTATTCGTGTAGTCTAAAAAGTCTCGTGGGGAGTGTTGTCTATATGAATCGTGGGTGGGAACGCCAGTAGCGATTTCAAGATCAAACCATTGCTGGTGTATAGTTCCAAAACACCTAGAGCCATGAATGAGATTCCAAAATCCACTTTGCTGGTCATTTGACAATTCAACCATAAAGCCTTTTGGTCCATCCGTGCAATGTTACTGCAGACGTAAACTAATTGAGGCCAAAACGCTCCTGTTGACTGACACTGCTCCAAGCCACCCTACCAACTTGTCTGAGGTTGAATTCGGCATCCCAGTAGAAGTAGTTTTCCTGCCACCCAACACTACTTCACTAATCCAGTCAATGGATCAGGGGGTCATTACGACTTTCACAGCCTTTTATCTTTGCCGCACATTCAGCCAGTTCATTGCCAAAACAAACAGCAAACAGAAAGAATCCATGATGGATTTCTGGGATAATTATACCAACATGCAGGTTATAACTAACATTAATTTGTCCTGTAAGGAAGTGACAGAAATATCTGAAAGGAGTGTCGAGGAAGATAAGGCCAGAGCTGTGTGCGGATGTGGAACCAGAATAGCCCATCATTATGGAGATTGTAGACTTGGTCAATACTGGGAGATGCCAATGCCCAGGACTCTGAGGAGTTGCTGCAAGTTTCAGGCGTGAGCCTTACAAACGAGGACCTCAAACAACCAGCTCAGAGTTCCTCACCAAAAGTTTAAGGTTCATCCATGACATTCTGGATGAATTTGTGGCCAATGAACTAGACAGTGGCATGAGCAGAGATGTGGGACGAAGCGTTCTTGGGGCAGTGTCTTGCTACCAATATCTGCTCGATGGCGGTAATAAGCAAAAGACAGATATCCTTGGACAATTTTATGTCCAAAAAATGCAGGATGTCCCTGAAGCTTTCACATATGCCATTTAAAGTGAACAGTTTAATTGCTTTTGAGTTCTGCTATACTTATCTACTCCATTTTAAAATTACCCATTTTAGTGTTGTTTCACTTAGTAAGTAGATTACCCGGAACAACAGAGTTAAACAGGGTATTGCTGTAGTTATAATAAATGGTTAATGGGAACTGTCTGTTAAACAACTTAGCATAACAGATAGTATAAATAATACTGAGGGTACATTGTGTAAAGATTTGATTTTCTCAGTTTAACAGATTTAACCTAATTTACCCCTGAAAGAAGACATTTCCTCTCTGTGGAGTTGTATTTAAAATAATGGCACAATATTGAAAGGAAATACACTGAACTGCTAGTCGCATTCTCCTGCAATTACATAGTTTACATAGTATTTTGAGGTTCAAAAAATACTTTTAGTCCATCAAGTTCAACCTTTTAAGATCTCTTCTGATCTGCAATATGCAGATTAGTTGTTAATTGATCATTAAGCTGACTGAATTATAATACAGGCATGGTGGAGAGTATATGGAATCCACTTACTAATGTAGCTAACATGGCTACCCTCTTGTACATATTCAGTGCAATTAGTCAGTGCAGGTTTTTCCAGTTATTCTTGTTAAGTATAAAACCCCTATTACACAAGTGGACTCTTATGGACTCTTAACCTAGCACAATAATGAATTGAAAGAATTAACAGCGATTGCCTGGGTTTAGTTTTTCTAAGAAATATATTTATATTTTATAATTTCTTTCACTATTTAATTTTAAATTTAAAAAGGAAAACTAAAAACAATACATTCTAGATTTTAATCAAATTTTTAATTGGCTGTAACAAAAGCATGAGAGAATTTGTATTTACCTTTATGCTTATGGCACATATAAATAAATATGTGTTACTATCTTGAGAGGACTGAGCATGTTGATCTTCATGTATACGCGGCTACCAGAAGGACTTTGTTGTGATACAGCAGGAACCAGGAATATGCAGGAAACACATTGCCACTGGTAACGCAAGAGCTACTTTCCAAATGTAATTTGGGGCTTATCAGCTTCATCAAATTTGACAGTACTATGAAACATATTGAGGTAGTAATACACAGAGCCATCTGCATATTTAAGAGTGAAGTATAGCAGGGTTAAATCATTTTCTAGACATTTCACCCTATGATTCCAACTAATTACTATTTACTGCAGCAGACTGCACTGTAGAGACTAGGAAGAGTAGGTAGAGACAACTTTTGGCTAATTTAAGAATGCCCAGCCTAACTGAATAAGCTAAGAAATACAAGGTATGTTGGGCAGGTAGACACTCTTACTTTATTTATTCATTGTTTTACATCCTTCACAATCACATCAAGGGATTGGTGTGTGAGGGATACTTGAAGGTCTTTCAGAATCCTTTTTTACCCCCTCTACACAGCACTATAGGATGGGGAAAGGAGCTCTCAAAACCCAAAAATTATTAATAAGGTTCCTGTAGAATCTTATTGTATCCAGAAAGTGTTTGTAAGTCTGATACATAGTTGCTAGGATCAGTATATCCAAGAACTCTTTAAGGATCAGTTAAGACAGCTGACTTTAAATGATGCATTTGGTGCAATGATTACAAGGAAAAAGGGAAATGCACCTCAGCTATGGTCCTGTTAAGAAGATTTTTCATTTAAATGCCAATGTAAGAGCCAGGTAAGAAGCTGGGAGTATTACGTTCATCACTTGTTAGTTCAATAATTGTCCATTTTAAAGTCTTTAAATAAAATTATTTTAAAATGAATTTTAATCTCTGAAGCACTAGGCGTATATCCCTCCTGTCAAATGATGTCCCTTAGGCTGTAAGTTTGCGAGTTTTCAGTTTTGTTGGGTGCTTTAGAGAAAACACTTTGCTTGCTTGACTCAATAACAGGAGCCTCCATTTGTTTGTAATTTGTTAAGTTTGTTTTTGACATGTTTGGCGCTACAGAATAAGTTGGTGCATTACAAATAAAGATTAATAAAGGATAATAATAATAAATGATGGTATGGAAGTCATTGAAGCTGTTTATTTATTCAGGATTTGTGACTTAAGCATTCGTTTCATCTGACAGGATTGTTAATTAGAAACAGGATTGATTTGGTGGCTCTAGATGTAATTGGGTATAATGACCTTATACTTAGGGTGCCACTAAGGGTCAAATATATATATTAACAATGGAAGAAAAGAAAAGGGACCCTTTTAATAGTGCACACCTATGAATCTCAATAATGTAAGAGACCCAGTTGATTAAAACTTAGCTTTTAATAATTTATTTAAAAATGGTTGCTTAAAGAAGCTAAAAACATAGACGCTGCAATATGAAGCCGGAGATGGGAAAGGATAAGGTGATATATTATTAGATTATGATGGGCACAAATACTCCTTTATATTTTGTCTTTGAGGTGCTGGAAGGTGCTGTGATTCTAAGGTGCTGTTATAAAGTGCTATGATAAAGTGCTGAGAGTGCTTGCAAAACAAGTTGGTTTTGCCTTATTAAATAAATATTTTGTGTTGACTTGAGTACAATCGTAATAGATTGTATTTATAAAGTGCTGGATTGTGCTATATTGCAGGAGTATGAGACTGCCTATTATTAGATTTCAATATATCGCCTATTATATTCCTTTAGTTCCCTTTAGGTTAAACTCCTGTTAGGAGTGACTAGATTGCTCAGGGGCCTTTCTTAGGTATTGGGCATTTAGATATTTGGATATATCGCTGTGTTCCTGATAGTCTGTTTGTCTCCTAAAGCGTGGAGATCGCGGTTAGGACGCCTCGCGGTGACGTCACTAACACGCGTCTCATGTTGCTGCGTCTCTTCCGATGCACGTTTCTCAATTTTCTAATTATCCTTTTTTTGGAAAATCATGCAACAAGAAAATGCTAACATCTCTCATGACAACAGATGCAGTAAATGGCAACCATGATCAAAGCACAAGGAAACAGGGAAATATGTCACAACTCCTGAATAATAAAATAGTAGTTCCCAGGCAAATGATGTGAGTAATGTGGAGAGAAGGAGACAGAGGACGACCTAGTACATTAGGTACATAACATTCATTTTAAAATAACTTTTTAGGCCATCTGTAAATAAAATAATTAACTAGATGCTCACAGGTCTTTATCTGGAGCTTACATTGGCCCCTTAAGGAGACAAAATTTTAATGAGACAAATGATTCACAACCGTTAAGGTAACTAGATCTGATAAGCAGAGCTAAGAAGGAACATTATGCCCATTTGGTTACAAGTTATTCCTCCATATCACACCTCTACTTTGAGAGAGGGAGGAAAATTCAGGTAATATATACTTCAAAAGCTAACTATCAAGATCAAGTTAATCTGACTAAGAGCATAATTAACAAGGAAAAAACCAGAAACATAGTTTTTAATTAGAACAAAATATAAATGTTGATACCTCAGCAATGTCCTGAATGAATCCATGATACAGTGCCTTGCAAAAGTATTCACCCCCCCCCCCCTTGACTTTTTACCTATTTTGTTACATTACAGCCTTAAATTCGATGTTTTGTTAATCTGAATTTTATGTGATGGATCAGAACACAATAGTCTAAGTTGGTGAAGTGAAATATATACATAAAACTATTTTGTAGAAATAGAAAACAGAAAATTGGCATGTGCGTATGTATTCACCCCCTTTGTTATGAAGCCCACAAAAAGCTCTGGCGCAACCAATTACCTTCAGAAGTCACATAATTAGTGAAATGCTGTCCACCTGTGTGCAATATAAGTGTCACATGATCTGTCATTAAATATACACACCTTTTTAGAGGCTGCAACACCTAAGCAAGAGGCACCACTAACCAAATACTGCCACGAAGACCAAGGAACTATCCAAACAAGTAAGAGACAATGTTGTTGAGAAGTACAAGTCAGGGTTAGGTTATAAAAAAATATCCAAATATTTGATGATCCCCAGGATCACCATCAAATCTATCATAACCAAATGGAAAGAACATGGCACAACAGCAAACCTGCCAAGAGACGGCCGCTAACCAAAACTCGTGGACCGGGCAAGGTGGGCATTAATCAGAGAGGCAGCACAGAGACCTAAGGTAAACCTGGAGGAGCTGCAAAGTTCCAAAGCAGAGACTGGAGTATCTGTACATAGGACGACAATAAGCTGTACGCTCCATAGAGTTCGGCTTTATGGCAGAGTGGCCAGAAGAAAGCCATTACTTTCAACAAAAACAAAATGGCACATTTTGAGTTTGCGAAAAGGCATATGGGAGACACCCAAAATGTATGGAGGAAGGTGCTCTGGTCTGATGAGACTAAAATTTAACTTTTCGGCCATCAAAGAAAACGCTATGTCTGGTGCAAAACCAACACATCACATCACCCAAAGAACACCATCCCCACAGTGAAACATGTTGGTGGCAGCATCATGCTGTGGGGATGTTTTTCAGCACCTGGGACTGGGAAACTGGTCAGAGTTGAGGGAAATATGGATGGTGCTAAATACAATTCTTGAGCAAAACCTGTACCACTCTGTGCGTGATTTGAGGCTAGGACAGAGGTTCACCTTCCAGCAGGACAATGACCCCAAACACACTGCTAAAGCAACACTTGAGTGGTTTAAGGGGAAACATGTAAATGGGTTGGAATGGCCTAGTCAAAGCCCAGACCTCAATCCAATAGAAAATCTGTGGTCAGACTTAAAGATTGCTGTTCACAAGTGCAAACCATCCAACTTGAAGGAGCTGGAGCAGTTTTGCAAGGAGGAATGGGCAACAATCCCTGTGGTAAGATGTGGCAAGCTCATAGAGACTTATCCAAAGCGACTTGGAGCTGTGATTGCCGCAAAAGGTGGCTCTACAAAGTATTGACTTTAGGGGGGTGAATAGTTTATGCTAATTGACTTTTTCTGTTATTTTGTCCTATTTGTTGTTTGCTTCACAATAAAAAAAAAAAAACATCTTCACAGCTGTGGGCATGTTCTGTAAATTAAATGATGCCAATCCTCAAACAATCCATATTAATTCCAGGTTGTGAGGCAACTTTTGCAAGGTACTGTACGTAGATAGAAGCTGTGTGTGTGAGGGAGGGCATTTACATTTCTGCAGAGCTGTGGTTCCATTTCCTGAGAAAAAGAGTCTGCTTCTGGGCCAGTAATGTGGAAGGGTATCAATCTTACCCAATTATCTTAACAAAAAATAATTTATGCCCATGGCATACACTGCTGTAAATATCCTTAGTTTGGTACATACTTGACAAACAAGTGCCATATTTCTTGAAGTATTGCTGTCCCTTAAAGCGATCATCACTGAGCACTGGACATTGAGCTGCAACATCCTCATCCTTTAGATCATTTTGAGATACCTGATACAATGTAAATTCAGACAAGGCTAATAGACACACAGGAGGTGTTTGGTACTATGCCAATAATGATCACTGATGGAGATTTATATGAGGAGGAGAATTAAAACCCATAAACATATTATTCTGATAAATGGGGAATCACTGACAGATTTTATATTTAGTAGGCTGCAATCTAACACCCCAATAACAGTTAAGTACAATTATAAGGAAGGACTAATGATTGATAAACTTGAATCAATAATAATTCATTCAAGGACATTCAGAACACTTGGTTCTAAATAAACACATGCATGTTTCCGGCGTTTCTAGTGACAGGTTGTTCAGCTGTTCTCATCCCACCTTCCCATGACAAACACTAAGTTCATTGTTAAATGGCAGAGCAAACACTTACCACATATAGATCTATTTAATACAGGTACACCCTGCTTTCTCTACCTCTTATATTTCGCTATAACATGGTTTTGTCCCATAATTCCCTCTTTAACTGCCTCACTGCAAGGTCATTTTTTTTACCTGCCGGACCCTATTTAATGCTCCGATCCTTAGAATGCAATTGGAAGTGAGCCACAGCAGCATAGAGGAGGAAATGTCCCACCCTGGATGCCACAGAAAGAGCCAAATTCCAGCTACAGAGAAAGCCAAGTTCTAGCATCAGAAAAAGGTACAGAAGTATTTTCATGTTCCTTTGTTTCTCATCATGTGGTTGTTAACTGGCCCATGAAATCTACAGTAATTGTATTTTTTTGTACTGTATTACAGAAAAATGAGCGAGCATAAGGAAGATCCACAAAAATTGAAAAGCCAAAGCATTTAGCTATGGATTAAGATGCAGGTACTGGAGCGTTTAGAAAAAGGAGAACTTCAAGTGGACATCAGAGAAGCTTTAAATTTGACAACCTCAACTATCCGTACAATTTGGAAAAATATGAACAAAATAAAGTCTTTGGCAACCACGAAAACTACATCTTCTATGAAAAAGTTAGCCTGATCCAGAAGCTATGCCTTGGATGAAATGGAGAAAAATATTTGCATATGGATCGATGATAAAATAGGACACAACATGCCACTAAGTCAGGCAATCAACATAGAAAAGGCCAGAAGCATCTATAGTTGGTTTGATAGACTACAAAAAAAGAAGCTACTGCAGTCTTTCCAGCAACTTTAAAAGACATCATTGAATGAGGGAATTCTCCTCCAGAACTCGTTTTCAACATTGATAAGACTGGACTTTTATGAAAAAGAATGCCAAAGTGCACCTTCATATTGGGCAGACAGAAGAGGTTGTTTAACCCTTCTTCTGGGAGGAAACACCAATTGCTATTTCTAGATAAAACCACTGCTGGTGTACCATTCCAAAACCTCAAGAGCCATGAAAAGGATTCCAAAATCGTGTTTACTAGTCATTTGGCAATTTAATCGGAAATCTCGGATCACCATGGACATTTTAGAAAATTGGTTTACCGAACATTTTTGTCTATCCGTGCAACACTACTATAGGAGTAAATTCTTGTCTGACTTAGTCTGACTTAGACTGTTGCATTCTGGTAAAAAGTAGTTTTCCAACACCCAGCACTACTTCTTTAATCCAGTCAATGGATCAGGGAGTCATTGAAACCTTTAAGGCATTTTATCTTTGCTACACATTCTGCCAGCTTATTGACAAAACAAACAGCTAAAATAAGGAATCCATGATGGAATTTTGGAAGAAATATAACATAATTCAGGTGGTAAGCAAAATCGATGTCATGGAAAGAAGTGACAGAGCAAATTATGAAAGGAGTGTGGAGGAAGATATGGCCAGAGCAGTCTGGTGGATTTAGAATCAAAGAGCTCACTGTTGAGTAAATTATCGACCTAGTTGCTGCAAGCTTCTGGTGAGAGCTTACCAACAACGACCTGCAGGAACTGGCAGAACAAAGTATTCAGGTATACCGGGAAAATAGTGATTCAGACACAAAGGAACCCAAAAAGCTTGCAACAGATTTCCTCGCTAAAAGTTTGAAGACCATCAACCAAATTGTCAATCAATTTGTGGCAACAGATCCAAACGGTGACAGGAGCAGAATAGCAAGTGGAGGTGTTTTGGGTGCAATCTCTTGCTACCAATATCTGCTGGATGAACGAAAGACAAAAAGACAAATGTCACTGGACGAGTTAATCTCCAAAAAAACAAAAACAGAATCCAAGATGAGCCAGAAATGTCAACATCAAAGTTTATATTTTAGTTCAGATTTCTGCTACTGTTCAGTTTGTGTTTGTGTTATTTGCTGTTTGTTTGAATTTCATATGAAACCAAAAAAAGTTAAAATTTCAATTGCAGTTGTATATATTTATTCAACTCTTCCCCTATCCCTATCTGTTTCCCTTAGCAGTCTGACTGCCAGGAACCTATCTACAGCTTTAAATGGGGTCTAGCTGTATTCTATATTCAAGCAATAACATATTAATCCATCCAGTGCCTCCTTCTATAATTGTAGGCCACAGAGTTCGTAGATAAAAAAATTGGGGTTGATGGAATTGGCTCACCAAAAAGTATCACTGTCTCAAGAAAGTGTGGAAAAGTAGTTATGAATTAATTTTAATTTGAAATCCATGGTAATTCTGACATTATGATATCCACATACACACCACACATATATCATACATCGCTTTCTACATATAGAGATGAGAATTCACAACCATACAGACACACATGCACACACTAAGACATACAGGCAGGTAGTCTCCTAAGCACAAGCAGACTGAGCCATGTACAAATATAAACCTACACACTCACACATATGCAGACCCACATGAACTATACAAATACATAAATGCAGATCCATACATATGCATGTGCACAAAGTGTTTATTTGCAGTAAATTATAGAGAGGTAGTGGAAGTATAATTCAGATGTGTATCGTCAATGTTAAATGTAACACACACATAGAAAAACAAACAGGGTGAGTACACAAAGCTACAGTGACAGACACACAAATATCGACATTAGAAAAACACTGGAGAAATCCAAAAAAGAACACTTACAAATACTGAATTAACACACATATTCAAACTAGCATACAGACAGATTAAAAACATATATCATAACATGCATAACAAGAGAAAGACAGAAACGCACACATTGAACAAACACTTATGGCATGATTATCAAATAAACAAATACAGTCACAAAGTCACTGGTATAGGACATACAGTAATAAAATAGAGACACAGAGACATCACATTAGCACACATAGTAAAAAACGAATACAGGTAGACACTGGATCAGCACAGGCACACATACCAGCAGAGACAAGGATTCAATTGCAAGGCCTGCAGCGGCCGCAACTTATGGTGCTATTCAATTAGCCAGGCTCGCAAGTCCCTGACCGATAGCACACATTGCAAATCATGCTATCAACAGTAGCATTTGCAAGCTTGAACATGATCGATGACGCAAGGTGTAACTCAAGGTTAGAAACAGCCAATGGAGTGTGGTTAGATCGTGACTCGTGGTTCAAGCCCGTAGGACTTTGGAATCCAACCACCATTTTTCATTTAAGTCCTACCGGCTTGAACCACGAGTCACGATCGGACCCATATTCTATTGGCTGTTTCTAACTGTGAGTTACAGCCTTGCATCAGCAATCATGTTTAAGCCCGTAAGACTTCAATGGAAAATGGAGGTTGAATTTCAAAGTCCTATGGGCTTGAATTATGAGTTACGATCGGACCCACATTCCAGACATAATGCAATATTGATAAAGCCGTAAATATGATATTCTATTACATGCAAGTTTGATTATATGTATTAACACATTGATTGCCAGGATCGATATAAATTAAACATGAAATCAAATATTTTGTTGGGCCGATTTGCAAGCTTGAGAATGTTGTGCTATTAATTCTAAGACCTAACATCGCTTTCACTTTTAATAAAAGTATAGTATTGATTTTTTAAAGTGCTCCGAACATGTCATTAAGCCCTATGCAAGATCTCCTTGGTACCCTTAACTTGTGGTTCGACTTTTGCCATTTGCGGGCTTGACGGAGTGGTTAGCGAGGGAGAATCGGAGCAGTTGTAGAGCAATTTGCGATTTTAGCGTTCGCAACTCTTGCGAAAGTGAAAGATCAAAGGCTTGGAGGGACATTAATTTGCGATGAATCGCAGCCCGGAGGCCGTAACTCGATCGGAACACGCAAAAAGTTGCTAAATTGAATAGCAAAATAACTTACGGGCTCCATTTCCGAGTCTGGATCTCCCTAAAGCCTCAACTGAATGAAGCTCAAGGCATACAGACATTAGATAAAGATGCACAGAACACAATTCAATTGAGCAATCATAACGTACTGGAGCCCGTAAGTGAGGCCATAAGTTAATTTGTTATTCAATTGACGTCTTTTTGCGGGCTCCAAACAGTGTACAGGTTATAGGCTTGAAAACTTTGCGGTGGTTAAACCCGGAACTTACAGCCTCCTGAAGCCTTTGATCTTTCCTTTCCACAAGAGTTACGATCACTAAAAACGCAAATCGCTATTCAATTGCTACAATTCCCCAAGCCCGCAAATGGTTTCACACCCGTAAACTGCAAATGTAGGAGAAAATCATATGAGTGCTAGAGAGGACCCGCAAAGGGATTTAACTCTTGTCCTCAGCACTGTAAATGCAAATAAAAAATCAATACTGCACTGTAAATGACGGGGAAAGCGATGAAAGACAAGAGAATTAATTGCACAACAGTTTCAAGCTCGCAAATCGACAATAAAAAATCATATTTTATTATGTGTCATTTCGGGGTTATATTGACCTCAGGAATCAATGACTTAATACATATGGACTAGAACAGTATTGGCATTAATTTTTATTATTTTGTATTTTGAGTGCATAGTTTATGACTTCAGCGTTCGGCCCGTAACTTGCGGGCTTGTTCAGTTGGGAGCCCGCAGCACACCCGCAGACATACGGCCTGTATCCAGCGAGAAGTAGGCTTGCAATTGAATCTGGCTCACAGTTAGCAAATCAAACTGAGATAGGCACGGGATCCACACACATAGCAAGACACACAGAGTGACAGACATAAACATATATCATTTATCAACAAACACAGCAAAATAATCAAAATAGCTTAGACACACAGCAACCAGAGTAAGAAATGGATAAAGATGACCATAGAGGCATTGAACCAGCACATATACCAGACAGAGGAGACACAAATTGGAACAAATACATCCTGACAAAAGAGAGAATCTAAGTAGTCTTGTGAAGGCAATCATCAGCCTGTGATTGTTAGACAAGACTGCCCTAGAAATGTGACATGTGCCATTTCTGGCAGTGGTAGGATGTTTTGATGGAGATTAGGCTGTTAGTTTTAAAGAATAAGGTTGCAAAATGCAATCTGAAAGGGAGCCAACAAATCTTGGGTAACTGGAGACGTTTAAAGAATGAAAAATCTCAAGTAGGTTTCAACAGGCACACATTTTAAAGTTGGCATACAGTCAATAGGAATACATTGTATTCATATCTATAGAGCTGTCTGAAAAGTCAATACTAAAATGGAAATACTGAGATTCATATGTTAATCCTAGATGACAATAGGGCATAGAAAATTATTTTAAAAACTTTCCGGAAGGAATAATCTAAGTAATATTTGTTATTTATTTATTCCTGAGGGGTCACTTTTAAAGATTTAGGGCGCCATTTAAATCCCTAACCTATATGCGCAAAAAAGACTAACCTAACAGATGGGAGTTTTTTGCGCAAGATACGCACCCATCCCAGTCCTACAAACTTCACCGTTAACTGGAAACCATACACTAGGGCTTTCTGACCACAGCCCTGATGCGCTATGGTCCCCACGCAGCCTTCTGCAGGAGACACTGAGCTGTAAGCAGCCTATGCAGCAGTGCTGCTCAACCGCCCCCCCACCCCACCCCCTCATACATCTACATAAAGCCCTTCCCATGGCCGGGAGGGGTTTAAAACTATAAGAAATCAGAAGGGGTTAAGATCCTACTGCCCATTAGCTCTACAGCCCAGGGAACCCCAGGGGATTCCCTCCTTCCTAGCACTGAAGGGAATCAACAGGGATTCCCTACCCTGCTCACCAGATCCCCAATAAAAAGTATAACCATAGCGTCTATTGAGATCCCCTTGGCACCTAAACATTAATCCCGTTCCACTTCCTAAATATTGAGCTCATACCACAGAAGTCCCTAAAGGACCTTCGTGGAACACAAATTTATCCCCTATGATATGGAGTCCTATGAGGGCGATAGGCTTTTTAGGCAGAGGGCCATTTCAAAGGCCTAGTAGATGAGGACATGCTTGGATTCAATCAAGAAAGAAGAGGACGTGATACAATCAACACGTATAGCCCACTTGATCCAGGACACAAGAGTCAGGACCAGGTCATTGTGGATCATCCCTGGATGGGCATTAGGGTGGGTAAGTACGGTATATATATTATTTTACAGGGTCAATTATTTTTTTTATTTTATATAATGTATGTTTTTTTATTTAATTATTTTTATTTTTGTGTAATTTTTTTAAAAATTTTCTGACGATTTTTTTTTATTGTAGTGTCTTTTTTACATTTTTGGGTTAAGGGTTTTATTATTTTTTTAATTTAGAAGTTCTACTATTTTTACACATTTTTAGTGTATTTTTTTATTTGTGTGTAGGTACTTTTTTAACTTAGTACGTTAATTTTAGTATACCATGGGGTCTATATAGATAGTCAAGTGTAGGACCTCCATGGCATATATAATTGTGATAGGTGCCATGGCGGTCCTTGTAAGCTATATATCATGGAGGTTCTAGAAGGATTATGATACATGTCATGGTAGGGGGTTATTATTTAGGTGCAACAGAGGTCTTTTCAGGTCCTCCATGTTACAGGGTTAAGTTAGGTGCCATGGGGGTCTTAACAGAACCCTACAGTTATACAATATTAGTGGGGATTGGCGGGAAGGCAACCATAGGGGTTCCCTTCTGTACATGGGAGGAGGGAATCCCCAGTGTTCCCCTAAGCCTGGGGTGGGGGGATACATGGAATTCCCCCATTTACTGTACTATAAATGGGGTAGTACTGAGAATCCATAGGCTCATAGGATAGGGGTATTGGGGGGATCAATGAGATCCAGAGAAGTATGTGTAGTGTTAGGGTGTTGGATGTACTTTGTTAACCCCTCTATTGAGTTGCATATAAGAAACCGAGCCTTATATCCGAAGCAGTTGTAGTGGAATACTGTTTATAGCATCAGATCTTTTTCAGAGCCATTTTTCTGCATCTATTAGTGGTGTACAGCATGAGTGCGTTTGGGGAGGAAAAAAGCGCTTACATAGCTTACATAGTTCACGCATAGTTGCGTGAAGCACCGTTAAAAGCAATTGGAATGCTTGAAGGGAAATTTTAAAGTGACGGTCATTGCAAAATAAGCTAATTTTTTTAAGTGGTCTCTGAAAGTGATAGTGATTGAGATAGATAGGTTACTAAGTTACTGTGCAAATTGCACCTAAACCACCTACACAAAAGATTTAATGGGACCCTTAGTATCTACTAAGCTGTATTTAATGCTGAACAGACAACCTTTGAGCATGTGAGTATGTGCAAGTATTAGGCAGGGAGACAGCTGGAAAGTGACTGCTTGTTGTACATTCTCTCCACCAGATGGCACCGAAGAGCGCCCTTCACGTCTCCAGAAACTGCTTCAGGTTTAAACTGTAACATGACCTGCGCAAGGCCCAGTGGGTATGTCCGTATGAGACTTTGGGCACAACTCGCTCCCTGAATAATTAATTTGGCACAAAACACTTCCTGAGTTCTCTAAGTAAATAATTAGACACAACCACTTTTTGGGGTAACATAGTGGTCACAGCGTTTATTGGTAAAATCACATAATAACAACAATACCATTAATTAAGTAAACATAAACAAGTGAGGGGAGGAGCCTGACCCGAGACAGTACACTCTACGCCCTGAACCCTCGTCCAGGGCCTACCGTGATGAAACATCCGTACCCCCGTAGGGAAGGATCACACCCACTTTACCACTGTCCGGGCGACTCCCCTCACCACCCCCACGGAGAAGGCTGCAGAATGCCTTTGCGGCATACGACTCCCCCAAAAAACGCCATGGCCAGCCGCCACCTCTCTAGCCCCTAAAACTAAAACTCCACCTACTCATGACCATGACCAGCTAAAATCATGAATTATTAAGCCAGAAGCCCTTAGCTTATCATTATTCCAGCAAACTACTTCTGGGCTTGCCTATTTACTTCTCCTACGGGCCACAAAACACGCCAAACCTAATTTAGATTCATGTACACTGTTACACATACAAAATTAAACACACTAGCACTCATTTAGATTTACATATATATTTACACTGACAAGATGTAGCCAAAAAACCCTCGGGCCTAACCACCACCTAAACAGGATTGAGGATACACTGATCACCAAACCTTTTCATGCCTTTTCAGACTAGGGTTATCAAGGAAAATTCCCCATGCAAATCCCCATAGGCAGTATGCCTTCTCATTTTTGGCCCATTCATACATTCATTCCCCATCAGGAGTGCAGATCGTGGGAGCCTGGAGGCAATGTCTTGAAACTACCGGCTAGAAGGACACCAGATTATCTAGGGGCATTCTGGGAGGGAATTTCAAATAGAAATCGCAATCCCTCACCAATGGCTGATGGTTGCCCAATCAGAAGTGCATTGAAGCGGCACTAATGCAATTGGACAGAGCAGAAGGCAAGCAATCCAAACTGGAAAGCGGCAGACACGGTGGTCAGACTGCCCTGCCATGTTGGGTCTTCCAGAGAAGGAAGGGGGGAAGTAGGGGAAGCCAGTGGCAGCCCAGGACAGGAACCTGGAGGGCCACACCATAGGAGAAGCCAACAGAGAGCTACATCAGTCTGTGTAGAGACCCTTACAAATTGTCACCATCAGAACTATGTACAGGGATGGGCATAACCATGCCATGGGCTTCAAGACATTATCTTGTATGCTTAACCGGATTGCATTCAGCTTGGTAACTTTCCAGAAATGAGTACAAATCTTCTGATCTATATTGTTTAAAGATGTTGTTTTCCATATATGGCCTAAGGACCTTCCCACTTGTATTGTGTACCACAGTTTATAGTGGTCCCCATTATATTATATATATATATATATATATATGGAAATATTTAAACTCATGCTGTCTTCATCACTGTTGCCTTTGCTACCCTATCTAAGAATAGCCCGGCAGAACTAGCTAAAACCAGAATCGCCCTCCTCTCTCCATTGCCTGTACCCCTGCCTGTTCTCTCTCCCTTCTTGTACCCGCTTGTTCTCTCCTCTCTCACACACATCCTCTCTCACACAGGCAGGGGTACAGGCAACTGGGAGAGGAGGGAGAGATGTCAGTCAGATGTCAGTCTGTAAAGCAGTCCTCCACTGTCAGGGACTTAAAGGTGAGTTATGTGTCCCTCCTGTCCCTTTGCCATCTGCATGCCAGGCTGGACGTCCCCACATCCCATACTCAGCCTTTCCTGGAAATAGTGTGATTATTGGGGTTCTCAGGGATATAGGGGGAGAACGGAGGGAAGCTGCTAGGGGAGCGCTAATGTGCGCTTCCAGCGCAGCGCACATTTGTGTGTTGCGCAAATGTACGTCGGCGCGAATTCAGCACGCGTTCTGAAGTCGTGCTACCCTGGCACAGACAAGCCCGTCCTCTCATCAGTCCAGAGGGAGGATCCCTTTACTCTAGCAAGGAGGATTTTGCAGCTGAATCAGACTACCCCTGCAAGTCGTGACATACACATACAAAATGACACATACTGACAGTCATTTAGATTTACATTCAATGCTACACATACAAGTGACACATGCACTCATTTACGTACACCAAATAAGAAGCACAAATACTGATAAGACATAAAACTTACACACGTACACCAATTTTCTGTAAAATAACACATCAATGCATAACATTACATCAGCAAATGTACATACTGCCAAATAGTCAAGCACCCTTTAAATCAGAGCTATCCAACCTGATTGATGTCGGGGACTCCAGTGCCAAAAAACTCCAGCTAAATAGAGCAGATTTGTAACTATTACTGCAACACATTTAGTCAATAAGTATAAATAAACTGAAAATAAACATTCTATTTAGGTAACAATCATCCTGCAGAAATTGCAAATACTGCTAAGTAGATGTATTAAGAATATAGATCTATTCCCATCACAGCCTTTGCTTTCCCCCTCATTAAGTCAAACCCTGCATTCTCACTACCAAAATCCTCATTACACCAACAAAGCCTTCATCACCTGAACTATTTCCATCACTACTCTTCCAAAACACTTACTTTAACATTTAATATAACTCTAAATATCTCAATCTCTACTCCCATCAGCTGACCCTTAGAGGCTTGGAGGACTAGACCTCATGATCACACAGGGGACTTACTTTTATAGGCACTGGAGTTTATCGGTAGGGGAGGACTTATTCACCATATGGAATTCAGGTAATTTTCAGGATTTTTAAACAGTGACTAAGCACATGGTACTTCTGTAATTCAATCTCCTCTGGTTGTCGCTGCCCTCATTACTTACAGACCCACTTTGTTCAAATGTTTTTCCATATTGCTTTTTGAATAACCAAACATGATATTGTGCAAAATATTTTAGAGAGTAAAAATGTAAACACAAGCTTTATACTTCATTACTTTTCCATGTCTTTTTAGGGGTGTTTCCATGTAAATGAATGAACATCGATTTAGTCCTGCTGAGAACACTGGCAGATGTAACTGCCACATTCCCACCACAGACAGATACTCTATTTTCTTTTACATTCTAAAAACATAAACATGTTGCACATTTGTAAGAGTAGTTCTTCAAAATAGTACATTTTAAAAACATGGCCATGGTGGTCCTTTAGGAAGTGGAGATTTGCCAATTTGAGGTTAAAAGAAAACAACCAAAATCATCTTCCCTTTAATAAACCATTTGTGTGATTGCTCTAATGACTTAGGAGCCCCCAGCCCTGGCAGCTTTGTGATTCACAAAGGAGAGATTTTTTAAACAGATGTAACAGAAAGATGGAAACAGGTGCAAGAGGCTTTTCTTGGAATGAAATACAAAAATGGAGAAGACGCTTAAGAAAAGGGACCAGAGGGGCTTCTGAGAGCAATTTGTTCCATGTCAACTACTTGGTTTTCTAACTGTTATAAAACCTTGAAATATATTTGTTCACTGTCCCTATCCCATATTCACGATAACATTGCAATTCTAAGGCCCCTATTCAATTGCAAGCCCGTAGTTTACATTATACAGACAGTAAGTCGGCAGGCATGACATTTACTACAATTGAACAAGTCTGCAATTTACGGGCCGAAGGCCGAAACCATAAACTATGCAATCATAAGTAGCATTTCAGCGCATGATCATGAATCATGAATTAAGCAAGGCCGTAACTACCGATTTAGAAACAACCAATAGTAAATGAGACTGTCATCATTACATCAGTAAAACATGGACGCTACACATCAATCAATTAGCGTTTAGAGGTCCGATATGTGATCAGACTCGCAATTCGGCAATATATACAAAATAATAAAAATGAATGGCAATACTGTTTTAGTCCATGTGGGTGGCCTGATATCTATTAACTCCTTGATTCCCGTGATTGATATGACACCAAAATGAACATAATTTTTTTTTTTTATTGCAGATTTGCAAGCTTGAGACTGTTTTGTAATTAATTCTAATATCTTACAGTAAACATTTGCCGCAAGCCCGTAATTCATGTATCAAGCCCTCAAACTCGGTTAACTGTAAATGCAAATATAAATTCAAGACAGCAATGTAAATGATGGGGAACACAATGGGGAACATGAAGATTAATAGCACAACATTCTCAAGCTTGCACATTGCCAAAATCAAATATTTTATTTCATGTTTAATTTCTGTCCAAAGTCCTACGGGCTTGAATGACCTCCAAGCCAGTAAATCATTATTTAAACCCATACGGGCTTGGAGGTTGAAGGCCGCAAACTCGAAGCATTGTAAATGCAAATATTTATTCAATCCAGCACTGTAAAGCACTGTAAATGATGGGGAACACAATGGGTGACATGAGGATTAGTAGCAAAACATTCTCAAGCTTGCACATCGCCCAAATCAAATATTTTATTTCACGTATAATTTTCATTCAAAGTCCTATGGGCTTGAATGATCTCCAAGCCCGTAGCTTATTATTCAAACCCGTACGGGCTTGGAGGGTGAATGACCTCCAAGCCCGTAGGACTTTACATGATGGTTATGACACGAAATTGAACATGAAATAAAGTAATTGTTTTGAACGATTTGCGACCTTGAGAATGTTGTGCTATTAATTCTAAGACCAAACTTTCACTTTTAGTAAAAGTACAGGATGTTTTTTTTATTTGATTAATTAGTGCTATGTTTTGTAAGTAACAGCCTTGGGGGACCTCTTTGGTGTAAGTAAGCTGTCGTTAGATTTCAGCGATTTACAGGCTCGACGGAAGCAATTGTATATCGAATTGGGATTTCTTGCGGCCGTGCAAGATCAAAGGCTATGATGGAAGTAAACTGCGATTGAGCAAATCCCAAGGGATCGCAGCTTGAGGATCGTGACCCAAACGTAAGCAAATTGAATACTTATGCCAAAAACGTAGCAATTGAATGAGGCCTTGAGTGTGTTTGGCAGTCTCTAGGGCAGGGACTATGAGTAAGTGAGATGACATGTGTTTAAGGTCTCTGGCGAAGAGACTGACTGTACAATTGAGGGTATAATGAATAACTGCATGAGAATGAAGGACTAAATTGAAGATACAATAGAGAATGTTATACTTACCTCCAGAAGACTGAAATGATGGAGATGGTAATGAACAAAGGTTTACTTTTAAATATAATAAAAGTTATTTGAAAGGATTAAAAAAAAATTAAAAAGGATTTATTATTTTTTATACAAATATATGTATGTATATTTAAATAGAGCATGGTTCTAAAATGAATCATGTGTAGGTAATTACTACTTTATTAAAAGGTGTAAAGAATAATCAGGGATAAAACCAAATTGAAAACAAAAAATTAAATTAAAAAAATATTTAATAGAATGGATCATGGCATGATGAAAGTTATTTGGTTACGTAGATGTAATGTAACGTATGGTGTGCGCAAGTTGGAAAACAATTTGAGGGTATAAGAGAGTGAACATGTGATTAAGAGATTGCAGGTAAGCTCCCTGTTAGAGTCTGAAACTAAAAGAAAATTATTAAGGACGCAAGTGAAGTAAGTGAATATGAGTTATGAGAAATTGAATAAGAGAGAGAGGTGTGCATGATAAAGAATGAGCAATGATAACATGCATGAGGTTGAAAAGGTGAAAATATGGGTGAGTGAGTATATAAGTGATTGATGGGTGCGATGAGCAATAAAGAAGTGAATAAGGTGTAAATGAGCTATTTTGGTGTGTGTTATAGTTGTTTGTGAATATATGGGTTCCTAAGAATAAAACAGAAGATATGGAGCCCATGAGAGAGAAAAAATTCAACTGAAGCACAATATAATGAATGATGATTGTGGGGTGCACAAGATAGTATAGACAGCAAATGAAGAGTATGAGGAAGAAAATGTGATTATGTGATGCATGGGAGTAACAGCAATAATTGTGCACGTCAATGCAGATAAGAGGTACATACAGAGGAAAAGGCCCAGGATGTATGAAATCATAGGTGAATAAGCAATTAACACTATGTAAAACAAATATGAGGCATATGAGAACTAATAAGTGACTATGGGGTGTATGAGAGTGTATAAGGTGCAAATGATTTACATGGGTGTGAATATAAATAAATGGGATGCACAGGATCAGATAGGTGATTATGGGTGCTTAAACACACTTAGTAGAATTGTAAGTGCTTGACGAGAGAATAAGCTATATAGAGTGTTCAAGAGAATATAGGCAAGCAATTTATGCATGAAAGAGTTTATTCATAATGAGGAGCATAAAACAAACGAATGATTGAGGAGCAAACGAAAGTGAATAATTGATTAAGGAACATATCCTGATTAAGTGATTATGGGTTGTGTGAGAGCTGGTGCAAAGAGATTAAGCATAGAATAGCAAATCTGTGAATATGGGCTCACAAAAGAGAAAATAAACTGATTATATGGTGTATGAAGTGAGTAAGAAAGCGTGATAAGCATTAAAGAATCAGGGCAGAATGCTGTGGCGCATAAGAGCGTATGAGTAGAGGGAAGCACAACTGGTTTAAGCAACTGAGGATACATCAGATCAAAAAAAAATATTAGAATGAGTAAAGGAGGAAATAGATTATACGTTTTTGGCACGGGACGATCCGATAAACTAATAATGTTGCAAATGTGAATGAATAAATAAGTGTGAATAAAAGAAAGGTGACTCAAGGAGATGATGAACCAACTAGAGCAAATATCTGTTATTAGAACCATGATAGATTAAAGATGGGTGCACGTGGACTAAATGGCAGTAAAACAATGGAGCATGATAGAGAATGGGCAGAAATGTGGGGAGCGAGATAAGACTGCAAAGAATGAACCAGCAGGAGGAGCATTGAGATAATTGGCTTGCAAGATGTAAAAGTAAGAGGTATGTAGAAGTGACTGTTTAGAAAGTTGCTGAGAAGATCAGATGCAAGGAAAATAAGACTAGGGGGAATTTTCGTGTAGTGAATAAAATGCAGTTATGAAGCGTGTTGTGCTAATATGTTTAGAGAACATGTGCTAGAGTAGGGAGTCAGAGAGGGTTGCACTAAGGAAAATGAGTGAGGTTGAGTACTATCGCCAACAGACAATGATGAGTTGGGGCAAGAGCGCGAAAGGAAGCAAGATTGTCTGCAGAGGTGACTAATAGAAAGTGGACAATAAGTATGACTGAGAATATGGAGATAGCAGGAGCAAACAGAAAGCAAAAGGCTGAACGATATCAAATGAGCAGAAACTGAAAGATATAGGGGCAATTAGCAATGGAAAGCGATTAGAGAATATTACCTACATGAGGCTGAATTACAAGAAACTGAGTATGCTGTCTTAATTTCTGGGGGAAGACATACTAGGTAACGGTTATGTTTATCTATGTGAGTGTTTTTATGTGAGAGGAAGGGGCTGAAAGAGGAAACAGGAAGTGAGATCAGAGGACATAGTTCAGAAAAGTGAGGGACCGAAGTGTACAGTGTTTGTTTGAAGTACTAAATGGAGTTTAACTGTAGCATTGTATAGAATAATTTAACAAATATGTGAAATAGATACAAAATGGTTGGAGATGATTGGAGAGGATTGAGGAATAGTCTCACAATGTTAAATGCATGTAATATTTAATGATTACCTTATATTGAAAAAAGAATGGCTAGAAAATGATTTTTTTTAGGATACAAAGGTCTCTGTTGAAAGCGCTGACAATGCCGATATTAGACGTGACTAACAGTGCAAAGGAGAAAAAAAAGTGTGTGTGTATATTTATATATATATATATATATATATATATATATATATATATATATATATATATATATATATAGTTATGAAGAGTGAGGTAGCGTGATTGTCCAGTAATCTAGTTGAATAATCAGAGTATTGCAGTATATGGCGATACCATTTTTATTGGACATGCATATTCAAGGTATCACTATATACTGCAATACTCTGATTATTCAACTTTATATATAAACTAGCGAATTGCCCGTCAAAAAATGACGGCAATGAAATTGTAAGGTAGCTAATGCTGTTTGGTGTATAATAATGAAATCTATAATACATTAATAAATGAATATACTTTACCTATTTTGAAGCATTGTGTTGAAGATCTGCAATCTGTTTTGATGTTGCTGCAGCATTAGTGGTGTGGAGCTGCTGTGTAAGCGTGATGAATGTGTGCAGTGTAATAGTGTGCGTGCACGAGACCAAACCGTTAGCGTAGTTGTGTACTTCCGCATTGTCGTAAAATGGCGGGTAATGTGTGGTATGCGTCTTAGCAGAATATCCGTAGGTGTTTTGTGGTGTTTTGCGAGTTTCTTGTGGTGTTTTGCGTGTTTAGAGTGCTGTAGCCTCGTTTTCGTTTTGTTCGGCGGCCATTTTTACTGTCGCTTAGAGAATTTTTTAGTGTCTAAACTCTTTTATTTTGAGTGAAATGAAGGTGTAAGTTGCTTTTTTGAGGTCCTGGATGCTCCCTCTTGCTGTAGGTAAGCTTTTTATGTATGTGCTGTGTGTATTTATTGTGTTTTGATTTTTTACATGTTCGCGAGTTGCGGACGTTTTTTGCGAGGTCGTAATGAGTGTTAACGTGTCTCGTATGTTGTTTGTGTTGCGAGGTCGCAGCTGGTGTGTCGTGTTGTTTGCGTTACAATGTAAAGTTTGCGAGGGTCGCAGTTGCTGGCAAGGAGCGCCTTCGGCGATCCATGCCAGCAACTGAAGCCCTTGCGCATTTGCGGAGACGTTGGGATGCTCCACCACCGCAAATGCGGCCCCTCGCTTCGCGAGGACCCGCATTTGCGGAAGCGAGGGCCTCAGTTGCTGGCATGGCCATCACCCCCTATTTATATACATATACTATGGGCCTCATTCAATTGCAATTTGGCCAATTGAATAGGGCTCTAAATAAGCACAAGGCATATTTTTTTAAAGATATTTTTAGGTAGTGAACTTCTATACAAAAGCAAGGTTTTTACTAACTAAAAACTTCTGTAAAAAAAATATGCTATGTGCATATTTAGAGCCCTATTCAATTGGCCAAATCCCAATTGAATGAGGCCCTATGTGATTATGTGCCCAGACACAAAGCCCATCACCCCCCTATTTATATACATATACTATGTGATTATGTGCCCAGACACAAAGCCCATCACCCCCCTATTTATATACATATACTATGTGATTATGTGCCCAGACACAAAGACCATCACCCCCCTAATTATATACATATACTATGTGATTATAAGCCCAGACACAAAGACCAGCGCCCTCCTATATCCCTGGGATAAGCTCTGTTTAGATGTCCGGGCCTGTGATGTCACGGTGGGCCTGCCTGCCTTGGCCATGCCTACAGGAAGAAGATCTGTGCACACATTGAGCAGTAATGAAGGAAGCTCTGGAGCAGGCTCAGCTCCCCTGGACTGTGCAGTGGTCTGTGTTGTGAGGCGGGCAGGTGTCTCCTTATCCCCGGACTGGTTACCCCGGCTGAGGCTGGCCCCTGTGTGCCGACATGGGCGGGGCTGTGCTCAGATGGCTCCTGGGCTTTGTGCTGCTCTTCCAGATGGTGAGTGGTCCCACACTTGGTATGAGCAGACCCTGCTGTATGGTCACCTGTATACCTGTCTGGGAGTCCTGTGTGTGGGATAGCTCTCATGTAGTGTTTATTTACTGGCACATACAGCAGACATACATGTAATACAGTGCAGGAGTCTGGATGTTCCCATCCCTGTACAGGACACTGTGTGACCTGCACTGGGCACCGTGTCAGGGTCAAGTTTGCGAGCATCGCACCACCACCGCAAATGCGGCCCCTCGCTTCGCGAGAACCCGCATTTGCGGAGACGTTGAGATTGCTCCACCACCAAAAATGCGGCCCCTCGCTTCGCGAGGACCCGCACTTGCGGAAGCGAGGGCCTCAGTTGCTGGCATGGAGCGCCTTCGGCACTACATGCCAGCAACTGAGGCCCTCGCCCGCGGCCCTCGCTACACGTGAGCGTGAGCAACGGCTCTGGCTGGCTCGCATGCTCACAACTATATATGTGATATATATATATATATATATATATATATATATATATATCACTGGATGTGTTGGTGCCAGTTCTACTGAGACAACCAAGAGTTGTTGTTTTTTTTCATACTGAATGTACGGTATATATTAATTTTAAAGATTACTTAAGTAGAATTTTAAATCGTGTCTAAATAAATATATTTATAGATTCACATTATGATAGTCCCTTGGGACACTTTTCTTTTTTACTTTCCAGTAAAATATGTTTAAACTTGCTTGCAAATTTACAAAAAAATGCACGTGAGCAAGTAAAACTCTGTATGTCATCTTATTGGGTTAAACTCATGACTCATTGATCACTGACTGAGAGACGCATTCCCGCTAAGGACAATTTTATATTCAAAGCCACTGATTCATTCATTTATATAAAAATTTGTTTCCATTATCCTCTCTCCTGTTCCAACAAATACAATTATTCTTCCAGTTCCCTTTGAAAGACCACTGAAGTGTCATATTTATAGTATGTATGCTGTTATGAAGAAACTGACTTGATAATGTGCAAAATGTTTTTTACAAAGATTACAGTTAAGTACAGTATTTCAAACGTTACTACTACTATTGTATTCAATTTTAATTTAATGGCAATATATAACTAGCTATTTTACTAACAGGATTAGACAACTAAAATGCAGTAGTAGGAACCATGGACTAAGATATGCTCTCCTTTCAATTCTGTTGAAAGACTGACTCTTTGAGCAACCAATTGACAATAGTAGAGTAAGCCACAGAAGCATAAGTCTTCCCCATCAAGCTGCAAGCTTCAGATCAAGCACCTTAACACAAGTAGAGTTTCCTAAATATAAGATTTACCATAAAAAATATTTTATAGTTATGGCTTACACAGCTGCTAATTTTGTTGGATTGTTACACTGGTCTTTTATTCTTATGGACCATGTATGCCACCTGTCTCTAATTTATTGATATGCTTTAGGTGATTTCATCTTCAGTACTGTACACAAGGTGGAATCTTATGAGTGATTTACACAATACATCTCTCACTCTTATTGCCACTAATACTCCCCCACAGCATGCATTCAGCATGCTGCTTGCTTTTCCCACTCAATACAGGAAAGATGGAAGCTGTAGGCAGAAGGCTAGAAAGAAGTGGGCATAACAGATAAACGCACCTGGAAAATGAAAATAAGATCCATCACACAGATGAGAAAACAGAATTATGTATAAATATTATTCACACACACATGCGCATAATGATCTGCTATACTTAGAAATGCTTTCCCATTGCTTCACATTTTTTCTGCCAACAGAGCTTTGCATATTTCATATACATTGATTGCATTACAGCAGAATAAAGATTAATCTGCTCGTTTCTCAACATTAAACACAGAGAAGGTACTTTGCCTTCCTCATTTAAATTGCAGCATTATGGATGGATATATAACCCCGTGTCTTCAAGAGCAGAACATGTGGTAGAATAGGTCACCAGTTAAGCTGCAAATTATATTTTATTTATTACAAGTATGAATACATTTAGAGTGAGGTTGCTTGAAAAGGTTACAGGGGAAACCCACAAAGATTCAAAGCCTTTATTTCTGAAATGTGATTGGCAGTAAACGCTTCAAATATATTGTAGATGTAGTATTAAGGATGGTGCACAACACTGAGATAGAGCAGAGAACATCACATGAAGTTGGGCTTAACTTTTCAGAAATTTGAATTCATATACATAGAAATTATTTTAAAAAAATGTTGTCTTTAGGTAAGACTTGTAAAAGTTTAAGTATTTATCTGCACTGTTGTCTTCTTATAACTCCCAATTAACCTAAATACTCACCTGCAAATAACGATACCCCCGCTCCTTTCCCTTGGCATCTTGAAGCATCAGCATCTTGTCCTGGTGGTGGCCTCCCGAGATGGGATATGCCTCCCTTGCTTGGCTTACAGTCATGGTGTGCCATGTGCTCCTCTTCAGTGTCTGCCCATCCAGGGACATGGACATCCCAGCACAGGCGAGGCACTTGCCCTCTCCACCTCCGCCCTTTAGACTCTTTAAGGTCAAGTCTCTGAAGGCACTTTCAGGAGTGTCCACTCCGAAGGGAGCTCCGTGCTCCATGGCATGACGAGCTGACACCAGAAAGCTGCTGTCGCTGTCAAGGTTGTCATCAGAGCTCCACCACCCTGCCATCTTAGACCGATGTTTGGGTTCAGACTTGCGGTCTTTACTTTTGCTCCTCTTGCTGTGTCGAGGCTGGGAGTGCTGGTAGCCATCCCCACCACGCCCTTCATACCTGGTGCCATTATACTCCCTCTTTGAGGGTGTCTCCAGGGAGTGGGATTTGGCAAAGAGCTTTTGCACAGAGTGAACAAGGTGGCGGATGCGGCTAGGGCTTTCACTGCGCTGCTCCGTGGTGCTGGTTCGTTGGTACTGAAGGGTATGGAAGCCGTCGTGGTGGAGTGGTAGCTGCTTCTCAAACTGATCCAGCAGGGTGGGGGGCAGGCGGTTGATTTTACTGGAGGTATGAGCAATTGCGGCCATACATTCGTCACAAGAGTCGTACTGCTGAGGGTTGTGGTGCATTCTGGGGTAGGTGCCACCACTGGAGGACCGGGGCTCTGGCATGCTCAGGGGACCACCAGGACAATCTGGGGTCACTCCGGCACTTCGAGTAGGGCAATAGTGCAGATCCAGGGAACAAGACTCAGAGGCGCTGCGGGGGTATGACTTGCGGAGGTCCTGGCTGTGATGAGGGAAATCCAGAGCTCTTTCTCTTGTTTCGGGGATATAGTGACATGGAGGCTGTGATTGGGTGCCTTCTCCATGGTATCCTTTCATCCTGTTAATACTGAAGAAGCGGCATCTTTCCTGCCCTTCCCAGCTCTCTGGGATTACCTAAAATGAGAAGATGATAGAGCTAGTAAGTAAACTGCAGTAAGAAAAGCGTCTTCAAGTTTGAGTATCACTGATTTGTCTTATAATATAAAAATAAATCAGTCTAGTATGCTATTAATGTTCTGTAACTGCTGTTAAGGGGACTTTAAAATGCTTATCCAAATGTATACCTTTCCATTTCATTTCGACACAGTCCACAAATCTACCATGTTGTTTTCCACATTTATCTTAAATTCAGAATAGCATTCAGGATACATTCAAAATAGCATTAAATAACATTAAATATGTTCAATGCCTTACTGTATTAGCTACCTCTACTGAGGAAGTATCCAATTAATCTATTACCTTTTTTATAAACATATCACAATACATCACAGTTCACCTCAGCTTGACATTCTCCAGCTTTTTTCTCTAACTGAAATTGTAAAGTAAAACTACTGTAGTTTGCATTGTTACCTATTTTTTACTTGGGATTAGTGGTGTCTAGCACACATTTTTTTGTTTTTTTGTGACAGGTTTTGGTAGTTTCAATGTATTAAATAATTTTGACATTTGTAACATATTATAAATCATATGGTTATCAGGTGGTCTAATAGTACAGTTCAGGTATTTATTTTATCAGATTAAGAGGCATATGTGTGGCCTTATCACATCTAAGAGGATAAAGTAATCGGTATATATGACAGGTGTTAAGATTAGTTGTTGTTCAGAGGTTGTATATGTCTAAAAGTAGGCTTACCCTATGTCAATTAATAATTCTTGTTTTTTTTGTTATGGAATACAAATGGTAAATATTTTGTTCCATGTGATTCTGTCTAGAATAGTGTCAGTCGGCCATCAAGATGATGGTATGTGATTGATTTAATTTTATCATGATGACATGATAGCTGCTATATATTATTTGCATAAAAATTACCTCATATATAGTAATCCTACATCCAACCTGTGATGTCCAGGCTGCACTGGAATCATGTCACCACAGTGAGCTGTTTCATTATAAATTACTAAAAAGTAGTACTAAATGCCATGGGTAGAGGTGGATTAGTTGTTTTTGTTAGCTGGACCAGTAGGGGGGTAATATGTTCTGTGCAAGAGATATAGTTGTATTCATCACATAGAGGCATTTGGGATGTATTGTACATTTTGTAAAGGGCATTGTACCAATTGGAGGAGGATATCTAACTAGTATTTACCTTCTAGGTTTATCACATGTGTTAGTCTCTAGGCAGAAATTGCTGTTATCTGCTAATGGGTATGTAGTGTCTTGCATCATGAGGTGGTGACTGCTAGTGTGGATTAGGAGTAAGGTCAGGTCTTATTGCTAATAGTGTCATAGTTGTAAATAACTGTAAAATAAATTGTACATAATCTAATTTTTCAAAACCAGTGTTTTAAATTGCTCCAATAAGTCTTCTAAATGTTTATTTTCTTTCATAGTCCAAAGATGAAAGTTTTGTTCAGTAGAGTCAGTAGAGATTCAGAGCTCTACTGTATAGCAAGAAACTTAAAAATCAGCTGTATGCCAGACTCTAAACATGGATTGCTTTTAAAGGACCTCTGTACAGTGAAAAAATATATGTATATATAGACAGATATTTTTTGATTAAAAATGGCATACAAAGTTATGTCAGTTAACCAGAATAGGTAGGATATTGATCCAGGGTACGATCTCATTGCAAGTTTTTGAGAGGAAGATCAGCTGACAATTCAGAAAATATAAAGATCTGAGGAGACCTAAAAAGGTTGAATTTGATAAACTTAAAGTATTTTCTTAATCTAAATTACTATGTACAGTGAAGGGAAAAGGTATTTGACCCCCTGCTGATTTTGAACGTTTGTCCACTAATCAGGCTATAATTTAAATGGTAGGTGTATTTTAACAGTGAGAGACAAAATAACAAAAAAAATCCAGAAAAACGCATGTCAAAAAAGTTATAAATTGATTTGCAGGTCAATGAGTGAAATAAGGATTTGACACCTTCAACTTAGTACTTGGTGGCAAAACCCTTGTTGGCAATCACAAAGATCAGACGTTTCTTGCAGTTGGCCACCAGGTTTGCACACATCTCAGGAGGGATTTTGTCCCACTCCTCTTTGTAGATCCTCTCCAAGTTATTAAGGTTTCGAGGCTGATGTTTGGCAACTCGAACCTTCAGCTCCCTCCACAGATGTTCTATGGGATTAAGGTCTGGAGACTGGCTAGGCCACTCCAGGTCCTTAATTTGCTTCTTCTTGAGCCACTCCTTTGTTGCCTTGGCTGTGTGTTTTGGGTCATTGTCATGTTGGAATACCCATCCTCAACCCATTTTTAATGCCCTGGCCGAGGGAAGGAGGTTCTCACCCATCGTCCCTTTGATGCGGTGCAGATGTCCTGTCACCTTAGCAGAAAAACACCCCCAACGCATAATGTTTCCACCTCCATGTTTGACGGTGGGGATGGTGTTTTTGGGGTCATAAGCAGCATTTCTCCTTCTCCAAACACGGTGAGTTGAGTTGATGCCAAAGAGCTCAATTTTGGTCTCATCTGACCACAACACTTTCACCCAGTTCTTCTCTGAATCATTCAGATGTTCATTGGCAAACTTCAGGGCCTGTACATGTGCTTTCCCGAGCAGGGTAACCTTGTGGGCGCTGCAGGATTTCAGTCCTTCAAGGCTTAGTGTGTTACTAATTGTAACACACTAAGAAGAGTAAGCCAGAAATCTTGCTTATTGATAGGGGATCAAATACTTATTTCACTCACTGACCTGCAAATTAATTTATAATATAAAATTATAGACTATCATTTATTTGTCAGTGGACAAACGTTCAAAATCACTGTAACTATATGTAACTTTAAAATAACATAGATCTTTAAATCACTTCTGATGGAAAAGGCACCTATCAAAACTTCTTGTGAATAGATAAATATTTCATGAGCTTGCCCAAGATGCTCTGCCTGTTGCCAAAATGTGTATGTAAAAATTTGTTAAATTATGTTTATTTTGTTATTAGTTTGCAAAAATACTATTTTCCCACTATTACATATTTTAGTTTGAGGCTGAATAATCCTTTCATTCAGTACCCAAAGTGTTGGTCATTCTCTATTCACTATAATAGTTAAAAGTTTTAAAAGGATCACTCATTATAAACCATCCTTTACTCAACACTACATACAGTTTTCTGCTATCATATAATAATGTGTTTAAAAAAACAAAAGGAAATACTGTGAGATTGTGACTCATGGTTTGTTTGTTACAAGTGGTTGCTTAGTTACTCTTCTATTTTTTCTGCAATGATTTAGGGTCATAGAAAGAACACATCCATTTAATGGGCATTGTCACAATTACTTCTGTAGTGCATACAGGGACGCTGAAATCACTGTATTTGCTCATCTCAATCAGATAGAGGGTGGATAAGCAAATTAAAAAAGTGCATTCCTTTTTAAAACTGCTGCATCTGACTTATGAGCTTTTTGAGTAAGCAGTTTTAGGCTGTTCGTGATCTCGTCTGCTCTGGCAAAATACATAATGAACTGCATCAGTCAGTGGCACTAATAAGAATCATGTGTGTTACATTTTGATTATTAGTTCTTCATTATATATATATATTGTTATTTATCTAGGCAGTGGAAAGAATGTAGATATTTAGTCTAGTGCTAAGTGCATTGAGCTATGAAGTTACAGCCCTGTGTTTGATTCCTTTCACTGCTACTTTTTTTCTTTGTGTTTTCTTTCTTTTAAATTGTTCTATAAGTTACAAAGTTCACATGTAAGTAAGAAGTTTCATATAAATATACAAATGAACGTTTTTTTCAAACAATAATTCTGAAAGAAAACAAATATTTTAGTTGTTTTAAAGGCATTGAGGAGATAGGATGAGGTCCTTAGTGAAACTAAGAAGTGGTACTAAGTACTCGCTTATTGAGAAACTCATTATTCAACCAAATGTTCTGGCATACTTTTTTTATAAACCTGATTATGGCTCTGTCTTTTTCTCCAGAAAATGCTAATTATTAATAACATTTGATAAAATACTTCATACTCCCACTGTGGCCCTTTAATTTTTGTTTCCAACCTCAGGTACTAGTAACTATCAGCCTTATTAAATTGTGATTCGGCCAATTGAATAGGGCTCTATTTAAGCACACAGCATATTTTTTTACAAAAGTTTTTAGTTAGCGGACTTCTATCCAGAAGCAAGGTCGTCACTAACTAAAAACTTTTGTAAATAAAATATGCTGTGTGCTTAAATAGAACCCTTTTAAATTTACCGAATCACAATTTAATAAGGATGTATGATAATAAATTCATTTTCTAGACTCTATCATAAAAACAAGATAGTAAAATTGTGCATGGCTTGTTCCTTTAAAATATCTGAAACATGTTCTATAAGAGTTAAATAGATAAATGCTATATACATGTGTAGGGGAGACTTGACAGTGAATGTACTGGTGGGTGTTGAGGAAGATGCAATGAAATAGAAAATGATTAGATACAAGAAACGGTCTCTGTTATTTCTTCCCACCTAGAAGAGGTAATATGTATGCTGGGAAGTGCCCATCTCCTTCTGCCCGCTGGGTGAGCTAGGAGGATTGGGGATACCCAGCAGGAAGCCCCGCAATGAGCAAGAACAAAATTCATGGCCAGGTTTCAGCTGTTACATAGAAAATAAGCACAAACAGCACACATTCCACCTTCATTCTTATCTATATATGCAGAAAGATACATGCTTTTTCATTAAAAAGGCAAAAGTATATAGAGTGTCTTACATTTTAGTGCATTATATGGTGATAAAAATTACTAATACCGATGCATTAACATGAAAAGATTTCATGATTGTATATTGGTAGGTTGCAAGTGACCTGATGTCTATGAATAAGAGATGTGAGTTATGTGAAGTACAAGCAGGAGGGTGGTCTGTCCATTAGGATGAGATGAAATAGGTATACTTCCAGAAGTCTTTGTAATAGGTGGATGTGAGACATATGAATACATGTACTCGTGTAAGATGAGAGCTGTAAGTGCCCTGGTGTATGTGTGTTAGGAAAAGATGAGAACTGTGTGTCCTGATTTCTCTGTATATGGCAGGTCCTATAATAACTAGTATCTAAGGGAATAAGCACCATAGTTAGTTAATCAGGTAACTGCCCTCTATTGCCTTTTTTGGTCAATGTCATCATAAAGTACAGAATAGATAACTCCTATAAAGGTCTTCACAGCAAGGGATCCTGAATGGATCATTGTATTTGCATTTACGCAAAGATAACAGGTATTTGGACAAAGGATTTTAGAGATGTAAACTTCTTGATCACTGTACCTAGGGAGATCAGCTACACCTCACTGAGGAGGCCCAACAGGCTGAAACATAAGTCTGTGGTTTGCTGTAGAGTGGAGAACTGCCGTGCAATTCACTTCTGTATTAGTCTTCAGAATGAGATATTACTACCTCATGAAACGCACAGATGAGCGATAAGAGAATACTCTCCGGCTATGTTATCAAGCCTATTAGGATATTATCCAATTGAGCACCTCTGATCCTGTTTGGATCAAAAAAAATCAAGAACTACACTGGTAATAAAAATGTGGAGACTGAAGGAGAAGAAATGAGTGATGATAAAAGGAACATAGGACATGGGGGAATGGAAGTAATTCATAAGCATGGTGAATAAATTATTGTGGGCGTATTCACTAATTTAACTTAATCACTTTTTAGTGAGGATGATGATGAAGTTAGCCACCATGGATGGAAATGGAGGTCCAGACTAAAATGTTTGTTAGACAAGTGTTTTGATATCTGTGTATTAGAAGACAGCTGAAACTGCAAGTCCTGAACAGTTTGACAGTGAACAGTTTGTGTGTCCTGCTTTCATTGTTTTAAGACACCAGTGTTCCTTATGTGTATGTATTCAGAGGAGTTGAAGGCATATGTCCTCTGTCTGTACTCACTCAGTGTGGTGGCAATGGATATAGATCTGTTCTGTATGAAGTAAAGACTCTCTGAGAGTTACAAACTCCCCTTGCCAGCCTCTGGAGATATTTAACAGTGTGGCACTATAACTGCTAAATGTGAGCAATTAAATCTGCTGATTCTAGTCTCTCTGCTAACCACTAATGAGCATGATCAATCAAACAGTGGAGATGGGAGGGGCTCTCATTTCTGCAGCATTAACCCTTCATAGTTCTGGGACCCTCTGCTGCACCATCTGTCCCTGAGTGGGCTGGTGTGCATGGCAGGGTTTGATACAGAGTGGAGGTGCAGTATCATAACTGTTTATATGAGGGAGGTTATCAGATCACGATCAGGGTGTACTGCCAGAATCATGTCTGATAAGAAAACCCTCTGGGGGTCCATTCTCAATAAAAATTAATTGGCTGTCCTCTCTGAAAACACATTATATTTATAATATTAACATAGTTTTTTTTTTTTTTTACAAAACTCTTAATGTAAGGCATATCATTTTATAATTACAAGAAATATACACATAAAATTAAAGTTTTTATAATTTTGTAATTTTATAATTATCAATATCAGTATTTCTGTATTTTGGGCCTCATTCTAATCGGAGCTGCAAGACGGACACAATTCTGCGATTCCTTGCAATGGGCTTACGGCCCTACGTTGCGCTATGTCTAGGGACAACATTCTCAAGCAATGGATCGCATCTCGACGGCCGTAAACCGCAAATAGAATAGCTAAGTAGTTAGCGGGCCTCCCCTTGTGGCTGCTTATTTCAAAATCGTAGCATTTGAATGAGGCCCTTTGTATTTTGTACTGGGGTCCATGGATTTACTACTAGACAAATATTTATGAAACATAATTATCAAAATGTAATAAAATGCTTAAAAGGTATTTACAATTTATAAATGCCTTAATAACATTTTTTGTAAATACTTGGCTGTACTCCATTATGGAGTGCAATTCTAATTGATAAAAAAATAGACAAAAACAATATTAAGTGGTTGGCTGAGATCATCGAAGGGGCTCTTTAAGCAACACTTTTAATTAAGTCAAAGAGATAAAACTAGTCCACAGGATATAAAAAAATTGGCAAGTGTTCACTTGGGAAAAAGATTGGAACCCACCAATACATGTAATTGTTTAGATGTTGGTTTAATGTAAACACTATACAAGATACAGGGTGAGTAGGTAACAGAAAGAGACGAAAGAGAGTGATGCAAAAGGAAAGGGGGGATAAGAGAATATAGAAAGCACAATTTAAAAATAAAAAGAGGAAACATAGAAAAATTTGGAATTTGGAGAAGAGGTGCTAATACAATAGTGGAGGGGGCAAGATAACAGAAATAAAGGGTGTAATGTGGGGAAGAGAAAAGTAGAGAGGGAATGAAAACAGCAAATGTAGAACAGAGCTTAAAATGGTGAAGGAGATAGGAAAGGCAGACTTCAAAAGATAAAAGCAAACCAATGGTGGAAAGGTGAATAGAGAGGAAGTAAAAAAATGGGATAGAGAAGTGAATATAGAACGTTTTGAAAAAGTGGAACACCTCTGCTGTTACCCCTTGATAGCTTTGTTGGGCTTTTGGAGAATCTAGTCCATCTTCAACTAAAAGAATAAGAAATATTTTTTTATCCCAATAGAATAAGGCCTTGAGATGCTGGAGGTTGTGCATATCTGTATTCCAATTGTACAGCATCCCTGTTTGGAACCTGTACAGTTTTTGTTTTTAAATTAGTGATATTTACTCACATCTAGATTGTAATGCCAAGATTCTGATAGTTGTTTCTGAGTATTGGCAACATTTACTGTCCCGCTTCTAGAGATTATGTGGGCAATGAAATAACGCAGAGCAACAATTACTCATTTGTTTATATATGTATTTTTAAATGTAATATTATGGGTAAGCACTAAAGAGGATGCACAGACTTAGTGCATGGGTAAGTGAGCATGCAAACCTCTTAATATAAATAACTAAGATTTTTGGGCAAGGTTTGTATTCTTGTTGTAGGCCTTTGTTACCGCTATTACTTAAACAAGATGGTCACTCGCACGCAGAGTGAAATATGCATTTACAGATAATGTTAGTGAAGGGCCCGTAAGCCACCCCAGGCTTGCCTGGGGTTGGAGGGAGGGACCTCTTGACCTGGCAGAACCGGGTAGGGCCAGGGGGTGGCTAGCTGGGGGAGGTGGAGCCATTTATAAGCTCTTTGGCACCATTTTCCTCCAGTATGCCCCCCAGCTAGCCATGCAAGGAGATGGAGCTGGTGGGCAGCTCCTTTCCCATGGATTATGTGGCCTCCGGGGTGGCTGCCTCTTGCTCACCCACGGAGGGAGTGTGTTGTGGAGGCTGCTGAGGGCACTGTGGAAGGCGGAGTTGTCTGTCTCACAGCTCTCTCCTGTGCAACATGCAGTGACGGGGCACCTTGCCCTGTGTGTATGTTGGGGGTAGGGCATTTATGCACCGCTGCTGGCATACATCGCAGGGGGAGTTGGATGCTCAACGCTGTTGCCGGCTCCAACGTGGCGGCTGTGGGGGTGAGCTTACTCAGATCACGAGTGAGGTAGGTAATGCGGGCATGCCATACAGCGCAGGGTCACTGACAGCCTGCAGGGGGATGTCCCTGTATACCCCTTAGGGTAGTATAGGAACTTTAAGGGCCCCTGGAAGGCAGTGGAGAATGTACCCCCCCCCCCCCCCCATGGAAGGCAGTGGGGAGTTTATCCCCCCCCCCCCCCAGATTTGGAGTGTTTTTGCAAAGAAGAGTGGGCAAATCTTGCCAAGTCAAAATGTGCCATGCTGATAGACTCATACCCAAAAAAACTGAGTGCTGTAATAAAATCAAAAGGTGCTTCAACAAAGTATTAGTTTAAGGGTGTGCATACTTATGCAACCATATTATTTTATTTTTATATTTTTTCTTCCCTCTACCAAAAAGATTTCAGTTTGTTTTTCAATTGAGTTGTACAGTTTATAGGTCACATTAAAGGTGGAAAAAGTTCTGAAATTGTTTATCTTTGTCTCATTTTTTTACAGCACAGAAACCTGAAATTTTAACAGGGGTGTGTAGACTTTTTATATCCACTGTATATCTAGTCATAGCTTAGTGTAGTGTGTCATGTAGTATTATTATTATGATAGTCCTATACATTAGTTCAGCAGTACTTGGAAGGAAGACCACCTAAGTATACCTGGAGCTGTCGGCCCACCTTAGTGGTAATGGGCACTCCACTATAGTTTAGCTGCCATGTGTTCCCGGGTATCAGGTCTATAGGTCTATCACGTTCAGTCAGTTAGGCACGACTGTATTACGCTCTGGAGAAATGGGCTGGTATATATATATCCTTCTAGCCTGGTGGCGGGAGTATGCCTGACCATGTAATAGGTTATAAGGGTCCCTATAAATTATGTTCCCGGGGGTCTGCTCCGTTCTGGCAGGGTCAGTTTGTCCTGGTTCACCCGCTGCAGGAGCAGGCATGCATAGCTGGTACTGTTGTGGCAACGTGCAGTTTGAGTCATTTAGCGTGGCGGAAGCCCGTGATCCTCATTCCTAGGTTAGTACTATGCTCTAGACACAGTAAGTTTAGTCTGTAAGCGACATAGTGTGTCCCGACAGCAGGCTTCTAATTTGCCATTGTTTCCGAGGTGATAGGCAGACAAGCATTTATATGTATAGGTAATTGCGTTTCCCGGTTCCTCTGCACTGTCTGGGTTCTACCCTAGTTATGGGTTGTAATTGGCTTTTTTCTGTGGGGAGGTTCTGTACTGCCTTAAGCAGATTTTTAAATGCAGTCATGGTTCGGCTCGGATGTGTCTACTTTAGCCAGGCGGGGTGGTATCATATCTTGGGTTCTCTTTCTTTCTTTTGTTTGTCCAGATTTGTTGGATAATCTTCAGTGGTTTGAGTAACTATGGGTAGGCATCGGTGGTGGTGAATTTTCTTCTCTTCTCATTAGTAGGTGCGTCTGAGATATGGGAGGTTGGTCGTGTATGGTCTTAGGTGGTATTACTCCTGGGGTACCTATCGTCGTATCACTAGTTGATCATTCAGGGGTGTATCATAAGCTATGGTGGTGGGGTCTAGTGCTACAAGGTACTTTGCTTCGAAGATCCTTCTGCAGGATGCACTGCCTATTGGCGGAAGATCTGGGGGTGGTAAATCGTGTGTTGGAGAGTTTGGGGGTGGTACAGGCTAGTTAATACCAGTTGGTAGCATCCCGTTATGGACTATGTTGTAGGGAAGACTGTGTTCAGTATTGATAATGGAGCATATAGGGTAAGGAAATGGTTTCAGGTCGGGATGGCTGACTGGTTCTTCTTAGGTGGAGGGCCAGGGTGTGAGGATGGACAGTTGTGCGATGGACACGCGGTAGGTACACGAGTAGGGCATTGGCAAGATGGGAGGGTTCTCGGCACCCAAGGCTCAGGAGGTGTCCCCCAAAGGCGGGGCTGCAGCATGGCCTATCAGAAACAGGCAGCGTTCGTAGGTGCCTGGTTTTGGGATCCAAAGTGTGATCATGTGACTAAATGGCTGGTTTGGAGAGCAAAGGGGTGATCGTGTGTCCATATGTCCGGTCTTGGGATCCAAAGGGTGATCATATGACCAGGTGGCTGGATACTATGGTTAAGGAAAGAGGTCTATGCCAAGTCTGACGCATTGCGGTTCTGTGCGGCCATCTCTTTCCCTCTGTTTGGATGGCAGCAGGAGGTTGGTTAAAAAGCAGGCAAGTTATGTCAACCTCAAGTGACTGGAGATCCAAGATGATCATGTGACCATTTGGCCTCGATGGTCCAAGATGGAGCAGGAAGGGAAGGGAGGTAGTTATAGTGTAACAGGCACACTGATTGCTTCTCCTTCGTGGATTACGTCTCTCTTGGTCCAAATCGCGTGGCTGGTTTGCACCTTTCCTTGAAATAGGATTGATTCTCTATGAGTATGATTCTATGGCAGTGGAGATTGCAAAAAGCGTTTGGGCATATTCCGCATTGGAACTTGGTGCCCACTCGCTTGGTGCAAAAGCAGCCACCGTACAGCCCTATGGGCTTTTGGAGAATGTGGTTTGAAGAATTGGAAGGTGGTGTGCGGTGATGTCATGGGCTATTAGTAAATCAGACCATGTAGGCACGTTGCCGCAGTTGTCGATCTGAGCCCAGAGCTGGGCGTGGCCCCAGTGCAGATGGATCATGAATAGATATGGAGCTCGGAATGCGGTTTTATGAGGGTATGCGGCTGGCCATGGTGTTTTTGGTGGGTGGAGTCGAAACCGCAGAAGGTATTTTGTGGTCTTCTCCGTGGCAGGTGGTGAGGGGAGTCGCCGGGACAGTGGTACAATGGGTGAGATCCTACCATACGGTGGTACGGATGTTCCAACACGGTAGGCCCTGGATGAGGCTTCAGGGCGTAGGGTGTATTGTCTCTGTCTAGGCTCCTCCCCTCATGGTTATGTTTATTTATTTATTGTTATGGTTATAACGTCAAGTTGTGTTTACCAATAAACACTGTGGCCAGTTATCTCTTAAGAAGTGGTCTGTGTCTAATCTTTATATTTATTGGGGGATTGGGTATAAATTATTATGTCCACATAATAATTGGGCCTTGCTTAGGTCATGTCAGCACCTAGCTCATGGCTCAACAAATCCTGTGTGCCATGAGGTTTTGGTTCTGGATTATAACATTTGTTATTTTACACACACCTACATATATAGATCTTCCCTGGATGCTAATCACTACTCTTTAGTCTAGATTACAGAATGTGTAGTGTTCTCATATTTTTATGTTTTGGAGACATTGAAATCAAGTTTGGTAATATGCACTTAGGGCCTCATTCAATTGCGATTTGGCCAATTGAATAGGTCTCTAAATAAGCACTTAACATATTTTTTTTAAATACATTTTTAGTTAGTAAACATCTATTCAAAAGCAAGGTTTTCACTAACTAAAAACTTCTTTAAAAAAAATATGCTATGTGCTTATTTAGAACCCTATTCAATTGGCCAAATCGCAATTGAATGAGGGCCTTAGACTATAGACGTTTTTTGGACTGTAAGTTTTCTGTCTAGAGTATACAGTATATTTGTGTCTAGACTGTGTATTTTTGTTACTAGAGTGTTTATGTTCTGTATCCACCTCTTATATGTTTTGTGTCTGTCATGTTTTTGCCTTGCTGCCCCCTCTGCTCTACCAACAACATACGTATCTCTTCGCCTGTTATCACCTCCTCATACTTTCGTCTCTAACAGTTTTCTCATGCTGCCTCCACCCTGTTGAATTCTCTACCTCAGACTCTCCAGTACTCTTCACAGTTTCAAAAACTCCATGAAAACTCATCTATTCAAATAATATACAATAATTGACGAGGGGGTGTATGTTTCGCCTATATAGTAGATTTTGTCTAAAGAGTTATGTTTTTAGCTGGAATTGTAAATTCACTATATATTTTTTGTGTCAATATGGTTTATATTGTTCTTCTGTATAGTATGCTTCCTGACCATAGTTTATATGTTTTTCACCTGGATGGTATGTTTTGTATCTAGAGTGTATATATGTTTCTTTTGATTTATAGCTCCTAAAATAGTTTGAGTAGCTGCTCACTACTCTGGATTTTAAGTCTAATATGCTTCTGTAAACTCTTGATCTAAAGTGTATCTTAACCATTTAATGTCTAGAATGCATAATGTAGGGCATCTTCTTAAACTGCGCTTTGTATCTAGAGTACTTTCTAGTTATGCTCCCAGAGATTGTTCCTATTTTGATTCTGGTCCTTGTCAGCCTGACTAATTTTTGCCTTTGTCGTGAAGCAACTGCTGGGCTGTCCAATACTGCTACTAGTCTAAACACCCCTTGTTCTCTGAGACTTCTGCCACTCTGACCACACTTTACCATATCTTAAATCTGTGGGTTTGCCTTCCAGATGCTACTACTCAAAATCACAACTGCACAATAAAAGGCTGTTGGCACCCTCATAGTCCATTGATACTTTGTTTTACACTATGCAGGTTTATTGTGACTACTCTAGAATAAATAATATTTATGTGTTTATGCTTTGTATCAGTACTGCTACATCAACTTATAACACAATACCCACAAAGCCTCCCTCCAATGTTTTTTGGAAGGCTCCAACCACCTTAATTGAACACTGTTATGTATTTTACTTAACCAGAAATGTAACAGAAGGAAGGGAAAGGCCACTTCTCATATGGTATGGTGTCCTACAGTGTTTAGATAAAGTTTGACTCAGTACCTCAAGTAATTACCTTACAGGGCCTCCGTTGAAGCTATCTTAAAAAGTGCATCAGTCCTACAGGCAGCATCACATAGTAGTGAAGTCAGGGCAGTAGGGGTGTACATTACAGTAAATCTATCAGCATAGCGCTGGAATTGAATCTACATAATATATTATCACTTTGCAGCGATATTTGAGCTCATACCAATTAACTCTTAAGAAATAATATCACCAGTAGATGCCATATTTTGAATTAAATATGATGATTTTGTTATCCATTGCTGGAGCTACCTTGAATGCTTAATGATATTTTGGGCATATACTAAGCCTTTAGTTAAGTTAGTTTTGCATAGTAGTGTGGTGTATAAGTATACCAACATTGTTAAGCTTAAAATGTGATATAGTATTTTGTGTTTGGCATACTGACTCCTCTTGAGTTTTATACCTGCTGAACTTACTGGATATATGATTCAATTACTTGGACAGCAACATAGAATATGCAATTTTTTTACACAATAATGTAAACTAACTTATTAAGATAATGATTGATTTTATATCTCCTGTACTCTTTTTATCATCTGTACACTTTTTATCATGAGGATAAGCCTATGTGGCTAGAAAATTACCTGTGTATAATTGCCACAGAACACCTTGGGCCTCATTCAATTGATAAATTGTAGCTTATTATTTATTATTATCATCTTTATTTGTAATGTGCCAACATATTCAGTAGCGCTGTACAGGGGTTAAGTACGTGGCAAAAACAATTAACACCTTATAAAGAATGGAGGGCCCTGTTTTTGAGCTTAAAATCAAGATTGAAAACTCACAAACGTACAATTACGGTAGCCCATAAACTAAACTGCCATTGAATTGGCGTCTTTTTGTGATCCACAAATGATCTTCGGGTTATGGGCTGAAAATCCCTGCGGTTGTTACGACCTTAACTTACGCCCCATCTAAGCCTTTGATCTTTCACGTCTGCAAGAGTTACGAGTGCTAAAATCACAAATCGCTATTCAATTGCTACAATTGCGCAAGCCTGGATATATTTTCACACCCGGAAATGGCAAATGTAGAAGGAAATTCTACTGGTACCAGATAGGACCCGCAAAGGGGTTAAAGACATATCAGTAGCACTGTAAATGCAAATAAAAAATCAATACTGCACTGTAAATGACAGGGAAAGCCATGAAAGACACAAGAATGAATTGCACAACAGTCTCAAACAGTCTCAGTAGGAATTATTTTATTTTATGTTATTTTGGGGTTATATTGATCTCGGGAATAAATTAGTGAATACATATTAGGCCACCCACATGGACTAGAACAGTATCGGCATTCATTTTTATTATTTCGTATTTTGCGGGTTTGCAAGTCCCATTACATATCGGACCTCTAAACACTAATTGATTGACATGTAACCTCCGACGGTCTCATTTTCTATTGGCTGTTTCTGACTCGGGAGTTACGGCCTTGTTTAATTGATCTGGCTCACACTCTGAAATGCTACATACGAATGCATGGTTTACGTTTTCGGATTTCAGGACGCAACTTGCGGGCTTGATCAATTGAATCGCTCCGTAATTGTAGCAAAGTTGATGCCCGCAGACATATGGCCTGTATACAGTGCAGGCTTGCAATTGAATGAGGCCCATTGTATACTTAAATTGCCTTACTGAAGTAGCGGTTCTGGCTAATTTCTTCAGATCCCTATAAATATATATTTTTACAGATTTTGCATAAACCACAGGACAAGTTAACTTGTGTGGTATTCATAAGGTAAAAAAACAAAAACTATACTCAGTACATATGGGCACAGGATTATTTTTTTGGTTATATATCCTAATCAGTGTGGAAGTCTGTAGTATACCTCTCTTGACTGATATACATATCAAGATCTATGACAGACCTGTGTGGCCACAGAACCCTCTGTGTGGCAATGTAATGAATGTGTCAGATAGGTTTCTTAAATCTTTAGGAAAATGATAATAAACATACTTAAATATCTGGGCAATAATTTAGTGAAAACTTGAAGAAAATCTCTTATTATCTCTAACCAACTTAGATCCCTATGTAAATAAGGTGCACTAAGTTAGGGCACTGCCGTAAATTGGCAGCAGGAACTTTTCTCTTCCTAGTTTATACACTAATGTAAATCTTTCTCTCCCCCAGATTATGGCACTCAATGCACAGCTGTAAATCCTGCTTTAGACACAACAGATTTCGGTGCAGGGATTAGCCAAAACAAACCTTACAGATGAGACAGGGCCCTAGGAGCCAATAGGAAATGTGAACATCATAATCCTCAACCCGCCTTCTCATCCTCAATCCCCTCATCATCAATCCCCTCCTCATCCTCAACCCCCCTCCTAAACCTCAACCCCCTCCTCAACTTCCCTCTTCAACACGCCTCCTCACTTTACCCCTTTCTAATTACCACCCCCTCTCCCCTTACTTACCGTCTATCAGCAGCTGCTCCTGCGCTCCTCTGCGCGTCTTCCGGCTGCGTCTGGACCCGGCATATGCTAATGACGTGACGTCACGTCATTAGCATTGGAAGACACGCGGGGAGCTCAGGAGCAGCAGCTGATGGAAGGTAAGTGAGGGGCAAGGGAGAGGGGGAGGTAATGAGAAATGGGTAAAGTGAGGAGGGGGGTTGAGGAGGGAGGATGAGGAGGGAGATTAAGGTTGAGAAGGGGGGTGGAGGTTGATGAGGGGGGTCGAGGTTGAGGGTGGGTGTTGAGGAGGGGGGTTGAGGATGAGGAGGGGGTTGAGGAGGGGGGTTGAGGAGGGAGGATGAGGAGGGAGGATGAGGAGGGGGGTTGAGAAGGGGGGATGAGGAGAGGGGATGAGGTTGAGGAGGGGGGTTGAGGATGAGGAGGGGGTTGAGGAGGGGTGTTGAGGATGAGGAGGGGGGTCGAGGATGAAGAGGGGGGTCAAGGAGGCGTGTTGAGGAGAAGGGTTGAGGAGAGGGGTTGAGGAGGGAGGATGAGGAGGGTGGTTGAGAATGGAGGATGAGGAGGGGGTTGAGGTTGAGGAGGGGGGTTGAGGAAGAGGAGGGGGGTTGAGAAGAGAGGTTGAGGTGGGGGGTTGAGGATGAGGAGGGGGGCTGAGGAAGAGGGTTGAGGAGGGGGGGTGAGGAGGGAGGATGAGGAGGGAGGTTGAGGAGGGGGTTAAGGAGGGGGGATGAGGAGGGGGATTGAGGAATAGGAGGGGGGTTGAGGATGAGAAGGAGGTTGAGGATGAGGAGGAGGATTGAGGATGAGGAGGGGGATGAGGAGGGGGGTTGAGGATGAGAAGGGAGGATGAGGAGGGCTGTTGAGGAGGGGGTTGAGGATGGTGATAAGGGAGGGGGAGGGAAAGAGACATGAGGGAGAGGGGGGAAAGAGACACGGAGAAGGGAGAGGAGGGGAAGAGACACAAGGGAGGGAGAGGGGGGAGAGAAAGAGGGGAGGGAGAGGGGGGAAGAGACACAGGGGAGAGAGAGGGGGGACACAAGAAAGGGGCACAGAGGGCACACAAGAGGGGGACACAGAGGGCACAAGAGGGACACAGGGGGCAGCATATTTCCCATCCTCGGCTTATACTTGAGTCACTAAGTTTTCCTAGTATTTTGTGGTAAAATAGGTGCCTCGGCTCATGCTTGGGTCGGCTTATACTCGAGTATATACGGTAATAATATATTTTGATATTAAAAAGATGTGATAATTGTATTTATAGTTTCAATCAGTAAAAATGTGTTTATTTTGTGTTAAAATATGATATATTTAGAGATAATTTATCAGAGCATTTGTTCCTACGTAACGTGATTTTGTGATGTATTAACCCCGTGAGTACTGGGTTGTGTGTTATCCTGCATTTTGTATAATAAAACTGGCTTAAAACTAACATATCACATTTTTAAATTACACATATGTTAATATTGGATTGTTAAGTGACAAATCATTTTTTTATTTCATAATTTTGTAGTGCTATATTGTCACTTTAAATACTTCTGGGGGGTTTGAAAACCAATTGAGAGTGGTCTTTGGTACCCGTAAATCTTTCTTCTGCTTCTTGCAGTTACGGCAGTGCCCTTACTTGCGAGTGATCCATAAAATCTTATTAGCATAGGGTTTGGGTGTCAAAGTCTAATGGAGTAACTCGTAACTTATTGTCAGTGCAAAATCAATGGCGATTTTTGCATTGCTTTTCAGCTTTGTTGTGAAGTTCACTAATAGCAATGCTACGGCACTCAAAACTGATTTTGAAGATTTACATAGGGCTTTCAATTCTCAATTTGCTGTTATTAACCACACTTCAGTGACAAGTGAACTACAGTATTTGCATTCAGTTTATATTATTTTTATTGGAAAGTATATGGCAGACATCTGTCTAAATATACAATAATCAAGCATTTTTGTTTTAAACATTTTTGTCTATGTGTATGAACATATTATACGGTAATTACTTGAGATATTGAGTCAAAACTTCTCTACACACTATAGGACTAAATACTATATAATAAGTGACCTTTCATTTCCTCATGTTTTATTGATTCTATATCCTGCCACTTTTTGTTAAGGGAAATCGGAAGTGTACAGTGGCAGTTGGGCTAATCATCTTTTTTTATCAAGTTAACCAGAAATGTGTTTTAGAACACTTCTAAAGGAATGCTATAAGATCAAAATATATTGGTGCAAACTTCTGCCAAGTTGTCTCTTTCTGGTTCATCTCTTTCTCCTTCTTTTGCATTCTCCCGCTCACTTATCTTTACCCCATCTCCAGTTTATCTAAACCTCTTTCAAACGTTCAACTTTAAATTATTTTTCTGTACTTGTGCAAATATCCCCAGAAAAATTATATTTCCATATGGGTTCAACAACACAGCCCCCTGATTAGTTTTCAGTTCATCCAAAGATGGCAGCCCCCATCAAGTAAGCAGAACATATAGTGATACTTTTGCAAGCAAAATCAACTGGGGAAATCTCACTATATCTTGTTCAATAAAATGGTGAGTATCACATTATTTTCTCATCTGAAGTTTGTTTGTGTATAAATATGTATATATCAGTTATGGTAAACCTGTTTCGATTGAATGGCTCCATATGCAGCCCCTGAGCCATAATTTTATTTTACTAAGCAAAATGGAGTATATAAAATGTTGAGAAGTATTTAGGTGTACAATTGGGTAATACTTGCTAGTTTTAGACAAATATAATGTACTGAAGAGGGGCACTTTGTCCTATTCCAGAAAATAGGCTAGGGTCTGCATGAGGAGTGACTGAGGGCAGCATGCTCTCCCCGGCACCCTTCTTGCCCACCCCTGGAATATATGTTTTAGTTCTACAATGTGTACATTTAATGTGTATGTAGTTTTGTCTGAATTGATTATTGCCTAGAAATGCAATGTGTCTAGAGTGTATATGCTTTTCTGTGTCTGAACAATATGTTTTGTGTCTGCATGTTTATTTCCACTGGACAGCATGTTTTCTATAGTGTATGTGTGTTTCAACTGGAGAATAGGTTTCGAGCCCTGATTTAGGGAATACAGTGCATATTTTGTATGAAGAGTTTACATGTTGACTGTGCAGATTACATACATTTTCTTCTGTAAAGTCTGATTATAGTGTGCAATGAGGGGATTTTACTTGTATAGTACTTTTTGCATATGGTGTGTATATGCTTCATGTATTCTCTGTAAGCTTTTAGTCAATAGCGTACATGTTTTGGATCTAAAGCACACTAGAGTACAATTTTGAGTAGAATGTGTATGCTTTGTAGTGTATGACATATTTTGTGTCTAAGGCACCATAAAGTCAATGCTTTGACTACAAAAGGTATATGGTTCATGTCTCAAGTGTGTATGCTCTGAATATGGCCTATAAAATCTGGAGCTAGATGAGCTCCTCCTCAATACCCCAAAATAGCACCCCACTTATAGCTCCTAAGTTATTTTCCTTATTATATATGATCGATTGTTAATTTGGTTTGAATAGTCACAATTATTATATTTAAACTAGGAAACTGTCCGTCAAAAATGACAGGAAAAAAATTGTAAGGCTGGCAATGCTGTTTACCACACAATGTGAGGCTTTTGTTCCTCTGAGCACCTTCGGCGCTCATTGCGAGCCTCTCCCCCTGTGTACTTCAACTTTCCTGCTTTGCAAAGATCACCTTCGGTGCTCATTGCAAGCCTCTCCCGCTCGCAGCGCTCATTGCGTGCCGCACAATGAGTGGCTTTGCCCCTCATTGCTGGCCTTGGCCAACCCACCCTGTGTCTTCTCTCCACCTCTCCCTCCCATGTGTCTACTCCCCCCCTCCCCTGTGTCTCCTCCCCCTCTCCCATGTGTCTCCTTTCTCACTCTCCCTGTCCTGTGCCTTCTTTACCCCTCTCTCTTTGCTCCCTTTCCCCTCTCCCTTCCCTGTGTCTCCTTTCCTCCCTCTCCCTTTGCTCCCTTTCCCCTCTCCCTTCCCTGTGTCTCCTTTCCTCCCTCTCCCTTTCCCCCTCTGCTGTGTCTTCCCCCTCTCCTGTTCCTCCTTTTCCCCTCTCTCTTTCCCTGTGTCTCCTTTCCTCCTCTCCCCCCCGTGTCTCCTTTCCCCCCTCTCCCGTTCCCCCGTGTTTCCTTTGCCCCTCTCCCTTTCACCCCTTGTCTCGCCGTTCCCCCTCCACTTCCTCCCTTGTCTCCTTTCCCCCCTCCTGTCCCTCCCCTGTGTCTTGTACAGTGCTACGATCAGGTGTTTAACCCCATTGCGGGACCTCTCTAGCACTCATAGAATCTTCTCCTTTTTTTACCATTTACAGGTGTAAGAACATTTACAGGCTTGGGGAAATTGAGCAATTGAATAGTTATTTGTGATTTTAGCCATCCTAACTCTTGCGAATGTGAAAGATCAAAGGCTTCGGGAGGCTGTAAGTTGCGGGTTTAACCATCGCAATTTTTTCAAGGCTGTAACTCATAACCATTTGGAGCCCGCAAAAAGACGCCACTTGAATAGCAAATTAACTTGCAACCTCACTTACGGGCTACAGTAAGCTCAATTGAATCGGGTTCAAACACAGTAAATTAATTCAAGCATACCTGGGGATTTAGTAAGCCAAGCATTTAAGGTATATGGAATGCACCTTCTAGTTCTGCAATTAAATATATGTTTCTATTTTTATGTTTCTGTACTTTGTGACGAGTGTTTACTTGTTTTCTGTCTTGTACATGTCTTACATCTGAACCGTAAGTTTTTCTACTATAGCGTTAAGCAACCTACTTCTATTAAAGGACAGTTCATGTGGTCCCATAGCCATCAAAATAATTTTGATGGAAAGTAATTTTGGTAAGAGGGACAGCCACTAATAAAAAGTGTTTTGTGAGGCAACGGAGACTAATATGCCAGATTTATATAGGAAGCCACACAGGAAGGCTATGAGGGACCCATGCAGTTCAGTATGACTTTTTTCATTTCCTATATCTTATTTGTCAAGAGTGTTTATATCCCCATTATTTCTGTACATATGTTGGTGTTCTGTATGAGTGAAATGTGCTTTGTCTACAGTTCCTATATTTTGTGTTTGTAATGTCTGTTTTGTCACTTGAGTATATACGTTTTCATATTAAAAATTTGTGTCGAACCGTCTATTTTGGGTCTATAGTGCATACATTTGTGTCTATAGTATCTGTTTTTGTGTCAGGACGGTATTTTATGTGTCTTGACTGTAAATCTTATGGATGTAATGTAAATGTTATATATATATATAGTGTGGATGCTGGAGGTGGTGCTGTATATTTTGTGTGTAGAATTTTTGTGTTTTGTTTCTGGACTGTATGGTTTATGGATAGAGTCTATATGTTTTTTAAGAACTAAAATCAGGTGAAAATGTACTACTACTACTACTACATATACTAATAGAACTACTAGCAACAAGATGAAGTCATTTGTGCCAAGTGATATAACACCTATATGTAGACATTTAAATACAGAAACAATCCCAGAAGTATTTCAATAGTCCAAACTTCATGATATCCTGGCTTCTAAGTTAAAATCACAATCTCTAAATCGATAATGGTGATACAATCATCAAAAACCAGCTTAGAAAAATGAAAAAATATACAAAGATGGGAAGGAGAGTAAAAAGAATTAAGCAAGCCTGAGGATTTAGTAAGCCAGGCTTTTAAGGTAGATGGAATAGGACTTCTAGTTCTGCAATGAAATATGTTTGTATTTGTATGTTTCTAAATGTTGTGCCAAGTATTTACCTGTTGTGTCTGTACTGGTGTACTATAAGAAAAATTATTATTCCTGAGGGTGTTCTGGTTTGCACTTCTGGATCTTATTATATCTGTAAGTAGTTTTTAATAAAGCACATAATAAAAATATTTCTTTTGTACCACACCAGTTGTTTTTTTGCTCTTCTCTTTGTGTGTTTGTCACTGTATATGTATTTTGTGGCTAGAGCTTATATGTTTTTTGTCTAATGTCTGTGGCCCTCATTCAATTGCAATTTGGCCAATTTAATAGGGCTCTAAATAAGCACATAGCATATATTTTTTAAAGAAGTTTTAAGTTAGTGAAAACCTTGTTTTTGGATAGATACTTACTAACTAAAAACTTATTTAAAAAATATATGTTATGTGCTTATTTAGCGCCGTATTCAATTGGCCAAATTGCAATTGAATGAGGGCCTGTGTGTTTTGCGGCCTGACTATTTTTCTTATACTGTGTCTGTACAACATGTGCTTTCTCAATATTACATATGATTTCTGTCTTGTTTTTGTATGATTTGTTTCTAGATTGTTTTTATTGCATATACATTATATATTTTGTTGTATATCTTGTATCTGGACTGGACATTTTGTGCCTACAATGAATATATCTGGATTATATGTATTGCATCCAGCATGAATATAGTTTTTGCCTGGAATGCTTGTGATTTGTCTAGATTGTGTGTTCTTAGTTTTGAATATATGTTGATTCTCTAGTGCATTTTTGTTTTCTCTGCATTCTATGGCCCTCATTCAATTGCTATTTTGGACAATTGAATAGGGGTCTAAATAAACACATAACATATTTTTTTAAGTAAGTTTTTACTTAGTAAGCATCTATCTAAAAGCAAGGTTTTTACGAACTAAAAACTTATTTAAAAAATATGTGTTATGTGCTTATTTAGAGCACTATTCAATTGGCCAAATCGCAATTGAATGAGGGCCTATGTGTCTACATTGCATATGTTTTTCTGCAGTAAATATCTCGTGCCTATTGTGCCTTTATATTTTAGCATTTATAGCATTATAAATTTTGTGTCTAGACTATATATTTTGTGACTCGAGCGCATATGTTTTTGTCTACGGTGTATGTTTTGTGTCTGAATTTAGGCAGTGTTGTGTGACTCTCTGATCTATTTTTCTTTCACAAGAAAATGAAGAAGAGCTGGAGGGTGAAATGAGCTCAGCTTTTCTTACCGCGCTGAGACTGAGTCTAACATCCCGCTGACTTCATGGTCTGTGGAGCTCCAGTCACACAACACGCGGGATCCCCGTCACGAGCTAGAGACAGAGAGAGGGAGAGAGAGACAGAAAGGTGAATATGAAGACAGGAAAGAATAATGCAGTGTTCAAGGGAGGGAGAGGAATACAGAAAGAGAGACACAGGGGGAGTGTAATGACAGAAATAGGAGAGAAGGATGCACAAAAGCATACAGGAGGAGGAAGATTATAGAAGACGAAAGCGTAATGAAGGACAAATATATTGTTAAAAATGTAGTGTAAATATATAGACATACAGTCTAAAATATACATGAAGAAAACGTTCGCAACCTGATTGTCATTTTTCATTAAGGCACAAACTGTTCTACACAAGAACAAAAACAGCAGCTTTCCTAAGAATGCAACTGCTTGTATTTATTTGAGGGGGATGTTTGTGATGTTTCTCTTCTCTAATGATGGGCAAATGTACATGACGTCTGTGCAAATGGAGTGTAGAAAATTGTTCATAGGCCTCAAAGTACATGTGTTGTCATGGCAACTGTAAATGCACTAGAGGGCAGCCATCTTGAACATCTCTAATTACACTTAATAAGAGACAGTTTAAGAATAATAAAGAAGACTATTTCCAGTGTATTTTTACATTTGTGAATTAAACGTAATAAACAAATTAAGTATAATATTAGTGCTTACAGTAGACAAAAAAAAGACACCAGCATGCCCTTAAATCTACTCCTAATAGCCGAAGGAGAGAAGGTAGCAATACATTTGACAGGCACAGCGGATGAGGCTGTAACTGCAAATTGGGTTTACCCTAAATCAAATATAATATGCACAGTAATATTGATTTGGAGTCATTGTACATTAGAAATCCAACACTGTCTGAGTCTTTCCTGATGAGATGAAATCCCGAAATGCATTAAAGATAAACCAATCATTGTTTGAATTTGTCCTGAAAATCTGCAGTCAATAGATTACCCTATATTAGATAGAAACTCTGTATTATGTGAGCCTGTCCTGATAATTTGCAGTAAAGTCACTGTATATTAAACAGAATCCCAGCACAGTATGAGCCTGTCCTGATAATTTGCAGTTAGGTGGGAGCCCTGCATAATGTAGCACCCCAGCATTGCCTGTGCCTTTCCTGATTATCTGTACTGTCAAAATCCTTTGAGCCTGTCTCTAATAATCTAAATCTCTACACTGTCCCAGGCTTAGCAGGGAAAGTTAGATTGTAGCTAGTGAAATTCTGCAATGCAGTACTGCTAGTTAATGAAATGCTCGTCTGAGCCTATTAACATTCAGCTAGAGGAGCGTCTCCTCCCAGAGACGCAATGTTCCTAGGGTAAATATCACGCTCACAGACCCACCACTCAACCCCACTTATCACAAGCCAGGTGTTTAACCCTATTACTGCTGCATAGCAATAGTTTTACTGACACAAAGAGTAGAGAGTATGTGATTAGGAGAACAGAAGAGGGAGAACTCAGGACCGTAAGAGAAGAATAAGTGAGTAGAAAGTCAAATAATATCTTAGTAGTTGGAACGTCATCAAAGTCTATGGGAGCACATTTCCTATACAGGAGGACGCTCCCATTTCCGCACATGGTAGCATATTACTTTATTTCCTGTAGAGGGGAATGCCATGGAAATTAAGAGCAATTTTCAGCCCCACTCCAGAGGACATCACAAAGCCCACGATATATATGAAACTGTAGGGAAGTAGGCAAGGTCAAGAAGAGATATTCTAACACTTCTCTCATTTCTTACATAACCCCGAGGAATGGAGTAAGAAACACTGGTGTACAGGGACAAGTTTATAGTTAGATTTTATGACTGCATAATTGTTCACAAACAAATAATGATGTGAGTAGAGAAGAGTTGAGGATGCTTTCCTTTCTCCATTCATGTTATATTACAACCTCTACCCCCAAGTCCCAGCCAGCAACCCACAATATTTACAGTAATACTTCCATGTGCTGATTACTCACAATCCTTTACCAGGCACATACACTGGCCTTTAACTTTTCATTTTTACCTTATTATGTTTCATATTTAATATGCCACTTTATTTTCATATTTGAAGTTCTCCATTTAGAAGGCACACACTCACATGCTGATACTTTAACACTCCCCAAGAAGGTCCCATTAAAGTTTATGTTCACAAGCTATTTCCTGCATAGAGGGATATCATAAATGATGACTGCAGTCAATTTGTTTTCTATATTGTTTTTTGAATAAATAAAAGTGATTACAGGCAAAATATTTTTAGAAAGCAAAAATAAATAAAAAAAACACAGTCTTTATTTTCTTTTTACTTTTTATGCAATTTATTATTTACTGTGTCGCTCCATTTTCTTTTCTCAGTCTAATACTTTATGAGGAGATTGTGTCCTTGAAACAAATTGGCTTTCCATTAGCCATGTTGAAAGCACTGGCCATTTTTTTAAATGCCTCATATAGATAGAAATGTTCTAAAAATGTTCTCTGATCTCAGGAAGACATCAGCAGAAGACAAAATGGTAGACTGCATAAATTGCAGTAAAATTGCATACAAGAGTACCAAATTAGAGGCTGTATTAAAGTTTTTATATTCTAAAACCATATTCCATATTTCCCAGAGTTGTTCCTCAAAATAGCACAGTTTTGATCAGGGAACTACAGCGACCCTTTAAGACATATACTATCTTATACAGAGGTGCTGTGAATCATTTTATTGCTCATGAAGAAAAATTTCCTATGAAGGGAGACCTGTAACTCTTTAAGCATAAACATTTTTTTGTAGATGGGTACCATGGACATCTGCAGGAACAGGGATGGAGGTTTAAGCAAGGTCTCTTAGAGAAAATAATTTTTGTAGAGAAGGATTCCATGAATAATTGTGTGGATAAATCATATATTTTGCAGGACAATTCATGAGAGTTAACTGGGAATCCTATTATGGTGTATGCTGACATTGCTATTGCAGAGGCCAAATCAAGAATGCCTTAAGGGAAGAAATATCTGCAATATTTTCCAGAATAAGTAGTAGACCTTTGTAACAATACCATAAGTATCATACGGAGCATATTTACTTGCCCATTAACTAATTCAATCCCGCAAACCAAGAATTAAAATCATCTGCTGTTTGTATATGTTAATGATCTGTCTCAGAGATTAATGTTCGCAGAAAGATAATTGCTGCACATGCTTAATGTTTCTTGGATCCCTTGCCTGTGATCTGGGGCATTCACTGCTCCTCTGGCAGAAAGGTTTGATCTCGGGCTGGTGCAGAATCTTCTGATGAATAATGTGTGCAAACAACAAAGCTGTAGAAAACTAATACAGGACTCTGTGCAAGAAACACTCTTCTAAGAGCAAGAAGGGGAAAGGAGAGAGGAGGAGGGAGAACAGAAGAGAGAGAGGAAGAGGATCAGACAACAGAGCAGGTGTAGGGGTTAAAGGGAGAGGGAGATACATGGCAACTTCCATATGACTATGCTTCTAGGTGTATATGATCTACTTGCAACATGTGGAGGAACAAGGCTGTTGTGAAAGCATGTACATAGGCCTGTACGGCTTTTTATGTGACTCTAATGAGATGTTTGCATGATTCTAATTGATTGTGTAAATAAATCCAATGGGTTGAGACTATGGATCTAGTAGTTTGTGTATACTCATTTAACAGGTTGCATATAAATATTTCCCTTTCTGGGTTGCTACCTTGTGGTGAAGGGGACTTGTGTACCTCAGTAAAGCTGTGAGCTATTACCATGTAGAGGCACCCAAAATGGGCAGGTCATAGCAGCGAGGTCAGACAAATCACTGTCCACTGGAGAAGGAACAGGCAACCCACTCCAGTATCTTTGCCCTGAAAACCATATGGATGAGCACAACCAGACACAAGATGTGCCTGGGGTGATGCAGTCCATAGGGTCACCTAGAGTCGGACACGAGTGAAGGACTGAACAACAACAACAATATAAATATTTAATAGGTTAGATTAGTAACAGGAAACTTCATTCACTTGAAGGGCCACATAATGTTACCAGCAAGTCCAAAAAGAGTGCCAACCAAAATGAAAAAGGTAAAATGGCTTTGAAGAGAGGCTAAGGTAATCTGCTAAATGTGAACAGATAAAATGGAATGTATATTGTTGAATTCAGTGATCTTGATCAATAGATAAATAGACAGATACAGCCTCATTCAATTGCTGCGATTTTCAGATCCAGGCTTGCAAATGAAGGTCGCAAGCTACTTTGCTGTTCAATTACCTTCCGTTTGCGGGGGTCCGATCAAGCCCGCAAATTGCCAAAATCGAACCACAGGTTAGTAACCTGTGGTTCGATTTTGGCAATTTGGACCAAGCAGGTCTTGCAAAGGGCTTACGTACAAATCGGAGCACTTTAAATGCAAATATAAATTCAATACAGCACTGTAAATGATGGGGAACACAATGAGTGACATTAGAATTAAAAGCCCAACATTCTCATGCTCGCACATCTCTAAAATAAAATACTTAATTTCATGTTTAATTTCCATCCAAAGTCCAACGGGCTTCAACCTCCAAGTTTGGAATCCAAACTCCATTTTTTTTTCTAAGTCCTACGGGCTTGAATAACCAGTTATGGGCTTGGAGGTCATTCAAGCCCATAGGACTTTGGACGGAAATTAAACATGAAATAAAGTATTATATTTTGGCAATGTGCAAGCTTGTGAATGTTGTGCTTTTAATTCTGATGTCAACCATTGTGTTCCCCATAATTTACAGTGCTGTACTGAATTTATTTGCATTGAAAGTGCTCCGATCTTACGGGCTTGAACCACGAGTTACGGGCTTGCGTCCGCTATCATGTCTAAGCCCGCAAATGCTACTGCCTAGAGCATTGGTTTCCGATTCTCGAGACCGGCGCCTAGCTTTTGGGCCCGGCCAATTGAACAGCAGAGTAAAAGTAGACCTACTGGAGCCCGCAACTCAATCGCAGAAAATCGTCTCTCTGCGATGGAGTTATGGCCCCAAATTGAATGAGGCTGAAACAGGTCAGGAACAAGAAAGAAAGGAGGGCAGAGAACTAGTAGCATCTAAATGTTTAAAACATGCTTGTTTTAGGTAATGTGATAAACATGTTCAGTATCATTAACCCCTTTAATTCTGGTAGATGCTAGTGTATCCGTGCATGAGCCGTGCACAGGTAGCTTGTCCTTGTGATCAGATTAGAGAGCTCTCAGGGCACTGACAGTGATCAAAGTAATGATCTCTAAACCACTGCTCCAGGACAGCCAGCTGACAGCCACTGAGCCGTGTGTCCCTGAGAGGTGTAATTAGACAAGAAAACAGCAAGGGGCATCCTCAGACCTGCTGGGAAACAGGACTAACAGGTGGCTAAGGAAGAAGCACTGCATACACACAGGCTCATAGATCTGTGGAAGCTGCTATACAGACCCATCCACCCAGCTCTATGGGTTTATTTGCAGCGCAATACAGGACTGGCTAAATGCCAACAATCTGGTTGCCTTGACTATTAATATTTTATTTCTAGTTAATTTATATGTTTAAAGGCATAAATTAGCTTTAAGACTTAAATATCGTAAAGGGATATATAAGAGAACAGAATATGTGATAGGAATATTCAAATACATTAAGCTTGATTTAACAACAAGAGGAAAGCAGATTTTAAAGAAAGTCAAATGATAAAACAATGCATCACTCTATGTTGTTACAGGATGAAAGACTAAGAAATAATGTTAGACAAGGAGGTAGCAAGCATTACAGTATCCTGCACACGGGATAAGACATAGTTATTTGATAAGAAAACTGGCCAAGTAGTAATTATATGCTGACAAATTCTGTTTTTTTTTTTCTGGCTCCTAAAAAAAAAGTCTGGCTTCTTGAGTTCCAAATATTCATATAGAAATTTATTCATCTATGCAACCTTAGAAGAGGACTGTAAAATGCTACTTTATGGAAAGGGTAGTAGACAAGTGGAACAACTTTTCAGCAGAAGTGTTAGGAATAAACTCAGCAACAGAATCCAAGCCAAGTTATTTTGCTAGATAAAATACACTTGCAAGATAATTGGATGTAGAAAAGCATATGTCTGCTACACCTAATGCGCCTTAATGATCACCAGTTGATATTGGCACAGGGCACTGCTGTGCCAATGACTCTTTGACATAGTTCCATATCTGTGGATGAAGCTCAAAGGAATTGTTACAACATACTACAGATCATTACACCCTGTTTGTTTGTTTCATATAACCTCTGCTCTCATTTCAGACTGTACCAGTAACTAGCATATATAGCAGGACTTCCTGCTGTTGTTACTATAGTAAATGGAGGAAAATACCTGTGCAGCTATCCCAAACCTAATGGAACTATACAAGCCATTACGACTAACTGCAATGCAAGGCAAGAAGTATCTGCGTCCATATCAATATGATCTGGTGATCTTAAGTTTATTCATTATTGCTTGAGGTATATCAGATACATGTATTTCTACAACCAATCATATTGTGAGTGGATTGTGGCTTTATTTCTAGTAATATCGCCCATGGATCCTGAACTTGTAATTATTTGTGTCATATTTCACAGTCTGACAGGAATATTGAACATCAATGGGAAAAATGTACCTTTGGGATTACGGACAAATCTTAAACAATTTGTATCTGTTTCAGACTTCAGAAATATAAGTTTTTATTATGGGAGAGGTAGAATTGTAGCAGGACTCTTAGGAAAAGATTTGTAGTAAATACTGTGTTTTTTTTTTACTTCAAAGTAAACCATTGCCAGTAATATATAGTAAAACTGTACAATTCGAAAAATCTCTTTAGATCCATTTACACCACATCACAGATGGATAAACACAGAACAAATGATATGGCTCCATATACCCATGCACACAGTTGAAAACCCCATGCCTACATAGACGTACATAAACACATATGGATTGCTGAATTATACAGTTTGTTATACAGGTCCTTATGCATACTGCATATCTTGAAAGTTTAGGATACATTGCTCAAAAATTATATGTATGTCCAATAAATATATATATCAATACATAATTCTACAGATTTTAACCTCTCACAATATTTAGATATAAATATACTCAAATGTCATAGCTCCATAGATGCTCAAACACAGCTTCACAAATCCATGTTATACATTTACATAGCTTAACATATACATATGTGCTACTGAAGAGATCAATATTCTCAGCTCTACATATGTACATCCTGACAGATTCATACACATGTTTACATAGTTTTAGGTAACTAGTTAGTAAATAGCAAGTAACTATAAATATCACTTTATAGCTGCATTTGGATCTACGTTAGAGCACAGAAGATCCATATTTATCTAGGTCCATCTGCTTGAAACTGCAACAGGTCCTTATACACAGCTTCACAGACACATAGTGTATAGCTCTATAGATCAAAAACAATTCCATACATCCTTATATACACTCTCATAAATTATTGTACAGTTTGTACATTGCCTCACAGATCCATATACACTGTTCCACAGATCCATATATATAGCAACATTGATCCATAAACATATAGACATAGATTGATATGCAACTGAGTAGATCCATAAACACAAATCCATAACGCCAAAAACAATCCACCGTAAATACTAACATGGCTTCCTAGTACCACCGACAGCTAACTGTTCAGAAAATACAGTCTAACAGGTCCATACTGTAGGCAAAACGTTATACAGTATATTCACAGATCCAGCCTTGGATCTCCAGAAATACAGCTCAACATAGAATAATAGATAAATTAGCTAATAGACATAACTAGCCCAATAGATCCATACACATAGTCTCATATATGCACATGCACAGCCTCATAGATCCAATTATAGTACACAACTTCATAGACTTCTCACACAGCTCCACAGATTCATATGCTCTCCAAAATTACCTATATACAGTTACACATAGACCGATATTCATTGTCTAATTAATTCATATACAATGGCAATATATACTCTGCTAATCAATGCATGCAATATATATATATATCACATATATAGTTGTGAGCGTACGGGTCGTTGCTCACGCTTGCGGGCTCGCGAAGCGAGCCGCGGCCCTCGCGTAGCGAGGTCACTGGGCAAGGGCCTCAGTTGCTGGCATGGAGCGCCGAAGGCGCTCCATGCCAGCAACTGAGGCCCCTCGCGAAGCGAGGGCCTCAGTTGCTGGCGAGGTCACTGGGCACGGGCCTCAGTTGCTGGCATGGAGCGCCAGCAACTGAGGCCCCTCGCAAAGCGAGGGCCTCAGTTGCTGGCGAGGTCACTGGGCAAGGGCCTCAGTTGCTGGCATGGAGCGCCGAAGGCGCTCCATGCCAGCAACTGAGGCCCCTCGCAAAGCGAGGGACTCAGTTGCTGGCGAGGTCACTGGGCAAGGGCCTCAAATCCTCGCAAACTTCACGTCGCTACTCAAAAAACACGACACACAAATTACGACACTCGCTAAATTTTACGAGGAACGCAAACAACCTACGAAACACGTTACCACACATTACGACCTTGCAAACATCAGACGCAACACGCCGACATACAAACATTTAAAGCACAATACATACACACAGCACATACATAAAAACCTTACCTACACCAAGAGGGAGCACCCAGGACCTCAAAAATGCAACTTAGACCTCGATTTTACTCAAAATAAAAGAGTTTTGAGACTAAAAAAAAATCTAAGCGACAGAAAAAATGGCCGCCAAACAAAATGAAAACGAGGCTACAGCACTCTAAACTCGCAAAACACCACAACAAACTCGCAAAACACCACAAGAATCTCGCAAAACACCACAAACCACCTACGGATATTCATACCACACAGTGCACACATTCAGCATGCTTACACAGCAGCAACATCAACACAGATTGCCAGCTCTTCATCACAATGCTTCAAAATAGGTACAGTATATTCATTTAGTAATGTATTACATATTTCATTATTAGACACCAAACAGCATTAGCTACCTTACAATTTCATTGCCGTCATTTTTTGACGGGCAATTCGCTAGTATATATATATATATATATATATATATATATATATATGCACACATACACTACACCACTAATTAATATACTGACCCTTGTGTCATAAGTACATAGACATATATAAAGCTTTTGAAACTTAATTAGCTAGTTCAGCAGTCTGGGGTAAATAATTAATATCACATATATGTGACGTTAACCATTGTCTCATGACTTCAGTGACACAAACACTAATACCTATAAATAGCTGGTTTATCATACTCTCTGGTCCACACATACCACCTGGCACACAAACTTACAGTTATTTATTCCTATGGCTTACAAATGATAATAAAATTAGGATTCAGACACAAATAAGTGATACAAGGATTACACAATATTTTGATATTTGTTGTGAGAAAGTAGAAATTCTGCTACTTTCATTAGAGCTCATCTGAATAGTTACCTCTTCAAATACATTTTGCAAAGGTAGCTCTTTTGGGTAACACACTTACAGGAAATGAAGAGCACCCGCATTTTCTATATGTGCTTACCCACTCATTAGTATGGAAATCTTTGCTGCAAATAAATGGTAAGCACTCTGGACAGGGGCCCTATATCCATTAGTGCTCTATTAATAAAGATATGCTTATGAATTACACACAATATTATCTTGAAATATGTTTCTATAGACTCTTCACTTACATCAGCACAATAGCTTTGAATATTTTGTTTTATCAATCATGGAACAGGTTATTGCAAAAGGTTCATCTTGGCCTTATATACTTTGCAACAATGTTCCCACTAGTCATGTGGTCCATGGAATAACTAGGACTACAAAAAATGATGAAATTGAGATAATACAATGCCAAGGCCCTCAGAAAACATCCAACTGGTTTTGAAAGTGTTACAGTTTTGAGATTAATATACATATATAAATATAAATATAAATATATATATATATATATATATATATATATATACATACAGCAATTGTTTCACATATGGTGGGCTAAGAGTGATAGAAGCCCTCCACCATAAAAAGTACAGTAGTACAAATAAGGAATAGTACATTAGTGATTCTATTTGAATGTCTAAAAATAAGTTGATAAAAAACGTATTTCCTGCTGAAATTTCTCAGAAATACAGTATATGCACTGCAGTCTGGGAAAACTGGGCAGAACATGCAAATGAGGCCACATAATGCACACTCACTCTGTCAATCCAAACCATTTTAAACATGGCTCCTTTTAAGCATATCCTTACTGTATTTCACAGTTTTAGGCATAGCAACAGATGGATTTTTCAAAACCATGTCACTTAACCACATACAGTACTGTTTCACGGTTACTGCCAATCCTCAGTATGGTGTGAGTGCCTGGTTTGTGTGGTGATTGTTGTAAAGAGTAGTTCTATACAGCAATTGTTTCACATATGGTGGGCTAAGAGGGATAGAAGCCCTCCACTGTACAAAGTACAGTAGTACAAATAAGGAATAGTTCATTAGTGATTCTATTTGAATGTCTAAAAATAAGTTGATAAAAAACGTATTTCCTGCTCAAATTTCTCAGAAATACAGTATATGCACTGCAGTCTGGGAAAACTGGACAGAACATGCAAATGAGGCCACATAATGCACCATCACTCTGTCAATTCTTCTTATTACTTCTCCCATCTCTCCATATACCCCCTACCATATACTTGTTCATATCACTACACACTTTATGTCCATATAATATCTCCCTATGACTCATATTGTATTGTCATATACCAACCTCCATAACTTATGTCTGCATATAACCTGTCCCTTTTACTCCTCTTCCCCTTCTGGATTGCTACCTTGTCATGGGGAAGGGCTTGTGTACCTCAATGAAGCTGTGAGTTATACCATGAGGATCACCAAAGATGCATAGCAGAGGGGTCAGACAAATCCCGGTCCACTAGAGAAGGAACTGGCAACCCACTCCAGTATCTTTGCCATGAAAACCTTATGGATGAGTATAACCAGGCACAAGATGTGCCTAGTGTGATGTGGTCGATATGGACATGGAGAGTTGGACATAACTGGACAAAATTACTCCTCTTACCTAAGCACATACGCACCCTTATTAAATTGCAATGTGGCAAATTCTAAAGGGCTCTATATAAGCACAGAGCATATTTTATTACAGAAGTTTTTAGTTTGTGAAGACCTTGCTTTTGGGTAGAAGTTCAATGACTAAAAACTTCTGTAAAAAAAATGCTGAAGATCTCCAAAATTTGTATCTGTCCATATATTTTATCTGTCCATATATGCACCTTTGATAGGATCTGCATTGCTTCCCTCTCAAATGAACTCAGCAAAAAACATCTCAAATGTTGTTGCAAAATCGCCACATAATTAAGTCAGTTTCCAAGTGTTTTCTTCACGTTCTGCCAGTTCCCCTTTACAGAGAAAATCTGGTATTGCTAATTCTCAACCAATCAGAGAAGGGAGAACGGGACCCTGTAACTGAGATGGTTTGGAATTCCTACTGAATTCTTACTGTAAAGGAGAACTGTCCATAAATGGTGCAACTACTTGTACCTCACTTTCTTTTAAGGCAGCTTTAGTGTGAGTTTACACATGTTTTTGATTTACTACACTGCTTCATCTTTTTTAAATAGTTTTACTAGTTCCAGGGGGATATAAAACTGCTTGATCCCATGTATCCACTTTACAATCGCTCTGAAGCACCCAGCATTTGAACAGCTTAACCAGATCCTTTGCTTTCCCTTTATTATCAAATGCCTGGATGTGCAGAACAGAGATTTCACTCCCTCCCTTCACAGTCACGACAACCAAATGGGGTGTTTTGTATTTTTTAACAAATTAAGGGACCCCCTGACCTGACCTCACATTTCCCCAGGGACCAATTATTCTTCTGTCTCGAGATGCCGTCCTCCAAGAGGTAATGAGGCTTGGATCAAAGATATGCACAGCCGAATCGGCTAAAGAAGGAATAGCAGCCCTGGCAGATTCACATACCCCTAATGAGGAACCCAGGGGATTGGCTGAGCTTTGTTTGGAGAAATATACCAGTTTCAATAAAAAATATCAGAAACTGGTAACACTTTTCCTTTGACAGGAACCTGCAGAATCTGCCAGCAAAATCTTTAAATTGACAGATGTGTCTCTAAATGGACGCATTTATAGAAAAAGAGTTAAAGGATCACTATATAATGAATATTATATCATGATCCTTTAACTCTTTGTATAAATGAATATTGTATAGCGATCCTTTAAATCTTTGTATAAAAGCATAATTGGGCAGCAAAATATAATTAGGCTACATCCTAATGCCTTGCATAGGTAAGGTTACAATTTGTGAAAAAGGCATATATATTTCTGGAGGACAGAGCTTACATGTATTGATGGAAACGGATTCACAGCACGTGCATGGGTGAAAGGGTCAGGTATCAAATTTCAGCAACAACTTCACAAATCCCCTCCCTTTCCCTCCTACCACCTCCTTCCACTGTTAAGTAATAACAGCCATATTAAATTGCGATTCGGCCAATTGAATAGGGCTCTATTTAAGCACAGAGCATATTATTTACAGAAGTTTTTATTTAGTGAACTTCTATCCAAAAGCAAGGTCTTCACTAACTAAAAACTTCTGTAAAAAAAATATGCTATGTGCTAAAATAGAGTCCTATTCAATTGGCAGAATCGCAATATAATAAGGATGTGAATCATTACATGCACTCAGGAAGTGCACAAGTCACACAAGATGGAAACTTGCATCTAATAATCTTACCTAAACTATAGTGTTTTTAAAGGCAACTGAGAAGCTGTAACTACAATTTGTGTCGAAAACGGCAGAATTTGTATGTCTGCCCATGTTAGTCTATGACCTCTGCATTCTTTTCTAAAGCATGTGGTTGAATGCCTGAGGGGACACAAAACATTTTATGCAGATATATTTATTTATTTAGTTTACTGCAATATGATTTTTATATTTTTTTCTTATGCTATTTATTTCTTCTATTCTATGTGTGCATTTCTTTTTTTCTTTTGTGTTCAAGATCTCACCTCAGCATTTGGTAACACTAGATTGAGAGCTTTTCTACTAAGAGGAATACAATGAATCAGAGGTGACTACCGTAGGTAAAAAGTTTCTTTCCTTTATGAGTACTCCATACTGCCAGCATAGGTAGCAGCAGTGAAGGTGAGCATCCGCCAGATGTCACTACCAAGATTTTGCTGCCGATGTCATAGCTTTAGGGTTATGGTTAGGGTAAGGGTAATGGTTTAAGCTTGGAAATTGTGTACAATTTCAGCAGCACATCTAGCAGCTCCTTGCAGCAACTGCTGCTGCCACTGCTGGAGTACTCATAACAGGAACGATCCAATAAAAGTGCCACAAAACAGCCTATGCCTCTAGCTTTACTAAGAACTGCAGGGGTTGCAAAGCAGATGCAATGTCTGTTTCCTATTAGTAAAATTGCCATGCAGACATTCAGAGGCCATGAGACAGCTTAGTGAATCAGCTCTACAGGATTTGGGCAATACAACAAGATGCTCTGCTAGTGAGTTTACTTAATTTGGTCTGTTCTTTGCAACTCACATAAAAATGCACACTCTAAAAAAAAATCAGTAGCCATAATGCATAATTAGAATATCAGCAGCAAACAAAAGATAACTACATTATCATCTGCCAGATCATGAGATTATAAGAAGAGATAAGAAGGGTTATATGTTGAACAGCCTTCCAGCAGAATAGGGAATGGTGTATATATACAGGAGCCATGTATATAGTGATTTTGGATTAATAGAGTGAGGATACATTGTGTTCTCATTTGCATGTCCCCACCCACTGTCTCAGAGTGCAGTGCATTCGTTTTTTTACTAATTTTTCGACATTCAAATGGAACTTCAAACGTACTATTCATGTTCTGTAATACGGTATCACTCTTCCGCCCACCATAAGGAGAGAGAGAGAGATAGTAACTCAATGTGTTACAATTGTGAAATGAAACAAACTTGAAAGTATGATCACTATTTAAGCCAATTAACTGTGAATTTACATGTTCGTTTTCTGGACACTCTATCACAGAGCTTGACAAATCTGGACAGCCAGAGAGCCAGGCCTCCTAAAATGTCCTAACTTTTTAGTTATAGTTATATCTAATCATAATCCATAACCTGGCACCTAAAAACGGTTTGGCTGGCTCATAACTTCTGAGATTAACTTGTCAGCACTTGGTTATGTTCAGGGCAAGAGAATGAAAAATAATTTACTCATATTACTATAATGTAAGATTGTTTACATGAATTTTTCATAAAATAAATATGTTTAAAATATACTGTTTTAGATGTATGATTAAAAAAGCACAACTAAAGTGTCTCTTTAAGCTTGATATTTTTAGTTTAATATGAGTTTGGGCAGATTAGATGGACATTTTGGCTCTTATCTGCCAACAAAATCAATGTTTTTATATAGTCAGTTATACGTATAATTTGGATTTTTTTTCTGACTTGTGAAAAAAACAAACTGCAAACTAGTTAAGCAAGAAAACTCAAAATTGAATTTCGTCTCTGGCAAAAAAGCTTTGAAATGGTCCCGGTAACAGAGGAAAGGCACAGCGTGAATGTGCAGATGTATGCGAGGATAAGAGACTGAGATTGTGATAAGAGACAATCAGAGAACATACTGTAGCAGACATAATTCTGCTCAGTGTGAGAACTAGGCTACATTACATTAAGCTAAATCAGTGATTAAACCTCAGCTCCAGTACAGTGACAAAGCTTATCAATACTCAAACATAATAACTTCATAAATATTGTACCAGTATGAATTAGGATTCTATTCAACAATTCAGGGACAAAAGTATTTCTTGTAGAATGGAGCTATATAATTATATTGCAGCAGTTGACAAAATGTATTTGTTTACGGGACCTCCTATAATATATTCTAAAATAAAAAAAACATCTCTACTTACTTTAGAATGGTCAGTGAATCTGGTGTCATTGGCCTTTTATCTGTATAGCATATTATGGTTATTTCATTACAGTTTAATGCTCATTTTTATTATGTTCTTGGATTTTTACAATTTGCCAAGGACTTTGTAAGGAGCCTATCAAGGATCCTTAGAAACCCTATGGGTTACCACTAAACCATGCCTGAAAGCAATGGTCTGTAAGGACAATCAAGTGTAGACAGGATCCAAATAAGCCCTATAGGGAAAATGTATATCTTACTGAGTGAGATTGCTTGAAAGCCTTTGCCACAACAAGTTTCATATAAAAAGGCTTAGGGTTATACAATAAATTGACAATATGAATTCAGTTATACCATAGTCCATTGGAATAACACCTGTCTAGATGCGGGAGTGAACTAGCAAAAAATGATTAGGGCCAGTCATTGAGCCAGGATTGGGGTTCATCGAACTGTAGCTGTGGGATTCACTATACCATTTGCTTAGTCAAAGGGCCTGAAAGATATTAAATGGGATTCTTCAGTCGTCTAAGAAATAGATAGTAACAAAAAGTGAATATTGTTGCAAGGAGATATATTGTGTCAATGATACAAAACTAGTTTGAAATCATTTAGATCAGTGGCTCTCAACCTTTAAGCTCTGAGGACAGGATTCTTACTTTCCAATGATCACGAGGTCCAGCTTTCACATCCAAATAATTTTGAACAGAGTAAAACTACATCTGATACACTAAAGATGTATCTATTTTGCTGTGATTTGATTAGAATGGATTATAACTGCATGAATAATCTGTCTGTAAATATGACTAATGGTAACACTATGTTAAAAACGCTCATCCCTCTCTGTCCCTGAGGACCAGCAGATAAGGTCTCTGGGACCGTTACTGATTTAGGTAACTTGCATTTTGTGTGTAACGTGCCTTGACATGTCACTTGGATATTTTGAAATGCATACAAAATGCGGTCATCTTATCCAGAGCAGTTGATACGTCTCTGCTGCATTAGTAGTGGAATGTAGCGCTATGCAAAGAGAAGACTAAGTGGCAAGGGGAAAGCAAATTGACTCTCCAGATGTGTAATTACCCAAACAGACATTTACTGATAAAATGCAAGTTATTTAAATGGTCGAAAACTTGCAAAAGAATACTATCATCATAGAAACAAATTCTGCCCATTAATATGCTTTTTACTGGACTGATGAAGCCCTTTAAGGGCATTAGCAATAGTCATGAGCATAATAATGAATTTTTTTAAAGAAATCCTAATATTTGACAGTTCTGTTTGTGTATAGAAATTTATATTTTATCTTGCTTCAGCACGTCCTGTCATCTTGTAGCCTGGAGGTATCTCATTATCTTGTGTACAAGTAGAGTAGGGAATAAGGAATGGGGAGGTGGATTAGTTACACTGTTGGAGCTTTTAGTATTAGCAACAACAAAAATAGAGGTGGTCAACCAGAGAACAAACTAACCTTAAAAGGTAGGCTCTATGGACATGATCACCCACTTTGAGAGCAGCCTCTTTTAGCTCACCCCAATGATAAATATTCTACAGTATATCAGTCTGTTTTCACTCAGAAGAGTGACTAAGCCCCGAAATACAAGGCAATTCTACAATGAACAGGAGAAACAGCAAACCCCAGATGTATGTTTTGGCTTTAGTTGGGCCTCGTCAGTAAGGTATAGCTAAACTCCCAAAGGAACAGTGAGCAAGGAGTTCACGTCTGGAGCCCGCTACCACCCTTAGGCAGACTAAGCCATAAGGGTCTTTTGCATAGGCAAAACAGATGTGCTCAACCTGAGAATGAATTAACCTTAATATGTTAGTTCTATGGCCATGATAACCCATTCTGAGAGCAACCTCTTACCTCACTTGTGCCCTTCACAGGGAGAAATATCTTGTAGTATATCAGTCTGGTCTCACTATCCAGTCCCAACACAACACTTTTGCTGAGGAAAAACTAATGACGGGCACTATCACAGCAACCTTTAATTAGTTGAACTAGAGAAGAACAAAAATGTACGGAATTATGCTTTGTGTTGTGAAGACAGAAGATGAATGGTGGGGAAGGGTACAGTAAAGAGTAGAATACCAAAGAGGTATGAGTAGAAAGTAGAGGAAATGATAATGGAGAAAGATTAGAAGTGGTGAGATACACTATGAATGGGTCACAACAGCCATAGATGACACTGGCAGCCTGGTCAGAGGGCCCTTTTGCCTGCTGCCCAAGGACAGACAGTGATGCCTTTGGAATAAGTGTAAAACAAGAGCATATCCTAACTAAAAATAAATTCTACTGGAAAAAAAAGAAAATCTGGATGGATATCCACACCCAATCTATAAAACCAGCATTTCACAAAGCATACGTTGGAAATACTAGAGTTGTTTAATTATAAATCAGGATCCCACATGGGACCTTGTGCTATGCACAATAATTACATTTCTCAACTGCTTTTCATATCACGCTCTGCAACACACTTGAGTCAGTGGAGACTTGGATTTCCAGGAGAAAGCTTAAAGTACAGGGGGATTGGAGAGAGTGTGGTTATCTGTCAATAACAGCTCTGCATCTAGTGATGAAACATACAGAATCAAAGATACAGCCCTCACCCCATCCTCGCTGCTATCCCACATCACATAGCTCTGAAGAGCATACTATGGACCGCAAGTTCAAAGTAAGACACCTGTCAGTAACGGAGGAGATCAGAGAGGTGTTATAGGGAGTGGTTATAAAAAGAGCTAGGGGAGTCATAGTGGGTGAATAGATGATGAGATAGGAGGGGTATAAGCAGATATTATATGATGATATAGCAGAAGTTAAAGATTGCAGTTGTGTGGAGAGACAGGACATATGGAGTTTTATATGGAGAGACAGGAGTTAGATAGAAAAAGATCAATTATTGGGAAATGTTGTATAGTGGATAGGAGGGGTTATTGAAAAAATACATTTCTGGACATTATAGGAAGTACAGTATAGTAGGAGAATATATGGTGCAATAGGACGTGATATATATGGAGAGTTTACATGGCAGAAGCTATACAACTAGTTAAATTGAGAGGAGTTATAGGGAAATTTATATCAGATAATTGTACAGATAAATATACGTTATAGGGAGAGGTTACATGTGGAAAAATAAGCAGAAAGATATATGTATCAGTTATATGAGGTGATGAAGGAGTTATAGGGGAAATAGCAGTTGTTATTGCAAGCTGATATATAAACAGATAAGAGGACATATATTTGATCAGCTTGGTAGGTAGACTGGAGTAGGGTGTTATATTGAGACATATAAGCAGTTAAAAGAAGAGGCTATTTAGTCATGGGTGTAAGAACTGGGGGGACAAATACCCTGCAGAATTGTCTATTATTTGTATGTATGTATAAAAAAGCTATTTTACGACCATATGGATAAATAAAAGGAGTTGTATGGAACATTCACATGGTAGAAGCAATCAGTAAAAATGGGAATAAGGAGTTATATGGAAAAGTTATCCAAAAGAGTTAAATGAATACAGTTAAGAAGTTATAAGCTGAGATAATAATTGCGCTTTGCAGTTGCTTTGATATACAGAAGGACATGTATGGAGATGTTATATGTAGAGAATGAAGTTGCATATGAGCATGATATTGAGATATAGCAGGACATATAAGGAACAGTCATTCGGAGTAGAAGGAGGAGTCAGGGAAAATTGCAAGCTGTCTATGAACATCCTCATTACATCAACACGTATCAAAGTACCAGAATACTAGATATGAAATTCCCCACAGGTATAATGGATCTACAGACAGCACTGGAAATATATCTATATAAATTATTCAAAGCTCTTCGTGTATTTAATATTCTCTTTTGGTTATCAGAAGAAAACTCACTGAAGCTCAAACACCAGGCAGTGTGTGGAAGCCGTGGCGTAAAGAGCGGAGCTGTCTATTCCTCCAGCTCCAGATTACAGGCAGCAGCTGAAAAAGCCACAACAGAAATCAATGCTGAGTATGACTAACCTGTACACATTGCAGAATCTTCATTATGTGTTATACTATATCCTGCACAAACACTATTCATTTGTGGTTTTTATCATCATACAAACGTATAATGGTGACTGTTTATTATTTATGCCTGTTTTGTTTCTAACTAAGGAACTGCATAAAGAAAATAAATAAGTTCATAAAAAGTGTCACTGCACAGATGGCATGGCAGTTATTACAAAAATGAAAAGTACACATATCACATATAAAGTTGTCAGTGTCCGGAACGCTTACAATATTGGTTAAAGCAAGCAGTTGATTGCAAGCCTGCAATCAGAGGCGAGCCGCTACGGGCTGCAACTGGGAGGCCTGCGGGACTTAGGATGCAATGAGCGCCTTTGGCGCTCATCGCCAGTGGCGCACGCAGGTCTCACGATCTGTAGGACTTAGGACCGAAACCCGTACATGCACTGTGTGCCTCACAAAAATCCGAACGGCCGAACCACGGAACTCGGGCAATTTCCTAGTTAATTAATATGATCTCAATACATTGAGCCCGATTCAATTGAGCTATCGCACGTTACTGTAGCCCGTAAGTTAGTTTACTATTCAATTGGCGTCTTTTTGCGAGCTCCCAACTCTGTGATGTTTAAACCCGGAACGTACAGCCTCCCGAAGCATTTGATCTTTCCCGTCCGCAAGAGCTAAAATTGCAAATCACTATTCAATTGCTACAATTTTCCAAGCCTGCGAGTCCCATAGCATATCGGACCCCAGAACCTAATTGATTGACATGTAACATCCATGTTTTACTGCCGTAATAATGATGGTCTGATTTTCTATTGGCTGTTCCGAAATGGGAGGTTACAGTCTTGCTTAATTGATCATATTCCTGCCCTGAACTGCTATGAACCAGTGCATGGTTTACAGAGTCGGTTTTGGGCCAGTAACTTGCGGGCTTGATAAACTGAATAGCTTCCAGAATCGGAGACAAATGGGATCCCGCAGCACACCAGCAGACATGCGGCCTGTATCCCGCAAGATGCTGGCTTGCAATTGGGTTCATTGTTTTTTACATTTTTTGAGTTGAAGTGTTACACAACTTAGCTTGGGTAAGTTGGGTATTTTACGTATACGTTATATGAAAAGGTCCTTCCTCATTTCTAATTGTTGTTTCTCAAATGATTAGCTATCATAGTGGGCGTGATAAGTATTAAAAGCATGCCAAGTTGGTATAGATAATAATAATAAGCTTTATCACTTAAAAGTCAATTTGATGGTTATTATTTTACCAACTGGGTATTATCTTGTGGCTTATCTCACCCACTGTGAAAAATAATTAATTATGTATGATAAAGTCATAGGCGTCAGGGTGAACCTTTTCATTTAATGTATGCTTAAAACACCCACTTTTCAAGCTCAGCTATCAAAAACATTTTTAATAGCAACCAATTGTTATTATATTTATTTATATGTCTACTTTTTATTTCTGAGATAACGGGGACCTTTACTGTCAGTGATAGAGAACCATATAGTCTTTATGTACTTAAGGCTAATAGGTTTCAGATCTCTTGGAGATATGACATTTTAGTAAATATGTCCCATAGGATAACCTATGAATGGAGATATTCTCCAATAGCTTACCAAACATTCTTAAACCACTTCACCCTCTCCCCTGGATTCACTAAACTTCAGAAAAGCATAAAAATAACTGAGACTTTTTTTTCAATGCGCTGAACTTACGAAATATAGGCTGGAAAATGAGTATGCATTAAAAGAGAGAACAGCACTTTTTATTTTGGTAATTCATTAAACATTACATCCACAATAATACATGAAATAGTTACCAGACCCAATGCTCTGCCTTATCTCTCACTACTTGTGTTCTGAGCTGAGATGAGAGGTCTTGGCTGCGAATACTGAAGTCTTGGCAGGTGCCTGCAGCCCAGTATAACTCAAGAATACAAATGAGGATGCAGGTACAGAATGTCAGACACGCAGCTGCCTAACTCCTGCCCAGCTACAAGGAGGCAAAAAAGCTAAAAGTCAAATAAGGGTCTCCCTCAAATGCTGTGCTTCACTCTCTTGGCTGCACAAGCAACAACGTGAAACTCCAGGGAAAACAAGGAATTGCAAGCTATAAAATATGACAGGCTCAGTGGGGGATATCTATAAAGATGCCACTCCATGTAGCAAAGCAGTAGAAAAAAAGACAGAAAAGTTTGTTGCAAAGGGAGATTTATTAGCAATAGCAGAGAGTCGTGATGTGTCAGTGATTCCAACGATGGAACCAGCATAGTAATATCAAATTATCTCCTGTCTCAGCACCTTAAACCTTGTGTGTGAGAGAAAGTTATATGAAACAAATGTATGTTAGTCAAGTGTGTTTGTATCCCAGAGATATATGTGAAATAGATACATATATGTGTGACTTAGGTGTGTGTGAGTGAGGAGAGAGAGAGAGAGAGAGAGAGAGAGAGAGAGAGCAATTCTAAGTGTGTTGTCTGTGTGTGAGTGTCTGTGTATGAGAGAGAAAGCCTATGTCTGCAAGAGAGAGAGTTTGTGTGTTGAGAAAGTCTATGTGTGCATGTGGGAGAAACAGTCTGTCTGTAAATAAGAGAAAATGTGTCTGTGTATGAGACAGAAAGTGTGTGTGTATTTGTGAGAGAGATATCCTCCTGAGAAAGATGGGTGAGCTACACAAAATTATGTTTCACCAAACGAGTTGTATGTAGCAGATGTGTGAGTGATAGAGGGGACTGTGTAATATATTTTGAGTGAGAGGAACGTGTGGGAGAAAGTGGGAGAAATGAACTAAACTAAAAAAGGCCATACAATGCAATGATAATTTTTAATATAAAAAATAAATATTACAACCTTTTGTGATCTTAGTCTACCTTGGGCAGTGAGGGATATATGCAAGAGAGAGGATGAAGTGAGAGAGGTGAATGAAGTATGTGTCCGTTTTAGAGTGTTCAACCTATTGTTGACAGATATATGAAAGAGTATGGAATGTGAGTGTAAGAGATATATTCTGCAGGGTGGTTATCATTCTAAAATGGTGAGAAAGCTTTTCATATTCAGCCATCCTTCTATCCATGCAACTAGTTTGGCCCTACATGCACTTCCATCAATCGCCTCCCAGAAAAAAGCTATGTGACTGATCCCAAACCTGATTCACTAGCTTAATACCACTTCTCTCCCTACCTCTTCCATCAATGGTATTCCCTCTTTCTCATTATCCAATACCTCCTTCCCTCACTGCTCATCACTCTTTGTCTGCTGCTCCAGTTCCCTGTTCCTTCCCACCTCTATACCCATCCCTATTTCCCACTTTCTCCTCCTTTTCCACTTTTACATTGGTAGCATAGATAAATGACTCAGGCGCACAGTATGCAGTATCCTTCCCTCCGCCTCCCCCAGTTCAGTCCTTGTGCCCCCCTGCACTGACCTGTACTCTTGCTGCATGCTCTGCAGTGCCAGTCTTGCTCTGTGTCATATTGAGTTCACTTGCTGAGTCCCAACACTAATCCTGCTGCATTCTGGATGGTTACAGTATGTATCTGGATAAAGAAGACTCATGATGACACTGTCGCCAGTATGGCAATCGTGCCCGCTCATCTCGTTTTGTGAAATAACAAGCCATAAAAGAACGTTAGATCCGGAACGCATAAAAAAATACGATTGCTAATCCTTTAATCTGAGACTCTGCTGAGGAGAACAAGGCAGCTGGGGGAGCCTGGCACTACTGCTGGACAAGATCCAAGATAGGGAGATTTCTGCCACATCAGCTTGTAATAATTCTAATAATAAATTGGCAAGTACACTGTGTTTTATCAATGTGTCTAAATCAGGTATGATTAACTGTTTTATAAGGTTTCTCCAGACTCTCCTGCTTTGTGGAAAATGGGTCCTAAATCAAATACGTATATCCTTTTCAGTCATTAGCCAGGGAGTCAACCTTAACTAGATAGATGTTCAGCAATTAAAAAACTAGTTATAAGGAATTAATGAATCATCTGAAGAACTACACTTGAAAATATGCAAAATGTCTTTAGATTGGAAAATAAAATGTACACATGGAACACAATAATTTTTTCCTGCATTTAAAAGAAGAAGTTTTCCGGATTGCCCAAAAATATTATGTAAAACGTATTTAAATTTTATTGAAGTTTGCATATTTAATTGGTAAAAAAGTATGAAGGGCCTGTAGGCCACCCCTTGACCTGGTAGAACCAGGGTATGGGGGTAGGTGGTGGCTAGCTGGGGGGAGCCATATATAGGCTCGTTTTGGCAACAGTGCCGCCATTGAGCCTCCAGCTAGTCAGGTGGAAAGATACCCTCCCAGCCAGCCTTAAAAATGTTATTGTATAAGATATATATATAGTATATGATTAAAAACTAAGGATGTATAGGTTAAGGTTGAGTTATTACCTGGTTTTGGTTTAAGCAATTGTTGTTCTGTATTTATGAATTTATATCATACCCTAAAAAATTATTGTACCCTTCACAAAATATTGTTGTTATAATGATACATATATTGTACTAATTAAAAAAAAAGAACTATGGATGTATAACGTATAGTTGGAGGTGTTGTCTTGCTTATCGTCTTAAGCCTTGTGTTTGTATATATGTTTTAAAGGGTATTTATGTTATAAATATGTTTAAGTGGTTGTCACTGTGGACGGTGGTGAGGGGAGTCGCCGGGACAGTGGTAAAATGGAGAAGATCCTAGCCTGGTACGGATGTTCCATCACAGTAGGCCCTGGACCAGGCTTCAGGGCCTAGTGTGTACTGTCTCTGTCCAGGCTCCTCCCCTCTCTTGGTTATGTTATTTATTTATTGTTATTGGTAGTAAATCATTTGTGCTTACCAATAAACGATGTGGCCGCTTTCCCTGCCAAAGAAGTGGTCTGTGTCGTATTATTATATTTATATGTAACTTATGCGCTGATGGCGTTTTGGTGCGCATTGCGAGCCTCTCCCCTGGTGTAGTTTTGCTCCTCTAAATTAATATACTTTACCTATTTGTAATTTATATATGCAGGAAGCAAAATGCTGAAGAGCTAACAATCTGTTTTGATGTTCCTGCAGCATACAATGTAGATTTGCACTGTTGGTGAGCTGAGGTGTAAGTGTCAGCAATGTGTGCAGTGTGAAGTGTAAATAGGCTGCGTGCGTAAGGTTAAACCGTTTGTTGAGATGTAGTTCTGCATTTTGTAATGGTAATGTTATTAGTTTGCAGTTAGTGTTGTAAAATGGTTGTGATTGTGTATGTGTTATGCGGGTGTTGAGCATTTAGCGTCCTTCCTTATAGTGTATTTAGTAGCTTGTACGGTTCTGTGTAAAAGTCGTATGTGCTTGGCGGTGTTTTGCGTGCTTAGGGGTCGTGTAGCCTCTTTTGGGGGTTTTTCGGCGGCTATTTTTTCTCTCGCTTAGGGGATTTTAGAGTGGCGAAAGTCTTTAAATGTGATTCAATCCTGGCTGTCCCTCCTTGCTGTGTGTGTATTTTATATTTTAGTTTGTATTTTGTGTGTTTTTCGCTGTGCATAGTGCGGCCGTTAAGTTCGTATTTTTTGCGGCTCGTATTTTTTTTCTTCTAAGTGGCGGTTTCCTTTTGTAAGTGTTACGGACTGTAATTTTTTATAGGCAATTGCGGGTCTCGCACTGTGAATTTTGTATTTGAGTTTTGTGTTGATGAGTTCCCTGGGTCGTAGGCATGATGTGCAAGTCGTGTGGGGTCGTAGGGATGAGCGCCTATGGCGCTCATCTCCACCAGCGCAGTTAGTGCCTTCAGCGCTCCCTGCCTAAGCCCTACAGGGACGTAGGGATGAGCGCCTAGGCTGCTCATCTCCACCAGCCCAGGGAGTGCCTTTGGCGCTCCCTGCCTAAGTCGTATGGGGTCGTAGGGATGAGCGCCTATGGCCCTCATATCCACAAGCACTCCTTCCCTGTCCGCAGCCGCAATCCGCAACTGTGACCCTCACTTCGCTCACAGTTTTAACGTTGCGTTACCAACGGATTTTAGCAAGGTTGCGCTGCTGAGAACTATATATGTGATGGCTGACAGTGGCAAGCAGCAAGATCATTTAAACATTTGGGTCCTTTTTTTCTGCACGGAAAGCATTATTTGAAAAAAGAAAACACACTGTGGTACATTATTAATATAGGGAATATGTTGGCACCTCACAAATAAAGATAATAATGATAATAATAATACCCTTCTTCAGAAGCAACCAAGAAACAATCATTTCAATGTTCCTTTAAGTTTTATATGCTGATGTGGGGTATACCATTTTGGTTTTGAGCTGGTCAACTTTCTAAAGAGGGAGAAAAGGTAAATGGATACCTGAAGTAAAGTATAATTTAGTATGAATGATAAAAATGCAAAGGCTGTTCTCATTGTTTTCCTTTCTAAAGTTTTTTGACCATATAAAAGAATCACATCAGTAATCAATTAAGAAATCACAATATATTAGAATGAAATTCGGCATTGTCTGAGCCCTACACGAAAAAGTGCATTCAGGAAGTCATCCCCATATTACATAGAAAACCAAAGCTTTGTGCAACTGTCCTTGAAACCTGCAGTCAGATGGTCCAAGATTAGACTAAAATCAAACACTGTCGGAGCCAGTCCTGATACCTTGTAATCTGGTTGTCACCATGTCTGTGCCAGTAATGAAAAACTGCAGTCATGAGGTTGAGATATGAAAAAAAAAAAAACACTGCCTGAGCCTGCCCCGATAATCTGCAGTCAGGTGTTTCCCCAGTATTAAATAGTAACATAGTACTGCCTGAGCCTGTCCTGATAATTTGCATTCAAAAGGTCACCCTACATTATGTAGAAAGCCAGCACTGCATGAATCTGATCTAATGACTCACTAACAGTGTTTCTGCATCTCCCATAATTTGAAGATTATCAGACAGGACAAGGGTGACATATATCAAGTGGTAAATCTGCATTTAATGTAGCAGTGCAATATTGCAGGGTATAAAAACCTAACAATGCAGTCTAAGCAATAAAATATGAAAAGCTCACTGCAGGCTTTGGGTCAGCATGTGAATGAGTCTGTATAATGCTGGGTTTGTGTGGGAGAGTATATGTTAGACAAATACTATTTACAGAGAAACAGTGTGAGACACCATAAGGGGCAACAATACATTGTGTATGTATATGGAATGATAAAGAAAACAAGAGATTCTACAGATATTCCCGAATGATCTAAAGAGTGGAGTAGCCATGAGTGTCCAGTGGACAAAAAAGGGAAGTTATTCTTTTAGGAGCGAGACAAGCTGTTGTCTAGGAGCTTTGAAGGAAGCCCTTCAGAGATAAATTGCATTATACTGTACTTTGGAAAAATCTATAGGAGTCAGCAATACACATTTTAGAAGCTCTGGCTACCAGGCTCCCAGAAAGTTTCCATCCCTGTGTATATGTGTATGTCCCTGCCCAAGTTCCCAGAATGCAGTGCAATAACTGTATTTCTTGGAATTCTGAGCAGGAAATACATTTTTCTATTTATTTTAGACGGTCAAATGTGAACACAAATGCCCTATTTATTTACTATATGTATATATATATATATATATATATATATATATATATATATATATATATAAATAAGAAAGTGTTATGCAAGCAGGTAGGCGTGACTGAAACAGCTGCCCTTGACTGAGAAGTATATGGGAGGAAAACTTATGGGTAATGTAGGAAAGTAATATGGAGGTGGTGGAGACAAACTAGGAAAATCTCTAAATTCAAGAATAGTTGGAATAGGTATAGGGCCATCCTAAAGATTTACAGCCTTATTAAATTGCGATTTGGCCAATTGAATAGGGCTCTTTATAAGCACATAGGATATTTTTTTTACCAAACTTTTTAGTTAGTGAACTTCGATCCAAAAGCAAGGTCCTCACTAACTAAAAACTTCTATAAAAAATATATGCTGTGTGCTTATATAGAGAACTATTCAATTGGTCGAATTGCAATTTAATACGGCTGTTAGTAGGCCAGGCTTTTTCAGTGAGATATAAAATATGTGTTTCTATATTGTTATATTTCATTTAATTAAATTAGGGAAATGCAATGTTTCTGAATATTTTGGAAATACATTACAGACATTTTTGCATTTCTCATGCACATCTATTTAAATAGCTGACATTCTCTTGTTCTAACACAACTAGGTTAACAGGCTATGTGAAAGTCTGAAAAAGTATTTTCTATTGCTAAAATTTATAATATAATTGGCAGTGGCCCATAATCACCTTTGGTAATTGAATAATGAATAATTAACACCATTTGACATTTATGCTTCCACTTTTGATTAATTTGTTATAATTTGGAAGCAATCAGTAACTACAATCAGAAGTTATACATTTTATTATGTGTATTCACAGCAAAGTACCGTAATAATGTATGGGTATCTATGTAGAACAGGGCTGTCAAACTTTCTGCACATGGGCCACATGTGGCCAGTCACACCTGACTTTCTTTGTGGCTTCTTTTTTTAGCATGTGGCTTATAATATTAGCTGTATGTACCTAGAGCATATATTTCGCTTTAAAAGTAGATTGGACATGACTTTGTTCAGAAATAGGTACTAAAATGGTTATCAGCAACAATATCCATTAGAAGTACACACATATATCTGATTAAAACTTGCTTGCATTAGCCCCATCAACTTCCCTTATCCATTTCCGAAAAGAAAGTGAGTCTGTGTGGTTAGAGAGTTCATAGATGGAGAAAAGGGGTATGCTAGAGGGGGAGTGGAAGCACAGCAATATGTTATGGGGAGTGGGACAAGAAGCGAGAGAGGGTCTCTTTCGGGGGGTACATTGAAAAAAGCATGGTATCTGAGGGTAAGATAAGTAAAAAGGAGTGTGAGGATGGGAAATAGAATGTAACTAGAAAGAGAGAGAAAGCAGAGGGGAGTTTCAAAGCCCTCAACTGTCTCTCTTTTAGTGGGAGAATTCCTCTTTTTACGAGAAATCCCATTGCCCCTCTTAGCCTCCAAAATATCCCGCATTTAAGGGCAAATTACTGTTTTGTCAACATGACCATGCCCCACTTTCTGTGGTTCCTTCTCTGGTTTTCTAAGTCCAAAATAAATATGTTAAGTCTGGAGTGTCAGTTCCACTGAATGTATATGTGTATGGTCTAGTGACATATAATATTAAGTGTTTACATATCGTAAAGAATGGCAGTAACCATACCTAATAGTGTATCATTTTCCAAAATTAAGTGTCCCTCTTGATATTTCAAATGTGACATTAGGGTAAAAATACATATGTGACAGGTGCAAATAGTGTATAATTTTAGGGAATGATATATGGACTTTTAGAAAATATGTAATGATAACGGAGTAATAGATATGTGAGGGAGTGTAGTGGGGCTCCACAGATCTATTAGTGGGTGCAAAATTATGTGAAGGTAAAAAGGGAAAATATATATGTGTAGGAGGGGTGACATGAAAATAGAGTGAGAAAATAAATAATGCTAGTATGAGAAGAATAAGAGATGGTACAATTGTGGGTGGATATGAATTTCCCAGGCAAGGTAAGTCAATAATGCTAGTCAGAATAAGAGTTAAGAGCAGAGCGATTAATCTTGGGATTGTAGTGTTGGAGTAGAAAGAGTGGGCATGCTATTTTGTAGCGGGAAGAGGAAGATATATGCTGTATGTAAATGTGGAGAGAGGATATGCATGTTATTCAATAATAATGATACATGCCAGGATGAATATACATGCATGTGGATCTAACATGTAGCTCTAAAAATATGTGGATCTAAAAATACCAAGGAGATTGGACAGTAATGATCTTGACTAGTGGTCCTCAAAGCCAATCCTAGGATTTGTGTTGGTCCCTGAGACCTTATCTACCAGTCCCCAGGGTCTAAGACTTTAAGCATACCATAACCATTAGTTACAGTTATAGATGGATTATAGAGTAATTTATAAGCAGTTAAACTGTATTCTGTTCAAATCAGTGCAAAGCTTGATGAAAATTCAGTAAGTCACATGAAGTCTCAGCCTGTTAAATGTGTTCTCGTCCTCGCAGCCAGTCCACATGAGCACTGTAAGGTGACTAGCCTATGCCCAGTCCATAAAAGGTGGAGAACCACTGATCTAGACCAATGGTGTCTGAGTTCTTTAGTGTTGGCAGCCAGATTTGTATTGTTTTATTGGTCAGTAACCTTGTGGTCCGAATTTATATTGACTAGTGTGCTAGTGAACCAAATTTAAAATAAGAATTTAAAAAAGGTATTTGTATATATACAAATGAATACATTTATATATTTTATATGAAACAACTAAACATTTTGGAATTAATATATAAAATTCCAAGTTAATTATTTTAATAATATTGTGTTTGTGAGGAGATTCTCCCTTGCAGTCAGTGGACCACAGAAATAAGCTGGTGAGCTGCATGCATCAAACTGGCCGTCAGGTGGACAGCACTGATCTAGGATATGGACCAACTGTGTTCTGTGTTTCCTTGGAGTTTCACTATAAGACCAAGGGTTCCATGGGAAAATTACCAACAAACCCGGGAACCGGTAAGGGATTGTGTTGGGATATAAGTTACTGAGAGGGACTCTGGAATCAAGGGTAGAGGCTATAAAGATCAGTGGGACTCATTTTGGGATCCTGTTTTTCCAGCAATACTTTTTTGTGTTGATGGAACACTAAATGCTCAAAATTGGTTTCATGGCTGAATTTTTTTGAGAAAATCTGGCCTAGATATTAGTTTTTCCTATAAACGTTTTTGTACATGTTCATGTACGGCTTAGATCAACAATGTATTATATATAGAAATGGCCACAACTAGAAGGAATTTAAGTCAAGTTTGCTATGAATTGCAGTATATTTTACATTTATTGCCAATTATACGCAAAATGGCTGCTCACATAAAAAATTGCAATTATGATAATTGAAATTCAAACATCTTCTAACATTTCTGGAAATGTAATCCAAACATAAACTGACCTGGTTACTCAACCTTAAGTTGTAGTTGTGCTCTTGTTAGAAATAATGAAAACTGTGCTTGATAATTCTTGCAAATTGTGCTGTTCAGCTATGCTAATATCTGGTTCCATATGCTAAATTGTGGCTCAGTGTGCTTGAAAAGTGTGAAGGAGGAAAGCTAACTACATGACAACATCTGAGAAGATCATATTTGACACAGGCCGAAGAAACAAAAAAAAAAAAATAAGCAGATATTAGCATACAAATGTCTCTCAGTAGTTTACCAGAGACACATTTTGCCATGATAAATCAGAACATACAATGGCGAATATCTCAAGAATTAATTACTTCAGAAAAAAGTACAAGGCATTGCCAGGTTTTAATGTTCCTTTAGATTTTCAGATATTCTGTGGTGAGAGAATGGAAATTGTATGCACAAAACATATGTCCACACACAACCTAATTTCTTCCCCTCAGACTCCTCTTGAATCTTACATATATATATATATATATATATATATATATATATATATATACATATATATATATATATATATTATTGCATATATGTAATATTCTTGCCCGAGTTGCAAAGTACAGGTCCTTTCAACAAACCCCGACTATGGGCCCTAATCTATTGCCCAATTCGTACATTTTTACACACATATTCTATTAGCTACTTCTATGCCGATTACAAGTTACCCGCTTACAAACACCATTGGCCAGCCAAAGGTATAAAACTGGCTTTAGAACTCCACTGGCTTCAGCACAGCTCAAATATTACAAGTGCTAACTAAAGTTACACAAAATTGTTATTCTATTAGACCCGTAGAGCTAGCTCACAAATAAAGTCTAAACCGCAACTGAAAAAAGTATCACATTTCTGTCAAAAATATTACAAGCATTTTTCAAACACTTATTATAGCTGTAGCAGCAATTAAACACACAAGATTGTACTAATACATTTTACAGCGTGCTCGATTGCGAGCCCTATCGGCAAATATCACTTATTGGCACTAATTCATTTTTAGTGTCCGATTGCAGTTACATCTAACTTGCATGTTTTACTGTGTCTAAAAAGTAAATTATGGGCTTGCTTAAATATTGTCAGATCATATGATCACACCCCCTGAAATCCTACTTAAAAAGGCAGGGTTTACAAGTTTAGGCTTAAGTGGGTAAATTGCGAGCTGGAGTCAATAGAGTACATCTAAACATTTAGAGAAAAAACACCTGCAGCAAAAATTATGTGTTAGAGGCATTTGCAAGCTTTTAAAAAAATAGGGCTTTATGTGTCAATAGTGCTCTTAATATTCTTCCAAGACCTGGAAGTGCTATTTGCAGACACTGTGATTTTACATAGCCAGCTTACATAGGCTTACGATTTGGCCAATTGAATAGGGCCCTAAATAAGCACATAGCATATTTTTTTTAAAGAAGTTTTTGGTTAGTGAAAGCCTTGCTTTTGGATAGATGCTAACTAAAAACTTCTTTAAAAAAAAATATGTTATGTGCTTATTTCGAGCCCTATTCAATTGTCCAAATTGCAATTGAATGAGGGCCATAGACAGGATTGCTGTAAAATATATAAGGGCTTTAATTAAAAGAAACCCTTCTCCCGGAAACTCTTAAATCAGACTTTGGAAACATCCACTGTCAGTGCATTAGAAAGACAATTGTATTAATTTCTCATCTGAAAATAGTCAAATTGATAGTTACAAACTCCAAATACATGTTAATTATGTACATACTTACATCTTCAAAAAATTGAAAAAAAAATTGCAGAATTTTTAATAAAATTTTGGGGGGAAGTTAAAAAAAAATAAGGACAGGGATATTGTGTAAGAGAAAAAGGAAACATTCACAGTGTAAGAGAGCAAAAAAAAGCAGGGGAAAAAGATGTAAGAATTACATAGGCGAATATGTGTAAGTCAGGATGTGTGAAGAAAGAAATGTATTAAAAGTTTAAGGGAGAAAATAATGTAAGAGATTGATATATTTTGTAAGAAAAATAGTAAATGACAGAATGAGCTAGTGAACAAAAGTAAATATTGTATAAGAAAAATATAGAAATATGTGGGTGGCAGAAAAAGAGAGAAACTAAGAAAGAGAAAATAAAAACGGAAATCCCATATGAAAAATGGTAGAACAATAAAAGAGAAAGTGAAAAAGAGAAGAGAAGATTGTATAAGGAAAAGAAAAAAATTCAAGTGGAAGTGGAAGACAGAGGTATAAGAAAAAGAGAAGGAAAATTAGACAAGTGAAAAGGGAATAAATAATAGTAGAACAGTACTGTCCAACGTCTTTAGTGTGGGGGGGGGGGGGCAGATTTTAATTGACAAGTGAGCTGGTGAGTCTGATTTATATTGGCTACTGAGCTGGTAGGTCGACTTATATCGGCTAATGAGTTGATGGGCCGGATTTAAATAATAATTTAAAAAAATACATATTTAAATAAATAAATATATATATATATATATATATATATATATATATATATATATATATATATATATATATATATATATATATATACAGTTGCAAGCAAAAGTATGTGAACCCTTTGGAATGATATGGATTTCTGCACAAATTGGTCATAAAATGTGATCTGATCTTCAAGTCACAATAGACAATCACACTCTGCTTAAACTAATAACACACAAAGAATTAAATGTTACCATGTTGTTATTGAACACACCATGTAAACATTCACAGTGCAGGTGGGAAAAGTATGTGAACCCCTAGACTAATGACATCTCCAAAAGCTAATTGGATTGAGGTGTCAGCCAACTGGAGTCCAATCAATGAGATGAGATTGGAGGTGTTGGTTACAGCTGCCCTGTCCTATAAAAAACACACACCAGTTCTGGGTTTGCTTTTCACAAGAAGCATTGCCTGATGTAAATGATGCCTCACACAAAAGAGCACTCAGAAGACCTACGATTAAGAATTGTTGACTTGCATAAAGCTGGAAAGGGTTATAAAAGTATCTCCAAAAGCCTTGCTGTTCATCAGTTCACGGTAAGACAAATTGTCTATAAATGGAGAAAGTTCAGCACTCCCTAGGAGTGGCCGTCCTGTAAAGATGACTGCAAGAGCACAGCGCAGACTGCTCAATGAGGTGAAGAAGAATCCTAGAGTGTCAGCTAAAGACTTACAAAAGTCTCTGGCATATGCTAACATCCCTGTTAGCGAATCTACGATATGTAAAACACTAAACAAGAATGGATTTCATAGGAGGATACCAGAGAGGAAGCCACTGCTATCCAAGCAAAACATTGCTGCACGTTTACAGTTTGCACAAGAGCACCTGGATGTTCCACAGCAGTACTGGCAAAATATTCTGTGGACAGATGAAACTAAAGTTGAGTTGTTTGGAAGAAACACACAACACTATGTGTGGAGAAAAAGAGGCACAGCACACCAACATCAAAACCTCATCCCAACTGTGAAGTACGGTGGTGGGGGCATTATGGTTTGGGGCTGCTTTGCTGCGTCAGGGCCTGGACGGATTGCTATAATCGAAGGAAAAATGAATTCCCAAGTTTATGAAGACATTTTGCAGGAGAACTTAAGGCCATCTGTCCACCAGCTGAAGCTCAACAGAAGATGGGTGTTACAACAGGACAACGACCCAAAGCATAGAAGTAAATCAACAACAGAATGGGTTAAACAGAAGAAAATACGCCTTCTGAAGTGGCCCAGTCAGAGTCCTGACCTCAACCCGATTGAGATGTTGTGGCATGACCTCAAGAAAGCGATTCACACCAGACATCCCAAGAATATTGCTGAACTGAAACAGTTCTGTAAAGAGAAATGGTCAAGAATTACTCCTGACCGTTGTGCACATCTGATCTGCAACTACAGGAAACGTTTGGTTGTAGTTAATGCTGCCAAAGGAGGTTCAACCAGTTATTAAATCCAAGGGTTCACATACTTTTTCCACCTGCACTGTGAATGTTTACACGGTGTGTTGAATAAAAACATGGCAACATTTAATACTTTGTGTGTTATTTGTTTAAGCAGACTGTGATTGTCTATTGTTGTGACTTAGATGAAGATCAGATCAAATTTTTTGACCAATTTGTGCAGAAATCCATATCATTCCAAAGGGTTCACATACTTTTGCTTGCAACTGTATATATATATATATATATATATATATATATATATATATACATATATACAAAGGTATTCACCCTCTTGACTTTTTACCTATTTTGTTACATTACAGCCTTAAGTTCAAATGAGAAAAATATATACATAAAACTATTTTTTAGAAATAGAAAACAGAAAATTGGCATGTGCGTATGTATTCATCCCCTTTGTTATGAAGCCCATAAAAAGCTCTGGTGCAACCAATCACCTTCAGAAGTCGCATAATTAGTGAAATGATGTCCACCTGTGTGCAATCTAAGTGTCACATGATCTGTCATTACATATATACACATTTTTTTAAAAGCCCCAGAGGTTGCAACACCTAAGCAAGAGGCACCACTAACCAAACACTGCCATGAAGACCAAGGAACTCTCCAAACAAGTAAGGGATAATGTTGTTGAGAAGTCAGGGTTAGGTTATAAAAAAAAATCCAAATCTTTGATGATCCCCAGGAGCATCATCAAATCTATAATAACCAAATGGAAATAACATGGCACAACAGCAAACCTGCCAAGAGACCGCCGCCCACCAAAACTCTATCTGTAATTGCCGCAAAAGGTGTCTCAACAAAGTATTGACTTTAGGGGGATGAATAGTTATGCACATTGACTTTTTCTGTTATTTTGTCCTATTTGTTGGTTGCTTCACAATAAAATAAAAAAAATCTTCAAAGTTGTGGGCATGCTCTATAAATTCAGTGATGCAAATCCTTAAACAATCCATGTTAATTCCAGGTTGTGAGGCAACAAAACATGAAAAATGCCAAGGGGTGTGAATACTTTTGCAAGGCACTGTACTATAACTATAGCTTTTGGGGATATATTTATGATGCCCGAAGTGTTTAAACTGTCTTAAGTGTTTTCACTTTAGTAATAGGTCTGTGAGGATATTTGACCTGGCAGTCATTGGGCCACAGGAAACCGCTGGGGGCCGCATCCACCTTGGACAGCACTGTGTTATGGGAAATCATATGCGAGAGATAGGAAGAAGTTAGAAACACATGAGAGAAAGAGAGGGAGAACTTGCTTAAAAGAAAAATTAATGTGTGAGTGGAAAAGAGAAGGTGTGTGAGCATGAAAGAAAGAACAAGAGAGCGTGTGTAAATGTTTGAGTTAATGAGAGTGTAGGAGTTTTAGACTGCGTGGGATTGTAATGGTGTGTAAAACTCTGCGTGGGAGAGAATGTATGTGTGTGACAGGATATGACAGCGCAGATGAGCTGCATGTGACAGTAGGTGTGTGACAGTGTTTAATCTAACACAAAACACACTTATGAGAACATTACAATTCTGCATTATGTCTCAAACAGATAATGAAAAACTAGCTAAAGATGCTTAGCTCAGGGTTAAATCCAGGAGGGGACGGAGGAAACATGTTGTGCTGATCCTGTGATTTTGTACAGAAGGATTTGCAGTCTGGGGCTAGAAATCCACAGCAGACGCCCCAGGCCTGCTAATAAAACCTAACATCTCCAGGGGAGAATTACGCAATATTAGCAGCATCTATCAACCGCACAGAGGAGAGCCATGATCAGAGAGGTAGGGGCAAACTGAACGTCAGGACGGGGTGCCAGTGAGTTTAGAAACCACTTAAGTCGCTTTTAACTGTTTTACTGCCAAAATGCTGATAACTTCATTATCAAAAGTAGGCACAAAATGGCAGATATTCTGTGGCAAAAGAGGGTGGAAATTGGATCCTCTCAGACTCCTCCTGCATGTAATCACATATATAGTTGTGAGCGTACGAGTTGTTGCTAACGCTGCGGGCTCGCGCAGCGAGCCGAGGCCCTTGCGAAGCGAGGGCACTGCCTGAGGGTCTCAGTTGCTGGCATGGAGCGCCGTAGGCGCTCCATGCCAGCACCTGAGGACCTCGCAAAGCGAGGGCCGCAGTTGCTGGCATGGAGCGCCGAAGGCGCTCCTTGCCAGCAACTGCGACCCTTGCAAACTTCACGTCGCAACCCAAACAGTACGACACACACATTACGACACTCGCAAACAACATACGACACACGTTCACACACATTACGGACTCGCAACACTCGGACGCAACTCGCGAACATTACAAAATGTAAAACACAATACATACACACACCACATACATAAAAAACTTACCTACACCAAGAGGGAGCACCCAGCACCTCAAAAATACAACTTACACCTCGATTTTACTCCAAATAAAACAGTTTAGAGACTAAAAAAAAATCGAAGCGAGAGAAAAAATGGCCGCCGAACAAAACGAAAACGAGGCTACAGCACTCTAAACTCGCAAAACACCACAAGAAACTCGCAAAACACCACAAAACACCTACGGATATTCCGATACAAACGTATACCACACATTACTCGCCATTTTACGCCAATGCGGAAGTACACGACAACGGTTTGGGCTCGCGCACGCACACTGTTACACTGCACACATTCAGCACGCTTACACAGCAGATCCACACCACTAATGCTGCAGCAACATCAAAACACATTCACAGCTCTTCCACACAATGCTTTACAATAGGTAAAGTATATTCATTTAGTAATGTATTACATATTTCATTATTACACACCAAACAGCATTAGCTACCTTACAATTTCATTGCCGTCATTTTTTGACGGGCAATTCGCTAGTATATATAATATTCTTGTCTGAGTTGCAAAGTACATTTCCTTTAGACAAAGTCCCATAAGGGGACAAACACTGGTTGTGTCTCAATAAAGCCCTTTATATTCCCTGACGGCAGATTTTACATCAACATATTTTGCATTGGCAGCTTGGGATTTTATGTGGCTGCTTCAAATTTGCAATGCTAGGCCTGAGCTTTGTGAGTCTATCGAGACATATGATGTCATGACATCCTCATAGCGTATTCGTAGGTATCTCCCACAGCTGGTATTCAGTTCTAATTGTCTCTATATGTGCAGAATATACCACCACCTGGCCCCGGCAGATAATTCTCTAACAGTTACACCACGATCAGATCTGCAGGAAAATGTAACCCTTCCCACATATTAAAATGATGACATTCCTAATTTATAATGAACGCTCAATTTCTATCCAGACAATACTGTGTGACAAAACTGACTTTAGTTATCTGAGTTGATTCCCAGCTAAATTGTCCTCAAACAGGGCTTTATGTTCAGGCAGGGAGGTGGTTAACAATGGTTTGAGCAGGTAGCTTAGCACTCCATTGGAAAAGAAGCTTAAGAAGCAACAGAAATGATCATCCTGGACTAGAGGGGGGAGGCAGGTACCACAGAAGCCTTCTCCTGCTGCAGATGTGCAGATGTGTTGCTAGGATACAGATAGAACAAGGCAGCGGTGGGAGAAGAGACAGAGAAAGGAGACATGGGGATGAGAAGAGAGAGGGGGGAGATCCAAGGCTGGTGAGGAGAGCTGCATATCGTGAGAAATGAGAGTGAGAAAGGAGGGAGAGGGGAGGATGAATAGAAGGAGAAAGATATTATGGAAAATGACAGAGGGAAAGAGCAGTGGTGAGGATGGCTGGGAAGATAAGGAGAAAAGAGAAACAATGTTGAAGAAGGTGCAGACAGGACTGAAAAAGAAAAGTATTAGCGATAAGTGAAGAAAAGAAAGGAATAAAAGTATGAGACAGGATAGAGAGAAGAGAGGTGGAGAAGGAAGGGAAGAACAGGGAAGTGTACAAAATTAAGAGAGAATGGGAGAGTGATAAATAAAAGAAAAAGGTTAGTAGAGAAAGAAAGAACGAAATTAAAGAGGGATTTGTATTCCAGTAAAAGAGGAATACAAGAACAAGAGGTCATGATCTGAAGGTTGAAGATTTCGGGATAAAACAAGAAAACACTTTAGATAGGGCCCTATTCTATTAGAAGCTTGCAAATGCCTCAAACTCGTACATTTGCCTGCAGGTGTTTTATTTTCTCTAAATGTTTAGATGTATTCTATTGACTCAAGCCTGCAATTTACCTCCCTAAGCATACACTTGTAATCCCTGCCTTTTTAAGTAGGATTTCAGGGGGCGTGATCATATGATCTGACAATATTTAAGCAAGCCCGTAATTTACTTCTTAAATTAGTCTGTCATCATGACGTCAGTAAAACATGGAAGTTACACGTTACCTGCAATCGGAGGCTAAGTATTAATTAGTGCCATTAAGTAATATTTGCAGAGTGGGCTCGCAATCAAGCAATCTAGCACTCTGTAAAATGCATTAGATTATCTGTTTTAGTCCATGTGGGTTTCATGATATGTGTTAACCCCTTGAGTCCCAGGATCAATATTACTCAGAAATAAAATTTAAAAAAATATATTTGCATAGTTGTGTGTTTGAGACTGTTGTGCAATTAATTCTAATGTATTTCCATGCCTTCCCATGTTTTTAAGTACAGTATTGTGTGTTTAATTGCTGCTACAGCTATAAGTGTTTGAAAAATGCCTTGCAAGTCCTATTTAGTACTCAGTATTTTTTTGACAGAAACATGATAGTTTTTTAGATTTTGTGTAACTTTAATTATTTAGCGCTCGTAGTATTTGAGCTGTGCTAAAAAATGGAGTTCTATGACCGGTTTTGCGGCTTTGGCTGGTCGGTAATGATTATGGGCGGGTATCTCGTAATCAGATTGTGAATAGTTAATACAATATGTGGCCATATTAAGAGTGGATTTAAGTGTGTATAAATGTAAGAATTAGGCGATAGAATAGGGCCCATAGTTACATAATAATTGAGGTTGAAAAAAGGATTTTAGTGCATCAAGTTCAACCTTTTTAGACATCATCTGATCTTTGTAATATGTGGATTAACTTTACTAAAAGAGTAATAAAAAAAGTGGTTTTCAGTGGAATTGGTAGAGTAAAAGTTAAGAAATTTAAGCAAGCATGGGATGAATATAAGGCTATTGAATAGGGCTCTAAATAAGCACAACGTATACTTTTTTTACAGGTTTTTAGATAGTGAACTTCTATCCAAAAGCAAGGTCTTCACTAACTAAAAACTTCTGTAAAAAAAATATGCTCTGTGCTTATATAGAGCCCTATACAATTGGCCAAATCGCAATTTAATAAGGCTGTTAGTTAGGTATAACATATATCAGTTGAGCCTTTTTCTTCTATCAAAATCGTGATTTGAATGTTTCTATGAAGGAAAGATGATGCACCAATAGAGAAAAAGGAAAAGGCACCAAATCCCAGAAAAAAAGGCAGAAATGAACTTGAAAGTGTGAATAATGGAGATAAAATAAAAAAAAAGTACAGAAATACAGAAGAAACTGAGTGGAGTAATAGCAGAGCTATTGTGAAGACACTGCAATGTACATGAGAAGAGAAGTGCTTTATAAATGGAGACGGCAACTGAGGAATCCCTGGGGTATAGAGGAAGACAAAGTGAGTACAGGAAAAGAGAAGACAGAACCAGAAGGGGATTGAGGCTGAATGATTAAAAGAAGAAATGAAGAGAACAGTTAATTACTTTTTTACCAAGCTTTTTTTTTAAATTTATGTATTCAATTGTAATTTAAAGGGCCACTGCAATGCTTAAGCACTCTACAATTTGCTGTTGTTTACAATAATTGAAATACTGCTTATAAAATGCAACTCTACTACTGAAATTTCTTCTGCAAAATGTGTGTGAGATCCTTTGAAGTGGCAATATGCTTTGACTGTTTTCAAATTAAATTTTAATGAGTTTGATATTACATAGTTACATACAGCCTTATTAAATTGTGATTCGGCCAATTGAATAGGGCTCTATTTAAGCACGTAGCATTTTTTATATGCTATGTGCTTAAATAGAGCCCTATTCAATTGGCCGAATCGCAATTTGATAAAGCTGATAGTAATTAAGGTTGAAAAAATACCTTTAGTCCAACAACCTTTTTAGATCTCCTCTGATCTGCAATATGCAGATTAATTGTCAATTGATCCAGAGGAAAACAAATAGACAAAACCCCAATGAAACTTTGCGAATTGTCTCAAAAGGGAAAGAAAAAAAAATCCTTCCTGACCCCAGCGATCGGATTCCTCCCTGGACCAATACTTCCTCTCTAATTTTCCAGGATAACCCTGAATGCCCTTTTACTTTGATAGAGAATTCCACAGATTAACTACCCTTACTGTGAAGAACCCTTTTCTTTCTTTAAGGTGAAATATGTGTACTTCTAACCTCAAAGGACGCCCTCTTGTCAGTTGTCACTTGACAAAGCCTTGTATTGACCCTGGATATATTTATATAAGGTAATCCTATCCCCTCTTAGATGCCTTTTTCTAGTTTAATTTGGTTAGTCTTCCTTCATAAGTTAGTCCCTCCATTTCCCTTATTAGTTTTGTTGCCCTTCTCTGGGCTTTTCCAGCTCTAAAATGTATTTTTTATGTAGTGGTGCCCAAAATTATATTCCATATTGATTTGCTCCATTAAGATTAGAAATTGCATGGCTATTTTTCCTTTCCAGATGCATAACTTTACATTTATTCATATTAAATCTCTTCTGCCATTTAGTTGACCATTTCTCTAATTTAAGCAAATCCCTTTGGAGGGAAAGTACTCCAGTATCTGATTTAATTACCTTGCACAACTTAGTGTCATGTTATACTTCTTTTGAGTCCGTTGTCCTTTTTTGCAAAATACACCTAGAACCATCAATAAACTAACTGTAGGGTTATCCCTGCTATCAGTTGCAGACATTTTATTATTGTACGCTATACATTGTCAAAGTACATATAACTTTCTGCTACCATTAAACATGAATTTAAAAAGAGAAATGTCTAAAAAAAAATTAGATAGACGAAGCCAACAGCCTAGCAAGTTTTTATCTTCACCTGCAAGCCCGCGGGACTTAGGCGCAATGAGCCCTCTGCCTATCTCTCATCCCCGCTCTGCCGCCATTATGGGCCGCAACCGCGAGGCCTGAGGGACTTCTCATCCTCTCTCATCCCCCTCCCTAATAACCCCCTTGGGCCACCATCGTCCTCCTCCCTCCTTACCCCTTCTCCAAGAACCTCCCTATCCCCCCTCTCATTTCTTCTTACCTTGATCCGGTGATCTCCTGCTGCTGCAGCTCATCTTCTTGGTGTGACAGTACCGGCATATGCTAATTACTTGACAAAACCCCAATGAAACTTTGCGAATTGTCTCAAAAGGGAAAGAAAAAAAAATCCTTCCTGACCCCAGTGATCGGATTCCTCCCTGGACCAATACTTCCTCTCTAATTGAGGTTGAAAAAAGGATTTTAGTGCATCAAGTTCAACCTTTTTAGATCTCATCTGATCTTTGTAATATGTGGATTAACTTTACTAAAAGAGTAATAAAAAAAGTGGTTTTCAGTGGAATTGGTAGAGTAAAAGTTAAGAAATTTAAGCAAGCATGGGATGAATATAAGGCTATCCTCAGGCTTAATTTAGTCAAACATTTACAGCCTTATTAAATTGTGATTCAGCCAATTGAATAGGGCTCTAAATAAGCACAACGTATACTTTTTTTACAGAAGTTTTTAGTTAGTGAGCTTCTATCCAAAAGCAAGGTCTTCACTAACTAAAAACTTCTGTAAAAAATATATGCTATGTACTTATATAGAGCCCTATACAATTGGCCAAATCGCAATTTAATAAGGCTGTTAGTTAGCATATGCCGGTTCCAGACACAGGCAGAAGACGCACCTGCAGCACAACAGGAGCTCAGTGGATCAAGGTAAGAAGAGAGAAAAGGGGGATAGGGATGTTTTTGGATAGTGGGGAAGGAGGGAGGATAAGGGAGAAAGGGAGGAGGAGGATGAGACACGAGAGAGAGGAGGGGGAAAAGGAGACACAGGGGAGGTAGAAGAGGGGAAAAAGGAGACTCAAGGGAGGTAGAGGAGGGGGAGAACGAGACTCAAGGGAGGGACAGGAGGAGAAAAAGGAGACACAAGGGAGGGAGAGGAGGGGGAAAAGGAGACACGGGGGAGAGGAGGGGGAAAAAGAGAGACAAGGGAGGGAGAGGTGATGAAAAAGGAGATGAAATGGGAGAAAGAGGTGGGGAAAAAGGAGACAAGGGAGGGAGAGGACTGAGAAAAGGAGACACAAGGGAGGCAGAGGAGGGGGGAAAGAGACACAAGGGAGGGAGAGGTGGCAAAAAGAAGACACAAGGGAGGGAGAGGTGGGGAAAAAAGAGACACAAGGGACGTAGAGGAGGGGGAACAAGAGATACAAGGGAGGCAGAGGAGGGGGAAAAGGAGACACAAGGGCGGCAGAGGAGGGGGAAAGGAGACATAAGGGAGGGAGAGGAGGGGGAAATGAGACACAAAGGAGGGAGAGGGGGGAAAGGAGACACAAGGGAGGGAGAGGAGGGGGGAAATGAGGCACAAGGGAGGACGCAAATGAGTGCCGAAGGTGCTCACATTGTGTGGCAAACAGCATTGCCATGCCTAAAATTTTATTCCCATAATTTTTGACGGGCAAATTCCTAGTCCACATATAAATGAATGACAAAAGATGTGAAATGTCAGCACCCAAAATATCTTGCTAAGAACTTCATAGTTAAGTAAAAATTATGCATAAAGTGCCCGCTACTGAATTAAAAATATTAAAAAGGTAGCTACCTTGAATAAAATGTATTCACTGTTAAATTCTAACTATGTATCCTGAGTTAGCACAAGAAGGAAAGAGGGCGAAAAAAGTAGACCAATAAACAGACCGGTAAACAGATATAAATACCAATTTAGCGATAGATAGATAGATAGATAGATAGATAGATAGATAGATAGATAGATAGATAGATAGATAGATAGATAGATAGATAGAATCTACACAGTATTAAGTAAGCTCAAAGACAGAGGTCTACGTTTTGTTTTGTTTTTTTCCATATGTTAATATTGTATTTTTCTTTGTACCTGACCCCTGTATAGCAATACAGAAAATGTTGGCAGGTAACAAATAAAGGATAATAATAATATTAATAGATAGACAGACATAGATAGATAGATAGATAGATAGATAAGATAGATAGATAGATAGATAAGATAGATAGATAGATAGATAGATAGATAGATAGATAGATAGATAGATAGATAGATAGATAGATAGATAGATAGATAGATAGATAGATAGATAGATTAGCTAATGGTATCTATGTCATTGCATACCAAGGACTGAAAAAAATATGATAACTTCCCTACCACCTCAAAAACAAATAGATTCACCCAAAGCCCCGCCAAATTAAATCTATTTAACACTCCATTGAGTAAGATACCACCATACTGATACAGTTAATTTAGAATTTTGAAAGTCAGATTACCAAAGATATAGAGACAAAGAAAATCGACAGATATAATGTTAGAGAGATATTCAGACAAAATATGACAACACATCACAAATATATTGGTGTACAATTATAAGGAAGATAAAGTAAGGAAATAAAGTAAGGATCAGAAATCGTGATATTAAATATATTATGAATATGATTCTCCATAGCCCACCTCTATTTGCATGAATGTGGCATATGTCTCCTCCATTAAATGGGAAGCATGGCTTCTCATTTCACTGAAAAGGGGCCAGAGAGAGAGAACTAAATCGAGAAGGAGAGGGGGGGGGGGGTGCCATGAGAGGTAGCAGCAGCCAGACTGCCTCAGTGAATGAAGCTAATTTGGGAACACAAAGCTGTATATAAATGAAGTGCCGTCTGAATGTAAAAACAAACAAACACCAGGAGAGAGACGCGAGAGAGAGGGATCCTGGGAATGAGCTGCCAGCCCTTATTTTATAAGTCAGGTCGCATCACTAGGGAATCAAGCTGGAGACATATCACCATATCCCATATCACCTCTATTGCTATTGTACTTTCTCAGCATTGACCCTGAAAATAAAACACACCACAAGTATTAACTGTATAGTAACTGAGCTGTTAAATCAGATTACCTGTCAGAGCTCTCAGATGTGTTACCTTACACTGACTGAAGAAGAGAAGCTTCCTGGGCAAGACTGCACTAAGGACACAATGCAGGTCTGAAACATATACTAGATGCTTTAATGGGTGATTCGTGGGCTCTGTGTGACACCACTGGTCTACAATAGATGTTGCTGCCTAATAATCACAATGTAAGACTAACAGTGTCAGAAAGCTCAAATGAAAATAAATAACACTTAAGGCAAATGTACAGTCCCAATGCAAAATAACAGAAAAGTGTCAGCTAAAAGAGACAGCAAATGACCGGCCTCCGGGAATATCTGGATTGAGCCAACTGCATTTAGGCAAAGATATGAAATCCTGAAATCATTTTTTGTTGCACTTTGAAATCCAAATTTAGGAGCCTGTGCTCTAGTTACAAGGTTAGAAAGTCCACCTCTGCGGTACCAGACTAAGATTCTCCTAAATAGGTACAATCCTATAAACAACATTAAACTTTTTTTTATCATTGCTTTTACCTTGGGCTTTATGTGTTTTAAACTAGGAGTTCATCCTAAGAGAAAAGGATACTCAAGACATGCATTGATGAGGCCAAAAAGGCCAAAACATATGTGTGAGATTTGCTATTACAGTCATTGAGTCACTATGTGCATGGAAGTGTTTCATTGGTAATGAGGTGAGCGGAAAATAGTTTGAGGTACACCTCTGCCGATTCTTTTAAACAGAATAAGCTACTATGTTTTGTTCATTTTTGGACAAGCATTTTTTTTTATCTTTGTCATATGTTCTTGATATTCTGGTAATTCTTTTGGACCTTTGTCCTGAGTGGGTTTGCAGCAGAAAAGGGATCTGGAAGAAATAAAGAGCAATGCAACTCAAGTGGCAGATCAATAGTAATGAAGGAGAGGACAGTGACACAGTTGTAGAGGGAAGGATATGGTAATTAAAGAAAGGAAAAACTAAAGATCATTTATGGTATGAAAATGGGAAATGAGAAAATGATAGAAAATAACAAATGATGAAGAATTTAAAAACTAATATATAAGAATGAATGATATAGAGCACTAGGGTAACAAGGTTTGGAATGGCAAAGATGGGATGGCAAGGCTTACACAAGGGAGAAGATGATGGAGAAGTTATATATTGAAGCTTTCCGCTTCATCTTCACCATACTTGTATATAACCACTAAACCTTCTCAGGCATCCTGCAAGGAATCAAATTGTTGCCTATAAAACACATTAACCCCTCCACTAACAGTCACAGCTTGCAAAATGCATATTCACTGGCAATAAGTCTTTCAGCAGCACCGAATAGAGATGTTATTTGAATACATGGTTCCTCCCAGATGTTTAATTCTGTTATAAACAAAGGCAAACATGTCCGATACAATTAAAGCCTAATTGAATATGACGTTTAAACAGCAAACACATATTTTTTTAATTTAAAACATTTTCCCTTTTGTCAAGTTCTTCATAAGATCATATTATAAATAGGACAATTCAGTGGTCTTCAGACAAAATGTTTGTGGCATGTATTAGTCTACCTGTATGTAAAAAAAACATTTCCTTATAATCTTTTAGTGGTTCATTACTGGAGTAGAGAAATGCTGCTCTATAAGACACCGGTCAGCAATCTACTGGAGAGGCAATGGATCAATAAGACTGGATGTTTATGTACCATAATAAATTAGATTGTAAGACACGCTTGAAGGGGAGGAGGGCGAAGAGGGAATGTTAAAACATGCTAGAGGTCATGTTTTCAAGGAGAATAGATGGTGGAAGGTCCATGTGTAATGCGATTTTACATAAAGGGAGATAGGTAGATGGGATACCCCTGAGAAGTTGTAGATGATATAAATACAAGTGGAAAATTATAAATATGCAGTGTAAGCTCAAGTGTAACCTGCAATAGTCTGAAGTTTTAAAGCAAGGACAGAAAGGATGGTGTGAGCAATTCTTCTCTGCTGACAAATTATATGGGGGGAACCTATAAGCTGCAATAGGGTAGGAATCAAAATTACATTAGCGGTTGCACTTAATGATATGTATAATTTTAAGAAGTGGCTTAATGATGTATTTGTAGCAGAGAGAAAAATATACTAAGTACAGTTTCATTGCAGAAGATAGCAGTCAAGTAGCATAAGCTTTCCCAGTTGCAAAAGTAGACAAAGGGTGGTGCTGTGAGGTCTCATTGAAACGTTTTCATTTGATGACTTCACCTGTAATCTTTCAATGAACTGCAATATATATATATATATATATATATATATATATATATACTGTATATAACCACTATGCAGTTCTTCAAAGGGATACATTATATTCTGTAAAAGTTAAAACTTTAAGAGCCTGACTCCTTGGCTCCTATTAAATATCCAATTATATATATATATATATATATATATATATATATATATATATATATATATACACTAGTGACTTGCCCGTCAACGATGATGGGTTTAACGTGGCTGGAGTTCTTCGTGCAAGTGTTACTGTCTTTGGTGTGCATTTTCTAAGTCCCGCGTGCCTGGCTTTGCTCAGCCTCGTTTTCATCTATTTTCTAAATGTTTTTACGTTTTTCGTCCGCCATTTTTTTCCTTGCTTTTGGATTGACGAAAACCCCCAAATATGGCTCATAAATATTATATTTGTTAAATGTTTTTTTGTTTGTTGTTTTTAGGGTTTTTAGAGTTATGCGATTCGCTCGCAGTTGCGACCCTCACAATGCAGCCTAAGTACTGCGGTGCTGCTTCGCTTCGCCTCACGAGGCTCACATGTGTGAGGGCGCCGATGGTTGCAATGAGCGCCTTTGGCGCTCATCTAGCCTAAGTCATGTGCCTTACACGGCTTGCCTTGCTTCGCTAAGGTTTTGCAGATGAGCGCCTTTGGCGTTCATCCAGCCTAAGTCCTGCACCGTAAACGGCTCGCCTCGCTTTGCGAGGCTTCGCAGATGAGCGACTTCGGCGCTCATCCACCTAAGTGGTGCATAGTACACAACCCGCCCTGCAAACAGCTCATTTCGCGAGGCTCACAAAGCGTCACCAATATCATAAGCGTTCCCAACACTGACAACTATATATGTGATATCACATATATAGTTGTCAGCAATACGGGTTGTTGCTAACGAAGCGAGGGCTGCAGTTGCTGGCAAGGAGCGCCGAAGGCGCGCAAAGCGAGGGCCGCAAGGAGCGCTGGCAAGGGGAGCAAAGCGAGAGCCGCAGTTGCTGGCAAGGAGCGCCAAAGGTGCTCCTCGCGCTGCTGATGAGCGCCACGTCGGCTGCAATGAGCCACAGGTGGGACTTACACCGCAAAATTTATGGACTTAGCATCCACAAATACGAGCCGCGGGACTTAGAAAAAAAAACATTACGAGCTTGCAAAAATACGCCCTTAACACAATAAATACACACAACAAATACATAAAAAGCTTACCTACAGCATGAGGGGGGGACCCAGGACCTCTGCAAGTGAAGTTACACATCAATTTAAGTCCAAATTCCAGAGTTTAGTCAAACGAAAATGGCTGCCGAAAAAATGGCTGCCGAAAAAAACAAAAACGAGGCTACAGCACCCTAAACACGCAAAACACCACCATGCACATACGAATTTTTAGAAAAAGCTGTACGAGTTCAAAGGTACACTATTAACAAGGACGCTAAATCATCCACAGCCGCGTACCACATACACATTAGCCGCCATTTTACAACACTAACTTACACAATGCAGAAGTACACAGCTACCCTAACGGATTTTCCTCACATACGCAGCCTATTTACACTACAACCTGCACACATTGCTGACACTTACACATCAGCTCCACAATACATGCAAACCTACATTGTATGCTGCAGGAACATCAAAACAGATTGTTAGCTCTTCAACACAATGCTTCCTGCATATATTACTTCAAAATAGGTAAGTATATTCATTTATTAATTATTTCATTAGTATACAAAAAAAACATATACACAAAAAAAAACTCTCACAATAAACATAAAAGCCATTCACTGCGCCACTCAAAACGACCGCCAACGCTGCTCATTGCACACAAAGCCTTTCAATAAGCGCAAAAAACACATCACCGCCGACCAGACAATAACACCAAAAGCGCCTATCAGAAAAAAAAATACAACAACCAACAGCCTCGCAATGAGGGCCAAAGGATCTCGGACCACCAACAAAATTAAGGTCTCAACCAAACAGCATTACCTGCCTTACAATCTTATTGCCGTCATTTTTTTGACGTCGCTAGTATATATATATATATATATATATATATATATATATATATATATATATATATATATACACTTAACGCATGCATTACAAATTAACCTATTAAATGACGTTTTTAATCAAGGTGTTTTGGTGGGGTTTGAATCAAACCTCATAATAGCAAGAATAACAGATGTGAGAAAGATTCCTTCTTATAAAATAAAATAAACGTTTGGTAAATGTCACAGTGTATACTGGGATGTGTGCAGAGATGTGCTTGAGCATATGCTAAGGAGTGCTAAGAGTGCAAAGATTTCTCAACAAATGCTCATAAATACGTCCAACATACACTCAAACACTAAAAGAGTCAGATTAAGAAATGTCCTGAAATGTTCAATGTTAAAACTATTTTCAGTTTGCCATTAATTAACATTAAAAATACATGTGCAAACAGCAGCAAATTAAATCTTTAACTGTAAAATGTCATTTAAAACACAGTTTACTGCATCAATGGCTGCTGTACACTTCCCCACCATCTTCATCGTCCTAAGCACTACTGAAAGGAAGTGGAAGATTTCAGCTGCAATAACATTATCCAAGCCTTACCAAGCCAACATAATCAGTGTTATAACAGTTGAAATATTCCAAGTCCTTCTAGTATTGCTTAGCCGACACACCCTGTACCAACATTCTCTGATTCTTTTCACATGCCTTACAGTCACTACTCTTTATTGTGCCAGCGCCCACTGTCCTTATGAGTTTCATTTCAGTAACTTCTCTAAAACTGGCAATGGATATTAAGTTAAGTTGGATGGTTAATGCTTCTCTCTCATTTCCCCACACACAATGCCTAACCATAAGAGTTTCAGCCACAGAAACAAAGTTCAGAACTCATTGTCCATGTAGTCTGCTCTTCATAAGTAAATACTTATATAGTTTCCCTGCTGCCTACTTGTCTCCAGGGTCTCAGGGCACAGGTGAGGCTTGTCTTGAAGAAGTGACCCTAGACAGAGTGAATGGACCGACGCAAGACAAAGCCTGCCAGTCATCCCCAATGTCTTCTTACTCAAGCCATGGAATTGCATAGTCAAGCATGGCTTGGAAAGATGTGTGCAATTATTATGCTTAGGTTTTTTTTTGTTATTTTTAAATAAAGTTGAAAAGGACAAAACTTATGCAGAACTTATAATATATAATATATATCCAAGCTATCTTATCTGGAAATTAAAAAAAAAGATGGGTCAGGTGCAGAGCACTTGCAGCACCTGCATACAACTAGCCCTGAGTTGATATCACGTCTGCTGTTCTAGAAGTGTTTCTGGGTCACAGATTCCTATGCCTTTCTTCAGAGACCCTCAGACAGGTCAGGATTTAGGGTTAAAACTGTGTGGGCATTTAGAAGCGCCACAGCCTGTTGAATAATTATGTCTACAACTAATGAACTTTCCTTTAGTCCAAATGACTGTCAGCACTGTCAGTTGTAACTGTCACAGTTCCACTGTTCACATAGAAACGTTCTCTGCATTCAACCCCTCCTTCCATCCCAGGAAATGGATTAGCAGAATCTAAAATGGTGGCTTCCACTGAAGCATAGTTGCATACAAAAGGCAAGATGTTGACAGCTGCATCATGTTTACATTTTAAATATTTTTTTTTAGATTTTCCAAGGCTTTTTAAAAGCGTATACAGCTTTACATTTCCAGCCCATGCTCCAACAAGGGTTGCTCACTAATTACAAGAAAAGGTAATTAATAGGGGATATAGATGAATACATAACCCCTTTTAAATAGATCACAAATAGACCTGGTCTATGAATTACCAAAGGTGTTTAATACACTGAGACCTCAGATACAAGCTGCCATCTGCTTTACTTCAAGAGGGAAGCACGGAAGAACTTGTAGGAGAGGGGTATACAGGGTCTTTCCAGAAAGGGGTTACCATGGCAACCGACAACAATTAATGGTGAGTAAGAACGTGGGCCTGAGCTGCGCTGCTGGTTCTGTTAGGGGATGCGGGGGAACACAGATCAGCAATGACACACGTCACATCTAGGACACGCGTGCTTCCGCTGCAACCCTCAGAACATACAGAGTACCCTGTGGGAAGTCAAGAACAGAGCAGGGTATTTGTAATTAACAAGTTTTATTGCACTAATGAAAAGAGCACGTTATTTAGGAGGTTATGACACCCTGACCAGTTTATAAACCAGTTTATGAAAAATGTACATATATACAGAAGATTTACTGGATAGAGAAAGATCTGCGGTTTGGGCATTTTTTTACCCAAACTTGATAGAATGGTGCAATAAAGGGCCAATGTAAGTGCTTTTCTTGTTAAATCTATTGTTTAGTTAACCATTAACTAACGCTAAAAATACATGTGCAAACAGCAGCAAAGCTTTAGCCAGAAAGTATAACAGTTTACCTCATTAATTTCCACTGCTGTACTCCTCCCGCCTCTCTCATTGTCCTGAGCCCTGCTGAAAAGAATAACAAACATTTCAACTGAGATGACATTCATTTGGCCAATTTGGTCATCTGGAGCATGTTCTGTAGGATAATGGTCTATTAGTTACAATCCCAGAACCCCCTGACTCTCCAAAGTAATCATGCTCCAAGTTACCAAATCTGCACAATTATTTCTATCTCAGTTGAAACGTTTGTCTCAGGACAATGTGAGACGCGGGGAAGGGTAGAGCAGTGGCCATTCATTAAGTAAACTGTGTTTTTAGAACATATTTTCTGCCTAAAACTTTGCTGTTTGTACACTTATTTTTAATATCAGTTAATGGTGAACTAAACAATAGATTTAACACGGAAAGTGCTTACACTGGCCATTTAAAGATGTTACAATACAAATGGGATATGAGAATACATTAACAAGAAGGAGGTCAGGATTGTAAAATATCATCAAAAGATGTGATATTGGAATTATACTACATGAATGCGAAATATTGATCATTGATATATGTCAATTAATTGAAATATAAGGACACTAGTCCAGTGAAAACTGGAAACAATGAACAGGCTACAAGATGAATCTCCTTGAACAATGATAATGAATACCTAGACCAGTATAATGAAGTTAACTATCCCTATAACCTGATAACGAACTGATAATGAAGACACTGCTGTATATAATGATGATAAGCATCTCTATACAGTGATAATGAAAAGGCCACACTGTGTTCTCGTGCTGTGCATCTATATTCTGGTAATTAACATATTGCCTTTTTTATCCATAATACATAGCTGTACACTGATAACTAAAAAGCTGCTCGTGATGAGTATCTATATATTGATAATTAACACGTAGCTCTGTATAATGATAATAGCATGACCCCCAAATCTGGTCAGAAAACACTTTATAGGCTCCAAAAGTATTGGTGGAAACCAGAACACAATAATGACTCCCTTTGAATCCAACAACCTGTCCCAGTACAAGAAAATGGTTCTACATGGTCAAAAACAATTCCTCATTAGCTCAAAATGGTTTCTCCTGAACCCTTTCAAGGACAGCACAAATAATGACATATAATGATGCTAAGTATATATACACTAACTGTTTATGAGCAGGTTGCTTTTTATAATGCTGTGCTGTATAATGATCCTGAGTATCTATACACTGATAAAAAATGTTTTACATTCTATAATAATTTGAGTATCTCTGCGGTATATTCACTCAACATGCACCATGTTTAAGGATGTTGAAAATGTCTGCATATTTTCAACTGTTGCAATGCATAATAATGCAGAGTATCTGCATATGCTGCCAAATTATTATTGGACAGGTCTACATCTCTACAATGGGCTGCAACATTATAGAATGCAAAGCCTCAGAACAATATGTAGCAGGCAAGGGGTTAACCACAGCCATAAATGGAAGGACAATGAATCATGGGACATCGCCTGCCAATATCCGTTTAATTACCACAAACCCAGCTGGTTCCTCAGCTCCCGTCCGAAAAATACAAGAAGATGGGGGGAGAGACTCAGAAATAGCTTTCAGTTTTATTTTTAAAGTCCTGCTGAATTATTAAGAGCTCCGCAGGAATCCACGGCCCTTCTTCAATCAATATTTCATCCCATCTCACTCTTCTTGCTTTTTTCTTTCTGGTAATGAGCTCTAAACGCAAGGAAGCGACTCACGGATTCAAAGCAGGATTTATAGACCAAGGGAATAATCCACATAAAATGATGATAAGCAGTATCTGTATACAGCATTAACAACAGCAACTACAAGTATATTAACAGAAACACTGTACTGTAAGATAAGTATATATATATATATATATATATATATATATAAACACTGTAAATATTATATATATATATATATATATATATATATATATATATATATATGGAAACATACATCCACTGTGTGTATATATATATATATATATATATATATATATATATATATATATACACAGTGGTAGCTTGGCGCTCGTTTACCTCAAAACTCTTCAAATTTGGTGTTCAACACATTTTGAAAATCAAAAATAGTTTGGCACTCAACGCATGCTCGATACTCTTCACAATTGCTAAATCCTGTATGAGTCTACTCCTTGTATGAGTCTACTCCTTATAGTTTGGTACTGGTTGTTTTTGCCATTGGTTGTGCCTTCTGGAACCAATTATCGCCGAGTACCAAAGTACCACTCTCTCTCCCTCTCTCTTTCTCTGTATATATATATATATATATATATATATATATATATATATATATATACAGTATCTCACAAAAGTGAGTACACCCCTCCCATTTTTGTAAATATTTTTTCATGTGACAAGAAATGACACTCTGCTACAATGTAAAGTAGTAAGTGTACAGCCTGTATAACAGTGTCAATTTGCAGACCCCTTAAAATAACTGACAGTTAATCCCACAGCCATTAATGTCTAAACCGTTGGCAACAAAAGTGAGTACAGCCCTACGTGGAAATGTCCAAATTGGGACCAAAGTGTCAATATTTTGTGTGGCCACCATTATCTTCCAGCACTGCCTTAGTCTTCATGGGCATGGAGTACACCAGAGTTTCACAGGTTGCCACTGGAGTCCTCTTCCACTCCTCCATGATGACATCAGTGCCGGCAGCACTCATGGAGACCCAGACCATGACACTCACGCCACCAAAAGTATACATTGATACTGAGGAAAGGTAGTTTAAATAATTCCTAAATGACAGATAAAAGGATAAGGCACAAAGAACACAAAAACACTGATATGAGAAGAAACCCTCAGTTTGAACATAAACAGTGATGCAGAGAGAGTGGAGGCAGCATCGGACATCATCAGGTAAATGCATATAGGGGGAATCAACACAACATATTATAGAAAACATATATTAACATATAGACATATGTGTATATATGTTTGGTCTTGGCCTGCATGAGTACTGCCGGCACTGGGAAGCTACAGTTCATTGAGGGAACCATGAATGCCAACATGTACTGTGCATTATCTCCTCCCTTCGGAGACTGGGCCGCAGGGCAGTATTTCAACATGATAACGACCCCAAACACACCTCCAAGACAACCACTGCCTTGCTAAAGAAGCTGAAGGTAAAGGTGATGGACTGGCCAAGCCTGTCACCAGACTTAAACCCTATTGAGCATCTGAGGGGCATCCTTAAATGGAAGGTGGGGGAGTGCAAGGTCTCTAACATCCACCAGCTCTGTGATGTCATCATGGAGGAGTGGAAGAGGACTCCAATTGCAACCTTTGAAGTTCTGGTGAACTCCATGCCCATGGGGTTTAAGGCAGTGCTGGAAAATAATGGTGGCCACACAAAATATTGACACTTTGGGCCCAATTTGGACATTTCCACGTAGGGGTGTACTCACTTTTGTTGCCAACGGTTTAGACATTAATGGCTGTGTGTTGAGTTATTTTGAGGGGGCAGCAAATTTACACTGTTATACAGGCTGTACACTCATTACTATACATTGTAGCAGAATCTAATTTCTTCAGTGTTGTCACATGAAAAGATATAATACAATATTTAGAAAAATATGAGGGGTGTATTCACTTTTGTGAGATACTATATATATATATATATATATATATATATATATATATATATATATATATATAGTTATAGATGCACAAATATGTACAGAGATTATACAATGATGCTGAGTATAAATTGATATTGAACATGCTGCTCAGTATAAAAATATTGAGCATCTATACAATGATAATAAACATGCTACTCTGTATAATGATGTTGCACTGATAAAGACAATGCTGTTCAGTGTAATGATATTCAGTATCTATAGACAATGAACACGCTGCTCTGTATAATGAGACTGAGTATCTGTACACTGATAATGAACATGCTGCTTTGTATAATGATGCTGAGCTTCTATAAACTGATAATTAAACAAAAGAATAATTATGTAGTGCAATGCACTCACTGTAGACCATTTAATTTAATCTGCACTTTTAGATTTTTATAGAAAACATCCTGCTGAGCTGACACTCTGAAGTTAGGTTATCATTGTGTGCTCTTGCAGGCTGTGTGTTGGCTCCCACTCTGTGAGGTGTAGGAACATGAAAGATTTAGAGGGGACTTGTCTCTGTAAAATGCTTCGCTCCACAATGGGGCCCAGGGACCTCATGCAGCATTAGATATGTAGGACAGAGACACAATGTGCAGAAGGGAAAAAAAGAGTAAGAGAGACTGCAAGGGGAAGAGGGAGGGAAACGAGTGGAGGAAAAACGGAGTATGTGTGAGAAAAGCAGGAAAAGAAGACTGTGACAGGAAAATAGAAAGAAGGAGGTATTAACGGAGATCGACCATAAATAAAAAAAATAGATGTATTGTATGGAAAAAAACTGTGTGAGTACAGGAAACTGTGCAGGTATGGAGTAAGAAACACTCTAGTTAATTTGCCCCTTAAGGTTAAGTATGGCATGACTAACTTCATTTCACTTGATTTTTAAACTTGGCAATAGTATCGTGTACTGAGGAATGTAGGATGCGGAAGAAATTAGAAGAAATGACTAATTGACATTGAAAAGAGAAGGAAAAAAATGTCACGAGAAAGCATAAATTAAAGGAAAGACGAGTGTGATGATGTGTCAGCCAACGGGAATGACAACCGCTGCAAAATCTGTCATTTTCATTATAGTCTATTTTTGTCAATAAGCATAATGTGAATGTCTTGCAAATGTCAGTAAAACGATATGACCCTGATGTCATGATCAGTTGTAAGCAGGAGATCATGCTACATTAGATAAAACCCAGCACTGGGTAAACCGGACCTGATAATCTGTGCTCATAATGTTACACTAGACTTGATAGGAACGGCTCTATCTGAGCCTCTACTGCTGTCAGACAGTCACAATAAATTAGGTTGACACCCAGAACTTTAATCTTAGATTTGACCATAATTAATTAACAGAAGACTTGCATGGAGAGTTACTTATGTAAATAAGGGAGAAACAAGAGCAATACCACTTTATAGAGTAACAAATAAGTAATAAAAACAAGAAATAAAAAAAAAGCCAAATGCTCAATCACAAGAGAAAAAATGAAAAGGCCATGAACAGTATATGAGTACCCGGTCAGTTTTCAGGCACTGATTCTTCCTACACTTGTAGGTGGTCTCAAGCTTTAGGGAACAAGGACAACTAATTGCCCTGGAACACCTCATATTATCCAACATTGGATGGGGATATCTTGATACAAGTAGATGCCACAATGCATGATGTGTAATCATCCTGTGCCTGAACTGATGAGAATATTTGTGGTTATAGCAGCGTTTTAATGCTATTTGGAATTTATAGCCATTTTCACACAATTCATGCAGCTGATTTGCAAAGATAGCCAAAGTTTGTACTTAATATTCAAATATCATGTCAGGGCCTTCCATTCTTTTGCCTTCACACTGTAAGTTCGCGAGTTTTCAATCTTGTTAAGTGCTTTAGGAAAAGAAAGCACTATATATTTTTCATTTTGACCTCAATGACAGGGCCCTCCATTCTTTTGCCATGTGTTAAAATAGTTTTTTGTCTTGTACTTAACACCTGTTAAAATGTTAGAGAGTTACAAATAAAGCATAATAATAATAATAATAATAATAATAATAATAATATCTCACTCTCCATGACCCTATGGACCACAGACACCAGGCACATCTTGTTTCTGTTGTGCTTATCCATAAGGGTTCTTGGCAAAGATTCTAGAGTGGGTTGCCAGTACTTTCTCCAGTGGACTGTGATTTGTCTGACCTCCCTGCTATGATCTGCCCATTTTGGGTGACCCTACATGGTTTGGCTCACTGCTTCACTGAAGTACACAAGTCGCTTCACCACGACAAGATAGCAATTCAGAAGGGGGTTAATTATGTAGGTCCATATAAATTTACTGAGCTCAACTAAATGAGGACCAATCAGACAGACACACAAAGTTGTATGCACTGACAAATGTATAATGATACCAAGTATAGAATGGAGGAGATAAGAGAGAGTAAGTTATATTATACAATATATATATATATATATATATATATTTAGGTTCAGGAGGAATACATTCATCAGACATTTTAGGGCATCATTTTTAGAAACATTACTTTATGGTAAGGGTGATAGATAAGTAGAGGAGCCTCCCATCAGAAGTGGTTGAGACACTAACACCAAGAGAATTCAAGAATTCCCTTGAATATCATAAATTTAAATTTGAGGACTACTTAAGACATAGCAATTCACAAACTTAGCAGAATGCATACTTAGCAGAATTCTTTCATTAGAGATGTTAATGTGATGCAGGTTAATGGTGTGTGGCAGGAAGGTGTGCTATGGGGTTCCCCTAGAACGCAGCAACTCTCGAAATCTGCTGCCAAGAATAAGGATTCTCCAGCCATAATCCTAGCAATCTTTAAGTAGCAACACCTCATGGAGAGAGAGAGCTGTGTTTACGATTGTGCAGATGCTTACAAGGAGGTGCATCATCTGGATTCAATAAGACACATAGAAACTATAGCACTGTAGAGCACCAATCTGTACCCTCTATTACTCCATCTCCTGTTTAAATAAATACTTAATCTGTTCTAGGAGCCATATGTAAAAGGACTAATAGGGAAATGGAAAAATGTACTTTCCAGATATAAAGGCCCAAGACCTTGGCTACCCAGTGTTGTTAAATAGTACCAATAATGCAATCAATCTAAACTAAGACTATCAATAATACCAATAACACTACAAGTGTCTAACTTTTGAGGTGTGTGGTGAGAAATTTCAATTACCACATTCGACATGCAAATGTAAATATACAAATGTACTCATGATCCGAAAGACTCTCAGTCCTGAATAGTGGACTTGTGGATTCGAAGTATATGTCCCCAGTTGGTATGACGGGTGTAGGATCTGGTGACAGTGATCTGCTGCTTCTCCAAATACACTGGTAACTCTGGTGTATGAAAATAGTAAATGGAAAAACGAGGGGTGGGAGAAAAAGCTCAAGGATCCCCTGGTGCAGATTACTTCTACAATGGCATGTGAAGGTGTAGTTCAATTCAATCTGTTGGTCTCTCACCTGACTAGACCACAGAGATATGAGGTATTAAAAGAACATGTGTGGTATTTTTGATAGCGGATTCTCCTGTCGTAATCTTGCCTCTCACAGTAATCTTGCCTCTCCGATGCACAATAATCCAAATAACTCTGTATGTACTCAAGTGACAGATAACTACGTGAGAGCTAAGTGGTTTCTATGAGACACTGTAGGGCAAACCAGGGCAAAAAAACAGAAAAAGGGGGACCACACTAAGTGAACTAGAAATAAATACTTTATTACAGAGAATAAAATATAAAATATAATGTTCAAACGCATTTCGCTGTTTCTTGTTACAGCTTCATCAGTGACCTGTGTTTTCGACAGAACACCTCTACTTCCTAAAAGGGGTGTGGTGATGGGGACCTGGATATGCAGGCTTTGAGGGGCTGCTATCCGGATAAAGCTGTAACAAGAAACAGCGAAACGCGTTTGATCATTATATTTTATATTTAATTTTTTATTCTGCGTAATAAAGTATTTATTTCAAGTTATCCACCACTTGAGCACATACAGAGTTATTTGGCTTATTGTGCATCGGGCAACTATTGATCCGAAGGGTGCATTGGGAAACGTGAGAGGCAAGATTACGACAGGAGGATCCGCTATCAAAAATACCACACATGTTCTTTTAATACCTCATATCTCTGAGGTCTCGTCAGGTGAGAGACCAACAGATTGAATTGAACTACACCTTCATATGCCGTCGTAGGAGTAATCTGCACCAGAAGATCTCTTTTTCTCCCACCCCTCGTTTTTTCATATGTAAAAGGGTATGTGAAATAACTAAAAATGTTAGGAACCAGAAGAGTCCTGGGTTTTCATTCAACCCTTCTCTCCTTATAACAACTCTCTCTAACTCCTGACATCTCTCATTATAAGCTCTTAAATAATGACTTGCCATAGCTCCCCTTTAAAGAGCTGCTTTTGCAACTAAACATTAACTAACAAACCTACAGGCACACCACAGTAGGCATTTTTTATAAGTACAAGTCCTTCAAGGGATGTTTCCTCTCTGATTTGCTCCACATAATAGGTCACTATAACTACATTTATCTCTTGATATAATTGTTCTCCGCACCAATTGAAATACTCTATCTCTATAATTCCACCTATATCTCCATATAAGATCTCTCAATAACATATACTGTTCATTTAAACTCCTGTCCACATAACCTCTCTCTATCTATAACTTACTAGATAACTCAATACGCTCTCCATATAATACCCTTAATGCTTCTATACCAGTGGTTCTTAACAGCCACTCCTAGGACAGGCGCCAGTCCCTGTGACCTGATCTGTCTGACCTCGAACAAAGATGGATGAGGAACAGACTAATACATATCACTACCATTAGTCTCATTTACAGACAGATTATTGATAAAAGTACCTGTAGAAAACATTTTAATCTATATAAAGGACAACTGCACAATTAAAAAACAAGCATAGTTTGAGTCTGAAAAATATAATTAAGCAGAAAAAACGTCATACAACTCATTAATAATTGTCATGCCTCTGCAGGAACGTGGAGGCACCCATGATACTTTGATGGAAGTTTGAAGGAGTTTGCTTCTGTACCAGTGATGGGGAAGAGCTGTAGTGTTAATTTTAATCTTAGCCAAAAATGGCTGTTGACTTCTACTTGTTCCTTCCCTTTGCACAACTCCATCCACTGATAGCCAATATACACACCCTGATCATTCAGCTCTCAGGATGTGACATCACATACACAAAATGGATTCCTGTATTTATAAACATAGACTTGACAAATAAATGTCTTTTTCTTGAATAGTAGTGGACAATTAGTATGTAACGTGATATAATCCTGTCAAAACTGTTCTGAATCTGTTTCTCAAAGGTGGTCATCGTGAGCACTGGTAAGTAAAGTAAGTTTTCCCCAACTCAAAAAATTGGGAACCATTGTTCTATACTAGTGGATCTCAACAGCCAATCCTAGGACTGGGCTATGGATGAAGAGTGCCTAACCCTTTATACAAACCATCATCATTAGTTATGGGAGAAACGTATACTCAGTTAAATTGTACTCTGTTCAAATTAATGCAAAGTTAGATGAAAATGTTGTGTGTCATATGCAGTATCACCCCAGATGTTCTGGACGTCACAGGGTGTGTCCATTAGCACTGGAAGGTGACCATCTGGTTCCCATGATCACTTTAAGGTTGCCAGCAGATCCCCAGACCAAAAAAGGTTGAGAACCACTGGTCTGTACAAATATTCCCAAAACTTAAACGCATTAACTAATTTTTCATATAATTTCTCCCTGGAACATTTCCTATCTCTTTACAAAAACTGATATAATTACCGTAAGTAAGCGTAATAACTCCTTATAACTCTCTTTACAACTTCTCCCCTAAACAAATTATCTTGTCTCTCTATATAGCCCCTCAAAATAATTCATCCCATTTCTCTTTTATTCCTAAAAATTATCTTATCTCTCCATATAGTAACTAAATAGTAACTAAACTGAAGTGAGAGCTGGCAGAATATTAGCGGTTAGTGACAAAGGCATATAAGTTATAGCTTTTAATTAGGCTTCATTCTGACAATGTAAAGGGACTCTTTAGGCAACTTGCTTATTTTTTTGCATACATGTTTTAACTAAGTTGATTTTATCCTCCTAAATGTAATTCTGATCTAACATTTAACTTCACTTCTAAGAAACTTCCAGAGATGCACAACTTCTGGAGCCTCCCTATTTTCTCCTGTTCTCTCATTGCAGGCTGCCATCTGGCACAGCTGTGACCGATGGTCTCGCCCACCAGGCAAGAGCTTCATACTAACAGAGCAATATTACTGCATGCAGGCATATAGCATATCACTGCTGCTTGCAATAGAATGAGACCCTGGTAGTGTGAAGCGCTTAGGTCACAACTGAGCAAGATGACTTGAGGATAGGAGAGGTCCCAAAAGCTGAGAAACGTTTAATCTGCTGGTTTATTCAAACTAAGTAAAGTGTACATTTTATATCAAAGTTACCTCGAAGAGGATGAAAATGAATTAAGTTACCTAGTTAAAGCATTTATTTGAAGTGTCAATTTAAAGCCAAATTTACCTAAAAGGAATTTCCACTGGAGTCTAGGGGCAATCCCCTAGATAACCCAATGGATACAAATATCATTATCAGTTTTTCTTAGTCCTTGGTCAGTTGGTAGATTTTTTCTGTGCATATACTATAGTGAATCCATTTTAATATATGGCAACCTTGATCTAGGAGAAAAATGAGATGGAAACACAATAGAAACTTTATCTGGCTTTGTAAAAGTACAGAAACAAAGCAAGTATCAGAAAGAGAACAACCAGAACAAAAGGTCAGGCTCTGAAGAGTGACTGGAGGAATGTGATGCACTGCATTAAAGAATAAGTGGTGAGATCACATCACAGCCTCCCAGCAGAGGTCTGACAGGTAAGCACAGTACATGTAAGGCTGTTTAAAGCATCCAAATGAACTATTATACTTTTTAATCTGGTGATAACGGACCTGCAGTTAAAGGGTTGGCTGCGGCCTTCTGTTGTATCAATTCTGCTCTATAGCATAACACAGAAACCGATTAAAAAAAAAAACTTTTTGAATTTTTAAAATGTATTCATAGTTTACTGTTTTATAAGAGCCTTTTACATAACGTAGTACTTATTCCATCAGCCCTTCCTCACTGCAGCATGTAGTGTTTGAGTCTGCGGGTTCTAAAAGGACCACAAATCACAAGCTCCTTGGCAATTCATTTTTTTCCAGACATATTAAGCCCAAAGGAAAAAAAGCTGAAATATATAACAGCATTAAATGGAAATATATAAGCACATCGATGGAGATTGAAGATCATGTTTTCTTTAGAGACCTTTCCTGCACTTTTTCTCCACAAACTAAATAGCTAATACATATGAAATGCAGACAAATACCCAAGTTATGTAAATACTTCGTGGGCTTTATGAACAAAAACAAGAAAAAAATATCAAATTAAACTTTTTTTTCAACTTCTCCACTTGATTTTGACTTCTCTATCTGAGCAGAATCCATGAGTTCACAATCCCTTTAATGGAGAAACATTTTGTTTGTAGCCTCAGTTCATTATTTCTGTGGGTCCCCATCATTCAGATTTAATGATGTTCCGGTCTCAGGACAGGTAAGTAAAACATGTAGACTGAGCCTTCCGCTACTTAAGTATGATATCCTTAAATTGAAGGTGAAACATGTCCTTAAAGAGACATTGTCACACAAGCATAAAGTTGATTTCATCCTAAAGTGCATTAAAATTGACTTCATATTGTATTAGCTGTTTTTTCTACATAAAAAAATAAATAATTTCATTTTTTTTTAGCATTGATCTTGTAGTTACTGTATGCTAGCGTACTTGACAGGAGATGTAACTGCCTGATAACATTGTGGGTCTTTATTTTGGTCATTACAGAGACAGACAAGCTGACTGCAATCCTAATTAGGACTTTAAATACGCTAATTTAGAAAGGAGTGGTTAACACAATGTTTCTCATGCTCTTTAAGAATAACCTAAAAAAATAAAAGAAAAACTCGATTTTGGATGACATTATTAGAGGAATCTTTGATATTTATGACAAAGTCCCTTTAAAAGACTAAAGATGAAGAAGTCTGTGGACTAAGCCAGAGTATGTGGCGTCTCCAGAGTACCTGCAAAGGTGACAATGCAGCTTGTGATTCGTTGCAGCTGATAATTAAGGCCAAGTTTGTTGAAGGGAGATTCTATATTTTTTGAAAGCTGATTTATACTTTACAACACTAGTTTTTCAAGGGAAAATATTTTTTTACATGCTGGCAACATTTAATAGCATATGAACCAAAAGTCCCATCTAGTCTGCTCATTCTTTTTACCAAAAAAAAGTTGCTGATGCATATCTCAGGTATTCCTCTTGGGTATTCATCTGTGGTATTCCTCTGTTTGTTCCCCCACCACTTCCAATGCAAGGCTGTTAATTAATCAAGCCCGTAACCTCCCATTTCGAAACATCCAATAGGAAATGAGACTGTCCGACTTACGCCAGCAAAACATGGAGGTTACCTGTCATTCAATTAGGTTCGGGGGTCCGATATGCAATCAGACTTGCAAAACGTTTAAAATAAAGAATTATGAAAATGCCAATACTGTTCTAGCCCATATGGACACCCAAGAACGTTTTAACCCCCCGAAATGACACATAACAATAATAATTATTTCCTGCAGATTTGCGGGCTTGAGACTGTTGTGCAATTGATTCTAATGTCTGTCTTTGTTTTCCCCGTTATTTACAGTGCAGGATTGATCTTTTTTTAGCATTTACAGTGCTACGAATTGGTGTTTAACCCCCTTGCGAGTCCTCTCTAGCACATGTAGGATTTCCTCCTCCATTTGCGGTTTACTAGTGTGAATACGTTTGCAAGCTTGGGGAAATGGAGCAATTGAATAGCGATTTGCGATTTTAGCCTTGCAAAAGTGACACATCAAAGGCTTCTGGAGCCAGTAAGCCTGTAACTCATAACCCGATAGAAGCCCGCAAAAAGACGCCAATTGAATAGCAAAATAGCTTGCGACCTCACTTACGGGCTCCAAGATCTCAAATTCGGCCAATTGAATGTGGCTTATATTTTTCATAATTTCACCCCTCTCCCTTTTGTCCTTTAAGATAAAGTATTTCTTCATAAGTTTTTCCTTTATATCACACCGTGCTCCCTTGCATTATTTCCAATGTATTGATATTATTAAGTCCTTTTCTGCTGATAAATCCCCTTTTTTAATACAAGCAAGCATCCTACTGGCACTTACTGCAGCTTTGTTGTATTGTGTGCCTGCATTTACATTATTCAATATGATAACGTCAAACCTCTTTCCATTTATGTTGCAATAATCAAAATACCATTAACTATATATTCCACATTTAGATTTTTGTGCTCTAACGTGCATAATTTTGCATTTATCTGCATTAATCTTTAGATTAACATACTTGAACTTCCCTCTATTTTTTCTTTAAACAATGCCTCAGCTGATTTACTCATCCTACAATGTCAACAATGATGTTTGTATCCACTGCAATGTGGAAGCCTTCCCTAGATAATATCACTAATAATAGTATTAAACAAAATAAGTTCCAGCACAGATACCATGAGGCACTAAGCTTGTAACCATCCCTTCCTCTGGCTGTATTTTGTTACTATGAGCCCGATTCAATTAAGCCATCGTAAGTTACTGCAGCCCGTAAGTGAGGCCGTGAGTTAACTTGCTATTAAACTGCCGTCTTTTTGCAGGCTCCAAACGGTTTACAGGTTATGGCCTTGAAAACGTTACTATTGTCAACGCCGAAACTGACAGCATCCCGAAGCCTTTGATCTTTCCCGTCCGCATGAGTTACAATCGCTAAAATCGCAATTCGCTATTCAATTGCTACAATTCTCCAAGCCCCCAAATGTTTTCACACCCGTAAACGCCAAATGTAGGAGAAAATCCTATGGGTACCAGATGGGACCCACAAGGGGGTTTAACCCCTGTCTGTAACACTGTAAATACAAATAAAAAAACAATACTGCACTGTAAATGACGGGGAAAGCGATGAAAGACATAAAAAAAAAAACCTTTTATGTGCCATTTTGGGGTTATATTGATCTCGGGAGTCAATGAGTTAATACATATCAGGCCACCCATATGGACTAGAACAGTATTGGCATTCATTTTTATTATTTTGTATTTTGTGGTTTTGCAAGTCCGATCGGATATCGGACCCCAAGCGCTAATTGATTGACATGTAACCTCCATGTTTTACTGCCGTAATGATGGTGGCCTCATTTTCTATTGGCTGTTTTTAAATGGGTAGTTACGGCCTTGCTTAATTGATCATGTTCCTGTCCTGAAATGCTACATACGAGTGCATGGTTTACAGTTTTGGCTTTTGGCCCATAAATTGCGGGCTTGTTCAATTGAATAGTACCGGAATTGTAGCAGAGTTCAAGACATACAGCCTGTATACCGCGAGATGCCTGCATCTAATTGAATCAGGCTCTAGGAGACTGATACCTTTTTTTCGGCCAATGTCATTTCCACTCATCTACTTTTAAATCCAATCCCAGACTATGCAGTTTAAGAATTAGTTTATTGTGAGAGACAGTGTCAAATACTAATCTAGGTAAGCTATGATTCTATGTCTACTACTCCACCATGATCTATTTACATAATCATCATCATATGTCAGTGATCTAGGGTTTAACAGGTGGAAGAAAAATGAGCGGGCTTATTGGTTCTGCCTTCAAACACTAGCAGCCTTATTAAATTGCGATTCGGCCAATTGAATAGGGCTCTATATAAGTACAGAGCATATTTTTTTTTACAGAAGTTTTTAGTTAGTGAAGACCTTGCTTTGGGATGGAAGTTCACTAACTAAAAACTTCTGTAAAAAATATATGCTATATGCTTATATAGAGCCCTTTTCAATTGGCCGCATCACAATTTAATAAGGCTGTAAGTCTTTATGTATGTTAAATAATGACGTTATTCTTTCTTCATTTCCTAATTAACCTAATTGTGTTTTTTTGCTCAGTTACACTTGTGAATCCAATGGTCATCCGGGGGGCCATTAATAACTATATTTGATTGAAGTCAAACTGGGGTACATTCACTAAGCTACAGCAAAATCTGCACAAACGGCTGCAATAGCAATTTGCCCCATAAGAAATGGTCTTTACAGACTTCGGTGTAGCACAGCTAAGCCAACGTGATGCTTAGTGAGTTCTCCCCATAAATGTCTAGTAACAACAGAGTTTAGTCAATCTAGTTCTACAAGAAATCAGAAAAGAAAACCCTACTGCATTGTCATGAAAATTTTTATTTTTTTAGATGTAATCCAATGTCTGGAATACAAACATTATACAAGGGCAATGGATTTGTGGGTAGGTGAGTCTGTTAATCGGATGTGAGAACAGTTTGGTTTTGTTGTTACTGGAAGGTTTGAAAGTTCTTGGGTATGTATGAGAAGGTGATTGGAGTTCAGTAATTCAGGTGGTATAACATTTCCTGAAGCAGCTCAGTTGCTTCTCTTCACCTTTCCTTATGTGACTCCACCCATATTCATGGCTAAATATTCAACCCTCTCTATAGGGTTTTTCTTCTCCAGTCATATATGTCTCTTCAATCTTACCATTCCTGTTTCCCACTATATAAGCCACATTATTTAGCCAAATCTGTTAGCCTCTTCTACCACCCTATCTTCTGTCACCATTCTTCCCCATTCTTGACTCTCTTCCTTCCCTGTAGCTATCTCCCCTAGCTTCCCAAAATAGGCCTTTTTAATACCTCAACATAGCTGCATGTTTTACATTATATGTTTTTTCCTCATTACTTCTCTACCTTCACCCACCATTATCACTGCCTTCTCTCCAACGTTCCCTTATCCATCCTCAACATCACTATCCCTTGATGTATATCTCCCCTTTGCTACCTTCCAATACGTTTTCCTCTTCCTCCTTCCCCATGTTGGTTTCGTATTCACGTCTGTCTCATGTCCCATATTTTGTGACTTACCTAAAATCAATATTACGGAACAGCTGTTCAGAAATAGACACTTGTAGGACCATGGAAATCATTTTGTTTCTTGCCTGAACCCAAATATGTCACCATATGTTTGCTTTTTTTTTCAAATGAGCAGAATAAATATTTAATGCTCGTGAGGGTTTGCCCCTATCAGCCAATGAGCATTAATACAGTTGTATGAGTAATACTTGTCTGCCAATTGGTTTTACATTCCCAAGTAATCTCTGTGTAAAGATGCACATTTCCTGTTACTTCAATGATGTTTAAACAGGTTTATATAATATTTTATGCAAAAATTAACTTTTATACTTTTTAAACCATGGCTTGACAAATCCCTGGAGCCAGGGTGCCATCATTTTTTTAGGCTCCTGAGTTTCAGATAACTTTGTCAACCTCTGGATTAAAATATCCTCTTTTAAATGCATGAATACAATGTTGTTCCATGTTCCTTTACAATGGTATATGTGTTGAAGGTACAACGCATATCAGCCCTGTGTAAGCTGCACTTTTTATGTAACCGGGCCCATATTAATATTGGCATCAATATTAGGTTAAATAAAAACCCTTCCCATTTGAATATTTGATTGCTTCTCAACACAGTGGGAGCCTTATTGCAATCATTTCTTTCCCAGTGGGCTTCATAATCTGAGCAGCCGTGTGTCACTAAGACTTGATGACAGTTTGAAAGATTTTTAAACGGTGGTGTAATTATGGAAGATTTTTTTTTTCTTTAGAAAAGTGAAAGACTGGAAAATGTATGTCTCTTGTATTTCTATAAACACAGCCAACAATGTACATAGCTATTCACATAAATAACCGTAAATAATAAATTATTAGTGATTATACCAAAATAATAATTTGGTAGTAGTCCCTAACAGATTCCCTGGTGGACCAGTGGTTAGGATTCGATGTTTCCACCACTGCAACCTGGGTTTGATACCAGTCAGGGAACCAAGAGGTCGCACCACCCTGAAGCCATACAGGGTTGGGCCTGGTTAGTACTTGGATGGAAGACAACCTAAGAATACCAGGAGCTATATGCTGTGGCCCTCTAGAGAAGGAACTGGCAACCCACTCCAGTATCTCTGCCATGAAAACCAAGTGGATCAGCATGATCATGGACATGTAGATGTGTCTAATGTATTACGGTCCATGAGGTCATAGAGAGTTGGAAACAACTGATTAACGCTAAAAAAAGTCCCTAACCCTAACATAAAAGCTCTTCCAGTCCATTTTCTAATTAAGTGCAACTTAAAGGACCACTGAAGTCAGAAAAATGTGTAATCTTCATCAACATCCCAAGTTCTTGTATTAAAATAAAGGGATAATGTTACTTATACATGATTTAACTGTCCTCCCTTGATAAGAACTCCTGCATCGCACTAATGCTACAGTGCACATATTCTTTTTTCCATGTATGTCAGCTGCCCAATTGATGTGATCAGCGACACTGCATGACCAAGTGAAACAGAACAGATAAACTCAGTGGCTGGACTATTGCTGGTGCAGAGGATGCAAAGCATTGGCCCACAACAGGGTAGTGCCCTCTGCTACTGGCAGCAGCCTGGAGTGAAGGGGGGCTTCTAGTTTATTAGGGGAGAAGTGCATATAATATTTTTTATAGAAACATTATCTGACCACCTACATATATTTTTTGCTATGTTGTAACAAGAAGTTTTTGCACCAAGGCCCCATTCACGATTCCATCATTGGATAAACATAATAATATGTTATGAATTAGAATATTGATTCAACAGAATTATTACATTGCAAACTCACATAAATATGCTCCACAAGCAATGCCCAAATATTTTCCCTCCCCTGCAAGTGCTCTTTTACAGGGAGAATCCTTTTAAATGAGCTTTTTTTCAGCCAATCCATGAGTACTTTGGAGACAAAACATCTCATGATATCACATGTGACTTGCTTGAGTAGCCTAATGGGGTGCCTCACTGTAAGGCAGAAAAGAAAGGGGAAAGTGAAAACATTTGGACGTGATTTCCTTGTTGAGCAGCTTTATTGTGAGTTTGTTCATTCAAACATATTTCTATACATATATATTTATTTTACATTAAAAAAAGTAATTAGGAAACATTGCAACTCAGTAGAAATGATACAATAACCCTTTAAAGGATCACTGCAGTTCAAGAAAAAAGACACTTGTTGGTCAAGTATGTACCAAACTGCCAATATTGGCACTGTTTAAGCTTTGGGAAAATCTTAGTTATGAATACACAGATCCATGTTGTGTTTGTTACATCACCTCCAAAGAGCTTGCTGATGGGGGCTATTTGTAATTATCAGTAAAGGAAGTAATGGGCAGAAGACCAGATTCTTTGTTTGATAATAGGATAAGACTGAAACTGACATGACACGGCACCCCAGAAATGTAAACGTCCCACTCGCACACACAACTTCCACCAATGAATCATGGATCCCTCCAGAGTCCAGCAGATGTATGCACATTTATTTATTTTTATAAATGTGTCATTATGGTTATTACACTTTGCTCTCAGAAAAGGAAAATCCTGCTTTTAGATCATTGCTTGCAGAAAACATGTCTCCATGACTAGGTGATTGTGCTCCCCGGGAATAACCACTGCTTTTAGGTCAATGGAAAACATACCCGCTGTTTGGGCACTTTGCTCTACAAGTAGTTAGGCAATATATCAGTAAATAGCATTTAAAAGTATAGTTAATTTATTGGCTATAGTCTATTAAAAACAGTATGCAATTTAAAATAAATAAAAGTTAGTATTTTTTATATTGACTGTGTCAGTTTTTCCCTCAAGCAGAACTGCCTATCTCCTACCTGTGTCTATCAGGACTTGTGGCCAGCTCTGTCTATAAGATGGTCTAAAAGAAGTCTGATCAGTCAGACTCTGCTATGGGCTATGGTGGCTCATAATCATGTCATCATATAACAGTCCGCTTCCAAGCTCCATGATGGTCCAGCCCCAAGGCATGGATGCTAAAGCCCCCTGACAAGGGCTAGGAGGAGATAAGCAGCTCAGCTTGAGGAGAAAACAAACAATTTAAAAAGTAAGAGAATATATAAACTTTGTTAAATTTAAGCAGGATATTGTTTTTAAAAGTCTATGCCCAACAAACAAACACATGAGCTTCACTTTTAAATGCCTTAGAGTGATACTACAAACACTACTTGCTCTACCTTGCCATCAAAGACCTGTATGTTCCTTATCCCTAGTTTTCTTACACTATAAGTCATAACTCTTGTAAACCACAGGGATTAAGCACACCTTGATTCTGCAGGGAATCATCAAAGCGTTCTTAATGATAAACTCGTTAACTGTAATTGACTTGTGTAATACCTACGGTAGCCCGTCACTGTTAATTAAAAATGCACACACACCGGAGGCCTGATATGGGACAAAAGGATTCCACTGCTTTTATCTCAGTGTTTGCATAACAAAAGCTGCCATAAAACCAGAGAAAAAGTTACTGAGGCGCTCATCTCTTTAATGCCTTCTGGGGGTTAACCATTTCTTCGCTGTTAAAAAGGCCATGCAATTTTGACAGAGCCATGGACCCAGAGAATGGGAATCTCTCAAAACGACAGTGAGATAAACACATATCATATATGCTAGAGTTGAAGGACACACAGGTTTGAGCACAGATGGGTGAACGAAATATGTAATCCACCTGCACTCCAAGCAATCAGCTAAGTATAATAAGGACAGTTATCTTCCAGAGCTTTTTTTTGCCTTTACAAATGAAGCACAGATAGTTTATTATCCAGCACAGCGTTGCCTACATTTTTTCCCACACTTCCTGATAATGCCAATTGCTTTCATTCAGTTGTTATAATGCACAGCAACCCATCAAGCTACACCTTCATCATTTCAACCCCCCCCCCACCCCACTTAACACAGCAAAGGTCCCAGTTATTGCACAAAATAAAAAGTACACCTATAAATTAATACAATTACCGTTGGTTATTGTTACAAATGTGAGCTGAAGTGTCAGACAATTGAGGTTGAAACTTTTTAAACGTTCTCCCTCTCTTCTCATGACAGTCTTATGTGATTACTTATCTACCACAGAGCTACATAATGGTTAGACTTTAATTCTTAAAAGTGTTTGTGTGACTATTATTATTTATCCAGCTGGGCTTATCATCCTTCACTGTGAGAGCTAATTAATCACCCGATATAAAAACACTAGGAGAGAGGGAAAACTTTTCAACTTTCAAGCTTAACTATCTAACACTTCCACTCAAAATTTCTAATAATAGCCGAGTGTAATTATATTTTTGTGTAGCTGTCAATTATGCAAGAACGGAGGTATTTGCTGTATGAGCAAAGGTCCAGTTATTTGAAAAATAAAAACAGATATACATAAGGACAGGGATAGTTAACAGTGCATACAACCTGGGCCTTTAGCATATTTCTTCAAGACCTTCACTACTTTCTTAATGTACCATATTCCCTTCCTGAATATTCCATATCCAACAACTATTAGCTAAATTGTGTCACAATTTAAACTTCTTTCATGTATATTTTTCAGTGCTATCACATTAAAAAATCTATGCATGCATATGTACAAATTAGGAGTGCAGATCTTGAATGAAAATTCACAAAGACATCTACCCGTGCCAAAGGCATTTGTAGACTTAGTCCTGTCAAAGACCAAAGCTATTCAGATTTCCGACTCATTTTTATCCAAGACACAGCTATCTCATGTCAAAAAGATACACCACAACCCCTCAAAGTGTCCCCCGCTTCCAAGTGATGAGCTGCTATCTCTCGCCTCGGTACTCCATGGACCTCTTACCCCAGATAAACCATCAGCGTTACCATGCCAACCACATTTCAGAAAAGCCCTCACCAATTTTAACACAGGCATGGGTTCTTGGGAACGCTCTGTGCCTGTCTGCATTGTATGATGGGTACAGTAACAACAAGACACTGAAGAGGTGTCAACTAAAATCAAATAAATATGAGCCCCTTAAAGAAATAGATTTTTGGCACCCCTTAATAACACAGTTGGTCTGATTCAATAACCTTTTAGCATAATGCAAATTTTAGCTACTTTGCCCTGTAGACTTTATTTGTCTGGTGCACTAATATGTATTATTCAGATCAAAAGCAAAACAAGACCCTTTTCAAGTTGAAGGTTCATACTTTGATGTATTGGAAAAATATTAATATTTAACAGTCACTGCTTTATGTAACAGAGGCGCCATGGATGGAATATGAATGCCACAAGCCCACAGTCCAATTCTTTGGGGTGTCTTTGGAAAATAAATATTTTGAAATATGGTTTACAGTTAGTAAAAGAGAGGGTTCCCAGTCACCAGTGATGAGGCTCTGATGGCTGTTATATGTAGGATGACAATATTACTGACATGGCGATACTGCTCTCATGTAATGTGATATGTACACTATAAGTAATGATCTATTTCAGCCCTGGATGCAGAAACATTAATATATTCGCACTTATATAACAATTGGGTATAGTTGTGGAAGATTGTTCTGCATGCAGCGAACTGACATACAATGGGTTACCATTGCAATATCCGTGGATACATATGCAAATCTGTTCTGAATGTAGGTAACTCACAGGGAATGTGATGGCACTACTGTATCTGTGCTCTCACTGTTCTGTATGCTGGCAACGGGCTATAGATGAGTTAACACTACTGTATCTGTGCTCTAGATGCTGAGATTGATGGGTTAACTCTGATGTATCTGTGTCCTTGCTGTTTTGCATGCAGGGAGATGGCTATGGATGGGTTAACACTGCTGTATGTGTATTCTAGCTGTTCTGCATGCAAGGAGATGGCTATGGATGGGTTAACTTTATCTGTGCTCTTGCTGTTCTGCATGTAGGGAGATAGCAAGGGATGGGTTAACCTTGTTGCATGTGTGCTTTTGCGGTCCTGTTTGCAGAGAGCTGGCTAGGGATGGGTTAATGCTGCTGTCCCTGTGTTCTAGCTGTTATGCATGCTGTAAGATTGCTATGGATGGGTTAATGCTGCTGTATATGTGCTATTGCTATTCTGCATGCAGGGATCCAGCTGGGGATGGGATAACACTGCTGTATCTGTGCTCTTGCTGTTATGCATGCACAGAGCTGGCTAGGGATGAGTTAATGCTGCTGTATCTGTGCTCTTGCTGTTCTGCATGCATAGAGCTGACTAGGGATGGGTTAACACATGTAGGGAACTGGCTAGGGATGGGTTAATGCTGCTGTATCTGTGCTCCTGCTGTCCTGTATGCATGGAGCTGGCTAGGGATGGGTTAATGCTGCTGTATCTGTGCTCCTGCTGTTCTGGATGCAAGGGGCTGCCTATGGATGGGTTAACACTGCTGTATCTGTGCTCTTGCTGTTATGCATGCACAGAGTTGGCTAGGGATGAGTTAATGCTGCTGTATCTGTGCTCCTGCTGTTCTGTATGCAGGGAGCTGCCTAGGGAGGGGTTAACGCTGCTGTATCTGTGCTCCTGCTGTTCTGCATGCAGGGAGCTGGCTAGGGATGGGTTAACGCTGCTGTGTCTGTGCTCTTGCTGTTATGCATGCAGGGAGCTGGCTAGGGATGGGTTAATGCTGCTGTATCTGTGCTCCTGCTGTTCTGCATGCAGGGAGCTGGCTAGGGATGGGTTAACGCTGCTGTATCTGTGCTCCTGATGTTCTGTATGCAGAGAGCTGGCTAGGGATGGGTTAACGCTGCTGTATCTGTGCTCCTGCTGTTCTGTATGCAGGGAGCTGGCTAGGGATGGGTTAACGCTGCTGTATCTGTGCTGTGGCTGTTCTGCATGCAGGGAGCTAGCTATGGATGGGTTAACACTGCTGTATCTGTGCTCTTGCTGTTCTGTATGCAGAGAGCTGACTAGGGATGAGTTAATGCTGCTGTATCTGTGATGTTGCTGTTCTGCATGCAGGGAGCTGGCTAGGGATGGGTTAATGCTGCTGTATCTGTGCTATTACTGTCCTGTATGCATGGAGCTAGCTATGGATGGGTTAACACTGCTGTATTTAAGCTCCTGCTGTCCTGTATGCATGGAGCTAGCTATGGATGGATGCATGGAGATAACTATGGATGGGTTAACACTGCTGTATCTGTGCTCTTGCTGTTCTGCATGCAGGGAGCTAGCTACGGATGGGTTAACACTGCTGTATCTGTGCTCCTGCTGTCCTGTATGCATGGAGCTAGCTATGGATGGGTTAACACTGCTGTATCTGTGCTCTTGCTGTTCTGCATGCAGGGAGCTGGCTAGGGATGGGTTAACACTGCTGTATCTGTGCTCTTGCTGTTCTGCATGCAGGGAGCTAGCTACGGATGGGTTAACACTGCTGTATCTGTGCTCCTGCTGTCCTGTATGCATGGAGCTAGCTGTGGATGGGTTAACACTGCTGTATCTGTGCCCTTGCTGTTCTGCATGCAGGGAGCTGGCTGGGTACCACACTATTCCAGCATCATTCTATCTGCTGGTTGCCACGGATACATCAGGATGCGCTGCTAGGACAGATGTGCAGAGAGCATGTACTGACCCACCGCTGCCAACTCAGAGATCCCCTTCACAGACAAGAACAGCAATGTCCATTTCATTGTCATTCAAGTGATCGCTGTTCTCCTGAGCTCTGCTAATACCTCTGTAGTGTATCTTCCCTCCACTACTGGCCCCTCTATGTAATCTTGCATCCACTATTGTCCTTCACTGACCTTTTGTTCACATAACTATCTTATATCGGTCAAGCTTATCACTCCATACAAATGCTTTTTTTTTAGTTTTGCTCTACATATGCCATATATTTTCTTCACTGAAACTGCACTCTCTCCTGCCTCAGACACATTAATCCATTGCTCTGTATTTCTGTCCTGTCTACTCCTGTGTGTCCCTTTCCTGATGGCAACAGCTTGAGACCAAACTGTCAGAATACCCAAGGAATCTAGAGATGTGAATGCAACTTTGAGGCACCACTATATTCTACAGGGTGATATACTGAGAGTGTGGGGCAGTGGTGATATACCACAAACTAATATATCTTATAAGCTATGCATTAGGTCTGTGTCACAATGCGGGCAGCTGCACAATACATTGCAGTCTGTCCATGGTGCAGTCAGCATGTCCTCGCTCAGGAAGCGCCCCTGCTGTAATTAGATTTAACCCTCTCTTGAGCAATGGTAGAAAACAATCCACTGCAAGCTAATATACCTCAGAGCTCTGACAGCAGGCTGGTGTAGGATTCCCTTTCTAGAACTATAGGACAGGGAACATTTGGGGCATCATTTATTTTAGGGACATGGCTAAAAATGTACATCAGAATTAATACTGAGCGAAACCATCTTTATGTCTACAGACTCATGTGATATGCCCCGACTCTAAAAGAAGAAATCAACAGAAAGATTTGTTTAAAATTAATCTGATTTATCATCTCATTGGTTATCAGTAAAATGCAGTTGGAAGCAGAGAATTAGGTAGAACTGAAAATGAGAATATAAAAACAGCACTGATATTAGCAATCATCCAGAAAGGTGGGATGGAGGGGGAGTCAAAGGACATACTCAAACATCTGTCACATTGCACAGTTCTTCATCTGTCCCATCCCCAACCCTGTCACCACTAGCATCAGATACAAGGTGACACCCGGATCAATAATATGATAATGCCAGTTTGGTTGAGCAGACAGTCTCTACAGAGGTTCAGAGGGTGACACAAGGTATAGACATGATGCTATTGCATATTAGCAGGAGATCAGCCATTAGCCACCAGAAATGGCCAAGTGTAAAGATAATATAGGCAGAACTGCAGTGCCACAATGACAATGAGGACATATTGCCTGTACTAACAAAGTAAGAACCACTACTCTGTGTAATGTGTTGGAGCCACTGTAGGTGGACCGAGGAACAGTAAGTATTTGTGGTCAAGGTTTGAACGATGGCACATTGTCAAATGAAGCTCTTGACAATTTCTTGCAATACTTCCTTATTATGACACAGAGACACAAGAGACTATTTAGTGTGTCCCTGTTACTGCAATGTGACAGACAGTCAGTGACAGGGAAGAAGCCCATGGATCAACTAGTATTCTGCTGTCTGCAGCATGACAAGACAGAGTAACAACATGCAACAGGGTAATGCGCTTCTCTCCAAATACAATCTGCTCCCCAAAGTGACACCGCTCTAAGGGGACACATGGGTTATTTGAGGTCAGATGGGGTTGTGCAGAGTGTCCCTTGTCTTAGTGACAAAAGTACTCAGTGAATGAGCAGTACAAACTTTATTACCCCACGTCACAGAGAATTCGTCAAGATGCTGTCACCTCAAATGACTCCCCTATATCGAGAGTGAGCAAGCCCCTCCATATTAACCCATGCAGAATCAGAACAGACAGTGATGCACTGCAGAGCAAGAGGGGAGGGATGGATTGCATATGCTGCAGGGTGGCATTCACTGGTAGAAAGAATTTGAGTAGACAGGACAATGCCAGAGTACACAGTGTCATAATGTTGGACCTGTATCTGATATATAGTACCCCATTGATCAATATAAAATGGGTAAAGAATATATGTATTTATCTGCATATTTGTGCTATCCTCATACCACCTTCTTCCTTTCACCTACTGAAAAGCTTATCACAGTCTTTGACTCCTATAATTCCATTTACAGTGCATTCTGATTTACTTAGCAGAACTGATACTGTTTTACAGGTATTATAACATAGGTCTCTATCTCAGCATTGTTCTGAAAGAAAATGAAATGTAGGGTAACTGTTTTGTAAATACGTTATCTGCTTGCCTGGTTCACATCAGTGTTTTATTAATTATTTATCACCATGTTTGACCCCTCCATGTTAATCAGGAAAAGCCTTGCACATACAGTACTGCAGTGCAAATGAGTTGCTTGCAAGAAATGCCAATACTATCAGAGGCCAAACGTCCTGCACCAGAGGGACACAGCCCAGAGCTCAGTGCACAGACTCAGGAGAACTCAGGTTCAATACAGCCTGCTGCTGAGTCACTATTATCTAGTTTTTTTTTTTAAATAGATTGCAAGCTCTTCAGGTCAAACACTCTGTGTCTGGTTGCTGTAACATGAAAATAGAACTCATGTGTGTGTGTGTGTTTGTGTGTATATAAGCACACAGAAAGGTGAACACAAATATCTAATACTGAAGAGTCAGGTATATATACACCATATCCATACATGCTTGTATCTGTTTTAAAATAAGAATTATATAATAACTGTATGACTCTTAAGTGTGTGTATGTAGATAGATAGATAGATAGACATGCACACAGATACTCAAGAGCCAGGTACATTCTCTAGGAGCCTGAGAAGAGCCCTTCTTAGAAATAAATTATACTTCACGAAAATATGAAATATTTAGGAGCTAGGATTACAAATTATAGCTGTCTGGGTTGTGTGATCTTAACAAGTATTAGACATTCAAATGTGAACACAGATGTACTATGTATTTACTATATATATATATATATATATATATATATATATATATATATATATATACATATATATATATATATATATATATATATATATATATATAGTGTTAGTAATACTAGTACTGATAGTATTAACACAAACATTACATAACACTTCAAGATGAGTGACTAAAGGAGAGAATGGAATTACAGATGCACAGATGTAAACACAATATACCTATTACAATAATATATGCTTTGTGTATACAGTATAAAACTTACTGTTATAGTGATTACCAATCACTTCAAGTTGATATAATACACACATTGGTATTATACACACATAGATACAAATAGAGGCTAAGAGTAACTAGATAATGCTCCTATAAATACCTGACAAGTGGCCCAGAGGGGCCAGCACCAGCCCAAGCCTGATTCATACAATCTGACTATAGGAAGAGGCTTCACCAAGATTTAAGCAATTTGGATAAAGCGGGCATCTGGGCATGCCTCTGCCACCAGTCCAAAACATTACATCTGGGGGTAACCAAACTACTCCCAGTACAAATCCTTGCAAACTATACTGCAGATTCTATAGGAGAATATGTATCTGTATAGGTAGGCACTGATACCCCTGTACCAATGGACAGGGCAACTCCAACCCACTACCCACACATCATCCAAAAATTGCAATGGTTAGTCTATTAATATTCATTAACATAAGGTAGCCAGGGACAAGTCACCCTGAGGTCCTTAGTGATTGGGGACAGGGTCCCTCATCCAGGAGCCCCCTGCACCTGCCTCTCCCATCTACTCACCTCCTCACATCTCCAGCTCCTGCTGTTCCCGTCTATACAGCATCTTTTCCGTGGCAGGCAGCGCTTGTGAGGGAATTATTATTATTGTAATTATATTTTTTTAAAGGAGGGAGAACCCCGTGGGGTTGTCACGGCCAGAAAGTTGGGCAGTCCCCTGTGGGGAGGGGGGATAGATGGAGGTGAATGGGGGTGGAGGTGAGTGTATCAGGGGGAGGGGACCTGGGTCTGTGCTGCAGTGCAGGATAGCTGGGCTAGTAGTCAGGCAAGGCAGGAGCAGTGTCTGTATGAAGGAGACAGTGAGGGAGAAACAGAAACAAAGGAAGGTGGATCACAGCACTGTGGAGAAGGAGGGCAGAACTGCAGGGGGTGGGGGCTGTCAATCTTTATGTTGGCTCTATGTCCATCTATATTCACCAATATAACGCAAAGTCTGTGTCAGCAATGCCATTAATATATCTGCAAAGAAGATAGGTACCTGCCCATTCTCTAAACCCCACTGGAGCAGATCCAGTTCTGGTTTTGCATCCCAATATTCTGCTTTTAAAAACTTTGATAGACTACCAGCCAAGGAGATGCTGGTGTGGAATGTTAGGAAACCTAAAATGTGCTGTCTGGGATTACATAAATGTGATACCTGGAGGTAGTATGACTGTATTAAAGGAAACTTCCAAACAAAGAAGCTGAAATATAGTATAAAATGTGTTAATATTTCAAAACAAAACAAAACATAGCAATACTTCTAAGACCAGAGAAAAATCTAAATATCTGAAGAGACAAATGGCTTTTGTTGTTGTTAAGTCATTCAGTTGTGTCTGACTCTCCGTGACCCTATGGACCACAACACGTTAGGCATATTTATGGCTTTGGTCGTGCTTATCCATAAGGTTTTCTTGGCAAAGATATTATAGTGAGTTGCCAGTTCCTTCTCCTGTGGGCCACTATTTGTCTGGCTTATCTGCTATGACCTGCCAATCTTGGGTGATCCTACATGGTATAGCTCACAGCTTCTGGTTGGGAACCAGAAGGGGAAATGGCTTTTACTATTACCAATTCAACCAAAAATAACTACTGCAGATGAAGCAGGTGCAAAGCACCAGAGTCCACTATAGGGTCCTGCCAATGCAACTGGCAGCAGCTTGAGATGTAGAGTGATTATTTATTGGGGGTGGGGGTTAGTAATTATTTTTGCGGGGGGGGATTGCAAGCTGGCCCCCAAGTTATGTTGCACAGCGGCCCTCCATTTACTAGCTCCACTACTGCATGCACCATATAGTGACTTTTTATTCAAGAAAATATGCGTTATATTTGGGATCAAATCAATAATTCTAAACCCTTTGCCACATGTAGATGCATACTGATGGGTGTACAAATAGTAATTAGGCTCAATCTGAAATTACGTTTATATTCTTTCCAGGTAAGATGCTTGTCAGGCTGCCAGAGTCAGCCTTATGTTGGAATAGGGCATTATGTAGTGATTGTGGAAGGGGCCTTGACCCTAATTGGAGGCGATAGTTTGGGGTTTGGTAATTATGTTGTCAAACTTCTGAATACATTTTTGTTCTTGGATACTTTTATTTGAAAAAAGAAAAAAAACACTGTAACATGGTTTTAAATACTTTTTGATGTAACAGAGAAAAAAATATAAATTATTAAAGTTTTTAGTTAGTGAACTTCTATCCAAAAGCAAGGTCTTCACTAACTAAAAACTTCTGTAAAAAAATATGCTCTGTGCTTATATAGAGCCCTATTCAATTGGCCGAATCGCAGTTTAATAAGGCTGTAAGTCGGCCATTTGTATGAGAAGCACCCACCCACCCTCCTGCTTTGGAAGCTGTATCTCATTTAGTTTTGGAAAAGTTTAGTTCATTTAGACTTAAATGGATATGGGGTGCTTGCTCAGTGTAGGAGAAAGGTATAATTCATTTTGTTTTATATTTGTTACTAGCGACTCGCCTGTCAAAAATTACGGGGCAATACAATTGTAAGGCAGGTAATGCTGTTTGCCACAGACATAAATTTTTTTGGTGGTCTGAGAGCCTTTGGCGCTCATTGCGAGGCTCTTGGTTGTTGTACTTTTTTTTATCAGAGGCGCTTTTGCTGTCATTATAAGGTCGGCGCTGATCTGCTTTTTGCGCTTATTGCAAGGCTGTCCCCTGGTGTAGTTTGTGTGCTATGTGCAGCGTTGGAGCTCGTTGTGAGTGCGCGGTGAATGGCTTTTGTGTTTATTGCGTTTTTTTTTCCCTTTTTTTTGTGTATAGGTATTTTTGTATGCTAATTAAATTATTAATTAATAAATTAATATACTTTACCTATTTGTAAGTAATATATACAAGAAGCATTGTGCTGAAGAGCTGACAATCTGTTTTGATGTTCCTGCAGCATACAATGTAGGTTTGCAGTGTTGTGGAGCTGAGGTGTAAGTGTCAGCAATGTGTGAAGTGTGTAGTGTAAATAGGCTGCGTGCGCGAGGGGAAGCCGTTAGTGTAGCTGTGTACTTCCGTATACTGTAAGTTAGTGTTGTAAAATGGCGGCGAATGTGTATGTGGTACGCGGGTGTGGATGATTTAGCGTCCTTGCTAAAAGTTTATCTTCTACCTCGTACGACTTTTTGGAAAAGCCGTATGTGCTTGGTGGTGTTTTGCGGCTTTAGGGTCCTGTAGCCTCGTTTTCGTTTTTTTCGGTGGCCATTTTTTCTCTTGCTTAGGAGATTTTCGTGTGTCTAAACTCGGTAATTTGGTCTTAAATTGAGGTGTAACTTCACTTGCAGAGGTTCTGGGTGTCCTTATGTCATTTTTGTGTGTATTTATTGCTTTTTTAATGTTTCAGCCGTTAAGGTCGTATTTTTGCAAGTTCGTAATGTTTTTTTTTGTAAGTCCCCCGGCTCGTATTTTTTTGTGTAAGTCCGTATTTAGTCATTGAGTGTTAGATCAATTTTTTTCAAAGTCCCACTTCTGTGGGTGTTTGTAACCGTTTGTGAGGCATCGCTTGTGAACCGCTTCGCGAGGGTACGGCCAGAACTGCAGTTCGTGCGAGCTCGCTTTGTGAGCTCTCAAAGCGTGACGACATTTCGTAGTTTGACAACTATTATATGTGATAGCAAGTTTGCGCTCCCATGGGGCACATGGACACAAAATTATGACATTTAGGTGGGATGTGGGCACCTGAGTGTCGCACCATCCTTGAACTAGGCAAGCACCTTTAATATTTATTTACAGTCATCAAGAGGTTTATATTTTTTCTTAGTTTTTAAATTGTCTGTTTCCCCCTAAGCATGAGCTGATTGACTCCTCCTTCTGTGCCTTAACAGGGACATGGCCAAATTAGCCCGTGGGCTATAATGTCATGTTATATTGGGGTAAATGGTGGGGTTTATTTGTTGTTTTGGGATAACTTAGAGTTGCAGTACTGAGTTTCACAAAGCATGTTATTTGGCCTCAAATGTACAATAGTCAGGAGGTCTACCAACATTTAATTTATACCATGAATAATCTAAACTGTCCCGTTAATTTGATCACCCTACAAGTACAAGGTTGTACTGAAAATACGCAGGAAATAATTTGCTCTACAGTAAATAGACAACATTCACTTTATGAGCATGGTCTCATATTCTCAGTAAGGGTATACACCTAAATTAGGCACAAACCCAGCATATTCTGGGCTTGTCTTGATCATCTGTAGCCACAAGGGCTTTCCTGTGTAAGATAAAACCTCTTTGTCTGTAATATTTATAATGTACACACTATATGAGATGTCCTGATAATCTGTGTTGTACACCACAGTACATTATTATTATTATTATTATTATTATTATTATTATTATTATTAAATGTTATGTGTAAAGTGTCAGTAGCCACTTTGAAAAATATATTTTTACTGGCGACTTGCCCGTCAAAAATGACAGCAATAAAATTTGAAGCCTGGCAATGCATTTTGCCACAAATTGTGAGGATATGGCCCCTCTGAGCACCTTCGGCGCTCATCTCGAGCCCCGCGCTGAGTGTCTTTGGCACTTATCACAAGCCTCTTCCGCCTCTGGTGCTCATCGCAAGCAGTGCAATGAGAGGCTCTGACGCTCATTGCCGTTTTTGCCAAGCAGCACCTTTCCTGCTTTGCAATGATCCCCTTCTGCGCTTATTTTGACCCCCACCCCCTGTGTACTTTATATGCCTGTGTAGTTTAGGGGCCTACTGCCTTGGGTTAAGTGTTACTGGCTTGGATTCAGTGTTACTGGCTTGAGTTAAATGTTACTGCCTATTATTAAGTGTTACTGGTTTGTGTTAAGTCTTAGTGCTTAGGGCTCGTATTTACGCCCTTCAGCCTCGTTTTCGTTATGTTAACGTGTTTTCGGCAGCCATGCTTTTCAATCTTGGCGCTCATTGCAGCCTAAGTCCTGCAGGCCTCAACGGCGCGCTACGTGAGGCATGCAGTTGCGGCCCTATGGCCGCAAGCATGGCGACAACTCGCAGATTGACAACTATTATATGTGATATTAAACAGAAACCCCACAATGTCTGAATCCAATCTACAGTCATAATGTCACCTTATTAAATTAAAACATACCACTTCCTCACCTGGTTTGATCTGAAAATCTGCAACAGGGGATCCCAGCATTAGATAGAAACTATCTGCGCCTGTCCTGATAATTAGCAGTCACATTACATTTAATAGAAAGCCAACAATATTGGAACCTGTCCTGAAAATCTGCACTATACATTAGGCAGAAGACTGTCTTGATACTTCACAGAAGGTCACTTAATAAATCTGTAATGTTCTGTCTGTTATCTCTGGCGATACCTGTGGCTTTTCTCCCAGAAGTAGTGATTTCCTTTCCTTTGCCAGACACTTACACTGGACGTCTATGGCCCTGGTTAACGAAGGGCAATGGTGAGAGACGGGAGAACTGATCTGAGATGACAAAGCTCCATGATGCGTCTTCATCTCTCCTTTAACCACCTCTCATGCAGAGCAGGAACTGGCACTGCAGTTAAACTGCTCAGGCTTGATACTCAAGGCTAAATGTAATGCTACAGTGTTCAGGCACTCACTCTCACTATGTACAATCCTTCATTCTCTGTTATCCATTTGTGACAATAGCAAGGCTCATTTTCCATAAACAAGAATAGTTTGTTGTTAAGTTTCACACCAGAGCTGGCTGCACAGACGTGTCTTACCTAAAAGCTCACCTAAAGAAAATGTTGGTGTAGTGATATAATTCAGGGGTTGACAAATGTACATGAAACTTAGGAGCCAGCCAGGCTAGTGAGGAAATATATATTATAACTAAAAAGAGTTAGCAGTAAAATGTTAGGAGCTGTGGATCAGTAGTTTGGCAAGCCCTAATGTAATTAACTATTTCATTTCCAACTGTGTCACTGCTGATAATATACCATATGCTATTTAACATGCATCAATAGTGAGCCACTGATATATCATATGTTCTATATTTTAGGTTATAATACAAACATAAAAGGCCAGTTTTGTTTGGCCCAAAATGAGAGGTTAGATTATAACATCCAATGTACGATAAAAAATACTATCAACCTTATTAAATTGTGATTCGGTAAATTTAAAAGGGCTCTATTTAAGAACATTGCATATTTTTTTACAGAAGTTTTTAGTTAGTGAAGACCTTGCTTTTGGATAGAAGTTCACTAACTAAAAACATCTGAAAAAAAATGCTGTGTGCTTAAATAGAGCCCTTTTAAATTTACCGAATCGCAATTTATTAAGGCTGAATATATGTTGGAAAAGTTTGAGCATAATTAGGCAGTAAAAATGTCCTTATTCTAGGCATTCATGATACTTAGCAAGGTTGCATGTATGAGCAGGTTGTTTACATTTCTGAAGGACAGGCTTTTAGTTATTGTTGCAAGTTGATCGTGCCTGAGTGGGGGAATAGGGTAGGTGTCAAACTCCAAAAGCTTCAATAATCTAACAAAGTCCCTTCCCTCTCCCTCCTTACTCCTCTCCCATCCTCCCTTAACTGTTGAGAAGATTTGTACATGCAGTTGCATTCAAGTTCAGCCGGACAGATGGGACACTTTTGTTACATACTTCACAAACATATTTGTCACAACCTACAATGATGATGGAGTATAGAGGATCCTAGTCCTCTTATCTCCTGTAGGTTTTAGACCTGAGATTTGGGTGACTCAGACCAATGGACCTTCTTCTCGGATGCAAGAGCATAAGTCCCAGCTTTTGGTAGTGTGCCTGGGAAAACCTTGGTAGGGAGTCAGAAACGATCTCCTCTGCCAGCATATGCCCCTGGGTCAATAATACACCTGCACACAAAGTCTTGATGAAAATTATGAACCATGTTTTATTTTAGAACAGCATATTTAACCACATCACACAAGAATGGGGGAAGTGGCTACCGTTATCCAGCCCCAAATGACGTCTGGCCAATCATGAAGGGGAACTGTGCGTGAACCAATAGTCCCCTCCCAGGTCCGCCCACTAGGCGAGGCCAACTAATTAATTTGGGCTTTGAATGTCCAGGGCAAAGCATGTCTTTTACTCTCCTGTGCCCATGCTATGAAGGCTGAGAAGCCTTCAGGCCATCCCATTGTTTCTGGGCGCCTGCCTGTCTGCTCTCCAGCTGTGAGCTTCCCATTGTTAGTTCTATGCTGGATACTTAGCTAATGGGATTAACAGGTCTTTGGGAACAAAAGGAGGCTTGCCTGTATTCAACGTCTTCCCCTCTACAATATAATAACCTACTAATATAATAACATACATTCATATTTACAAATACAACACACAATATTTCACACACATACAACCAACACATCCCACCAGCTCCCTCACATGGCACCCATTACAATGAGCCTAAACATGGAAGGGATGGGGATATGCTAAGGGGTAAACTTATAATACTTTATCCCCTAGACCACAAAATAACAATATAACCTTATAACAGTATAACAGGGTGTCTGGGAGCCCCAAACCTTTTGTTCCTCCCCATGGCAACAGCATGTGGAAGACCACCCAGCCCAAAATGGCCACCGCTGCCAGTCACAAAATGGCCCCAGCATAGTTCACACCAAATCCAATATGGCCACTGGCTGATTCATGACAATCCTTCCCCAAGCGGGCGGAGAACATCCAAGATTTTCTCAGCTACGCTGATAGTCATGAATCTGCTGGTTTGGCCAGGCCCGCTGCATGCTAGGCAAGTTCATGTTGGTGCGCACACAGTCCCAAGGTGCAGAGTAAAGACCTCCCCCAGCCCTTGGCCTTGCTCCCACTGTAGAGAGCAAATTGCTCTTGCCCTGCACCCCCACCCAAAACAGTCCAGGATCCCATCTCTCTGTTTTTGGCAGCAGCATGGAAGTCTCTGGGGACACAGTGGGTTGCACCCATACATTCTTCTGAGGCAAAACCGTATTTTTGGGAGCCCCATAAAACAACCCCTGTCCCATAGCAACCCCTTTCCCTCCAGCCAGTCCCCACAGCTGGGCTGGGGTCTCTAAAACAGTCTCTGGGCCTATGGGATTGCAAGGGGGCAGTCCAGTACTTCCCTCAGCAAAATCATTATTGTTGGTAGCCCAATAACACAATAACTGCAGTAAAGTACATACCGGTCTGCGCTTGACTCCCGCGTCCCTGATGGAGTCCGGACTTGGATGCTCTGTTTGCTCTGGCTCCTGGAAATCTGTATCTTTGGACAGACCCTCCTGGTTTTCTTCCCCTTGGTCTGTCTGTGTTGCAGCCTGGAGAACTACGCTGTTCCCACCCAGGCTGTGCTTTGGGGCCCTCAGCTGACCCTCTTCTTCTATGGCCTTTTGCTTGGTACCCTTATCCCAGTCCTCCAGGTTTAACTGGGCCTTTGGAGCGGTGTCTGTTCCAGTGGGCCTCTGGACATTGGTTATCCAGGGTATCTCCCCACTTGGTTCACCCTCTACTATGGTGCCACACTGCAACCACGGCTCCTTTGCCAAGGCTGTCAAGCTTGCTGCCCCGGTCAGGCTCTTGGTGCCCCTGGCACTCTCTTGGTTCCCCTGGCACTCTTGCTGTGTGAGGCCTGGTTCCCTGTAGCTAAGAACCAGTTCCTTTCCCTCCCCATAGTCCATTACATAGCCCTCCTGGGCTCTGTGCTTCACTAGCACCTTTTTTAGCAACTCTCCTGGGGTGTCAGAGTACAGATTTTGGTTATCTGTTGTAGGCTGGGGAATCTTATCCTTCCCACCCAACCTGACCTCTACGGCCTTCTCCCCAGAGTGCATTACATAGCCCTCCCCACAGTCTCTTGGGTGGCTATCCTGAGCCCCCGGCTCCATTAGCAGTTCTGGCCCATACACATTGCCTAGAACTTCTGAGGGCAGACTTAGTTCATCTGGCCCTACCTGTTGAGCAGTTACTGGGGTTTCTGCCAGGATTTGTGCTGGAAGGTAGTCCTCAGGTGAGACCTGTTTGGAGAAACTGTGCTCTGCTAGCATTTCCTCTGGGATTAAGTCTCTTGGGGTATCAGGGGACAAACATGGGTTATCTGACCCCACCCAGGGAACATTCCCCTGGGTCTCTGGCTCTTGGAGCTGGTGATTTGGTCCTAAGCTGACTTTACCATCCCTTCTAGGCTCTGACACAGTCTCTGCATTTTTTAAAGGAACGCATTCTCCATCACTATGTTCTCCCCAGACCCCTTGCACACAATCACTTCGGTACATACCATCTGTGGTGTAAAGATCTGGCGACCAGTCCTCTTGACTGGGTTGTTCCCCTCTTGATGGGCAAAATGTCTCCCCATAGATCTCGTCCCACAACTCAAAATACTCCTCCTGCAGCTGCAGTTCCTGCTCAATCAGGTGTACCATTAAATTAGCCTCCATGGACCACGGTTCCAGTCCCAGACCACGATAGCGTTCCACAAACAAGTTGTTGTGCCTTTTAAAGGTTCCTATGCCCCCTTCAGGATCACCATACACAATGTCTTGGAGGCCAGAATCTATCTCCAAGCGGAAATCAAACTCCTCTCCAAGGCCACCAACTATTCTGGCGTGAAAAACGTGATATTGGTTCTCCAAGGCAACCTCTTTTCTTACTAGTACTTCCAGCCAGCCCATTAGCTCATCGTCCTGCCACAGATTCAGAATCGCCATCCATTTCTCTAGACGCAATGTCTCTCTGTAGCCAAGTCTTTGCTGAGCTGGAGTTCTCGCTCCATTGCGCTCCTGCCAGATCCTCTGGCAATGCTGGTCTAGTGAGTTGGACACCTCTTGTGCGGTCATCTTACTGGGGTATAAGTGCCTGGCTGCTTTAAACCGTCTTGTTGCTTCTTTGATGATATCCGTCTGTTCCATTCTTGGTCTTTCTGTGGAGTCTCTCACCAATGCCACCAATTGTCACAACCTACAATGATGATGGAGTATAGAGGATCCTAGTCCTCTTTTCTCCTGTAGGTTTAAGACCTAAGATTTGGGTGACTCAGACCAATGGACCTTCTTCTCGGATGCAAGAGCATAAGTCCCAGCTTTTGGTAGTGTGCCTGGGAAAACCTTGGTAGGGAGTCAGAAACGATCTCCTCTGCCAGCATATGCCCCTGGGTCAATAATACACCTGCCCACAAAGTCTTGATGAAAATTATGAACCATGTTTTATTTTAGAACAGCATATTTAACCACATCACACAAGAATGGGGGAAGTGGCTACCGTTATCCAGCCCCAAATGACGTCTGGCCAATCATGAAGGGGAACTGTGCGTGAACCAATAGTCCCCTCCCAGGTCCGCCCACTAGGCGAGGCCAACTAATTAATTTGGGCTTTGAATGTCCAGGGCAAAGCATGTCTTTTACTCTCCTGTGCCCATGCTATGAAGGCTGAGAAGCCTTCAGGCCATCCCATTGTTTCTGGGCGCCTGCCTGTCTGCTCTCCAGCTGTGAGCTTCCCATTGTTAGTTCTATGCTGGATACTTAGCTAATGGGATTAACAGGTCTTTGGGAACAAAAGGAGGCTTGCCTGTATTCAACGTCTTCCCCTCTACAATATAATAACCTACTAATATAATAACATACATTCATATTTACAAATACAACACACAATATTTCACACACATACAACCAACACATCCCACCAGCTCCCTCACATGGCACCCATTACAATGAGCCTAAACATGGAAGGGATGGGGATATGCTAAGGGGTAAACTTATAATACTTTATCCCCTAGACCACAAAATAACAATATAACCTTATAACAGTATAACAGGGTGTCTGGGAGCCCCAAACCTTTTGTTCCTCCCCATGGCAACAGCATGTGGAAGACCACCCAGCCCAAAATGGCCACCGCTGCAGACACAAAATGGCCCCAGCATAGTTCACACCAAATCCAATATGGCCACTGGCTGATTCATGACAATATTGTCTTACAAATAGTGATGTCGCGAACATAAAATTTTCGGTTCGCGAACGGCGAACATCGGCGAACCGGCATAGACTTCAATGGGGAGGCGAATTTTAAAACCCACAGGGACTCTTTCTGGCCACAATAGTGATGGGAAAGTTGTTTCAAGGGGTCTAACAACTGGACTGTGGCATGCCGGAGGGGGATCCATGGCAAAACTCCCACGGAAAATTACATAGTTGATACAGAGTCTGGTTTTAAGCCATAAAGGGCATAAATTACCTAACATTCCTAAATTGTTTGAAATAACGTGCTTTAAAACATCAGGTATGATGTTGTATCGATCAGGTAGTGTAAGGGTTACACCCGCTTCACAGTGACAGACCAAACTCCCCGTTTAACGCACCGCAAACAACCGCAAACAGTCCATTTGCACAACCGCAAACTCCCCATTTGCACAAGGTTGGATACCAAGCTAGCCATGTCCAGTTCCATGTCCTCACTGATGTCATTGAAGGTCTCTTCCTCCACCCAGCCACGTACAACACCAAGGGTCCCCAAAAGGTGACAACAAGCCCCCTGGGACGCCTGCTGTGTTTGGTCTTCCATCTCCTCAAAGCCACCTTCCTCCTCTGACTCCTCTTCTTCAGACTCCTCTCATGCATTGCCTCTCTCTGCATTATTATAAGGTGTGTTAAGTAGTACTACTCTTATCAGTTTAAAACCTGTTACAGCACATATCAGGGGGCGTGTATAAGGCCTGGATTTTTAGAACCGGGAGATGGAAAAAGATGCTTTGTTGGTCGTATCACTTCAATTTTGGAGCACTTTGAGACATTAGCTTCTTACTCTCAAACATGTCCTTTACAGGCACCTGACTATGGGCAAATGAGCAGGAACTGCTCAAGGCGAGAGACGCAGTGGCGGATGGTTGAGAGGGGGCAAGGAGGACAGCAGTGGTTGATGTGGCTGATGATGCTGGACCAGGAGGAGGATGGCGGCTTTGAGTTTGTGTGCTGTTTGTACTCATGTGTTGGTCTGGAGACACCCAAACATTAGGTCTCAACCTGTAGAGGATAAGGGAACCAGGCTACTCTAGACCTCATTCATCATTACCGGTTTTGACAGATTGGTACTATGCGTCCAAGCTACTGTGACAAGATAGAGTGGCACTGTGCACTTGCAGAAGTTGGCAGAGTAGACGCTGTAGGTCTGACACACACGCTTGCAGACAACTAACTGCTATGCAATCTATTACAGTAGAAAAAATGTTTTTTGTTTTAAATGTACACTACTGTTACACCAGATATGAGTGGTGTGTTAAGTAGTACTACTCCTATCAGTTTAATCCCTGTTATGTGCCTTTTTTTGGGTTTGGTTGTTGAAAGCACAGTGCAGCACCAGAGGCCAGAAAAATTAGGCATGTACACATGCCTGAAATATTAGGTATTGTTGATCTTGCAGCGAGCAGAGAAGAAGGTAGGCCTGATTCAACGCCCCAGCCCGCATACCCACACTCAGAGATTGAGGGGGGGACCTGAGAAGGCCACGGGTCGGAGATATAAAGGTGGGCCATCCCAAATAAGCACACAAGCGGGGACAAAGGTAGTGAAGGGGACATAGAGGCCCATGGACTGACGGTCGCCATCTTGGCAGGAAAAGGGCCCAGCAATTAAGCCAAACTGACCCAGCACAGGCAGCTACTTGAGTCAAACGCTGTACAATTACACCTTAATAAAGCTGAAACATGCAGCAGCAGGGATTCTAAACGGCCACACGGGGACAAGGAGGCTAACAGCCCCCACAGTCTCTGCACCACTCTTTTTAACAGATAATCCAATGGGCTAACCAGGGACCTTGCCCACATAAAAAAACAGAATTTTATTGGAGGAATTATTAGTGTCTTTACCCCCCAAGAGAGGACATAATATACGGTATCTTTAGACTACCTAATGGCCAAACCTCCTTTAGCCCCAATGCTATCCAAGAAACATTTCAAAACTTTATCTGACTGGGGGTCTATAGAGTGACATTAGTACTGACCTTTATATGACTGGGGGTCTATAGAGGGACATTAGTACTGACCTTTATCTGACTGGGTGTCTATAGAGGGACATTAGTAATGACCTTTATCTGACTGGGTGTCTATAGAGGGACATTAGTACTGACCTTTATCTGACTGGGTGTCTATAGAGGGATATTAGTAATGACCTTTATCTGACTGGGTGTCTATAGAGGGACATTAGTACTGACCTTTATCTGACTGGGTGTCTATAGAGGGACATTAGTAATGACCTTTATCTGACTGGGGGTCTATAGAGTGACATTAGTACTGACCTTTATATGACTGGGGTCTATAGGTGACATTAGTACTGACCTTTATCTGACTGGGTGTCTATAGAGGGACATTAGTAATGACCTTTATCTGACTGGGGGTCTATAGAGGGACATTAGTACTGACCTTTATCTGACTGGGGGTCTATAGAGGGACATTAGTACTGACCTTTATCTGTCTGGGGATCTATAGGTGACATTAGTCCTGACCTCCTGCTGCAGTATTATTACTCCCAGTACTCCCAGGCTTGCTACTATTAGATATAATAACCTCAGTTTCGTTTCCTTATCTGTTGGTAACATCAAAATATGATTATTAAATATTTCATATTTGTTTTTTTTTTCTCCCAAAGTGAACCCCTTTGTGTGTGTCCCACAGATGTGGCGTTTCCACTCTGCGTATGTTGGATTTGCACCGCTCAAAAAGTATGAAAAGAGATCCCCCCCCCCCTTGAAGCCCATTAATGACATCATCAGTAAATTGTATGTAACAGATTCCAGTGTTTAGGGTTTATGACCCAATACTGCGATCATATCATTTATGACAAAAATCCGTATTTGTCGTATTATTCAGACGCGCGTGCATCTTTGTGTTACATTTCCTGATACTTTTATTATCTTGATCTTTATATATTTACTAGCGACTTGCCCGTCAAAAAATGGCGGCAATAAGATTGTAAGGCAGGTAATGGTTTGGACGAGACATTAATTTTGTTGGCGGTCGGATATCCTTCGGCGCTCATTGCGAGGCTGTTGGTTGTATTTTTTTTCTGATAGGCGCTTTTGCTGTTATTCTTTGGTCGGCGGTGATGTGTTTTTTGAGCTTATTGCAAGGCTTTGTGTGCTATGAGCAGCGTTGGCGCTCGTTGTGAGGCGCGCAGTGAATGGCTTTTATGTTTAATGTGATAATGTTTTTTTTGTGTATATGTATTTTTGTATGCTAATGAAATAATTACTAAATTAATATACTTTACCTATTTGTAAGTAATATATGCATGAAGCATTGTGCTGAAGAGCTGACAATCTGTTTTCATGTTCCTGCAGCATACAATGTATGTTTTCAGTGCCGTGGAGCTGCTGTGTAAGTGTCAGCAATGTGTGCAGTGTGTAGTGTAAATAAGTTAGTGTTGTAAAATGGCGGGGAATGTGTATGTGGTAAGCGGGTGTGGATGATTTAGCGTCCTTGTTAATAGTGTATCTTTACCTCATACGGCTTTTTAGGAAAATCTTTTTTAGTTAGCTATTCAGGTTATTGATCACTGGATATATTAATTACAAATAGGTAAAGTATTTTAGTAATTAATTAATTAATTATTATTAAAAAAAATATATATAAAAAAAATACGCTTAATAGCATATTTTACACTGCGGTTACTTTACATACATTAACGCTTCGCACTTCCTAATACATTTGTTCATTCACAATAGTTATTATCGTACATTCATTTAATAAGTATTAATTAGTAATGGAAAATAAAAATGTAGACTTTACACTACACTAAAATGTTTTACTTTTTACTCTGCAGTTATATATCTGGATTACTGCTCATTGGCTGCCAGCGATAGCACTCTCAAAGCAGTTACAAATCTAAATCACTTTATTATGCTCTGAGACCTGAATACATTTTTTAATTTACACTGCACAAAAAAAATTATATATTTAACACTGTACTTATATATCTGTCTTTGCGATGAGCGCAGAAGATTGATCGTTGCAAAGCACGAAACATGAAGGACACGAGGGAAGAGGCTCACAATGAGCGCCAAAGGTCCTCAGAGTACAAAAGCATCACATTGTGTGGCAAACAGCATTGCCATGCCCCCCCCCCCCCCCCAGATTTGTTATCGTATGTATGTATGCGTATAGAAGCTAACAGGGGAGGGGAGTGGGGGAGGAAACACAGGGGAGAGGGAGAGGAAGACACAGGAGAGGGGAGAGGGGGAGGAAGACACAGTGGAGAGGGGGAGGAAGACACAGGGCAGAGGGGGGAAGAGAAACAGGGTAAGGGAGAGGTGATGGGAAGAGACACATGGGAGGGGGGAGAGACACAGGAGAGAGTGGGGGGTAGAGACACAGGGGAGAGGGGGGAAGAGACTAATGGGAGGGAGTGGTGAGGAGACACCGGGGAGAGGAAAGGGGGTAAAGACACAGAGGAGGGGGGAAGAAACACAGGGGAAGGGAGAGGGGGTAGAGACACAGGGGAGAGGGGGTAGAGACACAGGGGAGAAGGGGGAAGAGACACAGATGAGGGGGGAGAGACACAGGGGAGAGAGAAGGGGGGAAAGACACAGGGGAGGGGGGAAAGAAACACGGGAAGGGAGAGGGGTGTAGAGACACAGGGGAGGGGGGAGTGACACAGGGAAGAGGGAAGGGGGAAAAGACACAGGAGAGGGGGGAAAGAAACACTGGGGAAGAGAGAGGGGGTAGAGACACAGGCAAGGGTGGGAGAGACACAGGGGAGAGGGGGGGGGAGAGAGACACATGGGAGGGAGTGGGGGGGAGACACAGGGGAGAGGGGGGGAGAGAGACACATGGGAGGGAGTGGGGGGGGAGACACAGGGGAGGTCTTCTGCTTTATTATTATTATTATTATTATTATTACTATATAATGTGTAGATGTACCGGCTGGGCATGCTCTTGTGCATTATTATTATTATTATTATTACTATATAATGTGTAGATGTACCGGCTGGGCATGCTCTTCTATATTATTATTATTATTATTATTACTATATAATGTGTAGATGTACCGGCTGGGCATGCTCTTAAGCATTATTATTATTATTGTTATTATTATTATTAGTAGTATATAATGTGTAGATGTACCGGCTGGGCATGCTCTTCTACATTATTATTATTATTATTATTACTATATAATGTGTAGATGTACCGGCTGGGCATGCTCTTGTGCATTATTATTATTATTAGTAGTAGTATTTTACTACTACTAATAATAATAATGCACAAGAGCATGCCCAGCTGGTACATCTACACATTATATAATAATAATAATAATAATAATAATAATAATAATAATGCATGCCCAGCTGGTACATCTACACATTATATAGTAGTAATAATAATAATAATAATAATGCACAAGAGTCCTTCAGCACTGCACTGGACACTGAATAAACTTGCCTAGTTATGGTTTTCCCTATTGATGCAGTATCACCTACACTCTACCTCCTCTCAGTAAGACTGCAAGTTAGTTATGATTCCAAAATGGTTGCTGTCCATGAGGTAGAAGGGTGTGGAAGGGAGTGTATGCTGCTGATTGGCTGGAATGTGTCTGCTGACTGTGCCATGCAGGGTCAAAGTTTGCTTAATGATAAAGTATTGGGGGCGGGTCGAATATTGCATATGTTCGCAGTTCGCCGCGAACCCGAACATGCTATGTTCGCCGGGAACAGTCCGCCGGCAAACTATTCGCGACATCTCTACTTACAAATAGAACCCACTCCCTTTTTACAAGAGCAGGCTTTTGTTCACACTTGAAATGTTAGATTATAGTGTATGCCTATGTTATTAATGGAATTTCAAAATAAACTTCAGATTGTATTGCATTTGCTCCATAGGCTAAAATAGGAATTGAGGTATAACAGTATTATAGTGAAAACCTATAGGGACAGTGATTGGTTGCTAAAGGGAATTGGATTTTGAGTTTTCTCTTCCTTAGGAAGCATTTTAGACATCTGAGAATGGGAATCCTTATGACACTCTAATACAGAGACTTCTATTTAAAATACTCTAATCTTAAAGGTACATCACTGATGGGTTTACATATACAAAGAGATGCAGTGTTTGTATTTCAACAACAAACCCATCTTCTTCCCATAGTTGACTGATTTATTAGATTTTACAATATGGTGGGCAGGTAAACAAAATTGTCTTTGCATGACAATGAGAAACTGATTTCAGTAAAGGTGATAATATTTGCAAATACCATAATGCATCAGAAATATAAATGTAATATTGTAAGGTTATCTGCAATCGAATACAATTTCTCCTTCAAATAATGCTTTTTCAGGAACCAGTGTGTTAAGCAAACACAGATGCTTTTAAGATGTTGGAAGCTGACCCAGCTGCTCGTGTGGCAGTTTTAGTTGAGTTTACCACACTGCAAAACCATTTTTTTCTGTTTGCTGTGGTACACTTATTCCTATATCATGTTACAGAGAAAAGAATAGAAAGCATTACATAGTCCTATTAAGGTGACTTCAGTTTTCGGCTAGAAGTCATGATACACATATATCACAAAAATGTTAGATTATACTGCGTTAGCTACAAAAGGCAGACCAAAAGTGGTACAAATTGCATGAGCGTAGGCAACAAAACAGAGCTTTTAAGTATTTCTTAGTAAAATAAAGTGCATAGAAGTAAATAGGTACATAGGCATTATATGTACATATTTATATTATATTCCTAGTGAAATCTAGAAACCTTCCCTTTCCCTTTAAGCTACAGGCAGTCTACCAGTCCACAATGGCATGCCCATGACACAATCAGAAACAGATAAATTTTTCAAAATTTATTTTAAGTTTATTACTAATGTAGGTAGTAGTGTTGTTGTTTGTTTGTTATGTGTTTCACAAATGTGACATTTTTCCAAAACTACAGTGGTTCTATAAGAGTTAGAGGAATGTTATTTTTAAAATATATTTATTACATATGTGAAATGATGCAAACAGGCTTTGTTCATATATGAAACACTTTAACACTCCACAAACAGATATTCAGATCTCTGACATGTTTTATTTTTTTTTATGGGCAAGGAGAGCAGGGGGGTAAGGGGGCCAAACAATGCTGGTAAAAGCTCAACAACATAACTTGGTAGAGGATAGAGAGAAGCAGGAGGAGTAGTGAAGAGTGCTGTGAGAGCAATGCAAGATGTCACAATCTGCTCTTCAAGGGGGCTTGATATGATTCTAGTTCAAACCTATCCCAGCAGTATTGTGTGGTACTTCTTCTTTGTGGCACAAAATATGGCTTCTGAAGAGGACAACGCCCAAAGGTACAGGCAGAGAATACTGGATACAGGTTACTAGTGGCCTCCGGCAATACCACTCCCCAATTCAGGATACAAACACAAAAACAGCCTCACACTGTGGATGTGTGAAACTAGAACTGCACATTTATTGAATCATAGAACCAACATATTTATATTCTATCCCCCACACCACACCCATACCATATCGCCCATACCACACCCCATACTTTTTTGTATGTGTGATCTAATCTAGGTGACAGGTGTCTATAGCTGGCTAGTGCAAAAAAACTTGATTTTAATCTCCAGTGTTTGCTTAGGACTACTGAAGTGCATGCATCTGCCTTGGCTGCTGTTTATCAAGGCCTATATGTGTGAGGATGCAATGTTCTGCAGTTAAGCTTATGTGCAAAACATTTTTTTGCTCATGTATTCTCCTGTTCTATATTACATTTTCCCTCTATAGCATATTATAACTATTATACATGATAAGAATGTACAGGAAACATATAACATAACAACAATAATATGTAATTACAAAGCAACAATGTCATGCTCCCTTGGCCATATCTATAATTACTGATAATATTATAGTCACTAAACAATGTAGTCATGACACAAGATATAAAAAGAAGAAATTAGAAGTTCCCATCTAATATGATCTCAGAAAGCTTGCATACAATAAGTCTTATGAACAAATTAGCACTAATAGGAAGCCAATCAGAGCAGCGAGGTCCACTTACATTGTAGAGTCTCAATTCTTGGGCTTGCAGTTGGCAGTCGGCTGCAGGCAGGCTACATAGGTTGTATCACCAGGTTAAAGGAGATAGTTGAGATCAAATGTTGAGGAACATCTAAATGGTGTTCAGTAGAGAAGAATGTGTGGCAATTCACCTGTAATTACCTGCAATTAAAAATATTACTGTATAGAGAAATGTGGATATAATCTTGGTTGCTGCACAGTGGGCAACATTAGGATATATGGTGTCCATTTGTCTAAGAACTTCTTATTTATTTATAGAGGAAGCCTTTAAAAGTGATTAGTGACAAAGCAAGTATCTATTAGTGGATGTTGTTGAGCATGGAAGTGATCATCTTTGTCAAGCTGATCTGTTATATCTATATTGCCAAATATGTATGGCAAATAATGATTGTTTTTTTCATAGATTTTATCCAGATGTGAATAGTACACCAGAAATGTTTAATTGGGCCACAGAGTCATGGGCAATTGATAAATGTGCATTTAGTGATAGGAAATGAAGGTCTGTAATACTGGTTTATAGCTTAAACAATAGATTTGGTGAATTGAATACTTTAGTATTTGAGAGAATGCCTAGTGGTGTGAAGCTGTGTTATTGTAGGATTAGTGTATATCAGTTTTGTTAAGGAAGTCAAGGATAAACACATTATCTAAGATTTGGTCTAGTTTATTAAATATCACGAAAACAGGCTACAGGCTATATGAATTTAATTAGCCATGGGCAAGATTAAACAGGAGAAGAGACTGTGGGCAGCCCTGTCTGGTGTCCCTTTCAATTTTGAAATTTTGTTGGGATTTAGAAGGTAGTAAAAGACTGGTGATAAGATGGTGGTAGAGAGAGAGAGAGAACTGCCTCGAGGTATGGACCACCAAAGCCGTATTGCAGGTATGGACCACCAAAGCGTGTATTAAATAGATGTGTCTCGCTTATATTATCAAAGGCATCCATACTCAGGAGGCAGTCCCAACTGAGAGTGTAAGGAGTGTGGCTTGAGTGGTGTGAGTAAGGTTCCTCGCATTAAAAATAGCTGAAAGAACGTATCTGATGTTGATAGAGGGGTGCTTACTCATTGCAAAGCCCATTTTATCTGGTTGAATAAAATCAGGATAAATCGGGACAAGATGTATTGCTATGATTTTTGTGAAGTCAATGTTATATACAGCAATTTGCTGGTGGGTTGCTTGGTCTTCTTTAGGCTTACGCAGTTTAATGATAAGCCTCAAAATTGTGCTCTTGAATAATGAATCAGGTCTGTTGCCAATCCAATGTGGTTTGGAACAACTGTTTTAACACGAGAAATGTGAGAAGAGAGTGTTTTGTATAATTCAGCTGTGTAGCTGTCGTGACTTGGTGACTTTCCATTGGACATTTGTTTAATAGCTGTTTTTGCTTCTTTACGTGACATTGGTGCACTGAGAGATTTTTGGTACATGGATACATTTCCAAAATTTGGATGACCAATTCTATGTGTTTAGGGTGTTTAGGGAATCTAAATATAAGCATTTATAATAGTTTACCATGGTAAAAGCTATGTACTGGAGGTCTGTGATTATGTTTCCATTCCTATTTTTTACAGAGAGGCCAAGCTCTGCTTTGGTAAAAAATACCAGCATTTTGCTGGTTTTATTAATACATGGTAAAAACAAGCATTGGCCCGGGAGAAGTGGGTTAATTCTAACTCTGACATATATAATTCAAAGGTTCGTTTCACTTAAGAATATTTGTTGCAGTTAACTTTGGAGGGGTTTATTTAATAATAGTGTAAGTGTAATAATTAGGCAAGTGTAATCTTTAGCTGCTAAGGTTTTTATCATTATTAGTGGAATTATCACTCCCCTCTTCATCAAATGAAACAAAAAGCAAATTTCATAAAAAACATGAGTGCATCCTATGGAAGTCAAAAGGGGACTGATGCTCTAGTGTGATAAATAGCAGGGTTGCAGAATAAACCATAACAAATGCAATTTTCCTTGAAGAAGTCTCTTACATACTGGGGTAAAGACTCTGCATTTTTGGGCCACATCCATCAACGTCTTGAAATATTAGCAGTTTGTGGGATTCAAATTGAACTGTTTTTTGTTCTTGATATGCCCTTATCTCTGTGGTTGCAAATGCTCATGATAACGAGATTCAGATTCAGATTCAAACTGGGGATGCCATCTTGAATGTTTGATTGATGTTGAAAAAATACTTTTAGTACATCAAGTTCAACTTTTTAGATCTCCTCGGATCCTTGTTATGTGTGGATTAATTGTTAATTGATCCAGAGGAAGACAAACCCATTGAGACATTATAAATGTCTCATAAGGGGGAAAAAATTCCATCCTAACCCCAGATACTGGCAATCAGATTTCTCCCTGTATCAATACTCCTCCTTCTCTAGTTATCCAGGATAACCATGAATGCCATTTTTATTAAACAATATATCCAGCCCCTTATTAAAAAATTCTATTGAATCTGCTGTCACAGCCTCCTTTGGAAGATAATTCAACAGTTTAACCGCTCTTACTTTCTCTTTCTTTAGCGTAGAATATTTTTCTTCTGACCTCAAGGAATGTTCTCTTGCCAAATGAAAACCTCTGAGCACAAAAAGTTCTCTTGACAAAGCCTTACAAGCCTTGACAAAGTCTTATGGACCCTGTATCTATTTCTTTAAGCAAATGAAATGCCCTTTTAGCCGCCTTTTTTTTCTAAAGAATATTAGTTAAATTTGGTAAGTCTCTCTTCACATCTTAGTCCATCCATTTCCCTGATTATTGTTGCCAATCCCTGTACTTTTTCAGCCCTTAAATATTATTTTTATGAGGTGGTGCCAAAAATTGTATTCTGTATTCCGAATGAGGGTGTAACATGGATTTATATTGTGGCTGAATTATATTTGCTTCCCTTGCTCTATACCCTTCTTAAACCATGATAATATTTGATTTGCCTCTGCAGATGCTGCTCGACATTGAGCACTGTTATCTAAGTGGTTGTCCACAAGCACTCCTAAATCTTTTTCTTCCTCTTATATCCATAGATTTGCTCCATTAAGATTATAAATTTGCTTGGCTATATTTCCTTCCCAAATGCATAACTTTACATAATTGTATTAACTCTCATCTGCCATTTAGTTGCCCATTCATCTAATTTATGAAAGTCTCTTTGGAGAGAAAGTACATCATCATCTGGTTTAATTACTTTGCACAACTTAGTGTCATCACAGTTGTTGAGCTAGAGAATGAAGTGCAAAAAAAGATTCGGGCCCCCCTCTCTGGGGTTGTAAATGTTTTGCACTGGGCCCCACTGGGACCAAATCACTTAGTGCTCATCCCCCAGACCTCTTTCCATAACTGCTCCCTGACTGAAGACCCCTTCGCATAACCACAAACCTTTAGAAGACCCTTACCCATTGCTGCTCCACCTCCAAGATCCCTTTCCAATTAATATACATATATAAACATCACCCCCATGCATAACCCACCCTTCTTAGAATCCATCCCTACCCAGTGCTTGTCAGCATCCATCCCTGCACAGCACCCAACCCTTCTCAGCACCAACCTCATATAGCACCCATCACAATCTCTTTTCTTTCCTCCATCCCAGAACCCCCCCCCTCTGTACTTTGCTGTCACTTTGCAGCTCTTGCTCTCTCACCTCTTCCCTGTTACACATCCCAAGCATGGTGAACTGCTCCACACTGCTGCCTCTTGGAGCTTCAGTAGAAATGATCTTATTTAAACAGGCACTCAGACCAGGGGTTTCAGCCAAGGAGGCACAGGGGTCCAGGGGGGGCCAGTGAGGCATTGCATACTGGGCTGGTGTAAAGGGCCCCAGAGGGCCCCAAAACTAAAGAAAAAATAATGCAAGACAAAAAAAAATATGCAGCACCAGCCCCCCTCCAGAGGAGGGCCCTGGTCCACTGCCCCTGTGTCATCAGCAAAAATATAGACAATACTTTCCAGTTCTACTTTTAAGTCATTAAAAAATATCTTAAACAAGTGAGGACCTAATACTGAACCCTGAGGAACCCACTTACCACATTGGTTCAATCTGAGTATGTTCGATTTACAACAACCATTTTGCTCCTTCTTTTAGCCAATTCTCAATCTATGGAGCAGATATTTACTGCAATTTCTGTCTCCCATATGACACAGTATCAAAAATCTTCATAGAATCCAAAAATACTACTTCTACTGATTTGCCTTTATCCAAGTTCCTACTTATCTTATCTCCTCAATTAAATTTGTTTGACATTACCTATCCCTCATAAATCAGTGTTGACTCCTACTTATTATCTTGTTCAAATGGACATATTCCTTTATACTACCCCTTATTAACCTTTCTAAAAGCTTCCCCACTACAGAAGTGAGGCTTACTGGTCTGTAGGATTTGCTCTTGCTCCCTTCTTAAGTATCACATCTGCTTTTCTCCAGTCATCAGGTGCTGAGCCTTTGGTGAGTGAGTGTTGAAAAATTAGATATAATGATTTTGTTATTACATAATCCAATGTTCTCAGTACCCTTGGGTAGATTCTAACAAAACCTGGTGTCAAATCAATTGTCAAATACTGCCTACTATCACAAGATGCAAGACTCTTATAATATACTTACATTTTTCTCTATACCCCTGCAGAATGTTTTCTAACATCCTCCTATCACCCCTTTTGTATACAGAAGAAAAGAGCGTATTCAGCTCATCTGCCTTTTCCTGGTTGCCTCTGTTCCCTCTTTCTTGTATAATGTAAATGTCTGCTTTTTACTCCTTATCTTGATATTTAAATAATTGTTAAGCCACATGGGATATGATTTACTACTTTTACTTTTATTTCCATTTGATAAGAGAGTATATTTATTAAGGCTTGTCCAATTATTTTCAGTATTTCTACTTGTCAGTTTTTTTTGTCCCAGTTTATATGTTATATTGCTGCCCTTAGACCAATAAAATGTGCCCTATTAAAAGTTTGTACTATTGTTCCAGGTCTTCCATACAAAGTTTCCTCCTTGGTGGCTTGCTTATGTTGTAGTACAGCCACGTTTGTCTCTTGTTCAGAAAAAGTGTGTTTTGAGGTCAACAGTATTTTTGTGTATATACTTAGATGTTTTAGTTATATTAGGAATATGTTTCTCAGTGATAGCTTGGTCTGAGTGCTTATTCACCACTGGGATTAAATGTTCTGTCACTCCAGCTACAATAGATTGTATAACGGCTTTTGAAACTTGAGGAATAGGTCCATCAAAGACATCTTCTGTTCACTTTGACTCTTCGTGCACTTTTTTTAGGTATAGAATCTCTTAATGAGGTGCCATATTTATAATGTATATCCACTGATGGTGATAGGAGGATGTTAGAAAAATGTAAGTGTATTATAAGAGTCTTGCATCTAGTGAGAGTAGGCAGTCTTTGCCAATTTGATATAAGCTAGAATATTAGAGGTGTACTAAAAGTACTGTTATCATCCCTTAGATATGTATTTATATGAAAAAGCCACGTCTTAGAGGGCTGCTCCACTGCACCTAACATTTTAAGCTTCCGTGAAGGGGAGGCAATTGTCTTTAGCAAATAAAATCAATGTTTTGTGTGTCAAGATCACTGGGAGGATCCCTTAATAGGCATTGTAGGAGGGGTACCTGATAGAATGTTCAAGGTTTGATATTTTGCTAGTCAAGTGCTTTATGGGAGTTGATCATCTGAACCAGGTTCAAAGGTAGAGTAGAGTTTACTGAAAATCTTGTCCACCAGCTGCACGGAGCAGTTCTGTAGTGTGTTCTGGAGCAGTTCTGGAGTACAGGCAAATGAAAGCAAATGAAAGCCTGTTAAACAAAGGCCAGGACTCATGATGACCCATGTGGGCTCCTTTGACCTCTATTGTGGCTCAGTAGTGGTTTGTAGATCTCGGTGGTACCCCCTAAGTGGAGATTATAGTTAGGGACAATGTTGGAGGTCGTCTAATCAAAGTAGAAGTTATTGGGAAATAAGGTACAGCATCCAAAAGCATTCTTTATTAGTTCAGTGCTAGTAATTGCTAGATATCCATATTGGTAATGGGCTTCCCAGTGTAGCAGCATCTTGGTGAGGGAGGGTTATTGACTGGGAGCAGTGCCTCATGCTGCTGAAATGTTCCTGTTTTGTTTGTAATTCAAGTTCAATAAACTGTTCCTGTTCACGTAGCTCATTTTCTTGATAAAGGTCAGTGCTACTGCATGAAAGCACTCACCCTGGAGAGTTCCTGTAACACTTTAAAGAAAGAACTATCTGTAACAAAAAGAAAATTCCAAAATGATCAGGACTGTTGTTTACCCATAAACTCAAACCCAACTCAAACAACTACAGTGGGAATGAACATAGAGAACTGTATACAGAACGGTGTTTGTTCTGTGATTGCTACATTGCTATTTGACCAAATGTTCAATGTCTGTATGTTATCATTACCAACAGATTGTTCTATTCATTCAAGCTGCATTAAATTACTCTCTACCAAGGAAACACTTGGAAATGTTACTGGAAATGTTACTGGATGAGGCCCTTAAACATAAGTTCCACAAATAATTGGTTTTGTGCTAGCTGTTGTTAAATGGTCTCCAATAGTTCAGGTATCATAACTTTTAAGTAGTGAAAATCAGTATAAAATTGTTTGCTATTTATTCTGTTCATTCACTGAAATTATCTGTTTTTCCCACAATCTTTAGCCTGGAGTTTACTACTCTGCAACTGACTTTTTACTGCACAGCTTTACTGTCAAAGCTTGGAGCAATGTGCTTCAGTTGCTGCAGCTTGACAGTTTTAGTCGGAGCTCCAGCCTAAAGATTAGAGGAAACAGAAGAACATTTTTCAATGTTTTTACTATAGTAAATTGACAAGTTGTTTATACTTATCTTTACTACTTAAAAGTCCTGAAAGCTGAATCAGTCCATTGCCCTTTTAAATTTCCATGTGGGAAGCTGGACTTAGGCTGGCCCTTAGACTGGTCACTGGAGACAGTCTTCACTGAAGGTAAGCTTTGCTAAGGAGCTTATTAATACTTTGTAGTCAATAATGGATAGATTTTTTTAAATAAAAAGGGCATACAAGGTTAACTAGAATAGGAGGGATACTGATCAAGGGAGTGTTCAATTGCCATTGTTTTTTCGTATCAGGAAGGAACTGTTTCCCATCTTGAGACAACTAATTACCTGCACCTGTCCAGTCAGTAACTTCTGCTTATTACCCCTAACCACTCCTTTAAGAACACACAGTGTAACAATGTTTCCTCTTACTTCCCTCTCCCTTATCATCTCCTGCCTGTTTCTCCGGCTCTCCTCACTTTCTCCAATTCATGTTTCAAACTGTATCACCATCTCACCCTCCCTGCTCTCTTCCCCTCTTTTCTGCTCCCACAAGCTCCTCTCCTTCCTCCAGTCACTATCTCCTCCCTCTTCTAAAGTCTATAAGCAGAAACACTTCTGTAAGTCCTACTCTCACATCCTCTCTCTTTCATTGCTTATTTTATCGTCTGCTGGGGATATATCTCCTAAACCAGGCCCCTCATCCATTCCCACATTTTATCAGTCATGCTCAGCCCACAGGGCAACAAACACCAAAAATCCTCCTAACTTAATAACCATCACCTGTCACAAATCCTCCACTTTGCTCTTCTCATGTGCCCTCTGGAATGCAAGGTCTGTTTGCAATAAACTTACCTTTATTCATGACCTATTCATCTCAAACTCCCTCAACCTTTTAGCTATCACTGAAACCTGGCTCTCTCCATCTGACACTGCCTCCCCTGCTGCACTATCATATGGTGGCTTACATTTCAGTCACACACCTAGACCTGGGAATAAGCAAGGTGTAAAATCTTTTGGATTTCAGTCTCATCTATATGCTGATGACACCCAAATCTACATCTCTCCACCTGAACTATCCCCCTCTCTACTAGCTCATGTTGCCAATTGCCTCTCGAGCATATCCTCATGGATATCTGCCCGTCAACTCAAACTCAACATGTCTAAGACAGAGCTCCTTATCTTTCCACCCTCTTCCACAGCTCCCACTCCTCACTTATCTCTCACTGTTGACAATGCCATCATCACTCCCACCTCCCAGGCCCGCTGTCTTGGGGTCCTACTGGACCCTTCCCTCTCTTTCATTCCTCACATTCAATCATTCACAAATTCTTGTCACTTTCACCTAAAAAACATATGAGAGGGTAGGGAGGGGGGGACACAGGGGAGAGAGGGGAAAGAGTCAAAGGGGAGCGAGAGGGGGGGAGAGACACAGGGAAGGGAGAGGGGGGGAAGAGATGCTGAGGAGGGAGTGGGGGAAAGATAAACAGGGGAGGGAGAGGGGGGAAAGAGATAAAGGGGAGGGAGAGGGTGGAAAGAGACACAGGGGAGAGAGTGTGGGCAAAGAGACACAGGGGAGAGAAAGGAGAGCAAAGAAACACAGGAAAGGGAGAGAGGGGAAAGAGACACAGAGGAGGGAGAGGGGGGAAAGAGACACAGGGGTGAGAGCGCCCATCGCAAAGGCCCTCAAGTTAGAGGGATTGCATTATGTGGCAAACAGCATTGCCAGGCTTCAAATTTTATTGCCGTAATTTTTGAAGGGCAAGTCGCTAGTATAATAATAATAAACAGTATAATAAACCTACTATAATTAGAACCTTGTTATTTTTTTTGTTTTATACATCTCTGTGAAGACCATTTATATGGTTTGTATAGTCCTATCGATTTTTTTGTATCCTACATGGTTCAGTCATATTATTATGACTAATATCCAGAATAACCTCTATGTGCAGCACGGACCGCAGCTAGATGTAGTGGTAGTGAGTCGATAAGATTCTGAAAGGTTGGCAATGATATCTGGAGCCATGCAGACTGCAGGGCATCCGATGGCTGCTGGTGGACCATACTGCTGCCACCAGCTTGTGTTCTTCCAACAATGGTTGCAGAGTGTTTGTTCTCTGAGGTTTCACGCCTGACCCTGCGCTGTTTCAGAAAAACTGCCACCCTTGGCCTGAAAGCCAATGATCTAATAAAATGCACATTTGACCCATGACAGCAATGGCTGATATGTTTGCAGAATGCCTACATCATTTCAATTTCCCACCAAGTCAGCTCACGACACATGTGACTCAACCCTTTATTTTATCATGTTTTCTTAAAATATTTCAATAGAATTTATAATTTTGTTTTTCCACTTATTTTACATACATTTTTCTAATGCCCACTTTGTTAGTTTCTTAAGAGAGATTTTGTATGCACTTCTAGTTAATGCTTCATAAAATAACACTAACATAAAATAATAAAAGTCTCTCCTATAAATGTAACACAAAATTTCTGTGTGTGCCAGAAAGAGCATAATCTTCATTCTTGGGTTTCCATTTTATACAGTTCTCTGATGCAATGAAACAATTGCATACTTACATAGGCATACATAACATGGGCATCTTTTTTGACATTCACAATTCCCCCTTACTTGAATAGGCCAACCAGAGCCTAGCCTTGGTGGGCACTAACTTACATAGTTACATAGGTACAGTGGCTATAAAAAGTCTACACACCCCTGTTAAAATGTTAGGTTTCTGTGCTGTAAAAAAATGAGACAAAGAAAAATCATTTCAGAACTTTTTCCACCTTTAATGTGACCTATAAACAGTACAACTCAATTGAAAAACAAACTGAAATCTATTAGGTAGAGGGAAGAAATAATATAAAAATAAAATAATATGGTTGCCTTAAACTAATACTTTGTTCAAGCACCTTTTGATTTTATTACAGCACTCGGATATGGGCATATAGGGACTTATTACTTAGACTTTTTGGGTATGAGTCTATCAGCATGGCACATTTTGACGTGGCAAGATTTGCCCACTCTTCTTTGCAAAAATACTCCAAATCTGTCAGATTGCGAGGGCATCTCCTGTGCACAGCGCTCTTCAGATCACCCCACAGATTTTCAATCGGATTCAGGTCTCTGGCTGGACCATTCCAAAACTTTAATCTTCTTCCGGTGAAGCCATTCCTTTGTTGATTTGGGTGTATTCTTTGGGTCGTTGTCATGCTGAAAGATGAAGTTCCTCTTCATGTTCAGCTTTCTAGCAGAAGCCTGAAGGTTTTGTGCCAATATTGACTGGTATTTGGAACTGCTCATAATTTCCTCTATCTTAACTAAGGCCCCAGTTCCAGCTGAAGAAAAACAGCACCAAAAGCATGATGCTGCCACCACCATGCTTCACTGTAGTTATGGTGTTCTTTTGGTGATGTGCAGTGTTGTTTTTGCGCCAAACATATCTTTTGGAATTATGGCCAAAAAGTTCAACCTTCGTTTCATCAGACCATAATACCTTTTCCCACATGCTTTTGGGAAACTTCAGATGTGTTTTTGCAAAATGTAGCCTGGCTTGGATGTTTTTCTTCGTAAGAAAAGGCTTTCATCTTGCCACTCTACCCCATAGCCCAGACATATGAAGAATACGGGAGATTGTTGTCACATGTACCACACAGCCAGTACTTGCCAGATATCCCTGCAGCTCCTTTAATGTTGCTGTAGTGTCTTGGTAGCCTCCCAGACCAGTTTTCTTCTGGTCTTTTCATCAATTTTGGAGGGAGCTCCAGTTCTTGGTAATGTCACTGTTGTGCCATATTTTTTCCACTTGATGATGACTGTCTCCACTGTGTTCCATGGTATATCTAATGCTTTGGAAATTATTTTGTACCCTTCTCCTGACTGATACCTTTTAACAATGAGATCCCTCTGATGCTTTGGAAGCTCTGTGTGGACCATGGCTTTTGCTGTGGGATGCAACTAAGAAAATTTCAGGAAAGACCAACTAGAGCAGCTGAACTTTATTTGGGGTTAATCAGAGGCACTTTAAATGGTGGCAGGTGTATGCTGACTCCTATTTAACACGATTTGGAATGTGATTGCTTAATTCTGAACACAGCTACATGCCCAGTTATAAGAGGGTGTGCAGACTTATGCAACCACATTATTTTTTTTATTTTTTTTCTTCCCTCCACCTAAAAGATTTCAGTTTGTTTTTCAATTGAGTTGTACAGTTTATAGGTCACATTAAAGGTGGAAAAAGTTCTGAAATGATTTTTCTTTGTCTCATTTTTTTACAGCACAGAAACCTGACATTTTAACAGGGGTGTGTAGACTTTTTATATCCACTGTACATAGTTACATAGGGCCTTATTCTATTAGCGGCCGCAGCCGTTGCGGGGCCGCAAGGACCGGCCGCAAGCTATTCTGCTATTCTATTCCCCTCCGGCTGGGGATTCCGGCAGGCTTGCGGCCGGTGCCTTGCTATCTCTTGCGGCCGCTCGCGCCGGAGGAAATCCTTTGATCTAAAACGTCCGCAAGGAAATCGGCCGTAAGAAAATCCTATTTGCAATTCAATTGCTCTGGGAACCCTCTCTGCAAGGCTAAAACCGAGCCGCAGCTTACTTGCAGGAAAGAGGTCCCGCTAGCACCAATTAAGCACATAAAATCGCTCAAATAAAGCCATCCTGCACTTTGAGAAGACTATAAAGTGATTTTAGGTGTTAGAAAAAATAGCACAACATTCCCCTATACTCAAATCCGTAAAATAATTTTTTTTTAATATATGTCAAATATACATGTAAAAAGTCCATAGAGCTTGGAGCACCTCAGATACGCCCACGCCACAGCCGGAAAATAAACAGTTAATTTGAACTCGGGTTTGGGCTGATGTGCAAGCTTGAGAGTGGGTTATTTTTAATCCTCATGTACCCCAATATGATCCCTAGCATTTACAGAGCTGTACAGTGCAGGCTTGAATTTATTTTTGACTTTGTAGATTTCTGAGCTTACGGCCGGTTCCAAGATATGCGGCCGGCCGTAAGAGGAGATCCTTGCGGGACCGTATAATTGAATTGCGAGTTAACAGAACCCCTGCAAGGAATCGCAGCCTTACGGCCGATTTACGGCCGATAATAGGATGAGGCCCATAGTATTTAAGGTTGAAAAAAGACTTTCAGTCCATCAAGTTCAACCTTTTAAGATCTCCTCTGATCTGCAATATGCGGATTAACTATTAATTAATTTGTTGTATAAAAAAAAAAAATCAATTCCCTCCTGATCCCAGACACCGGCGGCCGGACTTCTCCCTGGATCAATACTGCCTCTCTAATTATCCACGATAACCCTGAATTCCCTTTTTAATTATAAATAAATCCAGTCCCATTTTAAAGTTATCTATCGAATCTGCTGTCACCAGCTCCTCTGGTAGAGAATTCCACAGATTAACCACCCTTACTGTGAAGAAGCCTTTTCTTTCTTTAAGGTGGAATCTTTTTACTTCTAACCTCAAGGGATGTCCTCTTGTCAGTTGAAAATCTCTTGGCACAAAAAAGCTCCCTTGACAAATTTTTATACTGACCCTGGATGTATTTATATAAGGTAATTATATCTCCTCTTAGACGCCATTTTTCTAGAGAAAATACGTTTAATTTGGTTAGTCTTTCTTCATAACTTAGCCCCTCCATTCCCCTTATTAGTTTTGTTGCCCTCCTCTGTACCTTTTCCAGCTCTAAAATGTCCTTTTTATGAAGTGGTGCCCAAAATTGTACTCCATATTCCAAATGAGGGCGTACTAGAGATTTGTATAGTGGCAGAATTATATTTGCTTCCCTGGCTTCTATACCCTTCTTAATACATGCTAATATTGTATTTGCCTTTGCAGCTGCTACTTGGCTTTGAGCACTGTTACCTAGGTGGTTGTCCACAAGCACTCCCAAATCCCTTTCAATATCTGATACACCTAGATTTGCTCCATTAAGATTATAAATTGCATGGCTATTTTTCCTTCCCAGAGGCATAACTTTACATTTATTCGTATTAAATCTCATCTGCCATTTAGATTCCCATTCCTCGATTTTATGTAAATCCCTTTGGAGGGAAAGCACATCACTATCTGATTTAATTACCTTGCACAACTTCGTGTCATCAGCGAAAATGGAGACACCACACTCCAATCCTACCTCTAAGTCATTAATAAATATGTTAAAAAGGAGAGGACCTAATACTGAACCCTGAGGAACCCCACTTACCACATTAGTCCAATCGGAGTATGTTCCATTTACAACAACCCCTTGCTTCCTGTCTTTTAGCCATCTCTCAATCCATGAGCAGATATTTACTGCAACTCCTGTATCTCTTAGTTTGCACAATAGTCTCCCATGTGGCACTTTATCAAAAGCCTTTGCAAAATCCAAAAAGACTACATCCACTGAGTTGCCTTGATCCAGGTTCCTACTAACTTCCTCATAGAAACTAATTAGATTTGTTTGACATGACCTATCCCTCAACTTGATTGATCAATGTCTCGTGCTCTGTCAGCTTGAGAAGTGCTGATTGGCTGAAATCTCAAATTTAGAAGCGGGGAAGGGGGCCAAAGGTTTTCCAGCCCGGGCCAAGTGGTATCTTGTATACCTGCCAAATGTTATAGCTATTGCTTCACCTCTGGGTTCCTCAGGAGGTCTGAGAGTTGACTCCTATAGGGGTGTTGGCTGTCTGTGTGCTGGGAGCCTGTTAAGAGGAGCATCTGAAAATGGGTCTTCCTAACCCAGATTATGCGAGCTTGAGGGGTCGGATACTGGTCAACTGAGTCTGTGTCTGGTATCCTGTGAGGGTAGTGTGTTGGAGGGGATAGGAATGCAGAGAGGATGGCCGAGCCTTAGAGCATCCTGGCTGGGTTGGAGGTAGCTGATAGATTCCTGGGATGGAGGGTAACACTGAGTGGAACACATGCCACCGCTCTTCCAACTTCCCCTGGGCCAATAAGCTTTTATTCAGTCAGAGAATAGAGTGCAATGGGAACATGTGACAATATGAGGTGGCCAGGGCTTCCATGAAAATATTGATGGTGTTGGCTTCTCATAGAAAGCATGGGGGGGGGGGGGGGGCTGGGTTTATTGACAGATTCAAGTAGATCCAAAGTAGTGGTTAACAGTAAGACAATGGATCAAAGGAATATCACTTACAAAATGCTTGAAACGTCTTGACTCTTGTCTATTTAAACAAAGTGTTTCAATTGTTGTTTGACAACCTAGTTAACTCTACCTGATGTCTCAATCAGCCTGTAGAAAGACCCATTCAAGTCTATGGATACAAAACCTGAGTCACAGTAAGTTCTTGCCTGTACAAAGACCTGGCCAGATCTGTACTGGGTATCACTTTCGGCTTGTTGAAGTGGCTACTGATCCATCTTAAAGTAATAGTACCCCAATATTTTTTATTATGTTGCCTATTTATTAAACATAACTCAAACAAACATCTTACAGATAGAGAAAAGCATATTAAAGGGGAAAACAGGGAATTGGACTCCAGTGGGCTAGCCACTTATGATAACATGCTTGTTAGTCCTTTGGGAATATTTTGACCAGAGTTTTGGGCCACTTCATAGTGATTATAGTCTTTTAATAGTCACTTGGATGGTTGTTAGAACAACTTGGGGAAGAAGAGCTGCTGCTCTGGGGAGGTCTTCAGATCTTCATCATTAAGTCTAGTTCTTCAAAAGAGCATTCTGATTTCTCTTTAAAGGGAAACAAGACCCACATATTCGGTCAACATGCATTCAAAATAGCAGACTTTAAAGTTACTTTTTTGAATGTACAACAAGCGCTATCAAGTTTAAAATTGGAACTTGTAATCCTTCTTCAGACTGGGGATTTCCTTTTACCAACAAATACTTCATTTCTATAAGGGTTTTCATTTAACCAAAACCACCCTCCATAAAGCTGTGTGGAACTTTCTAGACACCAAGGTTCTGAACTGATTAAAAATTCACAAACACAAACATGGCAATACACTCTACCACAGATGAGCCTTATTCTATTCAAGCATTTGTGTTGCTATGTAAATTTGTCTGCAGGAGTTTTTTTCCCTGACGTTATATACGTATTCAATGGGGTTTATTCACAATATTATGGTTCCCCCCTTGTCAGTAATATTGAGGGGGCTGGATTACGGGACACTTACAAAGTTACACTAATAAATGCAATAATAAGGATTTTCTTGAAGCACAGCATAAGTGCCAATAGAAAACGCCAAATGGAATAGTGATTGAAAGGCTTCAAGACAGCTTCAAGACATTGCAAGTAACACTTCAAACAAACTGTAACACTTCAAACAAGCCAGTAACACAACCCAAGACAGTAACACTGATCTCAACGCCCCTAAACTACATGGGGGTACACACTTGCAATGGGCGCCGAAGGCGCGCATTATGAGCACCAAAGGCACCAAAAGTGCTCAAAGGGCCATAGACTCGCATTGTGTGGCAAACAACATTGCCAGACTTACAATTTTATTTTCGTCATTAGCAAGTCGCTAATGGATAAATAGCATACTTCCATCAGACTGATAGACTACAGTTAATACTCCCAATGGAGGAAGAAGTCCTGACAGTGCTGCAAACCTGCATTTAAACATTACAAATGGATTGTTTAATGTTATTATTAATCTCTTGTCATTTGAAAGTGTCCTAGAATAAAATATTTATCCATCATGCAACTCGAATAGTAAGCATACTCTACAAGTATAAACTGCAAGAATAGGCAGGTACCACTACTGTAGCTCAGTTAAAGATGGCTGTTCTATCTTTCCTGCCTGATCTCATGAAATCGACACAGCTGGTAACAAGATGGTATTGATTTCCCTCCTGCATTCTCTTGATTTGAGTCTCTGATTACTACATCAACAGAACTATTTAGAAATGCCACCTGACAGCCTGAAGATGTACCAATCCATATCTGCATAAGAGGACCACATTATGCACCATTACCTGTCATTACATGTTTTTAGTTAAAGCCTAACTGTATTAACATTATGTGTTAGTGATGATTACAATTTTCAAGATAATATGCATCATATGAACTTGACTAATACACATAGACTGACATGTTTTTAAAGTATGGTATATATCTAAGGGGTTCCTTGGTGGTCCAGAGTTTAGGATTCAGTGATATTGCCACTGCGACCTGGGTTTGATTACAGTCAGGGTACCAAGAGGTCACACCACCCTGTAACATGCAGGGTTGGGCCTCGTCAGTACTTGAATTTGAGACCACTTAGGAATAACATGAGATGTAGGCTGTGGCGCACTGGAGAGGGAACTGACAACCAACTCCAGTATCTCTGCCATGAATACTAAGTGGATCTGCAAACTGCATGGTGTGTTGCCCTCCGTTACAGAGAGTCAGATATGACTGAATGGCACAAACACATTTATCTAAGGTAACCAAATAATGAAGAAGTCTTTAGGTTTGGTTATAGATAATTACTTGCAAAATAATATCATTGCACATAATTAGACATAATAATCAGAGTACAGTTTTGGGTCCCAAGTCTCAAAATTGTTGAACTAGAAAGGTGCTGCATAGTAAAAGTAATGTAGGGCTTAAAAGGGTAACTGAAAAAAAAAATCAACAAAACTGTTAAAATACAGGTAGTTAGCACATACCTCCTAACATAATCACATTCCCACATTTTCCCCAAATCAAACTTCTTTTTTGTTTACCATAAAGGAACAGAATCTACAGTGTCAAAACATTTGTTTAGCTACCTAATTCCCTGCAGAGGCTATAACAGGAAAACCTCCACCAGTTAGAAAGAAAATTATGAAAGCCTTCTGAGCAGATCATCCTTAACTTCCTGGGCACCTACCTGGGTGGTGAGAAGCACTGGAGCAGGAAGATGTTAAGTTCATATGTAAGTTTTAAACACTAAATTAAATTTCTTCAAATACTGATAATATTTCTCATTCATTATTAAAGAAACAAGTTACACCTTATGGTTGAACTATTTCTATGTCCCTTTAACTAATTTGTATTTCTAAGCTCCAGGGTACCATATTTTTTAAACAAGTTCAATGCTACTACAAGTAACCCACCCTTCACCTTTAATGTCATATTGTCTTTAGTAAAACCTGACAAGATATTATTTTATCCCAGGGGTGTCCAAGTTCAATCCTGGAGAGCCCCTCACACTTGCTTGGATTTGGGGATTTCCTTTCTGTGCACAGGTGAGTCAATCAGCATGGCTGACGAAGTGATGGTCTCGTCTGGGTGCAGCAGGGATCTCCTCAAATCCAGGCCTGTGAGGGTCTCTCCACAACCGAACTTGGACAACCCTGTTTTATACTAAGGACATTTTCATGTTCAGATTGGAGTTAGATTTTCACATTGTTATTGCTTCACAGATTAAACGACTACTGTACTTCAAGGAAAGTGGCAGCAACCAAAAAACATTGACATCTGTGTAAGACACGGATAAAAAAATCTTTGAGAAAATCAGAATCTTTAAAGACTCTGTATATGAATAGAGGATTTGAGTTTGTCTTTGTTACATCACGTCCTGAGAGCTGGATCATGGGATAATCTATCAGTTGAGAAATAGGAGAGAACAGGGACAAAGATCAAAAGTATTTGAATATAATTTGCTCTGACACCACAGACCTTCCTTCTCACTTTTTTTCAACCCTGCAAGGCTTGGAGCAATACTAAGCTTTAAGTCTTGCAGGCTAGATAAAACTTTACAGTTTTAACGCCTCCAAGCCGGCAAATGTGAGAGGGGAGGGAGAGGGGGCGGGGGGAGAGAGACACAGGGGAGGGAGAGAGGGGGAAGAGACAAAGGGTAGGGGAGGAAGAGACAAAGAGGAGGGAGGGAAAAAGACACAGGGGAGGGAGAGGGGGGAAGAGATGCTGGGTAGGGAATTGGAGGAAAGAGACACAGGGGAGGGAGAGGGGGGAACAGAGACACAGGGGAGGGAGAGGGGGCAAAGAGACACAGGGGAAGGCGAGGGAGCAAAGGGGCACAGATGAGCAAGAGGCCAGCGATAAGTGGCAAAGTTACAGGCTTGTGCAGTGCATGCCGCGTCCTGCAATGAGCGAGGCCTGTAAGGTAGAGGAGGCACTCATCGCAAGGCCTGCAAGTTAGAGGAGGGGAGAGCTTTGCATTGTGTAGCAAACAGCATTGCAAGGCTTCACATTTTATTGCTGTCATTTTTGATGGGCAAGTTGATAGTGTAAAAATAAAGTTCATGGGTGGTAGAAGGAGTTCAACTTAAATTACATAATATACCATATCATTATCAACCTTAGCTCTGCTGAAGCACCAGAGGGTTCAAATAAGCCAGGGATGGTATAGACTCAAAATACATTTTATTGATTATGTTTGTATGCTTAGAGCTGGAAGTTTCCTTATGCACTATTAAAAAATATTGCTTAGGGAGGTCAGCGTGGCTTTAATTTGAGTTTTTACTTTCAATCATTTTAAATCAAGATTTACCTGGGTCTGAGGAAATAATACACGGTATGAAATTGGATGAACATGTTCCCTGTGGCAAAGATGATTTGAAATAACCAGCAGCTGTACATTCCTCTAGATCCTTTTGCCTTGTTAAAACCATTCTACCTGGGCCTTGTATGTTCATATACATTGTAAGATCCTATAGCAGGAAAAGAGTTAACCAGCAGGCAGAGGGCAAGAGCATCACACACCCAGCACAGCAGATCTTTACGTCACTAACTGAAGCTATTTTCTGCCTGCTTGCTTCGTAGAAATGTGTTACGTGGAGGCTCCCTGTTGCCAAGGAAGAGTCACTGTTACTAGGGGACAGGAGAAATCTTTAAAAGGAGAAAAAGAGAGGAACTGGGAAAAGAAAAATAGAAGCAGGGAGAGCAGGGAGTTCTGGAGTGAAAATCAAAACTCCATGTTTGGTAAGAGAGAAGGGCATAGGGGAAGTACAATAGCTATCCCCTTAATATCTATTTCTATACAGGAAGTGAAAATAGGATAATAAGGGGAGTGGATGTTCATGGTATCCGTACTTTGTCCCTCCTACTGCTCAGTCATACAGTGGCACAGAGCAATACAGAGCTATGCCATAGTTTGTCCAACCTTCTTCATCAAGGAAAACCATAGAGAGCATTGGGGATCTACCCCATAGCCAGAATGTCCATCCTATTGCTTTGTTACACAGGACAAAAGCATGACATAGCACTCCTGACATCTATTGAAAATGGAAATTATATGTCAAAGCACAAAAGTGCTTGTTATTCCTCATGACAGATTGTACAATGGTTGAAATTACATGTTCCTCAGAAAGCAGGAAATATTATTATTAATACAGCCTAATGACAAAGGTAACCATGCAATCTTGTGTCAACTGACACAAACACAGTCTGAACATATGGTTTTGTAAGCCAAGAGAGTATGAATGATCAAATTGCTTTTCTGCCAGCGATCTTACAGATGTCCCTCTCAGACCTTAAACGATATGGGGAAATTAATAGATTATCTTAACCGTTATCTCCCTAATGCAGAATAATTCTTCTTGCTGCAGTTTCAAAGTCTACCCTTGTTGAGTTTGCTCATAATCAAAACATTTCTTGAATATTAAGGAATTACTTTCTTAAATGTGTTAGAGCACTTCTGACTACTTTAGATGAATCAGAGAAGGCGTAATGAATTCTGACTAGACTAGCAAGGACCAGGGTTGGGATCTGAGGTGCAAAAGGTATCCACAAGTTGCAGTGCCACTAAATATTGTAGGCATGGCCACTGAAATGTCTGTATGCAGTTGCATTACTGTTGGGTAATCTCAGGATGGAGATACAACAAGGGGAATGGAGGAGTAGCAATTGGTGTAGGGAAGTACAAATCTACATAGAGCAATGACAGCATAACATATAAATTCAGCCTTGTCTACACTATACAAATATAAAAGGACAAAATCATGCCATGGTTGAAGTATTTCCAAAACCCTACCAGATGAAAGGTTATATAAAAATAATAAACACTACATCATATACTAATCTCAGAAATGTCAGTGAGATGCAATGCTTCAGTAATAGAATTGAATCTCTAAGCCATTATTCTTAAATGTGGGTTTCAGTTTTGGGTTAATTTAGCTGAAAGCACCTCTTCTAAAACCAGTTTAAATGAATACTACTTGATTTGCCTAATTTAATAGAAAATGCAAGCTGGGTTGTATAATTTGACCTATCACTTTGCCCTCAACTCGTCTCCCCCTGCATTGTGAATTGCCAAAACCTCACAGTAGGCTTCACCCCAGAGAATACAGCGTAAACAGAAAGGAAGACTTGCTGGAAATTAGGAGAGAGGGGGAGTTATCTCATTTCTCAAGTTTCACTCTGTCTTAAACAGATCTGCATAATTAACACTAATTGACTGAACAGAGATGAAGAAGGCAGTACATGTGAGACCATGAACTACTCTCTAACCCCCCCCCCCAATCACTTGCCTTCTGCCAAATTCCCCCTTTGAAAAAAAAATTCTTTTTAAGGATTAACATTTTAATAGGAGAAAATCTTGTCTCTCTTAATGAGCTAATGTTCACGAATGTGTGTATAAATTTACTTTAATGGCACCAGTGGTGTTCATATCAAAGCTTCCATACATAGGATATAGAAGAACAGTAAGTAAAAGGTAATATAAGTAGAACGCAGATGCTATTTTCTAGTAGTGTTAAAAGCAACACAAGGGTGTATGTTATATGCTGCCAGATGAACTGACAGTAAATCAATTCAATTAGACAGAATTATGTGGAATTTACATTTTGCAAAGCACTGTATGATTATATGTTTCCACACTGACTGTATTCTGCACAGTTACATCCTTTCAATGACATTAGCATGGCAATGATAGACTAAGTGGAGTCACCCTGGAATCTGACAGGATTTCTGCCTGCAGATCCTTTTCTGTAGAAGCTGCTCTCTGTCTCCCACATCCAGATGTCTTTTCAGCACCAATGAGCTGAACAGCAACTTCTGCACCATGAAAGCCAATGGAAGAGCTATTCTCCTCCTCCCTCTGCCCCCTCCTGTCTGGATGGATCTGCTAAAACCTTTTCAGAACACGAGCCAGAGGCAAGGAGGGAGCTTCTGGATGGTGTTTAATAAGGTGAAGGAGGGAGGATGAGCAGTGATCAGATTATGATGGTAGCAGTACTTCTTATGTATTTGGTCCATGACGGTAAATATGTTCCAAATTAAGTATTTTCTCAGATAAACAGAGTGAGTATATATATATATATATATATATATATATATATATATATATATATAGAGAGAGAGAGAGAGAGAGATGAATATTCAGAGTATTGCAGTATATAGTGATACCATTTTATTGGACAGATATATTCATAGTTTTCATAACGAGCTTTCGAGAGTGGACCTCTCTCTGTTGAGTCAGATTCAATAAAGTGAAGGAGGGAGGCTGACTCTGACTCGACAAAGAGAGGTCTGCTCTCGAAAGCTAGTCATGAAAACTATTAATATGCCTATCCAATAAAAAAGGTATCACTATATTTTGCAATACTCTGATTATTCATGTGGATTACTTAGTATTCACAGCTACCTCACTCTTTTTATATATATATATATATATATATATATATATATATATATATGTACATATATATATATATATATGGTGTGTATGTGAGAGAGAGTAAACAGAACTATAGAGAGATTAAGCAAAGTAAACTTTTATCAATATCAGGGGGACAAAGCTGTTGGTATAGCCGAACCACTGAACTGGAAAGACCTGCAAAAACACACAAATATGCCTTAAATTAACTCCCAGACTCACACACAACACAGGGGGAGAGCCAGGGAGCCTGTGAGTGAGGTGGCAAGTTAATTTGAGGCATAATTTGCCTTTTTTCACAATCGAAAATTACAGAAGAGAGAAAAAAAAATGGCTGAACAGTAACACTTAATAAAAGGCAGCAGGCCCCTAAACTACACAGTCCTATAAAGTACACAGGGGGTTGTGGGGTTTGCAATGAGTGCCGAAGAGGCTCATTGCAAAGCAGGAAAGGTGCGGCTTGCCAAAAACGTCAATGAGCGGCAAAGCCGCTCATTGCAGGGCTTGCAATGAGCGCCGGTCTGTAAAGTAGACGGGGGAAGAGGCTCGCAATGAGCTGTAAAGGAGCTCACTGCGAGCCACACAATGAGCGCCAAAGGCGCTCAGTGTAGGGCTCGCAATGAGCTCCGAATGTGCTCAGAGGGGCCATACCCTCGCATTTGGTGGCAAACAGAATTGCCAGGCTTCAAATGTTATTGCCGTCATTTTTGACGGGCAAGTCGCTAGTATATATATATTAAAATGCACTGATAAATTGAGAACGTGACAAGGAGAGTAATGCTGAAATAGATTGCTTGTGCAGTTTAACCTGACTGACTTCTTATTAGTTTGTTATGGTAACGAGGGAGTTTCCAGGGAGAATGTGAAGAAGAGAGCACACAGTTGGATGTTTCTGATACACGCATTGCATAGTGTGTTATACCTTAAACTAGAATATTTTGTCTTATTCCAGCCAGCCAGCTGAGTCTTATTTGACTGCATATAGATTAGTCTTGTGCTCACACCACCATAATTTTGCTCTCCTGTACCCTGTTATTACCAACATACCTAGTGCCGAATATACCTACGCTACATCACCTACATACATAAGAATTTCAGAAACCTAGGTTAGGATAACTGTATATATATTGTTTGCAATGATGTCTTGAACATATAAAAAAAAGTCAGAGTTTTCTCTTATAAATAATGTTATGAAGTCCAACAATTATTAAGACCACCAAAATTGCACACTGGGTGTGAAAATACATTTTGGAGAATTATTATTTTAAACACATCCAGTGAAGCTGTTTTGATGAGCTCAGTGCCTACATCCACCTAATAGCCCAGTAAATCCATGAAGAAAACACCATCTATGCTAAGATTGACAGATGATTATGATCAGATGGTTTGTATTTTTGGTGCATTTTTTGGCTCAATTTTGAGGTGAGAGGTCCAAAAAGATATGAATGTTGCAGTTTTAAGCCTCATAAATTAGGGTTCCAATGCCCTGCTCTAGTGCAGAATCTTTATTAACAGTGCATGTTAGCTGCTAGGACAAATAGAACACAGAGTAACAAATGGGCTTCATAAAGTTTGTACTTCCATGATTAAATTATGAATACTGTTTAATATGTTCTTTATGATTTTAGAAAAAGAGTCTACTTAATAGAAAGTACTATGTGTCTGTAAAAGCTTGTAGAATATCTCTGCAGACAATTTTGCATATACAGTGGATCCTTGGTACTCGTTAATTGGTTCCAGAAGGCACAACGAAAAACAATCAGCCACATTAAATTCGAGCACCGTAAGTGCAATGTGAGACCCGCAACGGCTGCAGGCTTTACATTTGGCCGAGTTACTGTGCTATTAAATTCGAACGGGCTGCGAGTTACGAGCTTGAGACGCAAACCCGCAAACCATTTGTCGCCCAGTTGGATTTGCAGCATTGCGGGTGATCAATTAAGCAAATCGTAGTTATGGGTTTAGATGGAGACAATGGAAGAGATCATCATAACTGCGTCACAGAAAAATGGAGGTTGGATTTCAAAGTCTTATGGGGTTCAATTACGATTTACGATCGGACCCACATTCCAGATGTAATGCAATATTAATAAAGACAAATATGATATTCTATTACATGCGAGTTACAGTATATGTATTAGCACATTGATTGCAGGGATCGATATAACACAAAATGTAAACATGAAATCAAGTAATTTCGTGGGCCGATTTGCGAGTTTGAGAATGTTGTGCTATTAATTCTAAGACCTAACATCACTTCCACTTTCAATAAATGTACAGTAGTGTAGTGATATTTGCATTTAAAGTGCTACAGATTGGACTTTAACTTTCTCCAGCACTCGTTGGGCTTTGAGCTACATTTGCGTGTTACGGGCTTGCTTGCGAGTGACTTTGTTGCAATTTAATAGGGCTTGACAGATCAAAGGATTTACAGCCGCGAAGTTCAACGTTCCTCATTCCGTATGCTTTTTTTCACACCAAACCCGCAGATCGGCAGTGGCCTGCTTTACGGGGCTAATTTAATAGCCGTAGGTCTAACTTTCTACAATACGAGCTACGGTGTTACACATAGCCCGAAATTCATAGGCCTGAATGAGTACCAAACTCTCATAAGGAGTAATGTAAATTGGTTTTAGCAGACCAAAATCGACAAGTTTGGAGGTAGTCTAGTACCAAGGGTCCACTCTTTCCTAATAAATGTAGTTATTCTAATATAATATTACTTGAATATAAAAAAGGTAATTTATGTCCACTAGAGTAAACGTATAAGATAGCAAAGTGTCTCTACTTATGAGTTATTCAAATGCATAAAGAATAGTGCTTAATTAAATAAAAACATAACATAAAACTAGGTGACATCATTTAGAAAAGCATCATTATAATAAAAACAAAGCCATTACACATAACATCTTATATTTTTAGGTATACTTGTAGTCTGGAGAAAATATTCATGAGATCCACAATGTGTAGATACTCTCTGAATTTACCTTTTTCGATATTGGATTTTTTTTCCATATGATTTTAACCAGTTTCCAAAAAGCTATCTTAATGGAAGCAAGTTTTTCAGTCTGAGAAACTCCTGAGTGTAAAAACAATGTTATATTTTCTGATTAATTAAATTAAGTGATATCCTTTAGCTGTCTTGCACTTCTCAGTAATGGTATTTAAGTGCTTCTATGTACATTATAGGGTTCCCTGGTGGTCCTGTGTTTAGAATTCAGTGCTTTCACCACTATGACCTGGGTTCGATTCAGTCAGGGAACCAAGGGTTCACACCACCATGGAGGGTTAGGCCTGGTCAGTATTTGGATGGGAGACCACCTAGGAATACCAGGAGCAGTATGCTATGGCCCAGAAGAAGGAACTGGCAACCCACTCCAGTATCCCTGCCGTGAAAACCTAGAGGATCAGCATAAACATGGACATAAATGTGTGCCTGGTGTGTTACAGTCCATGAGGTCACAGAGAGTTGGACACAACTGAATGACAAAATAAACCACAACAATGTACATTATAAATAGATTTATATACCAATTGCTATACCTTATGAAGGAGGTCATGAGGTGCGGGAGTGGAGTTTTCCTCTCTGTGTAAAAGTTGAAAAACGCTAAACATTATTTTTATTTTTACTTTTCACCTTTACAACCTTATCTAATTTGTGAATGGGACATTTGTTTCTTTTATATTCAGGGCATATCCAGTATTATATGCCTTGTATTTCTTGTTGTCTGTTTGTAGAGTTTTTCTTATTTCCTAAAAAGAGATGTGTGTGTATATTTTTGCCATAATTCTTCTTCTTAGCTTGTTTGGTCCATGGTGTTATGGAAGTAAGCTCTCTCTTATTTCCCTTTTCTGGCATCTAATGTCTCCTGTAAATAAATATATTTGCTCAACTAACCAGTTTCACTGCACGTATTTCTCTGATATCTAATTATTATTTGGCCGATTAAATTTAAAATTCACTCCGTCCTCTGTTATTTTACTGTGACTTTTACAACGTTTATTGCCCACCTTCTTTATACTTTAAGTAAATTATTTTGTTCTCAAAATTTTATGGTCTGTTACATTTTAAAGGGTCAATGACCCATCTGCCCTTTTCAATAAAGATGGTCACTCATCTGTTAATTTTTATAGTTGTAATCATTCTAATCTGCTTTTGAAAGACTATTTTAGTCCCAAATATTCTAACATGCATCTAAAAGAGTGTGTTTTATGTTATCTGTAATGGAAACGTTTTTGCATGAAAATGAAATAATATTATACATAAGAACACTAAAGCAAAAGATAAATAGATGAAAAGAAGGGTGTTTTATCCTTCTTTGCCTGACTTGTCAATTGAAACAAACACTATACAAATGCTATCTCTCTCCACCGTTTCCCAATAAAAGAGATCCCAATTTGGAATTGTAATCTATTTTTTTAATGTGGTTTTTATTCAATCTTATAGTGAAAAACTGAAATGTGCATATCTTGTGGGATAAAAGTGTTAAGTTACGCCGTGTATCCCGCTTTGAACAATGCCTTGCAGTAAACAACAAAAACCCAGCCACTAAGATTTTAGTGAAATAATAGGCACATGCCTCAGTCTTTGTAACTGAATAGACAGAAAGAGGTCAGTTATTAGTGTGTGACATCTCTTCATTTTAGAGGCAATTCCATCAAAGTCCCAGTAATATTATGTTAAGGCAGTTGTAAAAGCCATGTCAATGCAGTATAATGTAATTCAAGTAAGCCAGTGTTACATCACTAATAATACATATACAAGTAATTGTGACTCTACAAGCAGGGTTCATGCATCAGGGCAATTCCTTAACTCTCCTTTTATTAAAATATTATTTTAAAAGACATATGGTATTTTACTGACTTGATAATCAAATATATTTTTTTAAATGGTAGAAATACAGCTCTTAATTTATTAAATATGATATACTAGCGACTTGCCCGTCAAAAAATGACGGCAATGTGATGTGTTTGTTTGTAAAGTTGTTTAGTTATTAATATACATATTTGACACTTGTAAGTATTGTGATATTAAACATGTGTATTTTTGTAAAATGTTCTCTTGGTGAACAATAATTCTTAAAGCATTTTGTATTAAAAGTATTAACATTTGAATGTAAGAACAGTTGAACTTTAAATTAATCAGTATTGTAAAGTTGGGGTAATGTTTTTTTAACATGCAATTTGTATCTGAAGAATTGTTAACTTCAATATACATTGAATCCAGAGGAAAGCAAAGAGTAAAAACCCTTGTTCAAACGTACACAATTTTAACATGAAGTTTGAAATATATGTAAGTAAGAAACTTGAAAGTATATTTTTTTAAACTTGAACTTTATTATCTGTGTAACTTTGGAACTTGACAAAACATTTTTAGAACTTGGAACATTATAAAAAGTAACATAGTGAATACATTTTTTAACATAATTTTGTATTAAAAGTATTAACAGTTGAATGTAAAAACAGTTGAACTAATTAGTATTGTAAACTTGAGGTAATGTTTTTTTAACATGCAATTTCTATCTGAAGAATTGTTAACTTCAATATACATTTAATCCAGAGTAAGACAAACATTAAAAACCCTCCTTTAAACGTACCCAATTTTAACATGAACTTTGTAATATGTTTAAGTCAGAAACTTGACATAATATTTTTTTAAACTTGAAGTTTCTTATCTGTGTAACTAAGAAACTTGAAAAAACATTTTTACAACTTGGAACATTATAAACAGTAACATAGTGAATTAACATTTAAACATAATTTTGTATTAAAAGTATTAACATTTGAATTTAAAAACAGTTGAACTTCAAACTAATCAGTATTAACATGCAATTTCTATCAGAATCATTGTTAACTTCAATATACATTTAATGCAGAGGAAAGCAAACAGTAAAAACTCTCCTTAAAACATACCCAATTAAATTAATTCCTTACTGACCCCATGAACTGGCGATAAACATTAATCCAGGGAGTAATCTTAAGATAACAGACAATATTTACATTGTGACTTAAAACGTGGTTAAGATGTTAACATGAACTTTGTAATATGTTGAAGTAAAGAACTTGAAAATATTGTTTTGAAACTTGTAACATTATAAACAGTAACATAGTTAATTAACATTTTAATATAATTTGTCAAAAAAATGCAAAGCAAGTATTTGTGAGGCGAATCATCCATAAACAGTACTTCCATGAATTATGACTGAATTGTTTATATATTTTTTATTTTTGAATGCTTTTAAATTTGTTTTGCATGGGTTTTATTTCTTTACTGAAAAGTTATAGTACTTCATAGTAGACAATGTTTTTAGTAACCATCTTCTAATAAATCACCTTGACTTTCATTCTTTTCAATGTAAACTTTAATAGCCTATGGATTTTTGCACCGTGACAACGCAACGTACAATTGACCATGTGCAAATACTGGTTCTTCCAAGAAAATACCCACAGATTTGAACGTTTGACCTTGTGATTTATTAAAGGTCATGGCAAATGCCATAATAATGGGAAATTGTCTTCTTTGAAGTATAAAAGGGAGACTACTTTCACTTGGTGCTAAATCTATTCTTGGTATGAAAACTCTCTCTCCTTTATGGGTACCAGTTAAAATTTCAGCATCTTTAAAATGGTCCTTTAATTGTGGAACAATTAATCTTGTCCCATTGCATAGGCCTTTTTGGGGGTTCATATTTCGTTCGCAGTAACATGATAATTGCACCTTTCTTTAGCTGCAAAATATGTGGTGGCATTCCAGAAGGAGTTAGTGAGTTTATGAATTCAGTAGAAAAGTTAGCCTGACTTTCATTGTCATCAGCAAGTACAGAATCAGCACTGTGATAATTTCTTTGTGGTGCATTAATTTTTTTAAAGATTTCATTATTGAGGATTAATGCATCCTTATTTTTACACGTTAGTATGACTTGGTTGGAAAGCTCGGAATATTCCTGGTTATTTATGCTACCTTCAAATATAGGCGATATAATATTTTGGTGACAAATCATATGAGGTGGGATCTCTACAGTGTCGTCCGGTAAATGTGGTATTTTTTCTGTTCTGCCTTCTCCAATTTTAATAAGCCAATCATTGAAATCAGTTTGGCCTTCTGATCTCATATTTTGTTGCAGTTGAAGATGGGTAAAATGTTGTTCGATTTCCATGTACAACGACAGGTAATGTTTGTCTAAAATCGCCACCTAACAACATTACCTTTCCACCAAATGGAAAAGTATTATCCATGACTTCACGAAGCAAACGGTCAATACATTGGAGGGCATAGCATTACATCATTGTGGCCTCATCTATTATAATTAATTTACATTTGTTCAATTTCTTTGCTTGTAATGATGTCATGCGAATATCTGACACAGAAGTTTCTAAAATAGGCACTGGCAGTTAAAATCCACTATGAACAGTTCTTCCACCTTTTAACAAAAGTGAAGCAATTCCAGTAGTGGCAAACGCCATTGCTATTAGACTTTGTGCTCGTTCCGAACTCATTAATAAATTATATAGATACGTTTTTCCTGATCCGCCAGGTCCATCAAGATAGAAATAACGCTCTGTCACCATGTCACCATCTATTGCATTTTTAATGGCATTAAATGCTTGCAATTGTAAGGTATTTAAAGTTGCAAGTCTTTCTTCTGTTCTTTCTGCTTGTAGTTGAATGTCATAGTCTTCAAAGTTTATGTCATCTATAAGACCTGGATCAGGCAAATTAAAACTTGCACAACTTAATCCATGAGTTAAAAATACTTCTTGGATTTCCATTAACGCTTTTAAGTGTGCAATGGGTTCATTGTATCGTCGCATAAAGTCTTCAGCCATATTACTTTTAAATCTCTCTCACAAAGCTAATGCATTTGGAGCATTTGAGAAGATACAAATGAATGCAAATTGTTCTCTCATCTGCCGTGGCATTTGACATTGTGCTGCTTCTTCTAAACATCTTTCCCATTCTGTATCATCAGCTAGTAGGTTTCTATGTCTTGCAGCTAAATGGAAGGATTCATATACAATGTCATTAACAGTTCTTAAGTGCTCCAGGAACATTTAAAAGTAATATCCGTAAGCAAAAACGTTTAACATCTCTTGGACTGACCGTGTAAATTCTTGGGATTATTTTAATGCCTCTGCTTTTTCTCGGTCTCCATAATCCATTCACAAAAACATAGTTATATGGAATTTCAATATATAAGAATTGTGTTGCTTGTGAATCTGTGGAATTTAATTCAAACCATGCAGTTAGTGTAGTGTGACGATCTTCACTTTGGGCCAATGCATCCATTTCATTTCCAGCATGGAAATACACTAAATGTCTTTGTGGCAAATGTACTGCCAATCTATATACTGCATGTGATCTATCATGCATTTCAAATTTTAAAAGCCACCACATAGCTTCTGGCGTACTGACATAGCGAGCATCTACATGAGATGCAAGTTCATCATGTACTAACTCACTACTTTCAGGGTTGTCTGCACTTTTGACGACTACAGTAGCTGCATCGTAGCCTTTGTAAATATATTTATAGACATATTTAATGGATTTGATGGAAGTGCAGGCTTCCACGTTGATGTGGGCGTTGTACTTCATAAGTAAATGTGGATTGTAGGGTACTACATATCTATTGTCAACTTTTTTTCCACTAATAATGGCACTATCTCCTTCTCTTCTTTTATAAAGTGGATAGCCATCACAATTGGCATAGGTTTTGTCTCTATAATCTTTTGGAAATTCTTTGGATTATTTATTATTTTCCATACATGGTGATTGTGGATTAAGCTCACCACAGGGTCCATGAATCATGCGATGAGTACCAATCTCATATAGTCTACCATATAGTTCTGGATCTGGTAGTTCAGCAACAATGACTGCATCCACTTTGTCAGAAGTATCTAATTTATCTTTTTCTTGAAGTATTATCAGAAGATGTGCATGTGGAAGCCCTCTTTTTTGAAATTCAATGGTATATACATAAGCAAGACATTTGCCAAATAACTGACTGAAGGTGATGTCACGTATTAATTCATTTAATTTAATCTTAAAAACTCTGGCTACTAAATCTGGTCTATCGGAAGCACTTTGTCCAAGAAGTAAATTTTGTGTAATTTCTGGCAATTGTGGATAACATGTAAATGTAAGAAATAAATCGGGTTTGCCAAATTTGGTGACAATAGCCATAGCATCATTGTATCTTTCTCTCATATTTCGAGGAGATCCTTGAAAGGAAGATGGAAAAATGATGGCTTTGCCAGCTGTCATGTCTCTGCTTGTAGCCACGTCAGCAACATAGTCCATTAGTCCCGAATATTGTTCTACACATAGTTTATCTTGTTGATATTTTATAAGGTTTAAATTATTGGCCTCAACTTGCAAATAGGAATCAATAATCCATTGTTGTGTTAGTTTTCCACCACATAAAATTGGATTAAATGTATTTCGAATGGCAATTTGAGCTACTTTAAATTCAAGCATAGAAACATTATTTCGGATTCTGGCTTTAGCATTTGGGTAACTTGGAAGTGTTCATTTTGGTTGCCAACCTGCCTCTCCGTGTGGGAAAAAAATGGGATATGTCATTGGATCTAAGTTTGGACTTAAGATACTCATATTAATGAATGGTTGCTCCTCATTTCTGGGATATATTCTAATGTCTCTTTGAAATGGTGGTTCTCCTTCATCATTTTGAAACACCATTGCAACCTCATTTGATGTTGGCAAGTTATAACGACGTTTATCAGTATGTCTGTCTCTTTTAAGCACCATATTAACCTTTGGCATTGGTAATTGATGTCTTTGTGCATGAAGTAGTTGTTCATTTTCTACTTCTGCCAATTTTTTATAAGCTTTACTGTAAGGGTTATTGTCCATAATGTTATTTAGCTCTATAAAAACACTGGGTAAGCATTTTTTATTTTCTTCCATCTGCACACGTTGGTCAACAGCTTCCATTGTATCTAGGACATATAGTTGAGCGAATTTTCTTTGCTCTCCTTCCTCTGGATGTAAATGGGAAGTCCGATGATAAATTTGTCCTTGGACTTTAAAACAGTAAGGACCATGTCCTGGTACATTAGCAGCTAATGTTGCCCCCATAGATGCACTATTGTAGGATCTTATGTTTGTCTTAAAATTTTTGTAGTTTGGAAAAGTAGGTTCAGTCATAATGTTTTGTAAATAGATTGGAAATTATTTTCTTTGTGGAAGTTTGAACTGGCCTTTTTGACAGCAACTAATGAATTGGCCATCTCTGGGTCTCTCCTGTTTGAAATAATAAGCCTCACAAAACTGACATTGAGTAGTCATGTCCCCACAACTATGAACCTCTACTGCTAAAGACTTGAGTAAAGGACAATTTGCAAAGCATATAGCAGTTTGACTTTCGTATTTATCACGTGAAATGTCATGTAATGTTTCAACAACAGGTTCTAAATGCTTTGTTTTTTTCGTGGCTTTTCTTGGTATATGTTGTATTGGTTTTTATAAAATGTCATGTAATGTTTCAGGAACAGGTTCTAAATGCTTTGTTTTTTTCGTGGCTTTTTTTGGTATCTCTTTTATTTTTTCTGGTAAAATGTCATCTGATGTTTGAGGAACAGGTTGTAAATGCTTTATTTGCTTGGTAGTTTTTTTTGGCGTATCTTTAATTTTTGCAGCTGATAGTCTTTTGCTTGCAAGTCTTTTGCGTTCTTTTTCTCGTCGAATTTCTTTCTCCTCTGGTGTCTGCTGGTCGGCCCATCTCTCTTGTCTTTCTCTAGTTTGACATCTTTTCTTCTCTTGTTTTCTCTCGTTAGTAGCCATGTTAATCTGTAAACCAAAATAATGAAATGTAATTGGGTATATTGAAATTTGGAATTACTGTTAAACATTATCGTCCATAATAGACAAATAAGAGGTAAATCAGAAATGTGTCAGTTATATTTTGTTAAAAGTTATAGGCCCTCATTGAATTGCGATTTGGCCAATTCAATAGTGCTGTAAATAAGCAGATAACATATTTTTTTTAAATAAGTTTTTAGTTAGTGAAAACCTTGTTTGTGGATAGATGTTTACCAACTAAAAACTTCTTAAAAAAAAAAAGTGATGTGGTTATTTAGACATGTATTGAATTGGGCAAATTGCAATTGAAAAAGGGACATAGTTAGTGCTTGTTCTTTTTTTTTTTTTCTGTTGACACGGATGCAGATCAAGCATGTTAATTTAGTTTTCTATTTTTTTTACTTATTATACTGTACCTTGGTTGAAGTGTGATTTCAATCAGAATGTTTGTTGGTCCTCTGTTGAAAGTCTTTGTCCGATGGTCTGGTCCTCTGTTGAAAGTCCTTGTCCGATGGTGTGGTCCTCTGTTGAAAGTCCTCGTCCGACGGTGTGGTCCTCTGTTGAAAGTCCACGTCCGATGGTGTGGTCCTCTGTTGAAAGTCCTCGTCCGATGGTCTGGTCCTCTGTTGAAAGTCCTCGTCCGATGGTCTGGTCCTCTGTTGAAAGTCCTTGTCCAATGGTCTGGTCCTCTGGTGAAAGTCCTCGTCTGATGGTCTGGTCCTCTGTTGAAAGTCCTCAACCGATTGTCTTCACGCAGTATCTGTTGTAAAAGAAAAATGAAAATGTTATTTGATTTGAATGTATTTGTAATAAAGCAAAAATTTCATTATTTTGGTGTATTGTAACTGTTATGGTGAATTTTTGTGCTATGCTGTTTTTTGTGCAACCTTTTAAAAATAATTTAAATGTATTTGTATATTCCAGTAAAAAAAATTTATACTGTAATTATTAATGTTGTTCTTATTTTGGATATGATTGCAATGTTTTTAGCATTATCCTGTTTTGTGTCTACCACTTTTGCTATGCTAATTTAGGCTTCTTTGTAAGGCTTATAGGTTCTTAAACATTAAAGAAGAATATTAATTTAGTTTGCTATGTGTTTGTGTGAGTTTTGGTACAATCCTGTTTTGTGTCTACCACTTTTGGTATGCTTATTTAGGCTTCTTTGTAAGGCTTACAGGTTCTTAAACATTAAAGAAGAATATTAATTTAGTTTGCTATGTGTTTATGTGAGTTTTGGTACAATCCTGTTTTGTGTCTACCACTTTTGGTATGCTTATTTAGGCTTCTTTGTAAGGCTTATAGGTTCTTAAACATTAAAGAAGAATATTAATTTAGTTTGCAATGTATTTGTGTGAGTTTTGGTACAATCTTGTTTTGTGTCTACCACTTTTGGTATGCTTATTTAGGCTTCTTTGTAAGGCTTATAGGTTCTTAAACATTAAAGAAGAATATTAATTTAGTTTGCTATGTGTTTGTGTGAGTTTTGGTACAATCCTGTTTTGTGTCTACCACTTTAGGTATGCTTATTTAGGCTTCTTTGTAAGGCTTATAGGTTCTTAAACATTAAAGAAGAATATTAATTTATATTGGCGGCCATTAAACATATATAGTTCATTTCTTTTTTGTACTTGTTATACTTTACCTTGATTGAAGTGTCAAATGACAGAGGGTCCCCTCCTGGCAATCTTAATCCGGCGGTCTTCTTGTAGTGTCTGTTTGAAAAAGAAAGTGAAATGGTTAATTGTATATTTCTTCTTTTTGATTTAGCAAAGCATGGTATTTTTGAGCATGTAATGTATTTTTCTATCTTACCTCTTGTTCTTTCTTGGAGTTGTTTAAAAGGGATTGTGGTTCACAATGCACGATGCAAATTCTTGAGTGACGCTGTTGATGCAGAGTCTGTTTGAATAGTAAAAAAAAGGAGAAAGATTGATCTTTAGGTTATATATTGAATTACAATAAATTAATGTCATTTAAATATACTTCTGTAATTACTTTCAATTAACATTACTTAGTTTTTGGACCTACACACATAAATGTGCGTGTGACATATCACTATACATGAATCATATTTTAATAGTTAATTTTTATTTTTTGTAATGTCATTTAAATATACTTGTTTAATTAGTTTGGATTAAGATTAGTTTGTTGCAGGGGCTATACACATAAATGTGCGTGCCACATGTCACTATACATAAATCACATTTTCATACTTAAACTTTTTTTTTTTTTGTCCTCTCTTGATAATAAAATGTAATATATTATAGCTTACCTCTCAGTTCTAATTTGCACAATGTAATGTAGGAAATTAGGAAACAATTATCTTCTCAAGTAACAGCAGCAGTTAACTATCCAGTCACTCCGTTCATCACCTGAGTAGAAATGTAGAATTTTCTGGAAAGTAGGCAGTATTTATAAACTTTGAAGTGCCTCAGACTGTTAGAACGCAATAAGCATGCACTATTTGCGTTCCAGCTTACAATTTGCATTACATCGGCCATTTTGTGCGTATTAGTTTTCAAAATGGTGGTTAACGTGTGGTACGTTCCGCATAGTATGTATTTCAGTCTTGCGAGTCACTGTAGTATAGTTACGTCTGAAGCCTCGTTCTCGTTTTGTTCGGCAGCCATTTTTTCTCTAGCTTAGGTGATTTTCGTCAGTTTAAACTCTTTTTTTTGGACTTAAATGGACGTGTAAATTAACTTTTCGAGGTGCCGGATGCCCCCCCCCTTGCTGTATGTAAGCTTTTTATGTGTTCGTTGTGTTTATTTCTTGTGTTTCTGATGTTTTGATGCGCAGCGTTTGGAATGGGTCGTATCGCAGCCGTATTTTTTTGCGATGCGGACGGATTTTTTTGCGAGGGACGCAGTTGGCTTTTACGTGTACGACGCAGTGTATTTTTTTCTAAGTCCTGCGTATGTGTGTTAAACGCGTGTGAGGCGCCTTTGAGGTTTTTTTTTTTTAAGTCTTGCGTGTGTGTGTGTGTAACCGGGTGTTTTGCGCCTTTGAGATTTTTTTTTTAAAACGTTGTGTGTGTGTGTGTTAACACAGCCAACGTTGGAGCCTCCGCAAATGCGGACCCTCGCTTTGCGAGGACCCGCATTTGCGGGGGACGCAGTTCTTGCGGGCTCGCTGTGCGAGCCCGCAAGCGTTAGCAACAACTCGTATGCTCACAACTATATATGTGATAATTATGCTCTTCACGCTTTCAAAGTTATTCATGTACCTTAACTTTTTAGGGTGGGTGTGATAAACTCTCCTACTCCCCAAAAAAGGTTTACAAATATAGAGTTAACCCATAGTAAGGGGACCTTAAAGCATTAATATTTGCTAACATTTATTAATTATTTCTTTGTTATGCCCCCCCCCCCCCCCCGATGATGTCAGCATTACACGCAGATTGCTAATTATTATAGTGGATAATATATCCGTATATACTCGAGTATAAGCTGACCCGAGTATAAGCCGAGGCACCTATTTTACCACAAAATACTGGGTAAAATGAGTGACTCGAGTATAAGCAGAGGGTGGGAAATGTGCTGCCCCCTGTGTACCTCTTGTGCCCTCTGTGTCCCCCTCTTGTGTCCCCCTCTCTCTCCCGTGTCTCTTCTCCCCTCTTCCTTCCCTATGTCTCTTCCAACCTCTCCCTTCCCTATGTCTCTTCCCCCCTCCATAATCACCCTCCTCAACCCCCCTCCTCATTCTCAACCTCCCTCCTCAACCCCACTCCTCAACCCCACTCCTCATCCTCATCCTCCCTCCTCATCCAAAACCTCTCTCCTCAACCACCTCATCCTCAACCCCCTCATCCTCAACCCCCCATCCTCAACCCCCTCCTCATCCTCAACCTCCCTCCTCATCCTTAACCCCCTCCTCATCATCAACCTCCCTCCTCATCCTCAACCTCCCTCCTCAACCTCCCTCCTCATCCTCAACCTCCCTCCTCAACCCCCTCCTCAACCCCCTCCTCAACCCCCCATCCTCAACCCCCCGTCCTCAACCTCAACCCCCTCCTCAACCTCCCTCCTAATCCTCAACCCCCCCATCTTCATCCTCCATCCTCAACCCCCTCCTCAACCCCCCCATCCTCAACCTGAGACTGCATTGTAGCAATTGAATAGCAATTTGCAAACGTAAAATTACTGCCAATTTACGTGATTGCGAGTTAAAGGTGCCGATTTCCGTGCGGTATTGTAGCAATTGAATATTGATTTACGGTTTTAGTGATTCGAACATCCTGTAAGGCCTGTAACCTGCAAAAAAAGCTACAGTACTAATTAGAAAGCCTGTTTCTTGCAATGGCTGATCACTTGGAGAGAGTCTTTTTCTGTCCAATTTTAAGGGTGCGGCTTATAGTTGAATACTATCTTTTTTCTATTTTTTCCCCTTGGATTTTACAGGTGCAGCTTATATGCGGGTGCGGCCTATATCCGGACCAATACGGTATACAGTATATATATATATATATATATATATATATATATATATATATATATATATACATATATATAGGCTACCAATAGCCTAGTTAATATTTAACTGGCAAAATATTAAAAACAGACTGAAATGATCACTCTACAAAATGTCTAATATAATACCCTATAATATCTGACTAATAGGTATAGGGATAAGCATAGGTATTTGCTTAGAAATCCCTAAGGCCAGAAGGGGTACTTCCTCACTGAAAAGTGCAGCACTCAGTGCTAAGCCTGATAAACTGACTGGCCCCTCAGTTAGAGGCTAACAGGCAACTGTCAATATATAGACAAATGAAACAGACAAGTAAATCTCCATACCAATCTTGCGTGCAGCATGAAGAGTTACCTGCCAAGCGTTGGTGCTTTGATACTGACCTATAACAAGAACCAACATTTTCTTGTATGATAATAGAATGTTGGTGCTTGTTCGGTGTCATATATAACAATTTACTTATTTGCCAATAAGTGTGAAAAATGGGTTATTTCACACTGATTGCTCATAATAGCACATTGTAGAAACTATCGAATACCAAATTCTATACCTTTGCACTACTATAGTCATATATATTAAAAAAGTGCTTGTGTAGAGAAACCTACTACAGTGCATATGTCAGTTGAAGAATCCTACGCTCTACATACAAAACTATTAACATTATGTTTCTACACAAATTTGTTAGCATTTTCACTTTACAATAGCAAATACTAGAATTTCAGCAGCTATTATGCATAGCAATATTAGGTTATTTGGAATAATATTGAAAATTACACCTGGTACTGATCTTAAAAGGTCAGCACATATTCTATCTATTGCTTACTGGTATATCTATGGTAAATCTATGCATTAGTGCACTGTGCAATGTTGGTAATGAATTATTAAAAGGTCATCCATACATAAATATAGTCTCTTACTGCACAAAAATGCATTGAAACTAGAGGAAATCATCACTAAAATTGTCACAGGTGTGCAGCTCTATATACAGTAGTTCCCATAGTAGATTTCTCAACATACATTCCAGTAATCATTATTATTTGTTGTAGGCAGCAAGACCATGTATTTAATTGCATCCAGCTTGAGTACCATCTTGCTCATATATGCAGAAAATAATAACCTATTAATGACATAATGTCATATTATTAACATAGGTGGTCTAACTTACCCAATTTTAATTACTGATAACATAGCTATGCAGTTCTGCATATTTACATAACATCTCATCAGTCTTCCCCACATACAAAAATCAACAGGCCCTGGGCAAAACATCCAACTATTTGTGAATTATGTCATGAAAAGACTTGGGTATTTTACCCTAATTGCTTTAGAAAAAGAGTGGCACTGTAGCCCTGTTTATTGATTTTATGATCTTTTTGGCATAATATTGCTCAATATTTTTTCCCTTTGTTTATATACAGAATGCAATTAAATTATTTCTACATTTCATAAAATTTAAACACTCACAATTAAAATTTGCACACAAAAGCAAATACATTTAGGAATAGTACTTATAACAATGAATATATTTTCCAGTTAATGAAGCATTCTTGCATTTATTTTTTCCCATCGCAGCCTGGTACAGTTTGTACACAAATCATCCCACTTACTGCACATACGAACTCTCTTACTATATGTACAATTTAAAATAAAATCTCCTTTTAAAAAAAGTATATCCCTTGAGACTAAATTGAACAATTGAGACCAACTGTGAACCAGTTTTTTGGACAGTTTTTAATTTTCAGTCACTTAGCAAGCACATACATATGTGTTATTAATATTGAATTATTGTCTGGAAATGAACACTAAAATTATATATGGTTCAACAAAGTCAACATGGAGTTACATGCAAACATTACTTATTTGGTATTGTTTAGTCATTCAGATTCGACTCTCCATGATTCTATGAACACAGCAAGCCAGGCAAAGCTTGTGTCTGGTTTTGTCTATCCATAATGTTTTCTTGGTAAAGATACTGGAGTGTGTTGCCAGTCCCCTCTCCAGTAGACAATGATTTATCTGACCTCTCTGCTATGACCTTCCCATCTTGGTTGACCGTACATGGTTTAGCTCAAAGCTTCATTGAGGTATGCAAGCCCCTTCACCATGACAAAGAAGTGATCCAGAAGGGGTATTGTGGGTACACTTTTTATGGTGTGTGTTAAAGCACTGACTTGAGAGAATTACTTAAAATATTTTGGGATTATACCTTATGGATTCTGACAATTATCATAGAGAAAATCAGAGGAGAAAGGGGGCATTCCTGTCTTGTTTAATAGAGAAAACACATTTAAATTAAATTATTATTAAACCATAAAACAGGCTTCAAATATAAAGCTAGAATAGAATCAAAATTTCTAATACCATGTCTACATTATAGTTATGTGAACGGATCCTGTTATGGAAGAGTTGTTAGTATTTCTATCAGCCTGCCCTGACTGAGTTTTGAAGTTCCTTTTTTTGGTTGCTTGGAGCAAAGGCTATAAATTATCAACAATATGTTCCAGTCTGTAGACTGTATCTGCTGTTTGTTTTACTTAGGACCACTTCTAGAAAGTGGAAACAGTTTCTATAATGACTTATGCTTTATGGCCTTTGAGTATTTAGATATAGGTAAACAAGCACTTATAATAATCAAAAGTACCAGACAGCAGTACTTTCTGGACACATACAAGATGTATAATTTTGCTTGATTTTACGGAAGGTTAATTTTTTTATTTGAAAGCCTGATTCAAGTTATCTTTTTGAATAACTGGTCTGTGTCCTGACATCTTTTCTTTCAGCATTCAACTTGCTTTCCTGTACATCAGATATATTTCTCTAGACTTCAAGGGATATGGAAATAATTGTTTTCTTTGTTACATCTGTAAGAGGGTATGTGATAATGTGTCCTAGTATGTTTTCTTTTTTAAATAAAAGTCTCAAAGCACAAAAATTTATTCTGAAGCTTAAATGCTCTTGGGGGCTTGCCCTCTGCCAGACAATAACATATACAGACTAAATTATGCTCTCTGCACTTCCTGTTAGTTTGAATGAAGTTTAACCTGTTTTACTTAATATTTGTCCATGTGTTCCATGCCCATTTAACACTGATGTTTGCCTGCTGACCACAAAGTCCCACTAGAAAAATATAACCCAAGACTGCACATTCACACCTGCCTGACACCTGTCAGGCAGTTGTCAAGATACTTACATAGTCAAAATGTCATACTTAATGTCATACCTGAGTAAAACATTATGATAACAAATATGAGTTCCGTTCTTGCCGCCAACTGAAAGCTGTGTTGACAATCTAAAGGTAGTAGTCTTATAAAGAATAGTTTATCTTCTGGATCGCTACCTTGTCGTAGTGAAGGGGCTTGTGTACCTCAATTATGCTTTGAGATATACCATGTAGGGTCATGCAAGATGGGCAGGTTATAGCAGAGAGGTCAGATAAATTGTCGTCCACTGGAAACTGGTAACTGGTAACTGACAACCCAACTGTATCTGCCAAGAAAGCCATGTGCCTGGGGTGCTAAGTCCTCAATGGAGTAGGATTTGACGGAAGGACTGCACAACAAAAACAACAGCAAAGAATAGTTAGGCCAGCCTTGATAACAAAAAATCTTTACCAAGTTTTATAATGAATTTAAACATTTAAAAATGTATTCTTTTTCGATCATGCTCTTAGACTATATAAGATCCTGATCTCTCCACCCCCTGAATGAAGTATTGAGTCCAGGGTGGAGCAACCTTGGGGTAGGACTTTTAAAATTGGCATTGCAGTATGATAGTGGGTAGTAACTAGTAAATATTTCTGTACATGGATAGCAGCTCAAGTTACACTGCTCCCTGCTACTAATGCAAGTTTCAGTTTTTCATTTAATACTCCCCCCTGGGCTGGTCCACTCCAGGCATAATCCCTCAATCAGGTGATGGAAAGCATATAGAGCCCGATTCAATTGCAAGCCGGCATCTCGCGGGATACAGGCCATATGTCTGCGGGCGGGCTGGGTGCTTCCGTTCGTCTCCGATTCCGGTGCATTTTAATTGTACAAGCCTGCAAGTTATGGCCCGAATGCCGAAGCCGTTAACCACAAACATGATCAATTAAGCAAGGCAGTAACCACCCACTTTGACATAGCCAATAGAAAATGAGACCGCCATCATTACGGCAGTAAAACATGGAGGTTACATGTCAATCAATTGGGTTCGGGGGTCCGATATGCAATCGGACCTGCAAACCCTCAAAATACAAACTAATAAAAATGAATGCCAATACAGTTCTAGTCCATATTGATGGCCTGATATGTATTAACTCATTGATTACCGAGATCTATATAACCCCCAGATGACAACTAAATAAATATGATTTTTATTGTAGATTTGCGAGCTTGGGGCTCTTGGGCAATGAATTCTAATGTCTTTCATCGCTTTCTCCGTCATTTACAGTGCAGTATTGATCTTTTATTTACATTTACAGTGCTGTGGACAGGGGTTAAACCTCTCTAGCACTCATTGGATTTTCTCCTACATTTGGTGTGAAACTATTTGCATTGCCTTGGGGAAATTGAGCAATTCAATAGCGATTTGTGATTTTAGCAATCATAACTCTTGGGGACGGGAAAGATTAAAGGCATCGGGAGGCTGTAAGTTCTGGGTTTTTCACAACCGCAAGGTTTTCAAGACTGGAACCCATAAACCATTTGAAGCCCGCAAAAAGACTCCAATTGAATAGCAAATTAACTTACGGGCCTCACTTACAGGCTCCAGTAACTTACGATTGCTCAATTGAATCGGGCTCATAGTCTGTGGGATCATTGAAATATTTTAAGTAACTGTTTAAATGCACAGTAACAGTTTAATAAATAGCTTTTTTTTTATAAAGTTGTACCTAGCGATTCTTTAGAGATCCATTTAAAAGACTAATGTGGTCCTTTAAAGACAACATAAACGTTTTATAAAATACTGCAATTTGTAAAAAAATACTGTAGTTGGTAAAGTCTATTTTCTTTGAAAAAGTCACATAGACATGCTATAGGACGTTTCTTCTCTATAATGGCACACTGGCTAAAACCTGAGAGACAACACAGAAATTGGATAACAGTCCTCTGGGCATTTACTTTATCATTGTTTTATCTCATGGGTGCATCTCTACTCTCGACTTGCAATCTCAATCCTGAAGTAATAACTTGTGCAAGTAGCTGGTTAACTAAGTAAACATTGTTCTGTTTGGTAAATTAGTTCTCCAAGAATTATAATTGTTTAAATTACATCAACAAATAAAAAGGAAACTTTGACTTTCAAATAAACAGTTTTAAGTTTAAGACCATATAATGAGACTAGCGACTTGCCCGTCAAAAATGACGGGGCAATAAAATTGTAAGGCAGGTAATGCTGTTTGCCACAGACATACCTTTTTTGGTTGTCCGAGATCCTTTGGCGCTTTGCAAGGCTGTTGGTTGTTGTATTTTTTTCTGATAGGCACTTTTGCTGTTATTGTTTGGTCGGCGCTGATCTGCTTTTTGTTTATTGTGAGAGTGTTTTTTGTGTATATGTATTTTTGTATGCTAATTAACTAATTAATAAATTAATAAATGAATACTTTACCTCTTTGGAAGAAATATATGCAGGAAGCATTGTGCTGAAGAGCTGACAATCTGTTTTGATGTTCCTGTAGCATACAATGTAGGTTTGCACTGTTGTGGAGCTGAGGTGTAAGTGTCAGCAATGTGTGCAGTCTGTAGTGTAAATAGGCTGCGTGCGCGAGGGAATGCCGTTAGTGTAGCTGTGTACTTCTGCATTGTGTAACTTAGTATTGTAAAATGGCGGCAAATGTGCTGTGGATGATGTAGTGTCCTTGCTAAAAGTGTATCTTGTACCTCGTACGACTTTTTTGAAAAGCCGTATGTGCTTGGTGGTGTTTTGCGTCTTTAGGGTCCTGTAGCCTCGTTTTCGTTTTTTTTCGGCGGCCATTTTTTTCTCTCGCTTAGGGGATTTCCGTGTGTCTAAACTCAGGAATTTGGACTTAAATTGAGGTGTAACTTCACTTACAGAGGTCCTTGCGGTGGGTAAGCTTTTTATGTATTTTTTGTGTGTATTTATTGTGTTTTTAATGTTTTCAGGTGCGCGCGGTTCAGCCGTTGCGAGGTCATAAGGTTTTTTTCCTAAGTCCTGTGGCTTGTATTTTTTTATGCTAAGACCGTAAATTTTGCGTTCTATGTCCCGCGGTTCTTTTTCTTTGTGTAAGTCCGTATTTAGTGATTGCGTGTTAGATCTATTTTGGTAAAGTGCTGCTTGTGTGGGTGTTTGTAACCGTGTGTGAGGCGCCGTAGAGCCTCCACCTCCGCAAATGCGCCCCCTCGCTTTGCAAGCGACCGCATTTGCGGCCTTCGACTCATTGCAGCCGATGTTGGAGCCTCATCCTTCCGCAAATGCGGCCCCTCGCTTTGCGAGGGTCTGCATTTGCGGACAAAACTGCGTCCCTCGCCTCACGCGGGACGCAGTTCTTGCGAGCTCGCTTCACGAGCTCGCAAAGTGTGATGGCGATTCTTAGTTTGACAACTATTATATGTGATATAAGTGTATTAAAGCACTAAAAATTTACTTTTTATTCCTTGTCACTTTGGTGCTGGAAATAAAAGTTTCATTTCCATGCATGTGTTCTAGAGCAGGGGTTCCCAACCCCAGGGCTGCCGACCACCACTGGTCCACAGCCTATGTTCAGCCAGGTTGTGTGTCACCAGCAGCACCCTCCTCTCCCAGTAGCTCCCTCCTCCCCCAGCAGCCCCCTCCTCTTTCTTGTTCACTGTGGTCCCTGGTCCGGTTATCTCATTAGTCAGAGGCTGGATATCCTTCCCCTGCCGGAGCTTCATACTGCAGGGGAGGGGAATTCCTAATGAAGTCATGTGACGCTGCAGTATGATTCTCAAACAGGGGAAGGATGTCCAGCCTCTAACTAATGAGACTACAGGACCAGGGACCACAGTGAACAAGTAAAAGGAGGGGGCTGCTTGGTTAGTGGTGCTGCAAAGGGGTTTGGTGCTGCTGGGGGGTGAGTGGTACTGCAGGGGGTTTGGGGCTGCTGGGGGGTAGTGGTGCTGCAGGGGGGGTTTGGGGCTGCTGGGGGGGAGAATGGCGCTTGCGGGGCTTTTGGGGCTGCTGGGGGGTGAGTGGGGCGGCTGGAGGGTGAATAAGATTGCGGGCGGGGGTGAGTGGGGTTGCTGGGGGGTTTGGGGCTGCTGGGGGGCAGAAAGGTGCTACTGGGGGATTGCAGACTGCTGGGGGATTGGGGCTACTGAGGGGCTAAATGGTGCTACTGGGGGTTGGGTGCTGAATAGGGCTGCTGGGGCGATGGTTCTGCTGTGGGGCTGAATGGTGCTACTGGAAGGTTGGAATTGCTGGGGGTGAATGCTGGGGGCTGCATTGGGCTGCTGAGGGCCTGAATGGTGCTATTGGGGGGCTAAATTCAGCTGATTGGAGTGAAAGTGGCTGCTGGGGGTGAGTGGTGTTGCTGGGGGTTATGGGGCTGCCGGGAGGGGGTAAATGGTGCTGATGGGGGGTTGTGGGGCTTCTTAGGGGCTGAGTGGTGCTACTGGGGGGTTGGGGGCTGAATGGGGCTGCTGAGGGGTGTATGGGGCTGTTGGGGTGATGAATGGTGCAGCTGGGGTGGTGAATGGGGCTGCTGGGGTGGTGAATGGTACTGCTGGGGGTTGAATGGTGCTGCTGGAGGGTTATGGGGTTGAGTGGAGCTGCAGAGGGGCTGAATGTGCTACAGGGGGGCTGAATGGTGCTACTGGGGGATTGTGGGCTGAATGGGGCTGCTGGGTGTTTGGGAGCTGAATGGTGGTGTCGGGGGGCTGAATGGTGGTGCCGGGGGGTGAATGGCGCTGCTGGGTGGCGAATGGTGCTGCTGGGGGGCTGAATGGTGCTACTGGGGGTGAATGGTGCTGCTGGGGGTCAGTGGTGTTGCTGGGGGGTTAGGGGGCTGCTGGGGGTGGGAAAATGGTGCTGCTGGGGGGTTGTGGGGCTGCTGGTGGGCTGAGTGGTGCTACTGGGGGGTTGAGGCTGAATGGGGCTGCTGGGGGGGAATGAGGCTGCTGGGGGGTTGGGGGTTGGGGGCTGAATGGCGCTGCTGAGGGGTGTATGGGGCTGTTGAGGTGATGAATAGTGCTGCTGGGGTGGTGAATGGTACTGCTGGGGGTTGAATTGTGCTGCTGGGGGGTTATGGGGTTGAGTGGAGCTGCTGGGTTTGAATGTGCTACTGGGGTGCTGAATGGTGCTACTGGGGGGATTGGCGGCTGAATGGGGCTGCTGGGGGGCTGAATAGTGGTCTCTGTGGGCTGAATGGTGATGCTGGGGGGCTAAATGGTGCTACTGGGGGGTTGGGTCTGAATGGGGCTACTGAGGGGTTGTAAGGCTGAATGGTTCTGCTGATGGGGGTTGCAGGGGTGCACTGCACTACAGAAAAGGAACATGTTAGCATAAAATATTTTTTACTTAGTTTAAATATATATATATACATATATATATATATATATATACATATATATATATATATATATATATATATATATATATATATATATATATATATATGGCACTGGAGGGGGGCAAGTCAAAGCATTTTTTGCCCCTCCTCCTTGGGGGGCCCAAAAGATTTTTTTTTTGTATCCCCCCCTTAACCCGTCACCCCCCTTCCCACCGGGCCATGAACAATTTTTTTTTATGGAAATGGTCCCGGTCCAAAAAGGTTGGGGACCACTGTTCTAGAGAATAAACTGCAGTGTATGTGAGCACATGAAACACAATTATTTTTGAATGCATTTACAAGAGCATGCTTTAAACATTACCAAAGCTGTGTTTTGCATAGAAAACATTAATTAAAACATGTTTAAATTAAATTGAAACTAATGGCAAGTGCAGGGAGCATACATTCATCTTTAGATTTTCTTGGTAGACAAGTATGACTCATACATCTATATTACTGTCTATTGGCTGACAGAGACAAGTTCACAGATCAGTTAAAGATTTGAATATTTTTTTCTGCGTTGAGAGCGTTTGACTCCCTGGCTTATAGGGGTTAATGTTAGGTGGCAGGTTTGTGAGTGAGGGCAAAGTTTGGATTAGCATAGGGTTTGGGTGTTAGTGTACATGGGAGTAACTCATATTATATTGGCAGTGCAACAAACAAAGGAGATTTTTGCCTTGCTTTTCGGCTTTATGGTGCAGTTCACTCGTAGCAAGTCACTCGAGTTCTCTCGCAATGATATGGGCATTGGGGAATAGCTCAGCTAGGTATGATTGACTGTGCTATTAGGGCACTCATAATTGATTTTTAGGGATTAGCATAGGGTATATAAATATATCTCACATATTATAATTGTCGAACTACGAGACGTTGTCGCGCTTTGTGTGGTGCGTACGACTTAGGCTATGAGTGCTGAAGGCGAGCCTAAGGCACTAAAACTCGCAGCACTTGGGCAATGAGCGCCGAAAAAATACAACAAAAACATCACACACAGCACGGCAGAACAGCCAGGACGTCCATTTTGCCAAGTTTCTCTACTCGAAAATCGTCTAAGCGAGAAAAAAAATGGCCACCAAAAAAATGAAAACGAGGCTACACGACCGTGGACTGCGCAAAACACCGCCAACCGAGTACCACTTTCATAGTTACATAGTTACATAGTTACATACAGTCCTCTTAAATTGCAATTCGGTACATTTAAAAGGGCTCTAATTAAGAACACAGCATATTTTTTTACAGAAGTTTTTAGTTAGTGAACTTATATCCAAAAGCAAGGTCTTCACTAACTAAAAACTTCTGTAAATAAAATATGCTATGTGCTTAAATAGAGCCCTTTAAAATTTACCGAATTGCAATTTAATAAGACTGATACTATTTAAGGTTGAAAAAAGACTTTCAGTCCATCAAGTTCAACCTTTAAGATCTCCTCTGATCTGCAATATGCGGATTAACTATTAATTCATTAGTTGTTAATTAATTATTAATCAATTATTTAATGTTTAAAAAAAAAAAAAAATATTATTATTAATTAGTCCAGAGGAAGGCAAATAGAAAAAAAAAAAAAACAAGCGAGACTTAGCCAATTGTCTCAAGGGGAAATGTAAAAAAATTGGTTCATTACTGTCTCTCTAATTATCCATGATAACCCTGAATACCCTTTTTAATTAGAAATAAATCTAGTCCCCTTTTAAAGTTATCTATCGAATCCGCTGTCACCACCTCCTCTGGTAGAGAATTCCACAGATTAACCACCCTTACTGTGAAGAACCCTTTTCTTTCTTTGAGGTGGAATCTTTTTACTTCTAACCTCAAGGGATGTTCTCTTGTCAGTTGAAAAACTCTTGGCACAAAAAGCTCCCCCGACAAATCTTTATACTGACCCTGGATGTATTTATATAAGGTAATCATATCTCCTCTTAGACGCCTTTTTTCTAGAGAAAATAAGTTTAATTTGGTTAGTCTTTCTTCATAACTTAGCCCCTCCATTCCCCTTATTAGTTTTGTTGCCCTTCTCTGTACCTTTTCCAGCTCTAAAATGTCCTTTTTATGAAGTGGTGCCTAAAATTGTACTCCATATTCCAAATGAGGGCGTACTAGAGATTTGTATAGTGGCAGAATTATATTTGCTTCCCAGGCTTCTATACCCTTCTTAATACATGCTAATATTTTATTTGCCTTTGCAGCTGCTGCTTGGCTTTGGGCACTGTTACCCAGGTGGTTGTCCACAAGAACTCCCAAATCCCTTTCAATATCTGATACACCTATAGTTGCTCCATTAAGATTATAAATTGCATGGCTGTTTTTCCTTCCCAGTAACATAACCTTACATTTATTCGTATTAAATGTCATCTGCCATTTAGATGCCCATTCCTCAATTTTATGTAAATTCCCTTGGAGGGAAAGCACATCATTTTCTGATTTAATTACCTTGCACAACTTTGTGTCATCAGCGAAAATGGAGACCCCACACTCCAATCCTACCTCTAAGTCATTAATAAATATGTTAAAAAGGAGAGGACCAAATATTGAACCCTGAGGAACCCCACTTACCACATTAGTCCAATCGGAGTATGTTCCATTTAAAACAACCCTTTGCTTCCTGTCTTTTAGCCAGCTCTCAATCCATGAGCAGATATTTACTGCAATTCCTGTATTCCTTAGTTTGCCCAATAGTCTCCCATGTGGCACTGTATCAAAAGCCTTTGCAAAATCCAAAAAGACTACATCCACTGAGTTGCCTTGATCCAGGTTCCTACTAACCTCCTCATAGAAACTAATTAGATTTGTTTGACATGACCTATCCCTCATAAACCCATGTTGACTCCTACTTATAATCCGGTTCAAATAGACATATTCATGTATATTATCCCTTATTAACCCTTCTAAAAGCTTCCCCACTACAGAAGTGAGGCTCACTGGTCTATAATTCCCCGGATTTGCTCTTGCTCCCTTTTTAAATATAGGTATCACATCAGCTTTTCTCCAGTCATCTGGTAGAGACCCTGTGTTGAGTGAATCTTGAAAAATTAAATATAATGGTTTGGCTATTACAGAACCCAGTTCCCTTAGTACCCTTGAATGTATTCCATCAGGACCCGGGGCTTTATTAACATTTATTTTTTCCAACCTCTTTTGGATTACTTCCTGTGTTAACAAATTATTTGGCAAAGGTAGCGTAGACCCATTATGTTGCAGTGTCCCAACCACTGGTACCTCCCTTGTGTATACCGAAGAAAAGAACCTATTTAGCTCATCTGCCTTTTCCTGGTCACTAATTTTCAGACAGCCTGTTTCACATTCTAATGTTCCTATAGCTTCCTTCCTCGTCTTCTTCCCATTAATATACTTAAAAAATATTTTAGGGTTAGTCTTACTCTCTTTTGCAATTACTTTTTCATTTTCTATTTTAGCCATTCTAATCGCGCTTTTGCAAGCCTTGTTGATTTCCTTGTATTCCTGTAAAGCAGTCTCTGTCCCCTCTTGTTTGTATAATTTAAATGCCTGTTTTTTACTCCGTATCTTGATCTTTAAATCATTGTTAAGCCACATGGGTTGTGATTTACTCCTTTTACTTTTATTCCCACACGGTATATGCCGATGTGTATGTATATTTAGTAAGGATTTAAATGTTGTCCATTTATGTTCAGTGTTTTTACCTATCAGTTCTCTGTCCCAGTCTATACTTTGTATTGCTGCCCTTAGACCGTTAAAATCTGCCCTTTTAAAATTAAGAGTTTTTGTTGGCCCCTTAAAAGGTTGTTTTTTTTATTCAATCTCAAATGAGACTGTGTTGTGATCACTGTTTCCCAAAGGTTGCCCTATTTCAACATTTGATACAATATCAATATTATTTGTAATGAGTAAATCTAAGATAGCTTCATTTCTAGTAGGCTCCTGTATAACCTGGGCCAGATAATGATCCCTGAGTGTACTCATGAACCTGCTCCCCTTAGCTGAACTGCTGGTCTCATTTATCCAATTTATTTCAGGGTAATTAAAATCTCCCATTATTAGAACTTGCCCGTGCTTAGCTCGATTTCCAATCTGTAACAATAATTGTATTTCCTCACTTTCAGCTTTATTTGGGGGTTTATAGCATACTCCTACTAATATTCTTTTGGAATTTGCTGCTCCGCTATTTAACTCTACCCACAAACATTCAACTTTATCACTAGGTCCACCATAAATATCTTCTCTGACTATAGCCTTAAATTCAGGCTTAACATACAGACAAATCCCTCCTCCTCGTTTACCATTGCCTCTATCTTTCCTAAATAGGTTATAACCATAAAGATTATCAGTCCAGTCATGAGATTTATCCCACCACATTTCGGTAATGCCTATTAAATCCCATTTTTCATTAATTGCTAATAATTCTAACTCTCCCATTTTTCCTGGCAAGCTTCTGGCATTAGCAAGCATACACCTTATGTTATGAGTCTGTAGTTCTGAAGTGCCTGCCACTCAGGAACATCCAAGCTACAAAATACACTATTACAAAGGACGGCAAATGCTCGCGATCCGCGTAGCACATAGACAAACAACTCTATTTTACAATTCTAACTTGCCACTAACATCATTACGCATCTAAACTAGCGTTTTAAACAAATAAACCAACGGTTTGCCCTCGTGCACGCAGCATATTCCTAATGCACCGTTGGGACATTTATAAAACTATCTCCTCAGGCCAGCAACAGTCCCACTGGACATTATATGCTACAGGACAATAAAAAGAGATTGTTACCTCTTCAGGCTATTGATTGTTACATATATTTATTATAAAAAGGTAAACTATATTAATTTATTATTTGATTAATTAATTAATTAGTATTTACAAAAATATAGAGAGGAGCCAAAGGACACGCGAGGAGAGGCTCGCAATGAGCGCTGAAGGTTCTTAGAGTATAAAAAGCTTAACATTGTGTGCCAAACAGCATTGCCATGGCTTCAAATTTTATTGACCGGCATTTTTTGATGGGCAAGTCGTTAGTATATATATATATATATATATTTATATATATATATATATATATATATATATATATATATATATATATATATATATATATTGTTGTAATATGATCCATATTTAAGATTATTATTTTAAATAAAAAAAATTGGTCTTCTGTACTAGGCTTTATTGAACAGTTAAGACTACTTTTTTTTATCTAAGACATTGTATGTATTTTATAACATGAAAATTATAGTTCTAAAAAATAATTGTGTAATAGTACTTAGTACTAATATGTACTATATGTAAACACAATAATATGGCAACCGTTTCTTTTTGTGAATTCTGCAATAACAATTGTTTGTTTTGAAAAGAATGATATGAATATAAATTATATTTAGAGAAAATAATTTAGTATTCATATAATATTCTTGTAACAATCATCCACTGTCCGACTTCATTATTATAGTCTCATTTTTTCTTTCTCAATAGTGGGACTTGATGCTTCTGTATTATTCTCTGCTGGTATTGTGAATAATGATGCATAATCTTATGATTGAAGTATAAATGTTTGACATTCAATTTTAGCATTTAAGAAGAACCTTATTTTACCAGGGCTAGTGTGAGTTTATGAAGAAGGTGTGTATGTAAATTATGTCATATTAAATTTTAACATGTATGTTAATTGTTAAAGCACGGTACAATGGAATATATATATATATATATATATATATATATATATATATTATTCTTTTTTTTTTTATTGAGTCGGACTAACAGCATAATGAAGCAAGAAAAAAATAATAAAGCTATTTTTTACTAGAAAAAATACATGTTGTTGACCCTGCTGGAATCCATAAGACCTGAGGGAAGCTGTATGTGAGAGGGGCGTTTACATTTCTATAGAAATGTTGATGCTTCCTACTTCTGAGGGGGGAAGTGTTGTGGTTTCAACTTAAATCTTATCCTATCATCTAACAAAGACTCTGGACTTCTCCCTGTTCCGTCTTTTCCCACTGACAACTACAAACGCACACCCTCATGCCTGTATCTCATGTAATTCATTGTTATTACTACTTTATTTCTCAACTCAATCAGAGACATATTATACAGATAAATAAAATATATTCACTTATATTATTGCTCATATTATTTAACGGGGCACTAAAGTATTTGCATGTAACCCTTAGATTATAAGTTTGCGAGTTTTCAATCTTGTGTCAGGCCTTGGAAACAAGCTCTATGTACATTTGATTTTATGCTCAAAAACAGGGCCCTCCATTCTTTACAAGGTGTTTAATTTGTTTTCTGCTATGTACTCAACCCCTGTACAGCGCTACGGAATATGTTGGCGCAATATAAATAAAGATAATAATAATAATAATGTACTCTGCACCATCAGGTAGACGCTTAAAAATGTTTTTTTTAAGACTGTTAAAAAATTTACTTAAATATTGTAATTTGTAGGTATTCTTTATAGCTCTCCTACAAGAATCTGCACAGATAATACGTGTAGAGTTTGTACCTGTGACACACACAATTGACTCAAGCACGCAATTACATGCTCAGAGCCCCAACACGCAAACCATGAACCTGTACGTAGCATTTCAGGGCATGATCATAATCAACTAAGCAATCCCGTATGTTACAATTTAGACAGAACCAATAGTTGAGACCGTCAACATGACGTCAGTTATACATGGAGATTAAACTACAATCAATTAGTGTTTAGAAGTCCGATTTTAAATTGGTCTCGCAATCCAGAAATTTAGAAATCATTAAAAATCAATAAAGCAACAGTTTTAATCCATAATATGTATTAATTCTTTGATTCCCAGGATCGATATAACACGGAAATAAAACATAAAACATATATTTTTTATTTAAGATGTGCGAGCTTGAGACTGTTGTGCAAATAATTAATTAACTAGCTAATGGCTTTCATTGTTTTCACAGTATTGTGTGTTTATTTGCTTTTGCAGTGTTACAAACCCATTTGCGAATCCTATCTAGTACTTGTATCATTTTTCGATACATTTGCCATTTACGGTTTTGAACGCAATTGCGGGCTTGTTGAATTGTTATAATTGAATATGGATTTTGCGTCTTTAGCACTGGTAAAATGTAAGGTAACTATATGTTTGGATTGTGTGTTCACATTTATTGTTTATATTGTAATCATTTTTGATCACGTACATATTTTGGGTTTTATATATTTTTATTCACAGTTGGTTTCTGTTATATATCTTATATATTACTTATTATTTAGTATTCCTATATTTATGTATGCTTGTGTTTCATCATGACTTGGTGAGAACTCATTTTTGAGAAATGCTGAGCTTCAGCAATCAGGTGCCCATTAGTGCTCGGCCTATTATATAACAAGTGTAATTGTGAACAAAGACAAACTTTGTACATAGTTAAAAAATGCTATAAAGTAATAATATGTATAAGTGAGATATGAGTTATGCTAGGTCTTCTGTTGCTCAGATTTGTCCTCATCCACCTGAACTAGACCTTACAAAAGGTGCTGTAGAAATTACAATTCAAAATCTGCACATGGTTTTTAGCAAACTAAAGTCTCTCCCAGCACAGTCCCTCCTGGCACTGTGTCTCTATTGGCGGTGAGAAGCTCTGAGCGGTGTATGGCGCATGCGCACATGCACCTAATCACTGGCAATGTGATGCCTGCGTAGTAGATTCTACGCAGGCGTTACTCACAGATTCACAAATATTATAGTGGATTGGTTTGAAAAGTGATACCAGCAGTTCTTGAGTACCTAATTATTGCATATTTAAATAGGAATTACATGTACTCCTCCAAGCTATTTTACTTGGAGGGGTAAAAAAAACGGTATAAATACAATTGAGGCAATGAGTATTCAACATGGTTTGGAGCGCCCAATTGCCTCACAGATACAGTGTTGGACCTAAATCAAGTCTGAGTTTCAAGGTGGGATTTAGGAACCACAGCTCTAAAAAAATGCACTATTCCATTGAAGAAAAAGTCTTTAAAATTCTAAGTTTCCTAGTCAAATTTTTTTTTATTTTCCCTGTCTAACAGAGCATATCAACCACATGAATTACTATGTATTACCTTGATACATTTTTAGTATGTGGTTTATTGATTTGATACAAATAGATGAACGTTTTCACAGCTCTTCACTGCTGCGATGTTGTCATGACTATGTACAATATTGCTGTGTTACCAGCATTTTGTCATATCTTGTTGCCATGGTCACTGTGAGCTGGTCCCACCCCTGTGGCAATGTATAGTGTGGCAATGACCTGGTCCCACCCCTGTGGCAATGTGTAGTGTGGATTATAATGTCAATCAAATTCAGATGTCTACCAGTGAAATATATATTTTGGTTTTAAAAACATTTACCATTATGAAATATTTAGCGAAAAAATATGTTTCTTCCTCACATTAATAGAATTAGGTTCACTACATTCCAGTTTGGCATTACGACTCATATTTTATAACTTTTACTTATTTACTACAGGTAACACTTGGTTCCTATCCTGTGTTTAGAGCATTCTAATATATGTGCCAAGTATTTTTTTATTCCAATTTGATACCGCTTCTGCCACATTTTCAGTAAAGTAGAGCTGTGTCACATGTTTTTTTTTTTTTTTAACACGATACATACATAAATAAATAGTGACATATACACGTATAAGACACGCATTAACACGTGGCGAAGCAGAGAAACCACAGATTTTTATGTTAGAAAAAAGCATTATATTACAGAAACTGTATAGTGAGTACTTAATGGCCATTGTACAATTAAAAAACATATTTATGTTTGAAAACTTTGAGGCTGACGAGGAGCATAGTTATAGTTTCCTGGTTCAGGTGTTAGGATTTGGTTCTTTCAACACTGTGATCTGGGTTCAATTCCAAGTCAGGGAACCAAGAGGTCTCACCACTCTGAACCTGAACAGGGTTGGGCCTGGTCAGTACTTGGATGGGAGACCACCTACAAATATCAGGAGCTGGAGAAGGAACTGGTAAACCATGCCAAAGAGCATAGTTAAACATGGAAATGTTGTGAAGCTAGGTTTTTTTTTTATTATTATTATATTTTAGTAGAAATGGTGTTTGTGAGAGCGCTGTATACATTTCTGGAGAGCCTGTTTCTGGGTCTGTGAAGGGCAAAGGCTGTGGTGTTAGTTGCAGTTAGACTAAATTATATAACACTAGCCTTCTGGGTTTTTTTGTTTTTTTTTGCTATTTCCTCCTCCCCCACCCATCAATCTCTTAAAAAGACGAACCCTTGTGATTCCATTTTCATGAAGTGAAGTCACAAAGACAAATGGATTCTTCTATTAATAAACAAAATCTTCATTTTGATTGATAAATATAGCTTACCATTCAATTTCTCTCACAGCTTATCCCCCATGAAATCTCTTCTTTGTGACAGTAATGTACACTGTTGTGATGGCATGGTGGAATATCAGAAAACAATTTCAGTGGAGATGATGCAGATGCAGTGTAGCAGGGAGCAAGGCCTGGCTTGGGAGGTTGAGCCAGGCCAGGCCATGGGGGGAGCACAAGAGACTAGAGGCAGGGAATGTATGTGAGGGAGGAGAGAAGGAGGACCAGGCCTTGGTGTATTCTATATTTTATATATATATATATATATATATGTATATATATATATATATATATATATATATAATGTGTGCGTGTATTCAATATATATATATATGTATATATATATATATATATATATATATATATATGGTTCCATCTCCTGTATTGCTTCAAATATGATCAAGAGAGGTCAGACCTCTCAAAAGCTTGTCACTTTAAATATGGAGTTTCTCCAATACAAAAGGTATCACAATATACTGCAATACTCATTGTTAATCTATTTATATATATAGATTAATAATGACTAAATTACCAGATTACTGGACATTCACTCTTCAAATATATATATACACTAGCCACTTGACCGTCAAAAATTACGGCAATAAAATTTAAAGCCATGGCAATGCTGTTTGCCACACAATGTAAGACTTTTTGTACTCTAAGGACCTTCTGCGCTCATTGCGAGCCCCGCAATGAGTGCCTTCTGCGCTCTCCCCTTGTGTACTTCACGTTTCCTGCTTAGCAATGATCACCTTCTGCGCTCATCGAGAAGACAGATACATCAGTACAGTGTAAAATATAAAAAAATTTATTACAGTGAATTAATAAATTAATATACTTTACCTATTTATATTTAATAAGCTAACAATCTCTTTGGATTTTCCTGCATCAGAAAATGTACAGCTGGACTGTTGATCACCTGAGGAGAAAGTTTCAGCAATATGCCAAGTGCGCAGTGTAAATAGGCTTGCGTGCGCAAGGCCAAACCGTTTGTGTAGGCGGGTAAAGCGTCATTTTAGAATTGTAATGTTATTCTTTGCAAGTTAGTTTTATAAAAGGCGGATTTTCTATGTGTTACTTGACTTGCAAGCATTTTCCGTTATGTTATATTTTGTATCTCCTACATTCCTGGCTACCTCGTATGTGCCTGGCGGTGATTTCCGCGCCTCGGTCTCCTTTAGCCTCGTTCTCATTTTTTCGGCCGCCATTTTCTTTCTCCCTTGGTCGATTTTTGAGTGCTGAAACTCTGCAAATTCAGCTTAAATTTGCGTGCAACCGCACTTCCAGGCGTTCTTGCGTTTCCCCCGGCCTGTGTGTAAGTTTTTATTTTTATATAATTTTTTTTTCTTGTTTTTCATGTTTTTTCGATTTCCACGGTTCGACCGTTAAAGTTGTATTTTTTCCCGCGTTCCTCAACTGCTTGCAGCCTAAGTAAGTCCTGCAAGGCTCGCAGGAGCGGCGCTCATTTCAGTCTAAGTCCCTCGTGTTTCAATGCCTCAACTGCTCGCCTTGCTTTGCGAGGCTCGCAGGACAATGAGCACCTTCGACGCTCATCGCCTAAGTGCTCCGAGCTCAGAAGGCTTCAATGCGGTAACAGCTCACCACGCTTCGCGAGGCTCAAAGGCGTGAAGACGAATTGCAATTTGGCAACTATTATATATATATATATATATATATATATATATATATATATATATATATATATATATATATATATATACAGTGGATATAAAAAGTCTACACACCCCTGTTAAAATGTCAGGTTTCTGTGCTGTAAAAAAATTAGACAAAGATAAATCATTTCAGAATTTTTTCCACCTTTAATGTGACCTATAAACTGTACAACTCAATTGAAAAACAAACTGAAATCTTTTAGGTAGAGGGAAGAAAAAATATAAAAATAAAATAATATGGTTGTATAAGTATGCACACCCTTAAACTAATACTTTGTTGAAGCACCTTTTGATTTTATTACAGCACTCAGTCTTTTTGGGTATGAGTCTATCAGCATGGCACATTTTGACTTGGCAAGATTTGCCCACTCTTCTTTGCAAAAAACACTCCAAATCTGTCAGATTGCGAGGGCATCTCCTGTGAACAGCCCTCTTCAGATCACCCCACAGATTTTCAATTGGATTCAGGTCTGGGCTCTGGCTGGGCCATTCCAAAACTTTAATCTTCTTCTGGTGAAGCCATTCGTTTGTTTATTTGGATGTATGCTTTGGGTTGTTGTCATGCTGAAAGATGAAGTTCCTCTTCATGTTCAGCTTTCTAGCAGAAGCCTGAAGGTTTTGTGCCAATATTGACGGGTATTTGGAACTGTTCATAATTCCCACTATCTTAACTAAGGCCCCAATTCCAGCTGAAGAAAAACAGCCCCAAAGCATGATGCTGCCTCCACCATGCTTCACTGTGGGTATGGTGTTCTTTTGGTGATGTGCAGTGTTGTTTTTGCGCCAAACATATCTTTTGGAATTATGGCCAAAAAGTTCAACCTTGGTTTCATCAGACCATAACACCTTTTCCCACATGCTTTTGGGAGACTTCAGATGTGTTTTTGCAAAATGTAGCCTGGCTTGGATGTTTTTCTTCGTAAGAAAAGGCTTTCGTCTTGCCACTCTACCCCATAGCCCAGACATATGAAGAATACGGGAGATTGTTGTCACATGTACCACACAGCCAGTACTTGCCAGATATTCTTGCAGCTCCTTTAATGTTGCTGTAGGCCTCTTGGTAGCCTCCCAGACCAGTTTTCTTCTCGTCTTTTCATCAATTTTGGAAGGAGCTCCAGTTCTTGGTAATGTCACTGTTGTGCCATATTTTCTCCACTTGATGATGACTGTCTTCACTGTGTTCCATGGTATATCTAATGCCTTGGAAATTCGTTTGTACCCTTCTCCTGATTGATACCTTTTAACAATGAGATCCCTGTGATGCTTTGGAAGCTCTCTGTGGACCATGGCTTTTGCTGTGGGATGCGACTAAGAATATTTCAGGAAAGACCAATTAGAGCAGCTGAACTTTATTTGGGGTTAATCAAAGGCACTTTAAATGATGACAGGTGTATGCTGACTCCTATTTAACATGATTTGGAATGTGATTGCTTAATTCTGAACACAGCTACACCCCCAGTTATAAGAGGGTGTGCAGATTTATGAAACCACATTATTTTTATTTTTTATTTTTATTCCCTCCACCTAAAAGATTTCAGTTTGTTTTTCATTTGAGTTGTACAGTTTATAGGTCACATTAAATGTGGAAAAAGTTCTGAAATTATTTATCTTTGTCTCATTTTTTTACAGCACAGAAACCTGACATTTTAACAGGGGTGTGTAGACCTTTTATATCCACTGTAAATATATATATATATATATATATATATATATATATATATATATATATATATATATATATAAATATTCTACATGCAATAATATATAATGGGGGCAACAAAATAAAATTAGCTACACTCCCACCCAGGGGCTTCTGTTCACTAGCTCTGCCACTGTACAGTATCATGAGGCAGAGTGATTAAAATTATTGGTACTTTTAGCTCATCTTCTCCTGGTCCTTTCATAGAATCTGAAACAGTGAATGCCAAGGGTGATTGCCTCCCATAAAATCTGGTCCTGACAATGTATTCACTGATACATACAATAACTTTTGTTTCTCCGTGGTTCATGGAGTTAAAGCTGGCAATTGGTTGGACAAGATGGTATAAAGAGGTATAACAGAACCTTTATAGCCTCCTAATCCCAATCAGAAGTCCTTGCCGGTACCACACGTGTAAGAAGGTGCAATAGTTTCTAGAAACATTCCTATCAACATTACAAAGCTAGATTACATCATTAGCAGTCATCATTTAGCAGCCAGACAATATGCCTATTCTGCTTAAACTGAAGCAGTGCCGACCCTGGAATTTATACCTGTATGCCTTAAATATTAAATATAGTAATAAGGTTGTTTTATGCTCTTAGTACTTCAGTGAACTACTGCATATTTAGCCCATCCAAATTAAACTAGACAGATGAAAGTACCTCATGGGAGGTATTCTTGATTTTGAGTTGCAAATGTTCAATAATCTCTGATACAGATATACATTTAGTTTATTTAAAATGTTACCCCTTCATTTCCAACCTCTGAGAACCACTATAGTAGATGATAGATTATGGCTAGCTCTCCTGTGCTGTGTCTCACTGAAGCCATCTCTGTCACATGAAAACAAGAGCATTGACCGCTGGCCGCAGTCAGTTAGTGGTGTCACACAGCTTCTGACACCTTGCTAAATATACTGTGTGTGACAGCTTTAATACTGAGACAAAGACACAGGGACTCATGCTGTGTGTGATCTCACTGTATTACTCTATTTATCACTGCTCTGTTCAGCCACACTGTGTTCTCTCTGCTGTGATCTCTCACTCTGCAGGCAGCTCTCAGTTTTCTATAATATTTCCATGCTTATTCATTTCTCTTAATGCCCCCTCCTCCCTCTTATTCACTTCTTCTTACCATACTTTTTCCATCTCTCCTTGTCACAAGCCTCTGTACCATCCTGTCTCTGGACCTGACATCCAGACCACTACGTACTCTAGCACTTATCATAATTAACTTTTATTTGTATCGCGCCAACATATTCCATAGCGCTGTACAGTGGATAAGAACAAAGAAAATACAAAATTAACAAATTCAGAAAATGATGGGCCCTGTTTTGTGCTTAGAATCTTTGTAGGAAGTGCTTTTTTTTCACCCTACAAGATTGGAAACTCGCTACTTACAATCTAAAGGTAATGAAAGAGGCAGAGACCTGGGCAAGAGTAACAGATAAGGAATAAAAAGGGTCAGGAAGTAAGTGAAAGTTAGAAAGATTATTATTTAATGGGAGAGGGGAGGGATCTGAGGTGAAAGGCTCTAGTTTGTAATATGTTGTCTGACCCCTAGTGGTGAGATAATATAATCTTAAAATAGGAAGCAGGGGGATTTCCATGGCTCTATAAATTGAGGCATGGAGGGCAGTGTTCTCAGGATTTCAGACAGCAGGCTTGGGTGCAGGTATAAATTAGCACTGCTGGTGTGTAGGATGTTTTTCGGATTTTAGATTCAGCAGGCTTGGGCGCAGGTATAAATTAGCACTGCTGGTGTGTAGGATATTTTCAGGATTTCAGATCCAGTAGGCCTGGGCGCAGGTATAAATTAGCACTGCTGCTGTGTAGGATGTTTTCAGGATTTCAGATTCAGCAATCCTGGCTGCAGGTATAATTTAGCACTGCTGTCATGGACCCTGGCTGTCGTAATAGCCAAACAGACACTCTAACTCACTACTGTGATAGGACTAAAAAGTAAACATGTAACTTTGATGTATGCCCTAATGTTCCCCAAACCTTGTGGTTATTTACCCCAAACCCCAGAAACCGTTTGCACAGGACAAAATGAGCCCAGGGTGCTTTATGTCCCTTTTGCGATTTTATATGTGTGCAATGCGTTCCAGAGTATGTACAATACGTGGGGAAAATACAAATATTTTGGTGGTTTGTGAAGTAAAAATTAAAAATGAAGCCTTGCTATGGACACATAGAAAGGGTATGTTTCATTTAGAGGGAAGGCTTTTTAAAATTTTGCTTATTCTAATTTATCCTCTTGTGTTCCTCTCTCCCATTTCTATCACACCACCACCATCTCTCTTTCACCTCTCTCTATTCTCCTCCTTCCACTCATCTCCCTTTTTCTGTGTTTCCTTTCTCCATCTCATACCATGCCAATTTCTTTCTCCAAGTTGTACTGGCACTTTTGCACAAATATGAATGTCCTTAGGTCATTCAGATTTGTGTGCTCCCAACACCCCATTTGCAGCTCCCCCCTTTAATCATAAGTTTATATTTATCTGTATATATATGTGTGAAAAAGTGTCAAGTACACTTACACACAAAAATATCACTGCATATAGACATTTCTGTGCATATGCAAAGATATTTCAATGTACTGCTCTGCATCTTCAGTCAGCTTGGCCGTGTGCTGCCCTATGCCTGGGCCTTGTGGTCCTAGACAGAAACACACCCCTAACTAGGTGTTTGAGAAGTATGACAGCAACCATTCCATATTGTAGATGTTCTAGTAATTGTTGTTATAAAGAAAGCCCCTGGAGACAGAATGGGGGAGGGGGCAGTTGACCAGGCGTAGGGATAGGGATTGGTGAGCTGGTAGCTCTGGGGTGGAGTTAGGAGAGTGGGAGAGGGAGTTAGGGTCTGCTTCCTCTCAGTCATCGTGAGGAGCAGATAAGAAGGATGGCGACCCCAATTGTGGACAGTCCCATAGCCCAGCTGAAGGCCAAGGTGGCTAAGCATGAAATGGCTGATGGCGGCGGTGGGGGCAATTCCGGCTGAAGATGGCAAGAAGACCAGCAGAGTGACCCAGTGCTGGCTACAGCCTTGAGGCCAGGCCGCCCTGCAAGGCGATCCCGTCCACCAGAGAGGCTCAACCAGAGGTCAGCACCCCAAGGAGGAGAAGGAGCAACAGCGTGGCAAGAGGTGGGAGGATACCACCGAAACAGAGAGGCGTGAGGAAGATCCTGGCAGTGGTGAGGAAGAAGGGCGGCAGTTGAGGTGAGGACCAGTGCGTGAAAGAAGATCTGGCCCGCTGATGTAAGTACCAGCAGGCTCGATGCGTCTATCCAGATGGGGTCTGAAGCGGCGGGGCAGGAGGAGAGAACAGATTTGGCGTCCCTGAGGTCTGAGGAGGGCACAGCCGACGGAACATCCCTGAGGTCTGAAGCAGGATCAGGTGACGGGGATGCAATAATGGCAGCACAAATGAGGCTGCGCACGACAGACAGGACAGTGGAGGGGAGGAAGACAGAGGGAAGACAAGGAACTGGCCAGAGGGGCAGCATAGGCAGAAAGAAAAGGAGGAAGAGAGCAGTGAATAAAAAGGAGCATGGAGGCAGGGAACAGGAGGGGGATTTGAGCCCAGGGCAGTGCAGCAGAGAGGAGCAGAGAGAAGAGGATGGAGTCGCAGTGGAAGTGAGCAGCAGCTTAGAGGAGCAGGAGAGTGACAGGAGTGTAAGAAGATTGAAGGGCTTGTATGGAGGTTTAACCGCAGCTCAGAAGGTCAGCAACAAAGGAGCAGTAGTTGGCGTGATGTCAATAGTGGACTGCCCTGTCTCTTTTTTCTGTGACCCAGGTGAATGATCACCTTGCAGGATGGGATTGCGGCTGGTCAGTGGTCCACAAGGATCTCCGGCTGGTGAGAAAGGAGGCTTCAGGAGATCTGAGGAGCGACAGCGACTCTGTCTATCCCCTACTTTGTCAAGGAGGTCAAGCGCTTCTAGCAGGACGTCAAGAGAGGTGTCGGTTAAAGTAGAAGTTCCTCGTGAGAACAGTGAGAGCCGGAGACGATTCCTCTTCTAATTATAGGCGCATAGAATAGATTCCTATTGTTACAGGGGCGGCAGGGGGCAAGAGAGGGAGAGGTGGAGTGAACTGCCTTGCCGTTCCGAGTGGAGGGCACAGCACCACGAAAAGAGGAGTAGAAGAGACCTGTCGGCTAGCAGGATGGGTGAACTTCCACCCAGTAAGCTGGGCAGGAATGTGGAGTAAGTGTCTTCATTGGCAGGTGCCACAGCCCCTTTGGCCCCAGCAGCGAGGGGGCAGAGCGGTAAGTACACGAACATGACACAACCTGAATGTAGTAACACTGTACAGGGTTTAGTGGCAGGTCTAAAAGGTTTATTGTCTGAGTGGGAAGGTAGACAGGATTTGGGTCTTAGGGCAGCTTGGGTTAGTCGGGAGGTGGGTTTAGGTAGGCAGGTCTCGGCAGCTAGCCCTGATCCTGTTTGTGGAATCAGAGAGGTGAGTGGGACACCGGGTGCTGGGGCATCGGTGGGTGGGAGCTCGGCCAATTTGGGGGGTGATGGGGAAGCGGTTATTAAGGTTGCAGATACAGCTATGAAAAAAATCAGCATTATGCTCAATAGGACCTATTGGGGAGCACGTTTCCAAATAATTAAGGGATAAACTTTGGAAATGTGAGTCAGAGGATAAAAAAGATGATGCTAAGAAAGAGGAGGATGAGCGGAAGAAGAGATATAAGAAAATCTCAAAGACATTCAACAACTGGCTCCAAGCTTACGTTATTTTCACTAGCATAATGGGGGAAAAGTTCCCAGAGCAGTGCTCATTTTTATTTGGTTATTTAGATGAGATTGATGGGATTCATCGTACTTACTGGAGGTTAGCTTGGTTGGGCGTACAATGAAAAGGTTCCTCTGTAAATGATGGATGATGGTATTATGATGATGGTATTAGTAAGGAGTTGTCTTTAGTTAACTATGCTTCTTTTAACAGGCAGTGCAGTTGGTAAGGCGGACTGGCAGATCGGTATTGTTGGCAAAAGTTGACATTAAGTCCGCTTTCAGTTTACCCCGATTCCCATCATCTGTTAGGTTGTTCTGTTTGGGATCAATTCTTTGTGGATTTGTGCCGATGGGTTGTTCTGTTTTTTGTTCTTATTTTGAAAAGTTTAGTTTGTTTCTTCAGTGGGTGGTTTGTCAAAAAGCAGGTCTATTTTCTTTTGTGCATTATTTGGATGACTTTTTATTTGTGGGTCCGGCAGATTCTTCAGTGTGTTCTAAGCTGTTAATATGTTTTAAGGTAATGGCAGTAGAATTTGGTATTCCATTAGCTGATGAAAAGACGGTGGCCCCTTGCCATTTGTTGAGTTTCTTGGGGATTGAGATAGATTCTGTGACTTTTCAGTGTAGGTTGCCGGCAGGTAAAGTGCTGGAGCTTAAGAAGGAGGTGCTTTCGATTAGAGCAGCTAAGAAGGTTTCCCTTAGGTCCATGCAATCCTTGCTTGGCAAACTAAACTTTGCGTGCTGGATAATTCCAATAGGCTGAATATTTTGTAGGAGGTTGTCGCTGTCCACAGCGGGGGTTTGCCAACTGCACCATCGAATTAGAATAACGGCAGAACACAAGGCAGATCTTCGCATTTGGTATGAGTTTTTAGACCATTTTAATGGCAGCACGATTTCTTAAAGCAGCCGGTTGCCAATGGCGTTCTAGAACTTTACACGGATGCAGCTGGGGGAAAAGGTTTTGGAGCTTATTTTCAGGGAAGGTGGTGCGCTCAGGCTTAGCCTGAAGAGTGACAGTGTGGTAATCTGACAAGAAATGTAACCTTTTTGGAATTATTTACCATTGTGGTAGCAATTTGGCTGTGGGGGGAGAGTTTGAGGAACCGACACATAGTGTTTCATTGTGACAACATGAGTGTAGTTCAGGCAATTCATTCCACAACTGCCTCTTTGCCTCCGATAGTTAAGTTACTGAGGCAATTGGTACTGAAATGTCTGCAATTTAATATTTTGGTGAGGGCAGCTCATATCCCAGGGCTTAATAATGTAATAGTGGATGCATTTGTCACGACCGGCCAATTTGGGGGACCATGCTCACCCCAAATCTCTCTCTACGGTCGCAACTTTTTGTTCAGATCTCGACACCAGCAGGCACTTCAGATGACAACATCATTACTGCAGAGACATGCACCTCAGACCCCTATTCTTAGGATCTAAGAATCACACACCATGTACCTTGGATTAGTACAAGCAGACTCTGATACAACCTTTTGTTAATGTGTCCAAAGTCAGACCGGCCACTTCTTTATTGTTTCAGAGATATATATAAAAACAGAAAGATTCAGGCAATTCATTCCACAACTGCCTCTTTGCCTCCGGTAGTTAAGTTACTGAGGTAATTGGTACTGAAATGTCTGCAATTTAATATTTTGGTGAGGGCAGCTCATATCCCAGGGCTTAATAATGTAATAGTGGATGCATTTGTCACGACCGGCCAATTTGGGGGACCACGCTCACCCCAAATCTCTCTCTACGGTCGCAACTTTTTGTTCAGATCTCGACACCAGTAGGCACTTCAGATGACAACATCATTACTGCAGAGACATGCACCTCAGACCCCTATTCTTAGGATCTAAGAATCACACACCATGTAACTTGGATTAGTACAAGCAGACTCTGACACAACCTTTTGTTAATGTGTCCAAAGTCAGACCGGCCACTTCTTTATTGTTTCAGAGATATATATAAAAACAGAAAGATTACACAAAACACCAAAGACCTTCCCCAGTTCTAGCCCATCCTCCTAGGCAAATAGCTTGCTATCCCCCCTCACCCACATGATTTCCAGATGTATAGAGGCATCTGGCTTTCTTCTAATTACACCTTTTGTTTCTCCTCCTACAGAGCCATAAAACTAGTTCCCCCTTTCATGAATAAAGCCAGAGCCTTCACACGTGGCCGTTTGCAGGGCCATAAAGATTCTTTAGAAGATTACTACTTTTGTCACATAAGTGACTGCAGTATTTTTTAGATAATTCTAGCATCCTAGGGCCTACTTCTATCACAGATGCATTATTACAGTGCATATAACATGATCTAGTAACCACCAAATGAATTATTGTAGTTCTGTCCCCAACAACAAATTTCAGGTCCGTTGTAATAGTTCTTGACATTAACACCCAGTGTGCCAGCATTCCAAATAGCAGAGTTACTTGTGGGTTGCAAGGGGTCCCATCATGGCCCCAAATCGTTCATGACAGCATTATTAAGGTTTAAGTGGGTGAAGTTCAGGGAGTTAGCTCCAGCTGCGGATCAAGAGCCTACACTATTCCCACAGTACTTATGGAATTTGGGTAACTGATATCTCTAGTGAAACAATTTGCCATCTGGTATTCGGTACTGCCTGGGGGTGATTCAGTCTGTCCTAAGGGAAATTCTATGTGTAATAAAGAAAAATTAGCTGTTTTGACATGTGGTATGTTTCTTTCAGGGTCGCCATTGCATTTGTGGATTGCGGGTCACTCCTTCATATACTGGGCTAGGAGATCGGCATCAAAAACAGAGCAAGGCAGACAGATGGGGTTTCCAGAGGAGGCTGTTGTGTGCAATTGGTTTGGGGTTAGGGGTATGAGGTAGGATCAGGTTCTTTTAACTGATGTGGGGCGTTACGCTAGGCTTTTCCCTCCCCCAGAGTTTTTGCATTTAAATGCCGGGGGGAATGACTTGGGCTACATACCAATCAAGGAATTTATTAGGTCTATGAAACGGGATGTGTTCAGGTTAAAGGAGTTGTTACCGGGATTGCTTTTAATATAGTCTCACGAGAGATAACCCCAAGACTATTGTGGCGTGGGGCTAATGACCCAAAAAAGCTGGATAAGGTCAGACTTAGGCTTAAAAAGATCTTTTAAGAAAGTTGGGGGGTTTCTCCATTAGACACAGGGATTTGGAAGCTTGTGAGTTTTATTTTAAAGATGGGGTTCACCTCAATGTGGTGGGGTTAGCTTTATTTAATTATACCCTCAAGTTGGGTATTGTTCAGGCCATGGAGCTTTTAGGCAGCACTGAGCCCGGTGGGCTTGTGGTAGGAGGGGGTGCTGCATCAACTTAGGTTGGAGCATCCGGCATGGTTGGTTCCAGAGGTCTCATGGGCACGGGGTTCCACTGGGCCTCTGGAAGGGGGTTGAGCTCCTTAATCAATGGGTGATGCAGCTACCTCAGGTTATTATTATGTTTAATATTTGCCAAATAAAGCTGTGGCCTGTTCATACCCAAGTTGGAGTGTATTTGTCTTTATTTCTTTGGGTTGTCCATTACCAGACTAACAGCCTTATTAAATTGTGATCCGGCAAATTTAAAAGGGCTCTATTTAAGCACAGAGCATATTTTATTTACAGAAGTTTTTAGTTAGTGAAGACCTTGCTTTTGGATAGAAGATCACTAACTAAAAACTTCTGTAAAAAAAATATGCTCTGTGCTTAAATAAAGCCCTTTTAAATTTACCAAATCGCAATTTAATAAGGCTGTAAGTCACTAATTCCTAGGTCAAGAGTACTTATACTGATGAACAGCCCCTTTTAAAGATCTACACTTGAAAAAAGCCAGCCTCTAATTAATTAAGTTTAAATGTAATTATGCTATTGTGGAAGGTACCTTCTTTAATTTTCAGTTCTCAATTTCCTGAGCTGGGAGTAGACTTTGAATACACAGGAAGCTTTTCTCTGCACAATGGTAATTTGCTATTTACAGCAGAAAGTGCTCTCATTCGCTCTAATGGAAGCTCATTAGTTTACAAGTACATACCCTTTTAATAAGAATCTGCAAGAAGCAGGCTTAGTAGAGAAATGTTAGCAGTTTACTCTCTCGCATTATATCTCTCCCTCAAACTTTTTGTTTCTCTCCTTCTCTGTCTCTTTTCTCCTTCACAGACCATTTTCTGTCTCATTTCCTCCTGTTTTCTTGCCCCTGCTGAATGTGCGTCTGTGTGTTTGTGCCTGGGCACAGCTGTCTGGCATGGGGGCATAGGGAGTTCAGCCCCAAGGAACATCAGAAGTCAGTGCCCGCCAGCTAGCTTGGGCACAGCTGGGGCACACAGTATGAGGCAAGAGACTTGCAGAGGATGCTAATACAATCTCATGTCTAGGATATCGTAATGCACTAAATGTGCTCTATATGTCTTGTTGTATCTATATCTATATCTGCACAGCTTCCACATCTCCTCACTCACTATTAGTGCCCTCTAAATTAAGTGGAAATCCTTATGTTTTTATTCTAGATATGTGTCTCCAACAGTGATATTAAACATAAGAGATAGACTGCACAGAGAGATACAATTAGTTACAGTGGGTTGTAACATGGAGAGATATGAACAATTATTATTAAGGAGATATTGTATGATGAGGTAAAGGGGGACTGTTGGATTGAAATATAGGATAAGCAGATGTTTTATGGAAATTATCTCAGTGATAGGATGGATACAGAGAGAGAGATAGGAAGAGTTATATGGAGATACATTCAGCATACATGCTTTTTGGTAGGAACATGGGAGTGAGGAATAGCTGAGTCTAGAGAGCGGGGCCCTAACTGTGTGAGTAAATTAAGGAAAATCTGGGTGTAAGTGGGGAAAAGATAAAGGTAGCAATGTCTGATAAGTAGTTAAACTGCAATGTGTAGAACATTTAGAGGCGTAGGTTATGAACAGGGGAATGAAACCATGGTGTTGTATAGCACTATCCAGAGGTGTAGGAAGGAAAGTGAGATCTAGTGAGAAGATGCCTTTATTTTTTTGAGTGTGGGGGAGTAAAAGTCTGTTGACATATCATTGAGGAAAAAGGATATGTTTAGTCCTTTCCTTTGTGCATTTCTATGAAGAGTGCAAAATTATTCAGATGACCCTGTATTTCACCCTATTAAATCCTCATTACCTAGGTCCTAGTCTAGCCATGGTTCTAATTTTCCATATCAACTCCAATGTGAAAGTCTACTGACCATTGTAATAGCCGATCAACATCCTGTGACACCATGAATCAAAGTGAAAACTACTTTACCTTCTATCTGCATAACACAAACCATTATTCACTCTTCTACTTTTTTAATCTATCTATCTATCCCCCTTTCCATTTCTCAGTCTTCTACCATGTCTTCAACTTTCCCCAACTCTATCTTTCTTTCTCTTTAGCACCAGTCTATTCTTGTTCTATGTTTTAACTTTTTGTTAATCTTTAAATAGTGGAAAAATGTCTATGCACACAATATATATGTCATTGGTTATTTATTATATGGTAATAGAGTACAATACAAAACACAATGAACTTTTCTTCTGGTGTTTTCACAATTTATCAATGTTTCATCACCAGCAAATGTCTTCTCCTGTATCCACCTCATTACTTTCTCACTGTTATCAATCTGTGTCTTTGAAGCGTTTTGTGATTTCCTTTTGTTTCTTCTTTTGATAAGGTGTTTATAGACGGTTGTCAGGTTAACTAAAAATGTCACCTCGATTCCAGGGCTATCCATGCAGTAGCTATTCGGTACCCTTTGGATAAATTGAGTCATTTTAAATTTCAACAGCCATAGTGAGGAGGTTTCAAGTCAATATAAACTGTACTTTTAGCCTATAAGCATAATATGTTTTAGATTTTTTGTTATTATGCCCACCAGACTTCACTGTCCTCCAATTCCACATTTCCATTAGCAAAGCAAATAAATGCCTCACATGCTTCTATTCAGGATCTATTTGCATCAATTTTAGCTGTGAAATAGATACTAAAACATAATCACAACTCTCACATTGTTTGGCCAGAACACAAGTCATGGACAAGTTGAAACATACTGAGGGGACAGAACCTTACTTGAAAAGAGGAGCTAGTAATACCCAAACCATAGAGGACCATCAGCCTTATTAAATTCCCTCAACGTGTAAAACCGTAGCCTATAATGTAGCCCGTAAGACTTGCACTATTAAATTAGCCCTGTAAAGCAACCCGCCAACGACTTGCTGGGTAAGGGCAAAAAAACCTATGGGAGGCCGCAAATCCTTTGTTCTGTCAAGCCCTTAACTGTTACGTTCGAAAATCGCTATTAAACTAATCCACTGAGGTTCAAACTTGTAACCCGCAAATGGGGCCAAAAAGCCAATGGGTATTAGAGAGGACCCGCAAGAGGGTTAAAGTCCTATCCGTAGCACTGTAAGTGCAAATATACACACACTACTGTTCTTATAATTAAAGGGAAAGCGATGTTAGGTATTAATATTAATAGCACATTCTCAATATATAATATTTTTTTTCTTTTAATTTCCGTGTTATATTGATCCCGGCAATCAGTGTGTTAATACATATAATAGAACTTGCATGAACTAGAATATCATATTTACTGATTTATTAATATTGCATTATTTCTGGAATGCTGGCCCGATCGAAACTCGTAATTGATGCCCATAAGGCTTTGAAATCTAACCTCCATTTTTCAGTGACATAATGATGACGATATCTTTTGCCATAGGCTCCGTCTAAACCCCATAACTATGGTTTGACTAATTGATCATGTTAACGTCCACACATCCAACGTGCGTAATAATGGTTTACGGGTTAGCGTCTCTGGCCCGTAACTCGCGGCATGGTTGAATGTAATAGCTCTTTAATGTAATTTAATTTTAAGCCCGCAGCCTTTGCGGGTGTGCAGGCTTTGAATTTAATATGGCTGCATGAATAACTATATTACTTGATACTCAGTGAGGATAGAGAAATAACTTATCCCAATAATGAAAATTACAGAAGTAATACATTTTTTAAAATAGAAGATTTAATATAAAAAAAGATGCCAACTTTGATAAGAAAACACAATAAACAATTATCTTCATTAACCACCAAAAAAGGAAATAATAAACATCTTTAGGAATGATCAAGGTGAGATCATGAAAGTTAAAGAATATGGGAGAAAAGAATGACAATAACTGGAGAGGAAACATTATGGCAATATAAGACTACAATTCAATTAGGAAATATGTCTGTTGAGGATATTTTTTATATTTCTGGGCAGGAAATTATAAAACCACAGATGCAATTACTAGAGAAAGAATTACATTTTGTGCCAAATGTTAAAGTTAATAGCTATAATCAGGTACTTTCTAATTGGTGGGTCAACAGAACAAAAGTAAAAAAAACTTCAACTAAAGTAGAGCCATAAATACAAAAAAAAAGAATCCATATTCTGAATCACAGAGAGATTTTCACATAGATGGAAATAATTTGTTCAATTGAAGTAAATAATTGAAAATATGATTTATCATAACAAAAACCTTGAATAGTGATAGGCATCATATGAACCCCCTGAGTACTGAAAAGGGCCTCACAGTGTTTTAAACCTATGTATTTTTCCCAAAACAAAATGGTAAAATTGCAGTAGGGATGGAATTAATTGGCAATAGAGCTATAGATAATTATGTAAAGTATATAGAATTAAAACTGTACATTGCTAATCACATATATAGTTGTGGATCTTGCGATGTTGGTGACGTTTGCGATGTTGGTAACGCAGTTGCGTACCTCGCAAAGCGAGGGACACAACCACAAGCCTCACAAAGCGAGGCTCACCAGTGGAGCAGTACTTAGGCTGCAATGGGCACCGAAGGCGCTCATTGCATCCAGCGGCGCAGTACTTAGGCAAGCCTTGCAGAGCGAGGCTCACCAGCAGCTCAGAGGTGTTCAAGCTCGTAACTCTAAAAACCTACCAAAACCCCAACATTTTTAAAAATATAACACACTAACACACAGCACAGGCAGAGATACAGGAAGTCTGGGAGTGAGGCTGCAAGCGAATAACACTCAGAGTTGGTGTTTTTCATCACTCGAAAATTGTCTAAGTGAAACAGCATGAAAACGAGGCTCAGCAACGCCAGGCTCGCAAAAACACTGAAGAGAGCAACACTTACACGAACAACGGCAGGGACACTGGACTTTGAAAATAAAACCAATGGCAGTCAACGTGAGCCACACACATTCAACACACACACAGAGGAGAAAGACACAGGGAAGGGACTGGGGGGAGCTGCTGCAACGAGACACATGGCCGCTCCCGACGTTTGCGAGGTTGGTCACGCACATGCCTCCCTTGCAAAGCGCAAGACGCCTGCAAGCCTCACGAAGTGCGGCGAGCCGTTGACGCATGCACGGCTTAGGCTGCAATAAGCGCCAAAGGCGCTCATTGCACTCCGACCCTCGCAAAGTGAGGCAAGCAATTGAAGCATGCACGACTTAGGCTGCAATGAGCGCCAAAGGCGCTCATTGCACTGCGAGCCTCGCAAAGCAAGGCGAGCAGTTGAAGCATGCAGGAGTTAAGCTGCAATGAGCGCCAAAAGCGCTCATTGCGAGCCACACGATGAGCACCAAAGCTGCTCAGAGGAGCAAAAGCCTCACATTATGTGGCAAACAGCATTTTTGACTGGCAAGTTTCTAGTGTTAGATATAATGGACTGTGTATTGTTGCCCACCACTGAACCAAAGTCGTAAATCAGTTAAATGAGTTATGATCTTTCTTGTTATAGAAGAAAACTATACAGATTGCTGTTTTGGAATTGTTTAAAAACCTTTATCTGCTAGAGTCAATTTCTTAGTGATAATTCAACTCATTAAAATAATATAATTATCTAAATTATCTAATATCTAAAATTATTCTTTGGTACATATTTTTTAATCATAACATTTAGATTGTTTCCAAATCGGTTCAGATTGCACTGCTTATAGTATAATAATTGGTTAACACAGGAAGAAATCCGGAGGAAGTTGCAAAAAATAAATGTTAATAAAGCCTCAGGTCCTGATAAAATAAACCTGAGGGTACTTAGGTAACTGGATTCTGTAATAAGCAAACCATTATATCTAGTTTTTCAAGACTCACTTACCACAGGGTTGTTACAAGATGACTGGAGAAAAGCAGAGGTGATACCTATATTTAAGAAGGAAGCAATAACAAATCCAAGAAATTATAGACCTTTAACACTCACTTCTGTAGTGGGAAAGCTTTTAGAAGGGTTAATAAAGGTTAGTATACAAGAAAATGTCTATTTCAAGATTATAGATAAGTAGGAATCAACATGAATTTATGAGGGAATTGGTCATGTCAAACAAATCTTTTTATTTTCTTTAGTTTCTATGAGGAGGTTAGTAGGTACTTGGATCAAGGCAACTCAGTGGATGTATTTTTTAAGATTTTGCAAAGGCTTTTGATGAAGTGCTACAGGGATACAAGAATTGAAGTAAATTGCAGAGTTGGCTAATAGACAGGAAGCAGATGGTTGTTGTAAATGGAACATATTCACATTGGACTAATGTGGTAAGTGGGGTTCCTCAGGGTTCAGTAATAGGTCATCACATTTATAATATACTAGCGACTTGCCCGTCAAAAAATGACGGTCAATAAAAGAAAGTGTTGAAATGCTGTTTGTCACACAATGTGAGTGTACTTGGTGCCTCAACTAAATAGATCCCTCTAACACACTAATGAACGCATGTATAACACTATAAGTGCCATGAGGGTCATCCAGGACCCTCATGACCCAAAATGTAAGCACTACACCATTTTAACCCGGTCACTTATGGGGGTCTATCCAGACCCTCATAAGCCTCTATTTAACCCCATCAGTCCCATAAGGGTATATTATGACCATTATGGGCCTGTTACAACCCAAGATTAACAACATAAGTGCCATGACGGTCCTCAAGGACCATCATGACACTAAGTATAAACACTACACTGCACTATACCCCCCCAATAAAACATTAAATATCAACTAAACACCCTCTACACTAAGCTATTAACACCTACACTACCTACCTACACTACCTACCTACCCCCAATAAACCCCCCACCACTCTAATTACAGAAAACAAAAAGCTAAAGTCATAAAAAATAAAATATCTGCATTACATAAAAAGAAAAAACCTAAATCACAAAAAATAAGAAATGTACATTACAGAAAATAAAAAAACCTAAGTCACAAAAAATAAAAAAAGGAACATTACAGAAAATAACAAAATACATTACAACCCCCCCCCCCCCCCCACTTCAGAAAAAAAAAAGACACACCTGAAAAGGAAATACATAGAATACATACAATACAATACAATATATACAATACAAATACAATGAAATACAATACTATCCCCCCCCCCCATGTAATATACAATACATCCTATCTATCTAATATACAGCGTTTTCAACCAATCAGAAGGCGCCATTGCCTATTTTCTTCCGGAAAAGGCTCCGGGAGGCTCATTAGCTTTGGGGATGTCCGCGAGTGCGGATCTCGGTTATATATATACTAGCGTATTGCCCGTCAAAAAATGACGGCAATCAGATGTGTATGTTTTAAAAGTTGTTTAGTTATTAATATACATATGGAATTCTAAGGTAGCTAATGTTGTTTTCTGTGTACTACTGAAATATAGAAATCAAATTAATAAATGAATTTACATATTTTTATGCATTGTGTTGAAGAGCTGGCAATCTGTGTTGATGTTGCAGCAGCATTAGTGGTGTGGAGGTACTGTGTAAGCGTGATGAACGTGTGCAGTGTAATAGTGTGCGTGCGCGAGCCGAAACCGTTAACTTAGCTGTGTACTTCCGCATTATCCTAAAATGGCAGGTAATGTGTGGTATGCGTCTTATTGGATTATCGGTACGTGTTTTCCGTGGTTATAGTGCTGTCGCCTGGTTTTCGTTTTGTTCGTGCAGCATTTTTTCTGCGGCGCTCATTGCCAAAGTACTACGGTTTAACGGCTCGCCGGGCAATGATCGCCTGCGGCGCTCATCGCTCAGCCCTGCGGAGCTCATTGCCAAAGTACTACGGTTTAACGGCTCGCCGGGCAATGATCGCCGGCGGCGCTCATCGCTCAGCCCGCTAAAGTACTACGGTTTAACAGTAAATATGGTCAAACGGTCAAATGACGGTCACTAAAGATTAAATGTAGTGTTTTCTTAAAATAAATACAATTTTTATTTTTTTTATTTATTTTTTTGTAACTTGCAACTTATATTTCACATCAAATGCGTTGGTTTAGGCGGGAAATCCAATGTTGCGCGAGACAAAGTAGTTAAATCTGTGTTAATGCGTAAATCTGTAATTGTGTTTCGTAAAATGTACTCGCTACTGTCTTTTCACTCATTGCGCGGTTAATACCCATCCTTTATCTCGTTGTTTTTCAAAAACATACGTCTGTGACTGTGTTTTACGCAGTTCGTAGTAGTATAGCCTCGTTTTCATTTTTTTCGGCGGCCATTTTTTTCTCGCTTAGCCGATTTTCGATCTTTGTAACTCGGCTAAATCGATCTAAATTGCAGTTCCAACTCACTTCCAGATGTCCTGCCTGGTTCCCCATGCTGTAAGTGACCTTTGTTTTATTTTTTAGTGTGTATTTAGTGTTTTTTTTACTGTTTTTGTTCCGCTGCTTATCTCGTAATTTTTTTCACCTCGTATTTTTTTTCTAAGTGCTACGATTTAAATAACTCTGCTTATTACTGCTCATTATAACTATGGATGGTATACAGGTGTGGATATATAGGTGTTCTTTTTCTTCTGTGTTTTCAAAATATTTTACACTTTTCCACTCCTGTTGGTACATACAATATATATACTTAGATATTTACTATTGCAAGTTTAAAAAAATATATAATTTATATGGTACCGCCTCCCCACTTTATACTGGCCTTTATTTATAAACTAGCGACAAGATCAAGTTTTTTCCCCAAACATTTCTCTCTCCCATGTCTCTTTCCCTCCCCCCTCCTGTCTCTCTTTGCCCTCTCTCTCCTTCCCTTGTCTTTCTTTGCCCCCTCTCTCCATGCCTTGTCTCTCTTTTCCCCCTCTCTCCCTCCCCTGTCTCTCTTTGCCCCCTCTCTCCCTCCCCTGTCTCTCTTTGCCCCATCTCTCCCTTCCCTGTCTCTCTTTGCCCCCTCTCTCCCTTCCCTGTCTCTCATTGCCCCCTCTATATATCCCCTGTCTCTCTTTGCCCCCTCTATCCATCCCCGTCTCTCTTTGCCCCCTCTATCCCTCTCCTGTCACTCTTTGCCCCCTGTATCCCTCCCCTGTCACTCTTTGCCCCCTCTATCCCTCCCCTGTCACTCTTTGCCCCCTCTATCCCTCCCCTGTCACTCTTTGCCCCCTCTATCCCTCCCCTGTCACTCTTTGCCCCCTCTATCCCACCCCTGTCACTCTTTGCCCCCTCTATCCCTCCCCTGTCTCTCTTTGCCCCCTCTATCACTCCCCTGTATCATTCCCTCCTCTCTCCCTCCCCTGTGTCTCTTCCCCCTCTACCTCCCCTGTGTCTCTTCCCCCTCTACCTTCCCTGTGTCTCTCCCCCCTCTGTCTCTCTTTGCCCCCCTTCTAACACACACACACACACACACCCTGATCTCACTCACCATATCTGCAGCCCATGCACCACTTTAAGGCTATGATGAGCTGTCCATGCGCCACTTCCTGCCTCCGCGTGTCAATCACCTCGGTAACCATGGTGATGCAACCAACACCACACCCCCAGAGAATATTATAAACATAACAACCAGGCCTGACTGGATGACCTCAACCACATGACACATCCACCAGAGATCACATGACTGATTCATAACATTGCGCAAAGGCCCCATAGCAAGTGGAACCTCGCAAGACTACAACTCCCAGCAAGCATTGCCATATTGTGTGATGAATAAGAATGCTGCGCGAGCCGCGGCCCTCGACTGAGGGCCGAGGCTTGCGCTCCATGCCAGCAACCGAGGCCCTCGCTTTGCGAGGGCCTCAGTTGCTGGCCTGGGCGCTCCATCCCAGCAACTGAGGCCTTTGCCCGCAGCCCTCGCTACACAAGCCCGCAAGTGTGAGCAACGGCCCGTACAGCTACGCGAGGGCCGCGGCTCGCGCTCCATGCCAGCAACCGAGGCCCTTGCCAGCAGCCGTCGCTACATCCCAGCAACTGAGGCCCTTGCCCGCAGCCCTCGCTATGCGAGGGCGGCAGCTCGCTGCGCGTGAGCAACGGCCCGTACACTCACAACTATATATGTGACTAGCGAATTGCCCGTCAAAAAATGACGGCAATGAAATTGTAAGGTAGCTAATGCTGTTTGGTGTATAATAATGAAATATGTAATACATTACTAAATGAATATACTGTACGTATTTTGAAGGATTGTGATGAAGAGCTGGCAATCTGTGTTGATGTTGGTGCAGTATTAGTGGTGTGGAGCTGCTGTGTAAGCATACTGAATGAGTTTCTTGTGGTGTTTTGCAAGTTTAGAGTGCTGTAGCCTCGTTTTCGTTTTGTTCGGCGGCCATTTTTTCTGTCGCTTAGATTTATTTTTAGTCTCAAAACTCTTTTATTTCGAGTAAAATCGAGGTCTAAGTTGCATTTTTGAGGTCCTGGGTGCTCCCTCTTGGTGTAGGTAAGGTTTTTATGTATGTGCTGTGTGTATGTATTGTGTTTTAAATGTTTGTATGTCGGCGTGTTGCGTCCGATGTTTGCGAGGTCGTAATGTGTGGTAACGTGTTTCGTAGGTTGTTTGCGTTCCTCGTAAAATTTAGCGAGTGTCGTAATTTGTGTGTCGTGTTTTTTGAGTAGCGACGTGAAGTTTGCGAGGGTTTGAGGCCCTTGCCCAGTGACCTCGCCAGCAACTGAGGCCCTTGCCCAGTGACCTCGCCAGCAACTGAGGCCCTTGCCCAGTGACCTCGCTACGCGAGGGCCGCAGCTCGCTGCGCGAGCCACGGCCCTCGCTTCGCGAGCCCGCAAGCGTGAGCAACGCCCGTATGCTCACAACTATAAATGTGATACTATGTAACTATGTAAACTATATAGAAAACATGGGGTAGATTCACTTACAGGTTTTAATAATGTATGTTTTCCAGCAAATCATAGCTACCTATCACAATTAGGGCATATTGTGGCTGTGTTAAAGGTGTGTTTATTTAAAACACTAAGGCCCTCATTCAATTGTGATTTGGCCAATTGAATAGGGCTCTAAATAAGCACATAACATAATTTTTAAAGAAGTTTTTAGTTAGTGAAAACCTTGCTTTTGGATAGATGTTTACTAACTAAAAACTTCTTTAAAAAATATATGTTATGTGCCCTATTTAGAGCCCTATTCATCTGGCCAAATTGCAATTGAATGAGGGCCTAAGCATGTTCACTATAACATGATTCACTAAAGAATTGTAATGCTGTCCGCTGAGTAAATGCCTATACCAGTAACTGGCAACCTGTTTCACTTGAAGGACCTCATATGCGGCCCTTGAGTCCCTATAAAAGCCTCCCAGTGCTTTATATAGTTTTAATTTACCAAAAGCAAAATGGTAGAAACGCTGTAGGAAAGGAATTAATTGTTAATAGTTTTATAGATAATGATGAGAAATATTTAGTACAATTGTGTCTTATTTGCTTGTTTTACAGATATAATGGGTTGTGCATTGTTCAAGAGGTGTATGCTCTCCCATTCCAGAGAACTGGTTGGTGGCTGCTTGAACCAAATGCTGCCCCCTGTCCACTTGTTGTCTACCACTGACTAATGTCCTCTTTCACACGCTCTCACACCCCTGACCCAACATATCAGCTTTTATTTTTAACCCTGAACTTCTTACACACTGGCAGGGGTCACCTGGGAGAATTCTTAAAGCCCCCCCCCCCATATATTTGTGTCAGAGTGAATGATCCTTCTTTTTGCTACACATGCTCAATGCGAACCACTACAGCACCAATGTATTACAATAGGGGACATATAGCTGGAAACATGCTAGACCACTTTATCCCATCACAGGTTCGTTTTAATGTTAATTTCTTAGTAAATGATGCAATGGAGATGACAGCAATTCACAGCAATTGACTGTTATGTGTCACAGCTCATCGATCCTTGGTAAATCTACTTCATAATTGGTTTCACATATAGTCTATGAAATCTGCATCAAATGGACATTAAAGTTATATGCAAGTGAACTGGATTGTGAATGCATCTGGTAGAGGAGAATTGGTAGTGTATGAAAAAAAATAGTTTGCATGAAAATACCAAAAAACACATTTAAACAGGTACCCTAAGGTTTGCTGAATCTCTTGCTTTTGCAAACAGTTTTCTATCAATGTTGACACCCCCTGAAATTCCCAGGGAAAAACAAGCATACATAACACATTGTATATTTTTGGTTTGGGGATTAAGCTGCAGCTTTCCTGTAGATTTCTGTAATACCCAGAACAAGGTCTGTGTCCCTTCATTCACTGATTGCTTTATCTACATCACAGGTAGAGATGTCCCAAATAGTTCGCCGGCGGACTGTTCCCGGCGAACATAGCATGTTCGCGTTCGTGGCGAACTGCAAACATATGCGAGATTCGACCCGCCCCCTATACTTTATCATTGAGCAAACTTTGACCCTGCATGTCACAGTCAGCAGACACATTCTAGCCAATCAGCAGCATACACTCCCTTCCAGAGCCTTCTAACTCATGCACAGCAGCCATTTTGGAATCATAACTAACTTGCAGTCTTACTGAGAGGAGGCTGAGTGTAGGTGATACTGCATCAATAGGGAAAACCATAGCTAGGCTACTGTACACAGTGTGCAATACAGTCCTGAAGGACTCTTTTGATCTCTGCTGCAAGGACACCCCTGTGTCTCTTCCCCCCCTTATCATCATCCTCCCCTCATCTTAGCACCCAACCCTAACACCCCTCACACTTATCCATAACACCCATCAACCTAACACCTAACCCTAACACCCCTCACACTTATCCCTAACACCCCTCACCCTAACACCTATCCCTAACACCCCTCACCCTAACCCTAACACCCCTTACACTTATCCCTAACACCCCTCACCGTAACCCTAACACCCCTCACACTTATCCCTAACACCCCTCACCCTAACACCTAACGCTAACACCCCTCACCCTAACACCCCTCACACTAATCCCTAACACCTAACCCTAACACCTAACCCTAACACCCCTCACACTTATCCCTAACATCCCCCACCCTAACACCTATCCCAAACACCCCTCCCCCTAACCCTAACACCCCTCACACTTATCCCTAACACTCCTCACCCTAACCCTAACACCCCTCACACTTATCCCTAACACCCCTCACCCTAACACCTATCCCTAACACCCCTCACCCTAACCCTAATACCCCTCACACTTATCCCTAACACCCCTCACCCTAACCCTAACACCCCTCACACTTATCCCTAACACCCCTCACCCTAACCCTAACACCCCTTACACTTATCCTTAACACCCCTCACCCTAACCCTAACACCCCTCACACTTATCCCTAACACCCCTCACCCTAACACCTAACCCTAACACCCCTAACCCTAACCCTAACACCCCTCACACTTATCCCTAACACCCCTCACCCTAACACCTAACCCTAACACCCCTCACACTTATCCCTAACACCCCTCACCCTAACACCTATCCCTAACAGCCCTCACCCTAACCCTAACACCCCTCACACTTATCCCTAACACTCCTCACCCTAACCCTAACACCCCTCACACTTATCCCTAACACCCCTCACCCTAACACCTATCCCTAACACCCCTCACCCTAACCCTAACACCCCTCACACTTATCCCTAACACCCCTCACCCTAACACCTAACCCTAACACCCCTCACCTTAACCCTAACACCCCTCACACTTATCCCCAACACCCCTCACCCTAACCCTAACACCCCTCACACTTATCCCTTAGACCTAACACCCCTCACACTTATTCCTAACATGCCTCACCCTATCACCCCTTACACTTATCCCTAACACCCCTCACCCTAACATCCCTCACACTTATCCATGTGTCTCTTCCCGTCCTTATCATCAAGGGAGGGGGGAGGATGATGAGGGAGGGAGGAAGAGACACAGGGGAGGATGATGAGGGAGGGGGGGAAGAGACAAAGGGGAAGATGATGAGGGAGGGGGAAAAGAGACACAGGGGAGGATGATGAGGGAGGGGGGAAGAGACAAAGGGGAAGATGATGAGGGAGGGGGAAAGAGACACAGGGGAGGATGATGAGGGAGGGGGGAAAGAGACACAGGGGAGGATGATGAGGGAGGGGGGAAAAAGACACAGGGGAGGATGATGATGGAGGGGGGAAGAGACACAGGGGAGGATGATGAGGGAGGGGGTAAAGAGATACAGGGGAGGATGATGAGGATGATATAACTTCTGCAAGTGCACAGTGCCACTCATATCTGTTGTCACAGTAGCTTGCAAGCATAGTACCAATCTGTCAAAACCTGTAATGATGAATGAGGTCTAGAGTAGCCTGGTTCCCTTATCCTCTACAGTTTGAGACCTAATGTTTGGGTGACTCCAGACCAACACATGAGTACAAGCAGCACACAAACTCAAAGCCGCCATCCTCCTCCTGGTGCAGCATCATAAGCCACATCAACAACTGCTGTCCTCCTTGCCCCCTCTCAACCATCCGCCACTCCGTCTCTCGCCTTGAGCAGTTCCTGCTCATCTGCCCATAGTCAGGTGCCTGTAAAGGACATGTTTGAGCGTAAGAAGCTAATGTCACAAAGTGCCCCAAATTTGAAGTGATACGACCAACCAAGCATCTTTTTCCATCTCCTGGTTCTAAAAATCCAGGCCTTATACACGCCCCCTAATAGGTAACGTAACAAGTATTAAACTGATAAGAGTAGTAATTACAAACACGCCACTTTTATCTGGTGGCACCTTTGATTGCACGTGCCGTGCCCCAAAATTGAAGTGATACGACCAACAAAGCATCTTTTTCCATCTCCTGGTTCTAAAAATCCAGGCCTTATACACGCCCCCTGATAGGTGACGTAACAAGTATTAAACTGATAAGAGTAGTACTTACAAACACACCACTCCTATCTGGTGGCACCTTTGATTGCACGTGCCGTGCCCCAAAATTGAAGTGATACGACCAACAAAGCATCTTTTTCCATCTCCCGGTTCTAAAAATCCAGGCCTTATACACGCCCCCTGATAGGTGACATAACAAGTATTAAACTGATAAGAGTAGTACTTACAAACAAGCCACTCCTATATGGTGGCACCTTTGATTGCACACGCCGTGCCCCAAATTTGAAGTGATACGACCAACCAAGCATCTTTTTCCATCTCCCGGTTCCAAAAATCCAGGCCTTATACACGCCCCCTGATAGGTGCTGTAATAGGTATTAAACTGATAAGAGTAGTACTACTTAACACACCTTATAATAATGCAGAGAGAGGCAACGCAGTGAGAGGAGTCTGAAGAAGAGGAGTCAGAGGAGGAAGGTGGCTTTGAGGAGGTGGAAGACCAAACACAGCAGGCGTCATAGGGGGCTTGTTGTCACCTTTCGGGGACCCTTGGTGGCTGGGTGGAGGAAGAGACCTTCAATGACATCAGTGAGGACAAGGAACGGGACATGGCTAGCTTGGTATCCAACCTTGTGCAAATGGGGAGTTTGCGGTTGTGCAAAGGGACTGTTTGCGGTTGTTTGCGGTGCATTAAACGGGGAGATTGGTCTGTCACTGTAAAGCGGGCCTAACCCTTACACTACATGATTGATACAACATCATACCTGATGTTTTAAAGCATGTTATTCTAAACAATTTAGGAATGTTAGGTGATTTATGCCCTTTATGGCTTAAAACCAGACTCTGCATCAACTATGTAATTTTCCGTGGAAGTTTTGCCATGTATCCCCCTCCGGCATGCCACAGTCCAGGTGTTAGTCCCCTTGAAACAACTTTCCCATCACTATTGTGGCCAGAAAGAGTGCCTGTGGGTTTTAAAATCCGCCTGCCCATTGAAGTCTATGGCGGTTCGCGAACATTTGTGGCGGTTCGCGTTCGCGGTTCGCAAACCGAAAATGTTATGTTCGCGACATCACTAATCACAGGTGATACTTCCCCCAGCCCCAGTGATTTGCCCCTGTAACCCCTCACCCCCAGTGATTTACCCCATCACCCCAACACCCCCAGTGAATTGCCCCTGTGATCTCTCCCAGCCCCAGTAAATTGTATGCACTCACAGAGAGACACATGCACAGAGACCACGGCTGGTTCTTGCAGGACCATAAATCAAGCATAAATGCTCATTTGCCTAAAAGACAAATTAGAATAGGAAGAGGAAGCTGAAATGTTTGGTTCAGTACAATAATAATTTGTCAGAATTTATCAAGGAGAGGGTGTATGTCTAAAGAACAACCGTGTAACAGCTCAAGCATTTTTACTTGAATTTCAATGTATGGTCCTTTAAGGACCCAGTATAGTAGTCATCTATGCTGGCTGCATAAAACATTGCTGATTGGCTGCTAAGCTGAGCATGCTCACATGGACAGGGTATAATGTTAGAAAATCGGACCCTGAGAAGCCTAGCTAAAAAAAAAAAAAACAAGCACATTTCCAGTTCTCTCATGTTCTTTCCTGACTCTTTTGTGTTTTATCTTCCTTAATCTGTTATGTCAGTGGAGCTATCACTTTATGGTCTTATCCCATTATTTTAAACTACATCCTCACCAAATCTACTATACAAGTTAGGAACCGGCCCCACACTGATGAGAGGCAGTAACCTTGAAACATTGCTTTCTGTGGGTGGGTTTCTCAGCTTATACTTAATCCATCCTTGGCTTTGCATAAAGGAGTGTAATAAGCAGGGATATGCTTAAAAGGAGCCATGTTTGAAATAGTATTTGGATTAAAGAGATAAGTCGTTGTGGGCACAATTGAATGTCCTTGCCCAGGTTCCCAGAATGCAGTGCAATATCTGTATGTCTTAGCAGGAAACACGTTTTTTTTAACTTGTTTTAGATGTTCAAATGTGAACACAATTGTGCTATGTATTTACTACTCCATTATCTTCCAAAATGATTTTCCTTGCTTCTAATTTCTCTGTGATTTTTATTCAACTAATTTTCTTAATTGCTATGTTGGTAATACTGACCATTTTCACACTAGCTGGGAAGCTACAAGTACACGCAAAATCTGTTCTGTATTATTTTTTTCACCTCTCTAGTTGTCTTATGCCATATTTATTCTTCAACATTTAGATTTATCTGTATTTTTGTACTATTTGTATTATTTCAGATTATCTGTTCGACTTACTTCCAATATTCCTAGGCTTTCAGGCAATTTCAGGCAATTCCAACATTTTATGTAATAATGTTTCTTTATCTGAACATCCATTGAATCAAAGTGGAGACAAAACCCTTATGTATTTATAAATGTTTGCAGGAGTAATATACCATCTAAATATATGTTTTTAAATGTCTTTATTGGATTCTCATTTGGTATTCTTAGCCATATTCACGCAGATCTTCTTCTATTCTGTAAAATATAAAGTAGAGACCAAAGATAATATAAATTAAGTTCTGTCAACCCAACATCACTAATAACTCAATTTAAATTAAACACAATTAACTATATGGGGGAGTTTTGAATATAATGTACCTCTTAAAAATGCTTGCTTTTTCACTTATTCCATATAATATTCAGACATGATTTAACCACAATATGTGTCAAAGAGTCTAAATGAACACTTATCTTGTTGCTGTGTTTTTTGGTGATCCCTCTTCATTATGTCATCTTACCTCAGATATCATGAAACTCTTTACCCACCATGTTCATTTGTCAAGTTTTTTTTTAAACTTGTGAGGAGACCTTCCTAGAGGGGCACTCCCAAGCAGTTACCTATTTCACCTCATAATAAATCTGGCCATGGATAAGGTAGAATTTTATGGGCACCTGAAAATAGCTATGTCGTGACATAGGGTCACCTCACTGTGCACAGGGTCCCTTTCCACACCTACCCAACTGGAGCAGACAGCAGAGTTTTGGTAGCCTTTTCTCAGATCAGACATTTCCAAGCAGAGCATGGAAATACCAGCATTCAGAGAAATAACATAGTTCTACAACCTATATTTTAATTAGAAGATCTTTTTATTGAGCGGGGTAAAGTGTTTTTAAAGTACAAAATACAACAGTAACCAGACACATTAACACAAAGTAATTAAACAGTGATGTCATGTAATAGTGGATAGCCACATGATTACAAAATATTGCCATACCAAAAGCTATATTACTGTAACAAAATTAAGATTACTGGATCAGAAGACTAAGTAAACCTAATTACTTAGGTATTCAATTGAGCAATTGTTGGTTAGTGGAACCCGTAATGTAGCCAGTAAACTAATTTGCTATTCAATTGGTGTCATTTAGCTACCGGCAAATGATTTGCGGGGTTACAGGCTGAAAATCCCTGTGGTTGGTAAAACTCCGACCCATCTAAGCCTTTGATCTTTCAAGCCTGTAAATGTAACATTCGCAAATGGCTATTCAATTGCTACAATTCCTCAAGCCTGCACATGTTTTCATATCCAAAAATGGCAAATGTAAAAGAAAATCCTACGGGTAGCAGATAGGACTCTCAAGGGGGTTAAACACCTGTTCGTAGCACTGTAAATGCAAATAAAAATCAATTCTGCACTTGAAAAGACAAGGAAAGCGATGAAAGACATTAGAATTAATTGCACAACAGCTCGCAAATCTGCAATCAAATTTGTATTTTTATGTTTCATCTCCGTGTCATATCAGTCTCAGGAATCAATGAGTTAATACATATACGGCCACCCACATGGACTAGAACATTTCCTTCATTCATTTTTAATAATTTGTACATTGCCGGATTGCGAGTCTGATCACATATCGGACTTCTAAACGGTAATTAATTGTGGTTTAACCTCCATGTTTTACTGACATAATGATGACGGTCTCATTTGCTATTGGCAGTTTCTAAATCTGTAGTTACGGCCTTGCTTAATTGATCATGATCACGCTCTGAAATGCTACTTACAATTGCATAATTTACAGTTTTGGCTTTCTGCGTTCTGTACATTGCAGGCTTGTTCAATTGAATTGCTCTGTAAATATAGCAAATTTCAAGCCCACAGACTTACGGCTTATATAATGTAAACTGCAGGCTTGCAATTGAATAGAGGCCTAAGAGCTGTTGCTAAATGTGTGACTGGTGAGTATCTGCTTGTTGGCTTCTCCCCCAGGAGGCTTTCAATGATAAACTGTGCCATTGTTAAAAAAATAAGTTCAAGCATTGCGTCAGCTCCACAAAGGATCTTTCTGTAGATCTGTCTATGCCAAATTGCCACACAACTACTTATAAAACAAGACATTCAGATATCATGCATGTTTAACATGAATACAACCACTATAGCAAGCTTATAAATTAAATGCACCCAGTTTTGCAGAACAGTAAAACAGCCACCTCTATGCTACAGTGAGTATACCCAGAGCAGAACATGGTACCACCAGTACAGTGAATCCCCCAGCCCAGAGACTCAGTGCAAAGAGAATACTTCACACAGTCCTAACTGGCACATGGTGGTTTGTGTTTACTTAATACAATACAATATTAGCATTTGGAACAGATGTAGAATTATCATGGACACTAGACAAAACCAAGACCTACATGAGGTTTTATACTAGGTGAGAAAGAGGCAAGACTCAGTGATCCACGTGTCTTCTCTGCCATTGGATTATATGAGGGGAGCAGATGTATAAATCTGCAGAGTTCTCTGACACAGTTCATAATGAGATGTAACAAAATCTACATAATTTGTTACACCTTATTAACAGTCTGTACACAGGCTTTGCAACGTGATAAATAAATGACATTAGCACTTGAGTAGTGCAGTGAGCCAAGATTTCTCTCCTTATTTATCCTATAAAAACACTGGTGTGTTAGGCTCCCTTTTATTTGTAATATCTACAAACCGAGGGAGCTTGAAATGTATATGTATGAATGATACATATATTTATATAGGAATAGTTTAATTTGCATTTGATTCACTTTCACCAAACTACTAAACAGAGATACTAAACAGAGCATTGACAGTTTATCTGCTGAATGCAATGATAATCAGTCTCCAGCTACATAAGGATATCCTCTTTGGGCTACTAATGTTCAAACAGCTGTAAAGTTTTAGTAGAAGCCTCACAAAATGGAAAACTCTTAAGACGCGGAACAGGAAAAGCTGAATTATATTATTTTACCATAAAGAGACATGTAGAAAGAATTATGCACAGAAACAGGGTGGGTTATATGAGGAAGTTATATAAAGATACTGAAGAAAATATAACATATTACATAAACTTTTAGATATTAAACTCAAGTTCATCAAGTTCAACTTTTTTAGATCTCCTCTGAACCTTGTAAGAATTTTTACATAGAATTATGGGAAGAGCTTTAGGGGGGAGGTTATATTGTGATATGAGTAGTTGAGTTATATGGAAAGATAGGAAGATCTAGATATAGATGTTTTTTTGAGTGGGAAATGAATAGTCAGGAGTCCTGAAAAATTGAAAAAGTTACAGGGAGAGGTTATATGGAGAAGTAGGAGGGGTTATTTAAAGATATGAAAATGAACTGTTATATGGAAAGAATGCTGTAGGAATTATAAGGATAAAGCACATGGAGATATATAAGAAGTTAAAGAATGTGGTAAGCGGGAGTCTTATGGAGAGATTGGATGATTTGTAAAGAACTATTATATGAAAAGATAGGAAGATTAATGGGAATAGGATGCAGTGGAGGAACTAATGCCGGTACACTCAGTGCAATGCACCGAGGCCCTGCTCCTGGAAGGGGCCCCCAGAGCCCCCTCCTGATCCTCTCTCTGCCCTCCTTGATCCTCTCCCCCTCATGATCCCCCCTCCTGAATCCCCCTTTCAGACCCTCTGATCCTCCCCTTAACCCTCTTGATCTCTGCACATGCTGACCCCCCCTTGATCATCCCCCACTCCTGATCCCCCCAATTGGTGTTCCTACCGCACCAGCAGCACTCCCCTGAACTGCATACTAACCTGCCAGTGTATCCCGATGACGTCACACATGTGCCGCAGGGGAAGGCAAAGTGAGGCGAGCAGTTGAGGTATGCGACTGCGAGGGTCGCATCTGCGACCAAAGTGCGTAACTCTAAAAACACGAAAAACTAAAAAAATTATTTAACAAAAATAATAACACACTCACGAACATCACAGGGGGAGAGTCAGGAAGAGTTTTTGTCAATACAAAATCGGCTAAGCAAGAAAAAAAATGGCGGATGACCATTCTGAAACTGGATGAGGCTGAGCAAAGCCAGGCACGCGGGACTTAGAAAATACATGACGGCGTTGGCATCAAAAAGAGGAGGTGGGTTTGCCTTATCTGATTTACTGAAATATTATAAAGCAGCAAGATTGGCCCAAATGACTAAGTGGTATATTAAAGATTCCCCACCAGTGTGGGTCAAAATAGAACAACATGGAACAAAATGTAATATTGACCCAGTTACCATGGCATGATTTCATTACCATTGTGTATAAATCATTCCATTACGTTGTGAAAGCAGATGAACATAAGATTTAGATTATTAGAGGACGGATCATGGTTATCACCATTATGGTTACTCTATAAAGATTTATCAATAAATAAAAAAATCCCTATTAGCATGGTGAGTTGGGAATGGTTTACAATTGTAGCAGATGTATTGTCGGACTGCAAACAGTGGTCCCGCTAGAATTGGAGATACGTTACCAACTGCTGCACAAAGAATGGCTTAACTTGCTGATGATCAACACCAGAATAGGTCAAATTACAAAAGAAAATAAGTTAGGTAATAAAACTCCCTTCAAACAATTTTGCTTGCATATTTCAAAAGGTAGGAAAAATAAAACAAAGCTTTACAACTACTTAAATGATTGGTCACTACCAACAAATTATCCAGATCGTCTTGGGAAAAGGAGCTTAATATGGCCCTAGATGAGACACAATGGCGAAAAACACTATGAGGTGGTATCTTACATCAGCCAGACTTAAACTTACAAATATCTTAGTGGATGGTCACTACTTCAGAGAATGCAATACAATAGGAAATCTGAAGCACATGTTGTGGGGCTGCCCCAAAATTAAACACATTTGGTCTGCAACATATAACACATTAGAGACATTATGGGACATGAATATCCCTCAAAAACCAGAGGAGGCGCTACTAGGCCTACCGATTTCAGGATTATCAAAATCTGCTCAGTTCTTATCCAATCAGATATCCCTGGCAACCAGAAGCATAATTGCAAATAATTGGAAAACTGTTCCAACATATGAGGAGGTCTTACGCAAATTGATGCGAGATATAGAAGAAATGCTGGGACATTTGGACCCTGAGAGTTGACAGGTGATAGCGACAAGAGCCTGTTCCATTGGATTAGATACCCCCTCCCCCTTCTTTCCCCTTCTTTTTCCTTCTTTCCGTTTTTGTCTTTTTGTTGAGTTAATACTAAAGTATTATATCAAAAACACTATGTGAGGACATAGATACTGTAGTTTAAAAGAAAAATTCACTGAGAAAGGTCTGAAGAAAATATGTTTATGGCAGGTTATAATATTTCATTGTAATATGTTTTTGTTTTTTTTGGTGTGTCGTTTTCTCAAAATGTACCCTGTTGTGAAATAACCTTCTTTTCTCACAATAAAATTCATTTTAAAAAAAAATACACGACGGCAAAGACAGTAACACTTACACCAACAACGCCATGCATGCGGGACTTTGAAAATAAAACCAACGGCAGTCAGCAGACACACAGAAGAGAAACACACAGGGAAGGGACAGGGGAGAGATGGTGGAAAGACACACATGGCATTCCCAAGCACTAAACTTGCAGGTTAACGAAACCTGCAATGAGCGGACTGTAAAGTAGGCGGGAGTAGAGGCTTGCAATGAGCGCCAAAGGCGCTTATTGAGAGCCCCGCGATGAGAGCCAAATGCCCTCAGCGCGGGGCTGGCGATGAGCGCCAAAGGTGCTCAGAGGAGCATAAGCCTCACATTGTGTGGCAAACAGCATTGCCAGCCTTACAATTTGAATACCGTCATTTTTGACAGGCAATATCTAGGTATATATATTGGCACCATATTGGTACCAGAGAGGGGCCCAAAATTATTTTTTTTCACTGGGGTCCTCCATTGACTAGCTCCGCCACTGAGTGGAGGAGCTAGTGAATGTGAAGCTCAGGTGCAAAAAAAATGTTTTGGGTCCCTCATTCAGCAATCAAGGGGTGGGGAGAGATAGAGTCAGAGAAAAGAGATAGAGAAAGAAAAGGGATGGAGAGAGAATATTAGGAGAGGAGGGGTAAGAAAGAAATTGAACCTTGAGAGAGAAAGTAAAGGGAGAGAGAGAAAAGGGAAGAGAGAGATAGAGAGGAGGAAAATAATTTAGGGGAAAGAGGAGAGGGGGAGCAAAGGATGAGAGAGGAAAGAGGAAGAGAGAAATGAAAGAGATAAAAGGGTGTAGAGAAGTAGAGACATGAATGGTGAAGGAGAAGGGGGAAGGATGAAAGGGAGATGAAGTTGGGAAGGGATGGGAAAGATAGAAAGGGAAAGGGGCGTGAAAGAAGGGGGAGTAACCTGAGGGAAGATAAAGGGGAAATGAAGTAGTAATGGGAACCAGGTGGGAAAAAGGGGTAAAGGAGGAGAGATGAGTGGGACAGAGTAGGGGGGAGAGAGTATAGATGAGGAAGAGGAGAGGGGATAGGAATGAGAAGTGGTTGAGAGAAATGGAGGGCATGAGAATGAGAGTGAGAAAAAGGGAAGAAAAGGGGGACAAGGAGGACGTAACAGGTAAAAGCGGGTGAGAGGGGAGGGATAAGAGAAAAAAGGGAGGGAGAGATTGGGAGAGGATAGAGGAAGTTATAGAGAAAAAGAGACAAAAGGAAGAGAGAAGAGGGAGATAAATTGGGGAGAAAGGGAGATAAGAATCGGGCAATTAAGGGAACACAGAGGTGAGGAAAAAAGAAAGGGAGAAAAAAAGGAGAGTGAGAAGGGAGAGAAATGAGTGGGAAAAAGGAGGCATGCTGAGATGAGGTGGAGAAAATTGGGAGAATGAAAGGAGAGAGAGCAGAAGAGAGATGAGTTTGGAAATAGAGAGTAGAGGAGACAGAAGATGGGAACGAAAGAATTGAGAAAAGTATGGAGGAAAGAAGATTGGAAAAAGGGGGGCAAGAAGGATAGGAGGGGGAGAAGAGAAGGAGAGTGGAGAGAAGAGTGCAGGGAAATACAAAAGGAGAAAGAATGAAAGAAGGGGATAGGGAAGAAGAGAGTGAGTAAGGGGAGGGAAGGTGTGGGGGAGAGACAGGAGAGGAGATAGAGGAGAAAAAGGAAAAGAGGATGAAAGTGAACGGGGTGAAAAAAAGGGAGAAAGAAGATGGGGGAGGAGAGTAAGAGGGGTGCAAAAGGGAAAAGTTGGAGCAAGGGGGGTCTAGCAGGGCCTACTGGGGCCTATAAAGGCCTGTGGGGACTGCAAAAGGCCATAGTGGGCCATGGTAGGGCTGCCAGGGGTCAAAGTGTGAGGACCAGGAGTGCTTGCAAGGGCACCCTGGAGGCGAGGGCTCAGGTGCAGCTGCACCGGTTACACCATCAGTTGCTCCGCCCCTGAAACTCTTAAATATAGTAGTTGTAGAAGTGAGTAATATTTGCTTTCTTTTTCCATCCATAAAAACAGCTTGTGGAAACAGTAGCAGATCAAATATTTAGCCAGAAAATATAATTTAAAAACAGTTTACCTCATTAATGTCTATTCCTGTATCCCTCCCCACCTGTCTGATTGTCTTAAGCACTACTGAAAGAAAGTGTATGATTTCAACTGTGATAACATTATTCAAGCCTTACCAATGCTATCACAACTGAAATCTTACATTTTATTCCTGTAGTGCTTAGGACAATGATATAGGTGCGCAGGGATACAGCAGTGACCATTAATAAAGTAAACTGTGTTTTTACATTACATTTTCTGGCTAAGGATTTGCTTTATTGATATGCACATGTATATTTAATGTTAATTAATAGTAAACTAAAACATAGGTTTAATATGAATATTGCCTACACTGACCCATTAAGTAAACAACTTCTCTGTAGTAGATCAGATGAAAAATCATTAAATAATCCACCAATGGGGAGCAGGAGCTTTGTTTGTCAGTTAAAAACAGACACCTGATATTAGTTTCAGGTCACAATATACAGCCCCCTGATTTTGCACTTGGTCTATATTTATCAGCTATTGGTTCCCAAGTTCAAAGACCTAAATTAAACCAAAAATTGCTTTCATCTAAAAATGTCTCACCATGAGTATGCTATCCTCAACTATTGAGCCTTCATTCACTTTTGGAACGCTGCTAGACATCTAGATCCTTTGTGTTGTGATTGTGTATTTTCTCATATGTTTGTTTGATGTGCACATGCTATGAAAAACAGTATACAACATTTTAGTTTTTAAACTATTTGTTCCTTAAGCTGAGGTTTGTATCTTTTCCTAAATATGTCTATCAGGGGAGTGGTCAGCTCTTCCAGTTTACTGGACTAAAAATAAAGTCTGACCATTCTAGGTACTATTTCAGACTGAACATACTCAATAAAGGGGTATGACAGCAGCAAGCATGTTGCAATAGAGCTGTCATGGGGCAGGGCCAGTGACATCAGCCCAGCTTGCTTCCAAACTCCATGATAGTTCAGCACACAGGCAGATCTGGCCCTGCCCCTTTAGACAAAGGTAGGAGGAGATAAGCAGCTGCGCTTGAGGAGAAAACAGACACTTTAAAAGCTAAGTAAAAATGTTAACTTTAATTTATTTTAAAGTCCATATTGTTTTAATAGTATATACCCAGCAAACATGATATTTACTTGTAAATGCACTACAGTACTCTACATTAGCAACTCTATAAGTAGTACATGGTCCAAACAGTAACACCTGTGTACAACTAATTCTCTTTCCAGAGCGAGATGGTGAGCGGCCATCCTGCAGTTTGCTGCATCTAATGATGGCGTTTTCAGGAAAGGTCAGACAGGTGCTTCGTTCAGTGGATTTGTGAAGTATTCATGTGTGTATAGAAAACTTGACAACCACTGCACAAGCTGGATTGCAGTCAATGAGGTACAGCTACTGAATAGTTTGTACCATATTTTATTCATCTTCATGCCGAAACTTTCACCATCAGGCTTATGGCTCTATTTATCAAAGGATGTGAAATCACATATATAGTTATCAGTGTGTGTAACGTTTGCGATGTTGGTCACGCTTTGCGAGCCCGATTCCGGCCCGTCAACCTCGTGGGACTTAGGCTGCAATGAGCGACGAAGGCGCTCATTGCACTGTGAGATTTGTGAAGCAAAGTAAACAGTTGAGGCACACGGGACTTAGGTTGCAATAAGTGCCAAAGGCGCTCATTGCAGGCCTCGCGATGAGCGCCACAGGCACTCATCGCAAGGCCCATGGAACATTGCACAAACTGCAAACTTCGCCAAGTGAGGCGACCAGTTGAGGCACGTGGGACATACGACCCGTACGACTTCAGAACAAAACACGTACATGCACTGTGCGGGTCGCAAAAAAACGACGGAAATTGAAAGACATGAAAAAAACAACAAATAGGCCTCAAATTAACTTACTGCAGAGAAAGTGGATTCAGTAATTACTGCTGAACTACCACACCCACAAAAGCATGAAACACCCTATCACATTGTAGCACATTGCATGATTCATGGACCATGTGGAGAGCTGAACCAAAACTCACCATGTATGGAAAATAAAAAATGCACTAAAGATCAAACCTTTGCAAATTGTGATGGATATCCATTGTACAGATGAAGAAAAGGTCCAAACGCAATAATTAGAGGAAAAAATGTAGATAACACATATGTGGTGCCATATAATCCACATCTATTAATGAAGTATAATGCACACATAAATGTGGAAGCTTGCACTTCTATAAAATCAATTAAATATGTCTACCAATATGTTTATAAAGGATATGATGCAGCAACCGTTGTCGTGAAAAATGGACCAAATAAACAAGACAATGAGTTACTACATGATGTCAGTGCACCAGAAGCAATGTGACGACTTTTAGTTTATTTCCATAGTGGCAATGAAGAAAATGCTCTGGCACAAAATAAACACTGACAAACCACACTTGCTGCTTGGTTTACATTAAACTGTAAATATATTGAGGCGAGGCAAGGCAATAATATACAATGAGATTCCATAATCATTATGTCTTCGTCAATGGGTTATGGAAACAGAGAAAACATGGTGGTAATAAAATTATAACCCGAATGCATATTGTAAGTCCAAGAGACATTGAACATTTCTGCTTACGTTTACTATTTTTAAATGTTCCTGGTGCACAAAGTTTTGAAGAATTGAGAACTGTCAATGACAGACTTAATGACACATTTTAATTAGCTGCATGACATAGAAACTTCCTTGCTGATGAGACAGAATGGGAGAGATGTCCAGAGGAAGCAGCACTATGTAAAATGCAGCGGCAGATGAGGGAACAGTTCCAAATGCATTAGCTTTGTGAGAAACATTGAAAATACATATGTATGAAGACTTCTTGAAACATTATAACTAGTCCATAGCAGAATTAATAGCATTAATGGAAATTCAAGAAGTCTTATTATGTCATGGATTAAGTTGTGAAAGTTTGAATCTACCAGATCCAGGAATTAGAGATGATATAAACTTTGAGGACTATGACGCTGACGTTGAAAAACAAAAAACAGAAGAAACATTTGCCACTTTAAATGATTTGCAAAAGCATGCGTTCAATGCCATACAACAAGAACTAGATGAGGACTTGCTCAAAGAGCGTTATTTTTATCTAGATGGACCCGGTGGATCTGGAAAAAAACGTATCTATATAATTTGTTGATGAGTTCAATTAGAGGTAAAGGTGAAATAGCAATTCCCTTTGCTGCACTATTGTTAGAAGGTGGCAGAACAGTACATAGTGGATTTAAGCTTCCTGTTCCAATATTGGAAACATCAGTGTCTGATATTATAATTAAATCATCTCAAGCAAATAAAGTAAAAAAAGCGAAATTGATTATCATAGATGAGGCCACCATGATGTCTTGCCAGGCTCTGCCATCTATTGATCGTTTATTGCGTGAAGTCATGGGTAATGATTGGTTGCCTTTTGGTGGAAAAGTCATGTGATAAGGTGAAAATTTCAGACAAACATTACCTGTGGTTGTATGTGGAAATCGCACAGATATTGTGGAAACATGTATAAAGTCAAGTCCACTATGGAAAGAATTTACACACCTACAAAAAATATGAGATCTGAAGGCCAAAATTAATTTAATGATTGGCTAATTCAAATTGGAGAAGGAAAAACTGACTTAATCAAGAATTTACCTAATGAAATTGTTGAAATCGCAGTGGACATGATTTGTAAAGATTCACCCATATCAGCTGTATTCCCAAATGGAATAACTACAGAACGTTCTTCGGACCTTGCACAGAAAGTAATATTAACATCCAAAAATAAAGATGCTTTGGATCTCAATAATGAAATCTTGAAATTAATTGATGCACCACAAAATAATTATTAGAGTGCAGATTCTGTTCTAGCTAATGACAAAGAGAGTGAATCTAATTTTACAACAGAATTTCTTAAAACATTAACTCCGTCTGGAATACCACCACATGTTTTGCAACTGAAAAAAGGAGCAATTGTCATGTTACTGAGAAATATGAATCCAAAAAAGGTATTTGTAATGGGACCAGATTAATTGTTCAGGATTACGAGACCATTTTACACATGCAGAAATTCTAAATGGGACCTATAAAGGTGAAGCTGTATTCATACCAAGAATAGATGTGGCTCCAAGTGAGACTAGCTTGCCTTTTGTACTTCAAATGAGACAATTTCCCATTATTATGGCATTTGCTATGACCATTAATAAATCGCAAGGACAAATGTTGGCCTATTTTTAGAAGAACCAGTATTTGCCCATGGACAACTCTATGTGGCATTTTCAAGATGAACAAGAAATTAAAGTTTTCATTTAAAAAAAGGAAAGTCAGGGCGAATAGCTGGATGCTGGCGAGTATTTACAAATAATATTGTCTACTATGAGGTGTTGTAAATTCAAACCAAAAATGGACAACAACAATTTAAAAGCAAAATATACAACAAACAGTACAGTGGTTACATCCCAAAGACAACATTATTCATCTGCTGGGCTCTTTTTAGAGGACCACTACTGAAAAAAGAAAACTAAAAAAAGGACAGTACAGTGGTTACATTCCAAAGACAACATTATTCATCTGCTGACCTCTTTTTAGAGGACCACTACTGAAAAAATAAAAATAAAAAAAGTACAGTACAGTGGTTACATCCCAAAGACAACATTATTCGTCTGCTGGCCTCTTTTTAGAGGACCACTACTTAAAAAAATCAAATAAAAAAAGGACAGTACAGCGGTTACATCTCAAAGACAACATTATTTGTCTGCTGGCCTCTTTTTAGAGGACCACTACTTAAAAAAAAAAAAAAAAAGTACAATGAGTACAAAAAAATACAAATTAAAACAAGCCTTCACAAAACTTGACAAAGCACTCCACAAACTTTACAAATGCAATTGTTAACAACCATATCAACCATATTCAAAAAGATAAGGTGTTGTCTAAATATTGTTTGTAGTTCAATTGAATATACTTACTACTTGCATTCCATGTCATTAGAAGTTTTATTCTATGTATTTTAATTTCCTTTATACAGTTGTTATGGGTTTTAGCAATTACGAGTATCACTTGATTTTTACTGGGTTATGACTTTCATTGTATGTATTTCCCTTTATAATTACAGATAGAGTAATGATCCAGGGAGTAATCATATCGCCAGTATGTGGGGTCAGGAAGGATTTTTTTTTTTTACCCATTTGACACAATTGGCGATGTTTCAATTGGGCTTTTTCTGTTTGCCTTCCTCTTATTCAATATATACATTTACATGTGTTAAATAATGAGTAATGCATAGTACTTTCATTCTATGTATTTCAACTTTATTTGGCCAGTTGTTCTTACTTTCATTAATTCAAATTATCACTTGAATTAATTTTTTTACCCATTTGAGACAATTGGCAATGTTTCACTGGGGTGTTTCCTGTTTGCCTTCCTCTGGATTCAATATAAAAATTTACATATGTGTTAAAGAACATGTACTGGTTCCGAAAGTTCAAACATTCTTAGAAAATTGATGTATAGGTTACAATAAAAACTGTTAACATTTTATCAAAGTATGGTTTCTGATTTGTGTACAAATATTAATATATATCTAAGCTGCATGTTATAACAATAAAGAAATAAACTAATAATTTTATTTATTTCTCTACTTTTACATACATATGGAATGTGACATTGAAAAATAAAACATATTACAAAAAAAATAAGGTCAAGGGGGAACAGACTCACATTGGGTGGAAAACAGCATTTCAATACATAAAATTTAAAAACATGTCATTTTTGATGGGCAAGTAGCTAGTGTGGAAATAAAGTGCAGATTCTAAACTATTGCTGTTTAACCTCTGACCCAACGGTCACTATGTGGCCTATACTGCCCCATACTGAACCATGTACTGCAAAGGTCTGGCATACAGATACATTTTGCTAAACTTGGTATAAAGTTGTGAGTTCACAGCTCAACTGTTCCTCTCTGAATACCTCTCCCTTTACTCTATCTCTATTTTATTTCCTTTCCCCTGTTCCTCCAACCCTGTTATAAATAAACTGCTACTAGGGGCAAAGGTATGCCTTGCTAGGTAGAATTGTGTTTATTGTATTTATTTTACTTAATAAGGGGGCCTGGGAGCCTCTGCTTCCATTACTACCCCCAACCCATCAATGACAGGCCTTTTGCTTGCAAAGGGGATCATGGGTACTTCAAATTATTTTTTATCAATACCCACCATGCTTAGCCCATGTTGAGGGGTGGTCTATATGGAAGGGACTTGTGTCATTATTTACAGGCATTTATTTTAATTCCCCCGCCCGAGCCAGCATGTATATCAACTACAGTGTTTAATAGGTGGACACCTGCTAGTCCATAGCAGCATATCGTTGGGCTTATTTGAACAAATAACCCTCAGTAAATACTATGATGCCTGAAGTACCAATGAGTAGTGAGAAATTGCAACCTATTGATACTCATCACACCAGTTATTAGTAAATATTTTCCAGTTATTATTTAGAAAACGTAAAAATAACCATCAGTATAAACTCCCTACAGTATTTACTAATTAGATGTAAATAATTATTGTTACAACTTATATGACACTAGCGACTTGCCCATCAAAAATGACGGCAATAAAATTGTAAGGCATGGCAATGCTGCTTACCACACAATGTAAGGCTTTTGCTCCTCTGTGGACCACCGGCGCTCATTGCGAGCCCCGCGCTGAGCGCCTTCAGCCTTCATTGTAAGCCTCTCCCCTTGTGTCCTGCTTTGCAACGATCACCTTTGGCACTCATCGCAAAGACAAATATATATAACAAACAAAAATGTGAGTACAGTGAATTAAAAAAGTAAAATGAATTAATAAATTAATATACTTTACCTATTTATATGTAATATGTAGCAATCAATATTCTCAAGAACTAACAATCTATTTGTATTTTCCTGCATCTGAAAATGTACAGTTGTACTGTTGATCATCTGAGGAGAAAGTGTCAGCAATGTTGCAAGTGTGCCGTGTAAATAGGCTGCATGCACAAGGGCAAACCGTTTGTTTAGGCGGGTAAAGCAGCAGTTTAGAATCCTAATGTTATTAGTTCCAAGTTAGTGTTGTAAAATGGCTTTTTTTTTTCAATGTGTTACTTGGCTCGCGAGCATTTTCCGTCCGTTGTAATGGTATATTTTGTATCTCCTACGTTCCTGTGTAACTCGTACGTGCCTGGCTGTGATTTTCACGGCTCTGCCTCCTTTAGCCTCGTTTTAATTTTTTTCGTCCGAAACGCGTAGCCGATTTTCAGGTGCCGAAACTTCTTAAATGCGACTTAAATTGGCATGCAACCTCACTCCCAGACATCCTGGCTGTCCCCCCGTGCTGTGTGTGATGTTTGTTTTATGTTGTCTTTTTTTGTTGTTGTGCTTTTCGTATTTTTCGATGTGCGCGGTTCAGCTGTTAACTTCATATTTTTTCGACCTCATATTACTTTTTTCTAAGTTCCGCTGGTCGTAATTCTTGTTTTTCAAAGTCTTACATCCTTGGTGGTGAATTGCGCGCTTCAGGGTCGTGTAGCCTCGTTTTCATTTTTTTCGCCACCATTTTTTTTTCTCGCTTAGCCGATTTTCAAGTGCCGAAACTCTTTAAATTCTTTTTTTCGTGCAACCTCACTCTCAGACGTCCTGACTGTCTCCCCGTGCTGTGTGTGATGTTTTTTTATGTATTTTTTTTCATTTTTCAGTGTTTTTTGTGTTTTTGTATGTATGCGTTTCGGTTGTTAATTTCGTGGGTAGTATTTTTTTTTCTAAGTCCCGATTTCCTCATCCCGGATTGTTGTTTTTTTTTCTAAGTCCCGCGGCACTTATTTTTTCTCAAAGTCCCCCATTTGTGCTTTGTTATTTGCAGAGTTTGAGGCTGCTATAATGCATAGTACTTTCATTCTATGTATTTCAACTTTATTTGGCCAGTTGTTCTGACTTTCATTAATTCAAATTATCACTTGAATTATATTTTGTTATGCGTGTTATTGTATGTATTTACGCCTTTTGGCCTTTTACTGTGTAATTACCGAGAGAGTATTGATCCAGGGAGTTAGCAGCATAGATTTGATTTGTTTTTTTATGCTAAATAATGTATACTAATTTACAATAGTTTTTATATGTCGTAAGTACATCACAAAGATTTTTGCCACAGCTCTAACACTACTGATACTGTATATATACTTTTGTTCAACAATATCAACCAGTTAAGACACTATTTAGGCTTTTTTGTGCTATATACATATCTTAACTAAATTAATACATGTTATACTCTTCAGGGTAACTGTGATATAAAATGTACTAGTCCTGAGAAACCCCAAAGTAATAGACTATTACCTTCCAGAGCCTCCCCCTTTTTTTCCGGGTTTCCCAAGTGAGAGCCGCCCACTTGTACTGCTTTATCCTTAGGCAAAGCCCACACTTCACACTACGAGTGTATGATGCCACTAAAAAGTACGCAGTGTCATGCTATGTGTCTGAGCAGCATTAGACAATGTGGGCATGGCTTCAGATCACAGCAGTACAAGATGGCAGATATTGTGAGGGTAAATGTGAAAAAAGGGGAGGTTCCAAAAGGTAGCAATCTGTTACTCTGGGGCGTCTTAATAAAAGTCAGTGAAATGTAAACTTTATATGACAATTACATTGAGGAAGATAAATATAATTACGGTAGTTAAAACATGCATATAAAACAAAAACATTGCCTTAAGAATCCCTTTAACATGAAGTTCTGTGTCCTGAGTCTTCAGTTAAATGTCCATTTACTTTTATTCCCTCACAGTAGCATCAACAAAGGTGTCATGAGATGACAAGTCACAGGTGAACGGGGGCAATGCTATTCATTGCAGCTGTCACTTCTTTATTAAGGGAGTAGATGACTGCACAGGGGTCTTGACAGGTACTCATTACATCTCAAAGATCATATCTCCCTAACAGACCCTGAGAAGTCAGGTCCCTCAAAGGCCAGAATCTTGTCATCTTCACAGGTTCAGTCTTATTTGAAGGTACTGCTGTACTGAGTACTCAATTACAAGAGTACTGATGTCCTATATTTGCAACATGCTTTCTAAAAGGACTAGAATTGACAACAGATAAAAAACACAGCCTTTCATTTATTTATTATCATATGCAATTATGCAGTAGCGGAGGCAGATCCTTGGTTTGTTACCTGGAAGATGACCATTTCACCAAGGAATATAAGCCTAAAGTACCATTGATGTGTCATATTTATAGTATGCTATTTTTACACTTGACACTTGACATAACTCAGTGGAATAGCAAGTCCCCATAGGTCCCCAGTGTTGCAGATGGAACTCCCCATGACACAATTGGAGTCATATAATTTTAGATTTTCTCTAAAAATTACTTTATGTTCCATTCTTCAAAAGTTTGTGAAGATTCTAAATCCTCTACAAGTGTATTGCAAAACTGTTTTCCCATCTCTCGGTGAGTGGGGTATAAAGGTTGGAATTCCTTGAGCAGTACAAGTCTGAGCAGCAGTGTACGCAAATAACTGAGAGACAATGTACTGATCATTTAGCAACATCCACTCTCCTTCTATCCTGTCATGAGCATGGAACAACTGAGAACTTGGGTGGAAAAACGAAAATAGGAGCGGTAATAATGTCTAGCCATATCCCAGCGATACATGCTATGACTGATAAGGTCAGCCATAATTTCTGCCCTATTTTTCAAGGAGCTGACATTTTACAACACTGTTTTATATAACATTGTTTTGATTGTCCAGACTGTTTCAGTTAAGCTCTTGTATTCCACTGAGCTAGTGTATTGGACACAACTTCTATTTGTCTTTTCCCTGGCAATATGAATTGGCAGTAAAGTCATCAGCTGCATTGGGAGTTGAGATCCTCTGTTTTCTCCACATTGGCAGAAGAATTGCAGCTTCAGTACAACAGAAAGACCACAGGAAGTTTGAAGTGTAGCAATGCAATGAGTTGGCAGTGAGAGTGTTAATGCTGTGGAAAGCAGTCTGTTTATGATGGCTAATTGTATGTACTGGACTCAGATATTGTGTGCCTGGGAGAGGTGTGAAAGAAAGCCAACTGGAGGTGTGAATTGGAACTATAATTGTAAAGCTTTTTGAGTCCCCTTTGGAAGAATAACACAATATCAAATAATAATCATTATTATTATAAAATGACATCACCAAATTGCTGTTTGGTTGCTGAGAATTTAACTTGAACTGGGTATTGAGGGAAAGAGACAATGGGTAAATACCAATGGCATTTTGTGTTCTTCATTAGCAGTACAAACCAATAAAAATGTAAAGCATACCAATTAGAAAGAGCCACGTGTAAAACACAGTTCTTGCAAAACCCCCTCACTTTTGCTCACATTGACATTTGTGTACACTCTCATACATGCCAACATGTGCAGAGTGATTCACATCTGCTCACAATAGACATTTCTACTTGGTCACACACTCATACACATACAGATATTTATATGAATTCAAATTATTCATATGCACTTGTGCATACACAGTTATATACTCCCCTGTACACAAAACCGTGTACACATTTTTATACAGACATTAACGTAAATGCACATTGCTAAATATCTGGTTGTGGATACACCTCTCTATGCGCATATATTCACACACCTCACAATAAACATGGAGGAATAACTTTTACACAGGTAGTTATTCTTCGTTAAGAGTGGTCTTTAATATAAAAAACAGTTATTTGCCCATTAAAGGACAACAAAAGTCGCAATATGTGTTCTGCACCATGAGATAAAGGGTGAAAAAGCATTTGGAAAAAGGGTTTTCTTTTTTTAAATCTATGCTGAATTAATGGATTTAAGATCAATAAAAGTAATGCTATTTCAATGTGCTGTCTCTGCCTGAATAAGTAATAATCTTTGTATTAATTAATATTAATTAGAATCAGATGTAGATGCCTTCAAATCAGGCAGTGGGTAAGTGATTTGTAACTTGATAATATTCTAGCATATAGTATAGTGACAGAATGGATAGTACAGTAGGTCGGCGGCAGTGTAGGTCTTGAGTTCAATTGCACACAGAGATTATTTTTTTAGGTTTCTTTAGGTTTTATAATAAAGCATATGCTAATATGAGGTAACTGTGTTGTTTTGAAAATAATAATTTGAATAATTATGTGAATTGGTTATTAAGAAAAAAAATTATATATATATATATATATATATATATATATATATATACATTATATATATATATATATATATATATTGTAGCAGGGCGCCCCCTTCTGGCGGGGTTTGCGTCCTGTTTCCTTTTACTTTGGTTTAGGGAGGAAGACACAGCAGGCTTGACAGAGTTTTACTGCTATTTATTTGTCAGCAAAAAAACAGAACAAAAACAGTGCTTATCTTCAGCAAATAAAATAAAACCCTACATAAACGTGCTTGCTATGACCCGGAACACCCTAACTATATCCGGCCAGCTTCTCTGGTTCCGGAGAGTGCCACCTTGTGGCCAGGATGCAAACAGTCTCTTATTTTTGTTATGTCGCCACCTTGTGGCCAGGAAACAAACAGTCTCTGATTGAGGGTGAAAATGCCAGCTTGTGGCTAGGAAACAAACAGTCTTTCGATGTCTTTTCCTCTACGGCTTCTGCCAATAGTGGGTGAAGCATAGGGCCCACCCTACTCTCCCTTATGCTTCACCCCAGGGACCCTTGACACCCTCTTGTGATGAGGGACGGTTATGCTTGCTTAGCACTCTCTTCTCCCTGGGGCATTTGTAATCCTTTTTCGGATGTGCTCAAAATACATGCAGGTGGCACCAACCTTTTATCCCTTAATTCATCCGGCTTAGCAGGAATGGGGTCTTTTTTAGGTGGCTCCTTCCTCAGCTGGATCTCTCCTGAAGTGTAGAGAGCCGCTCTTTTCTTTGGAACAGTCTCTTAGTCACCCTCCTCCTCAGACTGCTAGGCAGACAGCAAACTTCACTGAGCAGGCTCTTTAACTGCTCCTGAGCAGGGTCAGGTGTTGGCCTGATTAGGCTGAAGATTTTGGGATTAACCCTCTCTATGTCAGTCCAGGGTATATGGCTCTGCTCCATCTGCGGCTTATATATCTTCCCTGATGCACTCTGTTGCAGGTTATCAGGGATTCCTGCTGCACTTCATTACATATCCTCCCCCTCAGCTCAACACCACGTAGTTGAGCGACCTGAGCCGAGAGGCAGTGGACCCTGGACAGCGCGTCTGCATTGTCGTGTTTCTTCCCAGCCCGATGTTCCACCGTAAATCGGTACTGTTGAAGGGATAGAAACCATCTGGTCACTCTACTATTTCGCTCCCTGTTTTGATGCATCCACCGCAACGGGGCATGGTCCGTAACAAGTTTAAAAGTTCTCCCCAGGAGGTAATATTTTAAGGCCTCGGTAGCCCACTTTATGGCCAAGCATTCACGCTCCACCACCGAATAACGCTGTTCCCTGGGCAACAGCTTCCTGCTGAGGTATAGTACAGGATGTTCCTCCTCCTCTTTTACTTGCGACAATACTGCTCCTAACCCAACTGCGGAGGCATCCGTCTGTAATATGAAGGGGCACCGGAAGTCGGGAGCCATTAGTATGGGCTCATGACATAAGGCCACTTTCAGGTCCTCAAATGCCCTTTCTGCTTCTGGGTTCCACTGTACCGTATCCGGGGCCCTCTGTCGAGTTAGGTCTGTTAAGGGGGCTGCGATGGAGGCGAAACCGGGTATGAATCTCCGATAATATCCGACTATTCCTAAAAATGCCCGTACCTGCCTCTTTCTTAACGGCCTTGGCCAACCCTGTATTGCGTCCACTTTGTTAAGTTGTGGTTTAATCAGTCCTCTACCGACCGTGTATCCAAGATATTTGATCTCCGTCAGCCCAAGTGCACACTTCGCGGGGTTTGCGGTGAGGCCTGCTCTCCTCAGGGTCTCCAGGACCTTCTCCACTTTGCTCAGGTGGGAATCCCAACTTGGGGTATGTATCACTATGTCGTCCAAATAGGCCGTCGCATATTCAGAATGAGGCCTAAGGAGTTTGTCCATAAGCCGCTGAAATGTGGCCGGGGCTCCGTGAAGACCAAAAGGCAAAACCTTATATTGGAACAGGCCACCAGGGGTACAAAACGCTGTCTTCTCTCTTGCTGACCTTGTTAAGGGAACTTGCCAATATCCTTTAGTCAGGTCTAAGGTGGACATAAATCTTGCAGGCCCTAGCCGGTCTATTAGCTCATCTACTCGGGGAATGGGATAAGCATCAAATTGGGACACTTCATTCAACTTCCGGAAATCACTGCAGAAACGAATGGTCCCATCGGGTTTGGGGACCAGGACGATGGGACTACACCATTCACTGTTGGATTCTTCGATGATTCCTAAGTCGAGCATTTTCTTTACTTCTAATTTCACTTCCTCCCTCCGGGCCTCAGGAATACGATATGGTCTATTTCTGATGACCACCCCAGGTTTAGTGACAATGTCGTGGTATATTAAGTTTGTTCGTCCAGGATATTCAGTGAATACGTCTGTATTGCGGAGAATCAGTTGTCTTACTTCCTCCTGCTGCTGTGGTGACAACTCTGTGGACACCTGTACCCTGGGGAGATCCACTTCCATTGGATTCTCCTGATATACTGCAGCTACTTCTGCTTCCTGTTCACGCCAGGCCTTTAAAAGATTCACATGATAAATCTGTTCAGGCTTACGCTTTTCTGGCTGCTTGATTTTATAGTTAACGTCCCCTACAGCCTCTATTACCTCGTAGGGTCCTTGCCATTTTGCTAAAAGCTTGCTTTCGGCTGTTGGAACCAGGACCATTACCCTGTCGCCTGGCCGGAACTTCCTCACTTGGGCATCTCGATCATAGTAGGTCTGTTGGTGCCGTTGGGCCTGTTCCATATGTTCTTTAACTAGGGGGGTGATTTGTAAAATTCGGTTTCTCAGTGTTTGAACATATTCTATGATATTTTCATTTTGGTTCTGTTGGTCTTCCCATGTTTCACGAAGGGAATCCAATAGGCCTCGTGGATGACGCCCATACAGGAGTTGGAATGGAGAGAAACCTGTGGATGCTTGGGGCACCTCTCGGACTGCAAACAGTAGAAAAGGTAGTAGTAGGTCCCAATTTTTTCCGTCTTTGTCCACCATTTTCCGTATCATACTCTTTAGGGTTTTATTAAATCTTTCTACCAACCCATCAGTCTGTGGGTGGTATATTGAAGTTCTCAAGGCTTTCACTCGAAGTTGGGCATACAAATCCTTCATTAACTTCGAGACAAAAGGTGTCCCTTGGTCCGTCAGGATCTCCTTAGGTATGCCCACTCTTGAAAAAAGAAGAATTAGTTCCTTTGCAATGCTTTTGGAGTTGGCGGTCCTTAGTGGCACGGCCTCTGGGTAGCGGGTAGCATAGTCCATTATCACTAGAATATATTGATGTCCTCTAGCTGTTCGTTCTAATGGTCCCACTAGGTCCATTGCTATTCGCTCGAATGGTTCCTCTATAATTGGAAGGGGTATTAGAGGAGCTTTTAACTGGGGACGTGGGCTTGCTAGCTGGCACTCGGGGCAAGACAGGCAATACTGGCGGACTTCTTCATATACCCCCGGCCAGTAAAATCTCTTCAACACTCGTTTCAAGGTTTTCTCCACCCCCAGATGTGCCCCGAAAAGATGACTATGTGCCATGTCTAATACCTTTCGTCGATACCCCTGTGGTACCAGTAATTGTTCGGTGACCTCCGCTCCTGATTTAACCACCCGATATAAGAGGTCCCTTTTCAACACAAAAAAAGGTCCCTGGGGATTTTCTCGACCCTCTACGATTTCCCCATTCACACTGGCCACGTCTTGGCGGACGTTCTGTAGGAGAGGATCATTTGCTTGGTCTCTCCCAAAGTTTTCATCTCCCTGGAGCACATTTCGCTCTTCAACCGTCTCCCTTTGCTCCAGAGGGTTTATAACCTGATTAGGAGACGAACCCCTTAAGGTTACTATCTCCTCAGAAGTGGTCTGAGAAGTTATCAGGGCCTCGTCTTAACCTCTTTTTGATTTCTGTTCCCCTTTTTTTTTCCTTACGTCTTTCTTGGCGTGTTTTCCTTACTTTTTCTCGGCTGGAGAAAAGTTCCTTATCTTTAAACGGGAAGATCTCCAGTATAGATCCAGTGTTTGACCCACAGTCGTCGGTATATAGGAGGCATTCAAAGCATGGGAAATTCCTTCCCACAATTACGGCATGGGGCAGATGAGGTACTATCGGAGCTGTTATTTGGGCCTTCAAGCCCTTAACCTCGATCCCAATGTTTTTCGTAGGGTAATTCATCACGGTGCCATGTACACATGTAATGCCCATGCTTTTTCCGTACTTCCCGCTGTCTGGGGCGACTACCCTTCGTGACAATAGGGTAACTGCACTCCCGGAATCAATCAGTCCCTTCACCTTCTTTCCGTCTATTATGACGTCAGTGAGAAAGGGATGGTTCATTTCTGTCATGCCTACCAAATTAACCACACTGCAGTGGGTAACTGGGCCTCCCATATTGCACTGCATGGGCTCATCTCGGTTTGGGCACTGAGCTGCCACATGCCCTAGTTCTCCGCACTGGAAGCATTTCATGGTATGCAAGTAGGCATATTTTTTCTCCTCCTTTTCTTTCCCGTTGGCTCCATTGAGTCCCCGAAGTTCTCGATGGAGATTTCTTGGGACCCCTTCGGTAGGTCGCCCTTTTGAGGATATGCCCCGTTTCCAGGACCTGGCTTTTTCTCCAGAGGAGTCATCCGTAATACTCTTTACTGCTTGATGGCGCTCAACTTGGGTAGCTAAATCATCAAGGGTCTGGGGTCCAGACTGTGCCACCCACTCTCGCATTCCCGTGGGTAGCCCTCTCCAGTAACGATCTATCACCAGTATCTCCACTATCCTTTCCGGAGTATTGTTCTCAGGGCACAGCCATTTGCGAGTAAGGTGGAGTAGATTGAATAGTTGGACTCTTGGTGGTTGATCACCCTGGTATCTCCAGTTGTGAAACCTCTGGGCCCGGACAGCTGGATTCACCCCTATCCGGGCTAGAATTTCCGCTTTTAAACATTTGTAATCAGCGGCTTGCTCCGCCGTGAGGTCGTAGTAGGCCCTTTGTGCCATGCCGGTTAGTAGCGGGGCCAGTATACCTGCCCACTGGGTCTGAGGCCAGTTTTCCTGGAGAGCCGCCCTCTCAAAGGACAGCAGATAGGCCTCTATATCATCCTCCTTGCTCAGTCTCTGGAGGGGTTGACTGGTAGGCAGTCCCGTAACAGGTCCTCTTGTTTCTACTGCTGAGGGCGGTGTGGGCCGACGTAATATCTCCTGTAAACTGGCCTGGTTCTGAGCCAGATGGCCTGCCAACAGTTGGGTAAGCTCCTGTTGTTGTTGTAGTTGTAGCTGCTGCTGTTGTTGCTGCTGTTGCTGCTGTTGTTGCTGTTGCTGCTGCAGTTGCTGTTGCAGTTGCTGCTGTTGCTGCTGCAGTTGCTGCTGTTGCTGCTGCAGTTGCTGCTGCAGTTGCTGCTGTTGCTGCAAGGCCTTCAGGATGTCTTCCATCACTTGTACTGTACTGTGGGCTGTCCTCGTGAACTCAGACGATTAATAATCCCACCACTGCCACCAGTGTAGCAGGGCGCCCCCTTCTGGCGGGGTTTGCGTCCTGTTTCCTTTTACTTTGGTTTAGGGAGGAAGACACAGCAGGCTTGACAGAGTTTTACTGCTATTTATTTGTCAGCAAAAAAACAGAACAAAAACAGTGCTTATCTTCAGCAAATAAAATAAAACCCTACATAAACGTGCTTGCTATGACCCGGAACACCCTAACTATATCCGGCCAGCTTCTCTGGTTCCGGAGAGTGCCACCTTGTGGCCAGGATGCAAACAGTCTCTTATTTTTGTTATGTCGCCACCTTGTGGCCAGGAAACAAACAGTCTCTGATTGAGGGTGAAAATGCCAGCTTGTGGCTAGGAAACAAACAGTCTTTCGATGTCTTTTCCTCTACGGCTTCTGCCAATAGTGGGTGAAGCATAGGGCCCACCCTACTCTCCCTTATGCTTCACCCCAGGGACCCTTGACACCCTCTTGTGATGAGGGACGGTTATGCTTGCTTAGCACTCTCTTCTCCCTGGGGCATTTGTAATCCTTTTTCGGATGTGCTCAAAATACATGCAGGTGGCACCAACCTTTTATCCCTTAATTCATCCGGCTTAGCAGGAATGGGGTCTTTTTTAGGTGGCTCCTTCCTCAGCTGGATCTCTCCTGAAGTGTAGAGAGCCGCTCTTTTCTTTGGAACAGTCTCTTAGTCACCCTCCTCCTCAGACTGCTAGGCAGACAGCAAACTTCACTGAGCAGGCTCTTTAACTGCTCCTGAGCAGGGTCAGGTGTTGGCCTGATTAGGCTGAAGATTTTGGGATTAACCCTCTCTATGTCAGTCCAGGGTATATGGCTCTGCTCCATCTGCGGCTTATATATCTTCCCTGATGCACTCTGTTGCAGGTTATCAGGGATTCCTGCTGCACTTCATTACAATATATATATATATATACAGTCTCACAACAGCGAGTACACCCTCACATTTTGGTAAATATTTTACGATATCTTTTCATGTGAACACTGAAGAAATGAAACTCTGCTAAAATGTAAAGTAGTAAGTGTACAGCCTGTATAACAGTGTAAATTTGCTGTCCCCTCAAAATAACTCAACACACAGCCATTAATGTCTAAACCGTTGGCAACAAAAGTGAGTACACCCCTAAGTGGAAATGTCCAAAAATTGGGCCCAAAGTGTCAATATTTTGTGTGGCCACCATTATTTTCCAATGCTGCCTTAACCCTCATGGGCATGGAGTTCACCAGAGCTACACAGGTTGCCACTGGAGTCCTCTTCCACTCCTCCATGATGACATCACTGAGCTGGTGGATGTTAGAGACCTTGCACTCCCCCACTTTCCTTTTGAGGATGCCCCACAGATGTTCAATAAGGTTTAGGTCTGGTGACATGCTTGGCCCGTCCATCACCTTTACCTTCAGCTTCTTTAGCAAGGCAGTGGTCATCTTGGAGGTGTGTTTGGGGTAGTTATCATGTTGGAATCCTGCCCTGCTGCCCAGTCTCCGAAGAGAGGGGATAATGCTCTGTTTCAGTTTGTCACAGTACATGTTGGCCTTCATGGTTCCCTCAATGTACAGTAGCTCCCCAGTGCCAGCAGCACTCATGCAGGCCCAGACCATGACACTCCACCACCATGCTTGACTGTAGGCAATACACACTTGTCTTTGTACTCCTCACCTGGTTGCCGCCACACACGCTTGACACCATCTGAACCAAATACGTTTATCTTGGTCTGTTTGCAGGTTTTATTGTGCATCATCTTTAGAAGAGGCTTCCTTCTGGGATGATAGCCATGCAGACCAATTTGATACAGTATGCGGCATATGGTCTGAACACTGACAGGCTGACACCCCACTGCTTCAACCTCTGCAGCAATGCTGACAGCACTCATACGTCTATTTGCCTAAATGTACGGTAACATACTGAAGCAGAGCATGATCCCCTACATTCGGAGACTGGGCCACAGGGCAGTATTCCAACATGATAATGACACCAAACTAGATGACCACTGCCTTGCTAAAAAAGCTGAAGGTAAAGGTGATGGACTGGCCAAGCATGTCTCCAGATCTAAACCCTATTGAATATCTGTGTGGCATCGTCAAACGGAAGATGGGGGAGTGCAAGGTCTCTAACATCCACCAGCTCTGTGATGTCATCATGGAGGAGTGGAAGAGGACTCCAGTGGCAACCTATGAAGCTCTGGTGAACTCCATGCCCATGAGGGTTAAGGCAGTGCTGGAAATTTGGGCATTTCCACTTAGGGGTGTACTCACTTTTGTTGGTAACGGTTTAGACATTATTATTTTGAGGGGCAGCACATTTACACTGTTATACAGGTTGTACACTTACTACTTTACATTGTAGCAGAGTGTCATTTCTTCAGTGTTGTCACATGAAAAGATATAATAAAATATTTACCAAAATGTGAGGGGTGTATTCACTTTTGTGAGATACTGTACATATATATTTTTAAATAACTAGTTCACATAATTATTTAGTATATATTGTTCAAATAATGAGTTTAACTTTTATATTTATTTTTGAAAGCAGAGTGTGTTGGTGTAGTGGTAAGTGTGCTGTATCAAAAAAAAAATTAATTGGTAAATTATTGGTTCTAATCTAGTGCGTCCGACTCCAGTCTTATTATTAATGCAGTTTCTTGTGGGATGCTTTCAATGGCTAAACTAAAATGACAATATCTAAGTCAATTCTTGATAAATGTAAAAAATGTAAACACATTTTCCACCCTGTAACTGATGGTGCAGAGTACATATGGAACTTTTATGGTAGTTTAAGCTTAACTGAAAATGTACCCACATATAAATGTATAATCTCCAACAGCCATTCTGAAATATATGGGCTGCTTACCATTCTGAAATAAGACTTTGGACAGGCAGTTTGTGCTAATAATCCTCTTACTGTCCTAAAACTCTGCTGTCCCACCTCCCTCACATCGTTGCTCATTCATATGTAGTAAACCAAGTGTGTGAGAATTATACATTTATATGGTTTGTATAATTTAATATGCACCACATGAGTGATATAGGAAGAAAATTGCAATGAAAAAATGTAGACATTAACTTAATGTTCACATTTATTACTAAGATCCACCTAAAACAACTTATTTTAATTACAGCAGAATAAAGCAAAAACGCATTAGACACCTTTTGGTCTAACAAAGTTTTATGTGATGTTATATTTATATGTTTTTTTATAAGTGGATTTCCAAGTGCAGCTTTCTCACATATCTTTGTTGCTTTTTATTTCGGGGCTACACTATGCCATTGTTAGTGCACCAGTGCATTCTACCTGAGATAGAATGCCCAAATATGCTGCTAGAAGGCAGACATTTGGATTTTAGATCTGTAGTTCCTCTGTCTTTTTATTAGCTACACAACAACTCTTGAAAAAACACAAAATTGTTTGTGGATTTGTAACTATCAACCTAAAAAAGGTATGTAATATGCAACTATTGCTGTATCCATGCATAGTCTTAACTGCTTTCCTATCACATATATAGTTGTGAGCATACGAGCTTGCTTAAGCCGTTGCTCACGCTTGCGAGGGCCGCAGTTGCTGGCATGGAGCGCCGAAGGCTCCATGCCAGCAACTGAGGCCCTCCTGGCCATCAACTGCATACTCAATCACTGTATTTACCTGAGCCTGCGGCCCCTCGCATCGCGCTAATAAAAAACCGGAAGTGGGTGTACCAGAACTCACTGCACAAAACTTCAAGTCCCAGAATGCTCAGCAGCACAAGCAGTAGCCACTCAGCACATTAGGGGGCGAGTCTAATATATAATATAGCTGTCTCTCACTCTGCAAAAACAAATGGAAAGATAGAACTGTTTTTTTAAAGTTTATGTGTCACATTTAATGTATATATATTTAAATATTGTGGTAGGGAGAATTATCTCTGAGGACCTGGACTTTTATGTGAAATCAATATACTCTAGATGGCTTCTTTACATTATACAACATATACATATACATATATATATATATATATATATATATATATATATATATATATATATATATATATATAATGTGTATATATATGTGTATATATATATATATATATATATATATATATATATATATATATATATATACACACACACATATATATATATATACACACATATATATACACATTATATATATATATATATATATATACACTATATATATATATATATATATATATATATATACACACATTATATACATATATATATATATATATATATATATATATATATATATACACATTATATACATATATATATATATATATATATATATATATATATATATATACACATTATATACATATATATATATATATATATATATATATATATATATACATATATATACATATATATATATATATATACATATATATACATATATATACATATATATACACATTATATTTATATAATATATTTATTTATATATACACACATTATATTATATATATTTACACATTATATATATATATATATCACACATCACATATATAGTTGTGATCGTACGGGCCGTTGCTCACGCTTGCGGGCTCGCGTAGCGAGGGGCGCGGGCAAGGGCCTCAGTTGCTGGGATGGAGCGCCGAAGGCGCTCCATCCCAGCAACTGAGGCCCTTGCTCGCAGCGTACAGCCCGTTGCTCACGCTGAGGCCCTGCAGCCACCTCCTCCCCACAATACCCCGCCGCTGGAGAGAGGGAGCAGAACTCCATGCCCCATTACACCCATCAGACTACTTACATTAATTGGAGCATCTCAATTCACCTCCGCCATGTCTCCCCTGCCAGCACATTTTCTGAACAGCTTCGATGAATGTAAGTAGTCTGATGGGTCTGATCGGGCCCATGAAGGCCTGGCCTTGGGGGACATGAAGGCTTAGCCTGGGGGGACATGGCATCATGGGCTGGAGGCCATAAACGTCGCAACGCAAATAACACGGCACACACATTACGACACTCGCAAACACCATACCACACACGTTCACACACATTACAGCCTCGCAACACTCGGACGCAACTCGCGAACATTACAAAATTAAAAACACAATACATACACACAGCACATACATAAAAAACTTACCTACAGCAACAGGGAGCATCCAGGACCTCAAAAATGCAACTTACACCTTCGTTTCAATAAAAATAAAAGAGTTTGGACAATAAAAAATTTGATATGCGAGAGAAAATATGGCCGCCGAACAAAACGAAAACGAGGCTACAGCACTCTCAACACGTAAAAAACACCACAACACACTCGCAAAACAACACCCGAAACTCGAAAAACACCACGAAGCACCGACGGCTAATCCGCAAACACCCATAACACAGATAACCCGCCATTTTACGCCAATGCGGAAGTACACCACTACGCTAACGGTTTCGTCTCGCGCACGCACACTCTTACACTGCACGCATTCATCACGCTTACACAGCAGCTACACGCCACTAATGCTGCAGCAATATGAAAACAGATTGTCAGCTCTTCAACACAATGCTTCAAAATAGGTAAAGTATATTCATTTATTCATCTACTATATATTTTAGTATTACACACCAAACAGCATTAGCTACCTTACGATTTGATTGCCGTCATTTTTTGACGGGCAATTCGCTAGTAAATAGATATTTTTTAATTTGTAGATTTTCTGCATAGATGTATTATTTATATGATATTTCCTTTCTGTCCAAACACCTTAGTGATGATCTGGTGATGGATGCAACATTTATAAACCATAGCTATAGTATTATGTAATAAAGTTGTAGCCTTGAGTGCCATGACAAGCAGAGCCTGTGTTCTGTAGAATAGAGGATGTGTTATGTTATACAAACACTTAGACTGAATATTTTAAGTTCTCTCCTATTCTTTAGATTACTCTACACTAGACCTAACATCACCCACCCATATCTATCTATCTATCTATCTATCTATCTATCTATCTATCTATCTAAATGCCCTTCCATGGTACTGAAGCGGGTAAAAATAAAAAAAATAATTTGAGGTATTTATGACCCCCCCCCCACACTCCCTTTGCTACCCCTTTATCAGAAAATGAACCAGGTGACTCCCATAATACTTATCCACTATTGGGGTCCCTATATACCCTCAAGGGCAACTCACTATCTCTGTGGTTGTCAATAGAAACGTCTTTCTATAGGGGTCCTTATCTGCTGATGGGGGTCCATAATGACCCCCATAATCCCTTACACTAACCCAAATTACATAAACTAAAACAGAATTATATAAAGAAATAAAATTACATTTAAAATAATGAAATAAATGATAATTAAAATAAAATATTTACTGAAAGTAATAAAACTATCACACCTCTGGACATAAAAGGGGTTAATTAATGCATTACCTTGGGTGGATGGACAGTCTAGTAGTGTTCAAAGATGATCAGCAAGACCATCACTACTCATCTTCAGGCCATGACAAAGGCTATCCAAAATAAAAGGTCCCCTCTAAAAAGAAAAAAAACAGTTACTAAATCCTTCTCCTCTGAGTCTTATATGCTGCTTTTGTAAGCTTTGCGTTGGCTGAAATATTCGTCAATCATATTTCAACAATTAGAAATGAGCAATACAAATTCCCTAAATCTAACTGGTTAATTCTGCTACTTATTTCATAACAACTCTGGGTAGGGGTTTAGCTTGTGGTATACGTGGTTGAGTTTGTACCTAGAGTTTAGCCTCACTAGGAGAATCCGCAGGCCCTTTTGAGCATTAGGCTAAATTTCTTACGGGAGCCATATAATTGCAAGAGTTTATATGTAAGGATTTCATATAGGCAGAATGTAATAGCTATGTTAGGGCTTATGACTTAAGACTTCCTACGGGAGCATGTAATTGAACCCTTAGAAAGCGATGCTTGCCTTTCTTTCTGAGAGCCTTTTGACTGTGCCTTATTAAAGGTGTCTTGTACAGTGCCTTGCAAAAGTATTCAGCCCCTTAGCATTTTTCATGTTTTGTTGCCTCAAAACCTGGAATTAACATGGATTGTTTGAGGATTTGCATCATTTAATTTACAGAACATGCCCACAACTTTGAAGATGCTTTTTTTTTATTATTATTAATATTGTGAAGCAAACAAGAAATAGGACAAAATAACAGAGAAAGTCAATGTGCATAACTATTCACCGTCCTAAAGTCAATACTTTGTAGAGCCACCTTTTGCAGCAATCACAGCTCCAAGTCACTTTGCATAAGTCTCTATGAGCTTGCCGCATCTTACCATTGGGATTTTTGCCCATTCCTCCTTCCAAAACTGCTCCAGCTCCTTCAAGTTGGTTGGTTTGCGCTTGTGAACAGCAATCTTTAAGTCTGACCACAAATTTTCTATTGTATTGAGTTCTGGGCTTTGACTAGGCCATTCCAACATATTTACATGTTTCCCCTTAAACCACTCAAGTGTTGCTTCAGCAGTGTATTTGGGGTCATTGTCCTGCTGGAAGGTGAACCTCCGTTCTAGCCTCACATCACGCACAGAGTGGTACAGATTTGCTCAAGAATATCCCTGTATTTAGCACCATCTATCCTTCCCTCAACAATTGCCAGTTTCCCAGTCCCGGTTGCTGAAAAACATCCCACCATGCTGCTGCCACCACCATGTTTCACTGTGGGGATTGTGTTCTTTGGGTGATATAATTTGTTGACATTGCGCGGGACATAGTGTTTTCTTTGATGGACAAAAAGTTCAATTTTAGTTAAATCAGACCAGAGCACCTTCCTCCATACATTTTGGGAGTCTCCCACATGACTTTTTCGCAAACTCAAAAAGTGCCATTTTGTTTTTTGCTGAAAGTAACAGCTTTCTTCTGTCCACTTTGCCATAAAGCCCAACTCTATGGAGCGTACGGCTTATTGTCGTCCTATGTACAGATACTCCAGTCTCTGCTGTGGAACTCTGCAGCTTCTCCAGGGTTACCTTAGGTCTCTGTGCTGCCTCTCTGATTAATGCCCTCCTTGCCCGGTCCGTGAGTTTTGGTGGGCGGCCGTCTCTTGGCAGGTTTGCTGTTGTGCCGTGTTCTTTCCATTTGGTTATGATAGATTTGATGGTGCTCCTGGGGATCATCAAAGATTTGGATATTTTTTTGTAACCTAACCCTGACTTGTACTTCTCAAAAACATTGTCCCTTACTTGTTTGGAGAGTTCCTTGGTCTTCATGGCAGTGTTTGGTTTGTGGTGCCTCTTGCTTAGGTGTTGCAGTCTCTGGGGCCTTTCAAAAAAGGTGTGTATATGTAATGACAGATCATGTGACACTTAGATTGCACAAATGTGGACATCATTTCACTAGTTATGTGACTTCTGAAGGTAATTTGTTGCACCAGAGCTTTTTATGGGCTTCATAACAAAGGGGGTGAATACATACGCACATGCCAATTTTCTGTTTTCTAATTCTAAAAAATAGTTTTATGTATATATTTCACTTCACCAACTTAGACTATTGTGTTCTGATCCATTACATAAAGTTCAGATTAACAAAACATTGAATTTAAGGCTGTAATGTAACAAAATAGGTAAAAAGTCAAGGGGGTGAATACTTATGCTTCTAAATTGTAAATTCTTGAAAATAGGGACTTCTACTCTGTTGTACTAACTCTTGTGTACCAAGCAGTCTGCTGACCCTTTTGTATATATTTGTATTGCATTGTACCTGAAATTATATTTCTACTTACTTTTCAGTTTGTCTACACCTTTGTAATCTGATAATTTTACTTTATTCTTGTTTGTAATTATTGCTGTGGAATATGCTGTTGCTTAATAAATAATGAGTAATAATAATTATTATATTTATAATAATAATAATAATAATAATAAATTTAATATATCCTTCACCATATTCACTAAGTATTTTTACTTCTAGGAATTTACTGTGGATATGTAATACAGATTCACAATCATAATCATCAATTTACCATTCATTTAATTCTAAGTAATCACATATATAGCTGTCAGCGTATGAGCTGTTGCTAACGCTTGCGGGCTTGCATAGCGAGCCCGCGGCCCTCGCAAAGCGCCTAAGGCTCTCATTGCCTGCAACTGCAACCCTCGCAAAATTTACGTCAAGATGCAAAGAAAATGCGAGACACGTTACGACCCATTACAACCTCGCAAAAATCGGCAGCAACACGCGCACATCAAAACACAACAAATACATAAAAAGCTTACTTACAGGAAGAGGGGGCATCTAGGACCTCGAAAACTAAAGTTACACTTCAGCTTAACTCAAAATAAAAGAGTTTAGACACTGAAAAATTCTCTAAGCGAGAGAAAAAATGGCCGTCGAAGAAAACGAGGCTACAGCAGTCTAAAGACGCAAAACACCACCAAACACCTACGTATTTTCTGAAAAACTCCTATGAGATTAAAAAACAAGGACGCAACCCCCTCGACCACAAAAACATTACAAACACAAAATATACAAACAACAAACACATAAAAAGGTTACCCACAGCAAGGGGGGGGGGGGGGCACCCAGGACCTCTGCAAGTCAAGTTACACCTCGATTTAAGCACAAATTTCGAAGTTTAGACACCCGAAAATCACCTAAGCAAGAGAAAAAATGGCCACCGAACAAACCGAAAACGAGGCTAAAGGTTACTAAAGACGCAAAACACCACCATAAACATGCAAAACACCACCAAACAGCTACGGATATTCCATAAAAGACATAGAAAACGAAGGACGCTAAATCAGCTACAGCCGCATACCACACGTTAGCCGCCATTTTAGAACAATAGCTTATACAATGCAGAAGTACCCAGCTACGCTAACGTATTTGTCTCGCGCACGTACACTATTACACTCCACACATTCATCACGCTTACACAGCAGCTCCACACCACTAATGCTGCAGCAACATCGAAACAGATTGCCAGCTCTTCAACAGAATGCTTCCTGCATATATTACTTCAAAATAGGTAAAGTATATTAATTTATTACTCTATTATTTATTTTACTAGCGAATTGCCCGTCAAAAAATGACGGCAATGAAATTGTAAGGTAGCTAATGTTGTTTGGTGTGTAGATATAATACATTAATAAATAAATATACTTTACCTATTTGGAAGCATTGTGTTGAAGAGATGTGAATGTGTTTTGACATTGCTGCAGCATTAGTGTTGTGGAGCTGCTCTATAAGCGTGGTGAATGTGTGCAGTGTAATACTGTGCGTGCGCGAGTCGAAACCGTGCGCGTAGTGTCGTACTTCCACATTTGCGTTAAATGGCGGTTTATGTGTGTTGTGCGTCTTTGCGTATTGTCCGTTGTTGGTTTGTAGTGGTTTTCGAGTTTCGTGTGGTGTTTTGCGAGTGTGGTGTGGTGTTTTACGTCTGGAGAGTGCTGTAGCCTTGTTTTCGTTTTGTCCGTCGGCCATTTTTTCTCTCGCTTAGCGATTTTATTAGTGTCTAAAGTGTTTTATTTTTATTTAAATGAAGGTGTAACTTGTTTTATTGAGGTGCTGGATGGTTCCTCTTGCTGTAGGTAAGCTTTTTATGTGTGTGTTGTGTGTATTTATTGTGTTTTAAATGTTTGTATGTCGGCGTGTTGCGTCCGATGTTTGCGAGGTCGTAATGTGTGGTAACGTGTTTCGTAGGTTGTTTGCTTTCCTCGTAAAATTTAGCGAGTGTCGTAATTTGTGTGTCGTGTTTTTTGAGTAGCGACGTGAAGTTTGCGAGGGTTTGAGGCCCTTGCCCAGTGACCTCACCAGCAACTGAGGCCCTCGCTTCGCGAGGGGCCTCAGTTGCTGGCATGGAGCGCCTTCGGCGCTCCATGCCAGCAACTGAGGCCCTTGCCCAGTGACCTCGCCAGCAACTGAGGCCCTCGCTTCGCGAGGGGCCTCAGTTGCTGGCATGGAGCGCCTTCGGCGCTCCATGCCAGCAACTGAGGCCCTTGCCCAGTGACCTCGCCAACAACTGAGGCCCTTGCCCAGTGACCTCGCTACGCGAGGGCCGCGGCTCGCTACGCAAGGGCCGCGGGCTCGCTACGCGAGTCCGCAAGCGCGAGCAACGACCCGTACGCTCACAACTATATATGTGATTATACACCAAACAGCATTAGCTCACTTACAATTTCATTGCCGTCATTTTTTGACGGGCAATTCGCTAGTATGTATTATAATAGATATCATATGCAAATGCATAATACTCAATTATGTTTGATATTTCCCATTGATAAAACTGATTTTCTACTGAAGAAACTTTAACTTGTAGTGTGGGTACATCACAAATAAATCACTCAAATAGATGTTAAAATATAAATATATGAATTATATAGAAATGTCACAAAAGAAGCAGAGCACAGGAGTTAGAATGTTCAAGAATAGTGGAATATGTGTTTCCCTGCCCTTAAATGTGAAAGTTTCTTCATATCTAGTCCTAGGCAAACACATCAAAATCAAAATAAATGAATTCCAACACAACTGAAGATGTTAGAAGGTGATTTGATAGAAGTTGAGTTTGCAAAGGTTGGAGCAGTAAATGTTAAAGGAAAGAAATTGTGGACGTGCTTGGACCATCAACTGAGGCATTGCTGCCTTGTAATCACTTGTACAAAGAGTTTAGACTGTCAAACTTATTCCATTACCTTGAAATGTGCCTTTGAGATGGTAATTTGGGTCTGGAGTCTATTGCAAAGGAAAAGCTGATCTCCAGTTTACCCAACCATAGATCTCCACTGAAGACTATAAGAATTTGTACCATGGGGGAACTGGTGGTAAGCTTTACCCCTACAGCAGAGAATCTAGTGCATGTGTCCTACTTTCTCTCCAACCTGAAAAACACAACTTTATATAATTCATTGACTGTAATATAACGTATGATGACTTATAGAGAGATATGGCAGCAAGGGCAAATGATTCAGAGGTGTTCTCTTGTGTTATTATTTCCCTTGTATACAGGGGATATAAAAAGTCTACACACCCCTGTTAAAATGTCAGGTTTCTGTGCTGTAAAAAAATTAGACAAAGATAAATCATTTCAGAACTTTTTCCACCTTTAATGTGACCTATAAACTGCACAACTCAATTGAAAAACAAACTGAAATCTTTTAGGTAGAGGAAAGAAAAAATATAAAAATAAAATAATATGGTTGCATAAGTATGCACACCCTTAAACTAATACTTTGTTGAAGCACCTTTTGATTTTATTACAGCACTCAGTCTTTTTGGGTATTTTATCTTTTTGAGTCTATCAGCATGGCACATTTTGACTTGGCAAGATTTGCCCACTCTTCTTTGCAAAAACACTCCAAATCTGTCCGATTGCGAGGGCATCTCCTGTGCACAGCCCTCTTCAGATCACCACACAGATTTGCAATCGGATTCAGGTCTGGGCTCTGGCTTGGTCATTCCAAAACTTCAATCTTTTTCTGATGAACCCATTCCTTTGTTGATTTGGATGTATGCTTTGGGTCATTGTCATGCTGAAAGATGAAGTTCCTCTTCATGTTCAGCTTTCTAGCAGAAGCCTGAAGCTTTTGTGCCAATATTGACTGGTATTTGGAACTGTTCATAATTCCCTCTATCTTAACTAAGGCCCCAGTTCCAGCTGAAGAAAAACAGCCCAAAGCATGATGCTGCCACCACCATGCTTCACTGGGGGTATGGTGTTCTTTTGGTGATGTGCACTGTTGTTTTTGCGCCAAACATATCTTTTGGAATTATGGCCAAACAGTTCAACCTTGGTTTCATCAGACCATAACACCTTTTCCCACATGCTTTTGGGAGACTTCAGATGTGTTTTTGCAAAATGTAGCCTGGCTTGGATGTTTTTCTTCGCAAGAAAAGGCTTTCGTCTTGCCACTCTACCCCATAGCCCAGACATATGAAGAATACGGGAGATTGTTGTCACATGTACCACACAGCCAGTACTTGCCAGATATTCCTGCAGCTCCTTTAATGTTGCTGTACGCCTCTTGGTAGCCCCCCAGACCAGTTTTCTTCTCGTCTTTTCATCAATTTTGGAGGGAGCTCCAGTTCTTGGTCACTGTTGTGCCATATTTTCTCCACTTGATGATGACTGTCTTCACTGTGTTCCATGGTATATCTAATGCCTTGGAAATTCTTTTGTACCCTTCTCCTGACTGATACCTTTTTTTGACAATGAGATCCCTGTGATGCTTTGGATGCTCTCTGTGGACCATGGCTTTTGCTGTGGGATGCTACTAAGAACATTTCAGGAAAGACCAACTAGAGCAGCTGAACTTTATTTGGGGCTAATCCTAGGCACTTTAAATGATGGCAGATGTATACTGGCTCCTATTTAACACTATTTGGAATGTGATTGCTTAATTTTGAACACAGCTACATCCCCAGTTATAAGAGTGTGTGCAGACTTATGCAACCACATTATTTTTCTTTTTTCTTTTTTTTCCACCACCTAAAAGATTTCAGTTTGTTTTTCAATTGAGTTGTTCAGTTTATAGGTCACATTAAAGGTGGAAAAAGCTCTGAAATGATTTATCTTTGTCTCATTTTTTTACAGCACAGTAAACTGACATTTTAACAGTGGTGTGTAGACTTTTATATCCACTGTACCTGACAAAGAATTGATTTTCCCCACACAATAGGTGATGACATATCCACTTTGAACATGGCTCCAATGTTATGGTATTAATATGAAATATCAGCACATACTGGAAAGTTAAAAGTGATCAATGCCTGTTCTGCCATTGTGGATGTCCACATTATTCTTAGAAAGACAAAAGTAATTCAGTTGTGGTGAGGTAGAACATAGTGTCTAAATTTATAATAATTCATTACTAAGGACTGCAGCAAGGTTCAAGAAAGACTATTGAGCCAAATAATATTTTACTGAATTTTATTCCAATTGCATTAATCGAAATTTGAGTCACACTCACTGGTTAAAATGACAAATGCTGAAATAATATTATGTGAGAGCACTGCAGTTTTGATTGGGGACAACAGGTTTTATCCTTGAAGCAATATTTTCATCAGATTCATCATCAATCATGACTTCTTCCATGAGGCTGATGATGATTCAGTTACCCCAATACCCTGTTCATGCAAAACTTTTTTCAAGTTCAGGACACATATTTACATAAGTAATGAAGGCAACATGTCCACTAACACTATAATATTTCAATGAATCATGAAGTAAATTGTACCAATGAGACCAAGGTGTAGAGGTGACTTTCTGTGTCTCCCGAGCCACACACAGGGCCTCATTCTATTATCGGCCGTAGGAGATGCGGGGCCGCAAGGACCGGCCGCAAGCTATTTGCCTATTCTATTCCCTTCCGGCCGGGGACTCCGGCAGGCTTGCGGCCGGCGCCTTGTTATCCCTTGCGGCCGCACGCGCCGGAGGAAAGCCTTTGATCCTAAACGGCCGCAAGAGTTTCGGCCGCAAGAAAATCCTGGTTGCTATTCAATTGCTCCTGGAACCCTCTCTGCAAGGCTAAAACAGAGCCGCAGCTTACTTGCAGCAAAAAGGTCCCGCAGGCACACATTTAAGCACATTATAAAGCCATAATAAAGCCATCCTGCACTCTGAGGAGACTATAAAGTGATTGTAGGTGTTAGCATTCATAGCACAACATTCCCCTACACTAAAATCCGTAAATATTTTTTTTTTTAATTTATATCAAATATCCATTGTAGCAGGGCGCCCCCTTCTGGCGGGGTTTGCGTCCTGTTTCCTTTTACTTTGGTTTAGGGAGGAAGACACAGCAGGCTTGACAGAGTTTTACTGCTATTTATTTGTCAGCAAAAAAACAGAACAAAAACAGTGCTTATCTTCAGCAAATAAAATAAAACCCTACATAAACGTGCTTGCTATGACCCGGAACACCCTAACTATATCCGGCCAGCTTCTCTGGTTCCGGAGAGTGCCACCTTGTGGCCAGGATGCAAACAGTCTCTTATTTTTGTTATGTCGCCACCTTGTGGCCAGGAAACAAACAGTCTCTGATTGAGGGTGAAAATGCCAGCTTGTGGCTAGGAAACAAACAGTCTTTCGATGTCTTTTCCTCTACGGCTTCTGCCAATAGTGGGTGAAGCATAGGGCCCACCCTACTCTCCCTTATGCTTCACCCCAGGGACCCTTGACACCCTCTTGTGATGAGGGACGGTTATGCTTGCTTAGCACTCTCTTCTCCCTGGGGCATTTGTAATCCTTTTTCGGATGTGCTCAAAATACATGCAGGTGGCACCAACCTTTTATCCCTTAATTCATCCGGCTTAGCAGGAATGGGGTCTTTTTTAGGTGGCTCCTTCCTCAGCTGGATCTCTCCTGAAGTGTAGAGAGCCGCTCTTTTCTTTGGAACAGTCTCTTAGTCACCCTCCTCCTCAGACTGCTAGGCAGACAGCAAACTTCACTGAGCAGGCTCTTTAACTGCTCCTGAGCAGGGTCAGGTGTTGGCCTGATTAGGCTGAAGATTTTGGGATTAACCCTCTCTATGTCAGTCCAGGGTATATGGCTCTGCTCCATCTGCGGCTTATATATCTTCCCTGATGCACTCTGTTGCAGGTTATCAGGGATTCCTGCTGCACTTCATTACATATCCTCCCCCTCAGCTCAACACCACATAGTTGAGCGACCTGAGCCGAGAGGCAGTGGACCCTGGACAGCGCGTCTGCATTGTCGTGTTTCTTCCCAGCCCGATGTTCCACCGTAAATCGGTACTGTTGAAGGGATAGAAACCATCTGGTCACTCTACTATTTCGCTCCCTGTTTTGATGCATCCACCGCAACAGGGCATGGTCCGTAACAAGTTTAAAAGTTCTCCCCAGGAGGTAATATTTTAAGGCCTCGGTAGCCCACTTTATGGCCAAGCATTCACGCTCCACCACCGAATAACGCTGTTCCCTGGGCAACAGCTTCCTGCTGAGGTATAGTACAGGATGTTCCTCCTCCTCTTTTACTTGCGACAATACTGCTCCTAACCCAACTGCGGAGGCATCCGTCTGTAATATGAAGGGGCACCGGAAGTCGGGAGCCATTAGTATGGGCTCATGACATAAGGCCACTTTCAGGTCCTCAAATGCCCTTTCTGCTTCTGGGTTCCACTGTACCGTATCCGGGGCCCTCTGTTGAGTTAGGTCTGTTAAGGGGGCTGCGATGGAGGCGAAACCGGGTATGAATCTCCGATAATATCCGACTATTCCTAAAAATGCCCGTACCTGCCTCTTTCTTAACGGCCTTGGCCAACCCTGTATTGCGTCCACTTTGTTAAGTTGTGGTTTAATCAGTCCTCTACCGACCGTGTATGCAAGATATTTGATCTCCGTCAGCCCAAGTGCACACTTCGCGGGGTTTGCGGTGAGGCCTGCTCTCCTCAGGGTCTCCAGGACCTTCTCCACTTTGCTCAGGTGGGAATCCCAACTTGGGGTATGTATCACTATGTCGTCCAAATAGGCCGTCGCATATTCAGAATGAGGCCTAAGGAGTTTGTCCATAAGCCGCTGAAATGTGGCCGGGGCTCCGTGAAGACCAAAAGGCAAAACCTTATATTGGAACAGGCCACCAGGGGTACAAAACGCTGTCTTCTCTCTTGCTGACCTTGTTAAGGGAACTTGCCAATATCCTTTAGTCAGGTCTAAGGTGGACATAAATCTTGCAGGCCCTAGCCGGTCTATTAGCTCATCTACTCGGGGAATGGGATAAGCATCAAATTGGGACACTTCATTCAACTTCCGGAAATCACTGCAGAAACGAATGGTCCCATCGGGTTTGGGGACCAGGACGATGGGACTACACCATTCACTGTTGGATTCTTCGATGATTCCTAAGTCGAGCATTTTCTTTACTTCTAATTTCACTTCCTCCCTCCGGGCCTCAGGAATACGATATGGTCTATTTCTGATGACCACCCCAGGTTTAGTGACAATGTCGTGGTATATTAAGTTTGTTCGTCCAGGATATTCAGTGAATACGTCTGTATTGCGGAGAATCAGTTGTCTTACTTCCTCCTGCTGCTGTGGTGACAACTCTGTGGACACCTGTACCCTGGGGAGATCCACTTCCATTGGATTCTCCTGATATACTGCGGCTACTTCTGCTTCCTGTTCACGCCAGGCCTTTAAAAGATTCACATGATAAATCTGTTCAGGCTTACGCTTTTCTGGCTGCTTGATTTTATAGTTAACGTCCCCTACAGCCTCTATTACCTCGTAGGGTCCTTGCCATTTTGCTAAAAGCTTGCTTTCGGCTGTTGGAACCAGGACCATTACCCTGTCGCCTGGCCGGAACTTCCTCACTTGGGCATCTCGATCATAGTAGGTCTGTTGGTGCCGTTGGGCCTGTTCCATATGTTCTTTAACTAGGGGGGTGATTTGTAAAATTCGGTTTCTCAGTGTTTGAACATATTCTATGATATTTTCATTTTGGTTCTGTTGGTCTTCCCATGTTTCACGAAGGGAATCCAATAGGCCTCATGGATGACACCCATACAGGAGTTGGAATGGAGAGAAACCTGTGGATGCTTGGGGCACCTCTCGGACTGCAAACAGTAGAAAAGGTAGTAGTAGGTCCCAATTTTTTCCGTCTTTGTCCACCATTTTCCGTATCATACTCTTTAGGGTTTTATTAAATCTTTCTACCAACCCATCAGTCTGTGGGTGGTATATTGAAGTTCTCAAGGCTTTCACTCGAAGTTGGGCATACAAATCCTTCATTAACTTCGAGACAAAAGGTGTCCCTTGGTCCGTCAGGATCTCCTTAGGTATGCCCACTCTTGAAAAAAGAAGAATTAGTTCCTTTGCAATGCTTTTGGAGTTGGCGGTCCTTAGTGGCACGGCCTCTGGGTAGCGGGTAGCATAGTCCATTATCACTAGAATATATTGATGTCCTCTAGCTGTTCGTTCTAATGGTCCCACTAGGTCCATTGCTATTCGCTCGAATGGTTCCTCTATAATTGGAAGGGGTATTAGAGGAGCTTTTAACTGGGGACGTGGGCTTGCTAGCTGGCACTCGGGGCAAGACAGGCAATACTGGCGGACTTCTTCATATACCCCCGGCCAGTAAAATCTCTTCAACACTCGTTTCAAGGTTTTCTCCACCCCCAGATGTGCCCCGAAAAGATGACTATGTGCCATGTCTAATACCTTTCGTCGATACCCCTGTGGTACCAGTAATTGTTCGGTGACCTCCGCTCCTGATTTAACCACCCGATATAAGAGGTCCCTTTTCAACACAAAAAAAGGTCCCTGGGGATTTTCTCGACCCTCTACGATTTCCCCATTCACACTGGCCACGTCTTGGCGGACGTTCTGTAGGAGAGGATCATTTGCTTGGTCTCTCCCAAAGTTTTCATCTCCCTGGAGCACATTTCGCTCTTCAACCGTCTCCCTTTGCTCCAGAGGGTTTATAACCTGATTAGGAGACGAACCCCTTAAGGTTACTATCTCCTCAGAAGTGGTCTGAGAAGTTATCAGGGCCTCGTCTTAACCTCTTTTTGATTTCTGTTCCCCTTTTTTTTTCCTTACGTCTTTCTTGGCGTGTTTTCCTTACTTTTTCTCGGCTGGAGAAAAGTTCCTTATCTTTAAACGGGAAGATCTCCAGTATAGATCCAGTGTTTGACCCACAGTCGTCGGTATATAGGAGGCGTTCAAAGCATGGGAAATTCCTTCCCACAATTACGGCATGGGGCAGATGAGGTACTATCGGAGCTGTTATTTGGGCCTTCAAGCCCTTAACCTCGATCCCAATGTTTTTCGTAGGGTAATTCATCACGGTGCCATGTACACATGTAATGCCCATGCTTTTTCCGTACCTCCCGCTGTCTGGGGCGACTACCCTTCGTGACAATAGGGTAACTGCACTCCCGGAATCAATCAGTCCCTTCACCTTCTTTCCGTCTATTATGACGTCAGTGAGAAAGGGATGGTTCATTTCTGTCATGCCTACCAAATTAACCACACTGCAGTGGGTAACTGGGCCTCCCATATTGCACTGCATGGGCTCATCTCGGTTTGGGCACTGAGCTGCCACATGCCCTAGTTCTCCGCACTGGAAGCATTTCATGGTATGCAAGTAGGCATATTTTTTCTCCTCCTTTTCTTTCCCGTTGGCTCCATTGAGTCCCCGAAGTTCTCGATGGAGATTTCTTGGGACCCCTTCGGTAGGTCGCCCTTTTGAGGATATGCCCCGTTTCCAGGACGTGGCTTTTTCTCCAGAGGAGTCATCCGTAATACTCTTTACTGCTTGATGGCGCTCAACTTGGGTAGCTAAATCATCAAGGGTCTGGGGTCCAGACTGTGCCACCCACTCTCGCATTCCCGTGGGTAGCCCTCTCCAGTAACGATCTATCACCAGTATCTCCACTATCCTTTCCGGAGTATTGTTCTCAGGGCACAGCCATTTGCGAGTAAGGTGGAGTAGATTGAATAGTTGGACTCTTGGTGGTTGATCACCCTGGTATCTCCAGTTGTGAAACCTCTGGGCCCGGACAGCTGGATTCACCCCTATCCGGGCTAGAATTTCCGCTTTTAAACATTTGTAATCAGCGGCTTGCTCCGCCGTGAGGTCGTAGTAGGCCCTTTGTGCCATGCCGGTTAGTAGCGGGGCCAGTATACCTGCCCACTGGGTCTGAGGCCAGTTTTCCTGGAGAGCCGCCCTCTCAAAGGACAGCAGATAGGCCTCTATATCATCCTCCTTGCTCAGTCTCTGGAGGGGTTGACTGGTAGGCAGTCCCGTAACAGGTCCTCTTGTTTCTACTGCTGAGGGCGGTGTGGGCCGACGTAATATCTCCTGTAAACTGGCCTGGTTCTGAGCCAGATGGCCTGCCAACAGTTGGGTAAGCTCCTGTTGTTGTTGTAGTTGTTGCTGCTGCTGTTGTTGCTGCTGTTGCTGCTGTTGTTGCTGTTGCTGCTGCAGTTGCTGTTGCAGTTGCTGCTGTTGCTGCTGCAGTTGCTGCTGTTGCTGCTGCAGTTGCTGCTGCAGTTGCTGCTGTTGCTGCTGGTGCTGCTGTTGCTGCTGATGCAGCAAGGCCTTCAGGATGTCTTTCATCACTTGTACTGTACTGTGGGCTGTCCTCGTGAACTCAGACGATTAATAATCCCACCACTGCCACCAGTGTAGCAGGGCGCCCCCTTCTGGCGGGGTTTGCGTCCTGTTTCCTTTTACTTTGGTTTAGGGAGGAAGACACAGCAGGCTTGACAGAGTTTTACTGCTATTTATTTGTCAGCAAAAAAACAGAACAAAAACAGTGCTTATCTTCAGCAAATAAAATAAAACCCTACATAAACGTGCTTGCTATGACCCGGAACACCCTAACTATATCCGGCCAGCTTCTCTGGTTCCGGAGAGTGCCACCTTGTGGCCAGGATGCAAACAGTCTCTTATTTTTGTTATGTCGCCACCTTGTGGCCAGGAAACAAACAGTCTCTGATTGAGGGTGAAAATGCCAGCTTGTGGCTAGGAAACAAACAGTCTTTCGATGTCTTTTCCTCTACGGCTTCTGCCAATAGTGGGTGAAGCATAGGGCCCACCCTACTCTCCCTTATGCTTCACCCCAGGGACCCTTGACACCCTCTTGTGATGAGGGACGGTTATGCTTGCTTAGCACTCTCTTCTCCCTGGGGCATTTGTAATCCTTTTTCGGATGTGCTCAAAATACATGCAGGTGGCACCAACCTTTTATCCCTTAATTCATCCGGCTTAGCAGGAATGGGGTCTTTTTTAGGTGGCTCCTTCCTCAGCTGGATCTCTCCTGAAGTGTAGAGAGCCGCTCTTTTCTTTGGAACAGTCTCTTAGTCACCCTCCTCCTCAGACTGCTAGGCAGACAGCAAACTTCACTGAGCAGGCTCTTTAACTGCTCCTGAGCAGGGTCAGGTGTTGGCCTGATTAGGCTGAAGATTTTGGGATTAACCCTCTCTATGTCAGTCCAGGGTATATGGCTCTGCTCCATCTGCGGCTTATATATCTTCCCTGATGCACTCTGTTGCAGGTTATCAGGGATTCCTGCTGCACTTCATTACACCATGTAAAAAGTCCAGAGGGCTTTGAGCACCTCAGACCCGCCCACGCTGCGGCCGGAAAATAAACAGTTAATGTAATCTCGGATTTGGGCTGATGTGCAAGCTTGAGAGGGGGTTGCTATTAATCCTCATGTCCCCCATTATGATCCCTAGCATTTACAGAGCTTTACAGTGCCGTCTTGAATTTATTTTTGCTTTTAAAGATTTCTGAGCTTACGGCCGGTTGCAAGATATACGGCCGGCCGTAAGGGGATATCCTTGCGGCGCCGTATAATTGAATTGCAAGGTAACTGGAGCCCCGCAAGGAATCGCAGCTTTGCGGCCGATTTACGGCCGATAATAGAATAAGGGCCACAGTATCTAACTGCTAATGTAAGGAACAGAAATGCAAGATCTAAAATAATAATTTAAGACAAGCCATGTACTGGACCATAATGTATATTAGTTGAAGAGACATGCACATGATATGGAAAATAAGTATTCACTGGACAATATGAGCCCGATTCAATTGCTAGCCCGCATCTCGCGGGATACAGTCTGTATGTCTGCGGGCGTGCTGCAGGCTCCCGTTCATCTTCAATTCTGGTGCTTTTCAATTGACCAAGCCAGCAAGTTACGGGCCAAACGCCGAAGCCATAAACCATGCAATCGTATGTAGCAGTTCAGGGCGGGAACATGATCAATTAAGCAAGGCCGTAACTACCCATTTAGAAACAGCAAATAGAAAATGAGACCGCCATCATTGCGGCAGTAAAACATGAAGGTTACATGTCAATCAGGTTACATGTCAATTAGGTTCAGGGGTCCAATATGCGATGGGACTCGCAAACCCTCAAAATACAAATTAATAAAAATGAATGCCAATACTGTTCTAGTCCATATGGGTGGCCTGATATGTATTAACTCATTGATTCCTGAGATCGATATAACCCCAAAATGACACATGAAAAATAGGATTTTTTATTGCCGATTTGCAAGCTTGAGACTGTTGTGCAATTAATTCTAATGTCTCATCACGTTTCGCATCATTTACAGTGCAGTATTGATTTTTTATTTGAATTTACAGTGCTGCCGACAGGGTTTAAACCCCCTTGCGGATCCTCTCTAGCACTCGTAGGCTTTTCTCCTACATTTGCTGTTTACAAATGTGTGAAAACGTTTGCCGGCTTGGGGAATAGTAGCAATTGAATAGCGATTTTAGCAATCGTAACTCTTGCGGACAGGAAAGGTCAAAGGCTTTGGAAGGCTGTAAGTTTTAACAACCACAAGGATTTCAAGCAAATTAACTTACAGCCTCAATTACGGGCTCCAGTAACTTACGATTGATCAATTGAATAGGGCTACAATCCATTGCTTCCAAAGGATTCCAAGGCTTCTTAGACCTTCCACTGTATTTGGTCCAATATCTGTTATTAAAGTAACTGATATAACCACCATTACCACATAAATGTGGCAGGGTAGTCTTACAGTCATTTGAGATATCAGTAAGAAAGGATGGAGTGCATTCATTCAGTGCAGAGAATTGGTTATTGAAATAGGATCCGTTTCTTTCACTGAAAACAGACATTCTCTGTGGAGCTGGTATCATCAGTGTATCCACAGAGGAAGATTTCAAGATGCAGCTATTTCACTACACCAGTCTTGGCTAGCTTGTGCCATCAAGTCAATTTGGGAATGTATTAGTCATGTTTGAAGGTAGAGTGGTCCACTTTAAGGCTGAAATGGAAAATGTGGCCTGAATCTCAACTACACAACATACTGACATTTTCAAACAAGAACAAAAAATACCGGGAATTGCAGTCACGTAACCAATGATTCAAAGTCTTTAATTGAAAGGGAAAGCTGGGTCACGACTATTAACTGACAGGAGCCACAGCAATTTCATCAGCATACTCACTTATGCAAGAATATGTTTTGAAGGGTTTGGCTGAGATGGACTATTAAAGGACTGCAGTATGATGAAAACAAAGTATATGTTTGGAAAACTGAGTCTGACAAAGAGCATAATTGGGCCGGAAACAAGTCATAAAGCTAAGTTTAAAAAGAAAATGATGTTGCTTCTGCTGGTCCCTGGAGCATCTATGAAATATTTGGTATGGTTGAATGTGTCAGAGTGGTGTTTACTTTTCTGCATGATTATAGTTAACATTGCAAACTGTCTGTTCCTTGGCAAATACAAAAGCTCCAATGAGATAACACATCCTACCCCCCTACCTCATACCCCCTCCACTGTTTAGTCAATAAGTACATCCTCTCAGGCTCCAAGTTATTAGGCAGTGCTGAAGCTGTACAAGGTAGGTATGTACAAACACTAGCTGTGGCTTCAAGCTATACAGTGCCTTACAAAAGTACCCCCCCCCCCCTCCCCCCCTGGCATTTTCTGTGTTTTGTTGCCTCACAACCTGGAATTTACATGGATTGTTTGAGGATTTGCATCATTTAATTTACAGAACATGCCCACAACTTTGAAGATGTTTTTTTTAATTTTTTTATTATTATTGTGAAGCAAACAACAAATAGGGCAAAATAACAGAAAAAGTAAATGTGCATAACTATTCACCCCCCTAAAGTCACCTTTTGTGGCAATCACAGCTCCAAGTCACTTTGGATAAGTCTCTATGAGCTTGCCACATCTTACCACTGGGATTTTTGCCCATTCCTCCTTGCAAAACTGCTCCAGCTCATTTAAGTTGGATGGTTTGTGCTTGTGAGCAGCAAACTTTAAGTCTGACCACAGATTTTCTATTGGATTGAGGTCTGGGCTTTGACTAGGCCATTCCAACACATTTACATGTTTCCCCTTAAACCAATCAAGTGTTGCTTTAGCAGTGTGTTTGGGGTCATTGTCCTGCTGGAAGGTGAACCTCTGTCCTAGCCTCAAACCAAATATGCAGAGAGAAACAACGAGGAAGTCATAGAAACAGTGTAGTTTGGTAAAAACTACACATGCTTGTAAAATATGAACACAGTTAGCAGATATACAAGATGGAGAGGACATTTTCAATGGAGCTGAATACAGGGCTCCACCTGCTCAGGTTTATAATCTTTTGAGTTTGAAAGAAAACATATGCGTCAACATTAAATCAAAACTGAATACAATATGTAAAAAAAAAAAAGAATAACAGTTAATTATTTTAAAATGTGTAAAACATGTTGCATTAAGTTGAGTTCTTCAAATGAGCAAACTATAAATGTTACAGTTCAGTGGTCCTTTACATGTGATATATGTCTGCTTGGAATGTACTTTGTGTGAGTAAAAATAATTTATCTAAATGTTTTAAAACTTGGTTTGAATCTACTTCCAGATCTTAGCTACAATTATGTAAAAGCTTTTGGACTGGTCTGCTGTACATAAGTAACATAAACCTGTATAATGGAATACACAGCAATTTACCACATTTCAAAAAAGTTCTTATTAGTGAGTGCAGCCAAAAATTATGGCTTTCAGAGTAGTGGCTCTATATTTTCCCTCTGTAAGAGATCTTCAGACTTCTACAAAAACTGCCATTTCTAATATTACATGAGTGAAAAAAATGCAAAAGAGAGATACATTCTGAGGTTAGGTTTTTAATTACAGATACGCATTAAAAGTGATGCTAGTATTCCTTTAACACAATTGGATAAGTCCAGCACACTGATCAGTAACTCCCACGCTGCAAACTCTTTCACACTCTTCACTAATACATTTACCAACAAAGGAAATCTGAAGGCTATACCTGGTGGTTAAATACATATATTATAATTATTATTGGTTGTGCTCCTCATTTCTTACAACAGAAATTAATTTAAATATTTAATAGGAAAAAAACTATTTGCTTTAATATAATTACAGTGACATTTTCTCACCTCTCAGTTACTCCAAATGTACCATACTTAATATTAAATGCAATGCAGTTTATAGTTACTGCAAGATGCTGCACAATCCTCTATCTCCCCCTGGCTGATTACAGACCTACACAGCAAGTACACTATGAGCCTGATTCAAGTGAGGTCGCAAGTTAATTTGCTATTCAATTGGCGTCTTTTTGCGGGCTCCAAACAGGTTACGAGTTATGGCCTTGAAAAAGTTGTGATGGTTAAACTTGTAATTTACAGCCTCCCGAAGCCTTTGATCTTTCACTTTCACAAGAGTTACGATGGCTGAAGTCGCAAACCGCTATTCAATTGATCAAATTCCCCAAGCCGGCAAATATTTTCACACCTGTTAATGGCAAAAGAAGGAGAAAATCCTAAGAGAGATAGAGAGGGCCTGCAAGGGGGTTAAACACCTATTCGTAGCACTGTAAATGCAAATAGAAAAAATCAATACTGCACTGTATATAACAGGGAAAGCGATGACAGACATTAGAATTAATTGCACAACAGTCTCAAGCTCGCAAATCGGCAGAAAATTAAATGTATTTTTATGTTTTATTTTGGGGTTAAATCGATCTCGGCCACCCATATGAACTAGAACAGTATTGGCATTCATTTTCATACTTCTTTATTTTGCGGGTTTGAGAGTCTGATCGCATATTGGACCCCCAAACCTAATTGATTGACATGTAAACGCCATGTTTTACTGCCGTAATAATGACAGTCTCATTTTCAATTGGCTTGAGCAATTGAATAGCATCGTAATCGGATACGACCGGGAGACCGCAACACACCCGCAGACATACGGCCTACTACAATCGAGTTGCCGGCTTGCAATTGAATCGGGCCCTATGGGCCGTATTAAAATTGCAACAGTTACAGACCAATTTAATTGAACAAGCCCGCAATTACATGGCCAAAAGCCAGATCCATAAACCATGTAACGTTATGTAGCATTTCAGGGCATGATCATGGTCAATTAAGCAAGCCTGTAACTATTTAGAAACAGCCAATAATAAATGAGACCGCCATCATGACTTTAGTAAAACATTGCGTTTAAACATCAATCAATTAGTGTTTAGACATCTTAAATGCGATCGGGCTCGCAATCCAGCAATTTAAACATTTATAAAAATGAATGAAGAAACTGTTATAGTCCATGTGGGTGGCCTAGTATGTATTAACTCCTTGATTTCCAAGCTTTATGTAACTCAAAAAATTAAACGTAAAAAAAAAAAAATATATTGCAGATTTGCAAGCTTGAGACTGTTGTGCACTTAATTCTAATGTCTTTCATTGCTTTCCCCATATTTTAAAGTCCTGTATTTTGTTTTTATTGGCTTTTATAGTGTTACAAACAGGTGCTTAACCCTCTTGTGAGTCCTCTCTTGCACTCATAGAAGTTTTTGCTACATTTGCCATTTACGGGTTTGAAGGCAATTACAGGCATGGGGAATTGTTGCAATGAAATTGCGATTTTGGGGCGGCATGTCCACTACAACACTAAAGACCTCCATGCTAATCCCCTTTATCGTAATTATGAATGCTGCAGTGGTACAGAAAATGCAACGTAATTATGCTAATCACCCCTCCCTTAAAAATGTAGATAGAACTGCTATGAGTGACAGCAGCAAGTTATAACTGTGATTTACAGCACTCCTTTACTTTTTTTTTTGGCCTGATAATAAATTACAGGTTACTCCGGGAGACCTTTCCCCCAATACTCTATGTTAATAAGACTCAAAGAATCACTCACAAATAAGGGCACTACCATAACTGCAAAAAGCAGAAGAAATATTTTAAATGTACCAAAGACCACTCACAAGGGGTTTTCAAACCCTTGCTGAGTCTCCCAGAAGCATTTAAAATGACAGTATAACACAAACAGCACTACAAAGTAACGAAAGGACAACATTATTTGATATCAACATATCTGTAATTAAAACAAAGCCAGTTTTATGATACAAAATCCAGGTTAAAACACAACACATTACTCAAGGGTATGGGCATAGGAACCCCAAAAAATCCGGGGGGGGGGGGTAGCGGCGTAAAGTTTAAAGAGACAAAAAAACTGTGGCCCTGAGTGGTGCAATTTAACTTTACTCCCAGGACAGGTAGCATTAGCGGATCAAAACTTTCCTTTTTTTTACATCTCCAAGACCCTGCAGACCCCCCCCCCCGATATTTTTGTGTGTATAATAAACGCCCCCATGTATAAGACAACCCCAACTTTTTTAAACCCAAAATTATGAAATAAATATTTTAAACATGCAACCCAGGACACTTTTTTAAATGTTCAATGTACCTGTGTATTCAGTACAGTAACATGAAATAGAACAGTCAGTGGGAGGAGGTCCAGACTGTCTCTCTGAAGCTTTATTTTCATATTCTTTTGCATATTTGATGACTTTTAACTTATATTTGGAAGAATATGACCATTGTTGTTTAATTTCAGACATATTGAGCATTAGTGCACAAAATATTATTGCTAGGATGGACACACAGTCTATTCCATTCATCCAGCTCAATAACGCCACAAACCTACCCCTGCCTAGGAGTTAGCAGGCTAGAGATTTGGGGAAGGTTGTATGCAGAGATAAGGAACCGTAAGTTATGCTACAGCGAGAGCTACGGTAAGTGCAGGATCTCTCAATTAGTTACCCCCGTGTATAAGATGACCCACAATTTTATCGTTTACAATTTAGGAAAAAAGTATAGTCTTATACATGGAAAAATACGGTAATTAAACATATATACTTATATATACTTATATATATATATATATATATATATGAATATAATACAAATGTTTTCTATATATATAATATATATGCTTTATATAACTATAATAATAATATAATAATAATAATATATATACAGTGCCTTGCAAAAGTATTCACCCCCCTTGGCATTTTTCGTATTTTGTTGCCTCACAACCTGGAATTAACATGGATTGTCTGAGGATTTGCATCATTTAATTTACAGAACATGCCCACAACTTTTTTTTTTTATTCCAACACATTTACATGTTTCCCCTTAAACCACTCAAGTGTTGCTTTAGCAGTGTGTTTGGGTCATTGTCCTGCTGGAAGGTGAACCTCCATCCTAGCCTCAAATCACGCACAGGTTTTGCTCAAGAATATCCCTGTATTTAGCACCATCCATCTTTCCCTCAGCTCTGACCAGTTTCTCAGTCCCGGCTGCTGAAAAACATTGCCACAGCATGATGCTGCCACCACCATGTTTCACTGTGGGGATGGTGTTCTTTGGGTGATGTGATGTGTTGGGTTTGCGCCAGACATTGCTTTTCTTTGATGGCTATAAAGTTAAATTTTAGTCTCATCAGACCAGAAAACCTTCCTCCATACATTTTGGGAGTCTCCCACATGCCTTTTTGCAAACTCAAAAAGTGCCATTTTGTTTTTTGCTGAAAGTAATGGCTTTCTTCTGGCCACTCTGCCATAAAGCCCAACTCTATGGAGCGTACGGCTTATTGTCATCCTATGTATAGATACTCCAGTCTCTGCTGTGGAACTCTGCAGCTCCTCCAGGGTTACCTTAGGTCTCTGTGCTGACTCTCTGATTAATGCCCTAATTGCCCGGTCCGAGAGTTTTGGTGGGTGGCCGTCTCTTGGCAGGTTTGCTGTTGTGCCATGTTCTTTCCATTTGGTTATGATAGATTTGATGGTGCTCCTGGGGATCATCAAAGATTTGGATATATTTTTATAACCTAACCCTGACTTGTACTTCTTAACAACATTGTCCCTTACTTTATTGGCAGTGTTTGGTTAGTGGTGCCTCTTGCTTTGGTGTTGCAGTCTCTGGGGCCTTTCAAAAAAGGTGTGTATATGTAATGACAGATCATGTGACACTAAGACTGCACACAGGTGGACATAATTTCACTAATTATGTGACTTCTGAAGGTAATTGGTACATACGCACATGCCAATTTTCTGTTTTCTATTTCTAAAAAATTGTTTTATGTATATATTTTTCTCATTTCTATTCACCAACTTAAACTATTGTGTTCTGATCCATCATATAAAATTCAGATTAACAAAACATTGAACTTAATGCTGTAAGCTTAAGGCTGTAATGTAACAAAATAGGTAAAAAGTCAAGGGGGGTGAATACTTTTGCAAGAATATATATACTATATAGATACGTGTGTATATCAAATATAAAGTATGGGTCAGAGCTTACATGGGAAAGCCGTACTGCTCCATAGCTCCAAATCTGGTAATGCATGATTACGTTTAATTTTGCTTTTTTTTGTGTCCCCTATTCATATAATCGAGGGGGGGGGGGGGGATTGTCCCCTCCATACCCCCCAGATCCTATGCCCCTGCATAAGGGGTTAATACACATTCAGAAACTACATTGCCTTGGAACAAACACTCTATTGCATTGTCTATACATATATCATATTTTAACACAAAATAAACACATCTTTGTTTACTGAAGCTATAAATACAATTGTCATAATTTTTAATGTCAAAATATATTAATAAATAAAAAACAATTACTTTATATATATCTCTAAGGTTTCCTTGGAGCTGCAGTTATGGCAATTATTGCACTTCCCGCTCATTATAATATTTATGACTTTTGCATTTCCTATTGGCTCCTAGAGCCCTGTCTCATCCATAAAGCTTGGTTTAGCTACTCCTGCAGTCAATTTACTGCAGTGCCCTAACTTATAGCACTTGATTTACATGGAGGCCACTGTCTGAATCTTTCAGGCAGAAAGATTACACCTTTAAAAGATTGCATCATAATTCCGGAAAAAAAAATAATTGTCATTAAAACACTGCGTGAATACCTGTTAAAGCACAAAACAAAATAACCTACTTCACGTACACAGCTACTGACCACATACCATTTGGCTTTAGAGAAAATCCAGTATCAAAGATTTACAATCACTACAAACTGAAGACACGCAATTAAAAATATATTTTCCAAGCCTCTCATCCCTGCATTTAAACAATCTCCAAACTTGAAACAAAGACTTGTCAGCAGAAGATTGGTCGATGAACAAGTAGACAGAAAACAATTGAACTAAACCTTGTAACAGAAGTCTATGTATATTATGTCAGGACATTTGAAATTATGACACAGTCACACATAATAACAAGACCTACATCATATTCATGTACATCAAATAATATAATTTATTTTGTGGTCAGATCCCTCTATAGTGGCCAGGGGTTTAGGAACCATGGCTCTTCAGTAATATAAATGCCCTCACGGACATTGATATGGGACAAAATCTTGACATGGGCAAAGATATTGCTTAGTTTCTATGAGCCAAGACATGAATGGAGGACTTAGTTTAGCAGCTATGGGCCAAATCTGCAAAGGGGGCTTGTTTAAAAACTTTTTGTCAAATCCTTCTCTGAATTGGTAGCTATCGTTTGGCTGGTACTGCGTGACCCCTTTTTAGCCTGCTTAGAGGGCTAGGGAGATCCAGACAAAGGCACTATTTAGTAGATATGGGCTGAAATGTGCAATGAAGGGCATAAATGTGTGTCCTTGGACATATGCAAGAATGCTGCTTAGTGGTTATTGGCAAGGATTTGCAATTCTAAGTGTTAAAGGACAACTCCAGTGTGGGGAATAGTTACATAACTAAAAAGGGAAAATGTTTTAGAAAGCAAAAATACATTTACATTTTTTTATATGCATTTTTTTCCAAAACAAAAATTCCTTTACTTTGTCTGCTCCTTACAGCTTCTGCCTCACCCGGCCATGTGAACGAATGAACTTAGCATCCGCACTGAGAGTAGTGGAAGTAGTTACTGCCACTTCTTTATTGTGCAGATAGATCTTGCTCAGTGCATTGAAAGTCTCCATCTACCTCAGAAGAAGATGACTAAAAATTAAAATGTCAGAGTCCATAGCAGCATTAATATATATATATACAAGTAGGTATAAAAGAGGATATTCTAAATGTATACCACAGTGGTCCTTTAAGATTCAAATCTTCCATCATAAAACATTGCTCTTTAAATGTTTCTAGTTACATTTTTTCCTGCTGAAACTCCAACACGGCCACTGTTCACCTGGAGTCATTATCAAGACATTTAAGTTATTTTTAATCAACGAAGTTTGAAATTTGACCCTTGTGCTATTCATTTGCTGGCATTTGCATATATTGGCATGAGAGTGGATTCTTAGCTGTTTCATACAAACATGGGAAACAAACAGTTTTAAAAGCTTTCAGTATGCTAAAAGTCACGGAGTTGTCATTCATAGAAGCACAAATCTTCAGTTCATGGTGGTTGGAGAAGAGCATATCTACATGAGCCTGCAAGGTTAAAAGTTCTAATGTAAGTTTAAAAAACATATTTTATTCATAAACCGATTGCTGGTGTATAATAGGTTAACCTATTATGGGATTTTCACTGCGCAAGAATGTTCCAGTATGAATTTTGTGAACACACTTATCTTGTATTTGTTATTTACTATCTTTGTGCAAGTATCACAAGGTAAATCGGAATGTGTGCATCAGGGGTGTCTAAATTCGGTTCTGGTGGGCCACACACAGGCCTGGATTTGAGGATTTCCTTTCTGTCCACAGGAGAGTCAATCAGCATGACTAAAGAAGAGATAGCCTCACCTAGGGCAGCAGGAATATCCTAAAAGCCAGGCCTGTGTGCGGCCCACCAGGACCAAACTTGGACACCCCGATCTATATAATGCTAAGCTTGGTGTGGAATAAATGTGACATTTTTTACTCTACCTTTGGCTATGGTCCCTTTGTTTCCCGAGTACTCGGATCAGGATGAGAGAGGTGTGTTACAGAAGAGTGGTTGAAAGGATCACCGGGGGGGATTCCTCATCACTGGCAGTGTGTTTCCTGCCCTAATACTGATCTTATTGCTAACCAGTTATTAAATAAATGAAACATTTATTGATTATTATTGTGTGACCACTCCCAACATTCTTCAAAGGACAATTGTAGTGTCATATTTTACAAAACGCTCTTTAGAAGAAATTGATAAATGCAAATGTTTTTTTTTTTTCTAAAATACAGTGGTTAATATAACAATTCCTATTTATATTTACTTAAATTGCAGTGGGAGTTAATTCTGCTGATCTGTTTAGACAGAAGCTTTTAGCTGCTACAGTTGAAATGTGGCAATTCTTATTAGAAGTAATTTCATTGGGGCTAATGGAATTATTTTGTAAAATAACCAATAAAATAGCTTAATTCAAATGACAAATATTTGCATATAGTAGTTCCTAAATTAAAAGGCTGTATTTATTTTTAAAACATTTTGTCTTGCTCTTGTGTTGTAAATATAGGGCTGCAGTGGTTCATAAATAAGGTTTGTGTTACAATATTTAATTGGACTTGACAATTACCCTGGACAGGTTTGGTTATGTAAATAATTATCTATTTTAAAAACAGCTGCAGGAAGTACAACAAATTACAGGTTTCTAGTTAATATGAAAATGTACTCTCTTTTCCAAGGTATCATTTGACCCAGTAAAATGTTTAAATCACTACATAAAGGAACAATTATGACCTTCTTCACCAAAGTTGCCATTCTGACTGACATCATATAAAAATGTCTTTGTACCTATATATGTATCTGTATAAACACGCCGTATGGACCTTGACTTCATTCATTTTCACAATGTGATTTAGACCTTGGTCCTTGCCTTAGTGGAGGAGATAATGTGAGTAAGGGACTATTCTTTTAATTTTATATATTTTTTCTGTTAACGTAACCATCTCTTATCCCAACCATTTCAGAGAATAACATCAAAGGAGAGATAACAAAAAGGGACCCCCCATATGTAAAAATCGTTTTAATATTCTGAAATCACATTTTTCTTTATACAAAGAGGCAAAACATATACTGGACCCAGAACAAGGTGAAATCATCCAAAAGAGATTTCTCTGTGCATAAATGAATGGAGAGCTGCATTTCATGTTCTGGTTATAGAAACATGAAAGGCAGAGGGGGGACCAATAGTAAATGGAACACAGGTATATATAAAGCGGTTGAGATTTATACAGTCAGAAATAAGGCAAAAATTACCACATATGCAATTGTTTCATTTTCAAAGAGCAGACCCCCCAGCACACACCCATTAATTAAATGCAAAGCTAGAAGACACAAACTCCCCATGTTACAAGTTGTCTATTAAACAATTGGTCCACTGGAAGTCAGCATAGCTCCCTCTTCTTCTCACTCGCCCTTTGATTTGGGTCTCTTGCCGAGCCCCCTGATGTTGAGCAATAAGAGGAGCCCCAGGCAGACAGTGGCTGGAGCACAGTTGGCCAGAGGTTCCTTCAGAGCAAGATGACTATAAATGGCACCTGGTGGGATGAAGGAAAGTGAGAACAGTAAGAGACAGGCAGAGGTTGAGTGATTTGAGATCATGAAGCTAAATAATTAAAGTTAGAGGTAGACCCACACATCAAATTAACAATGGTAGACACTAAATATACAGAGGACAAACACACATTGCTGGATACCATACCAGAGACGTGATAAAAGAAAATAAAAAAACAGTGCACAACAATAGGAGGATTGGATCCCTAAAACTATAGTATTGTATTGCAAGATCTGCTCCAATACATAGCATTATAAGCACAATACAGTAAATCCTTCATCTCACTACCAAGCACCTCTCACCACCTCTTAAATCGCTCTTGTTTCTAGTAGAAACAGACAAGATTAATTGAGGCCGGTTCTTGATCATGATACAAGTACAGTACGCAGTAGACGGCCAACTGGAAGAGGGGATTTACTGCTCTGAGAAAAGATGCTGTGCAGATCATGTTAAAGTCTACTAACCATGGGCACCCTTAGCAGCAGATATCAGAGGTGTGAGAGGCACCAGCAGCAAGTTTATGACTATTTTTAGGCTGCGTTAGTCTAATGGGCATAGTTATCTTTCCACTCAAAGAGGCAGAGTTACCTTGCACCTCTGAGGGGCCCCGACAGATCTCCCGCTGCCCCCCTGGCTCCCTCGCGACCCTCTAGTGGACCCCGTGGCCATCTTACGACCCCTGCGGGTACTCTGTAGTACCCAGTGGCCCCTGCGTCACCCCAGTGGCCCTGCGAGTCCTCTGTAGCCCCCAAAAGGTCCCCTAAGGCCCTTATGGCCCCCAGTGTCCCCTGTGGCCCCAGCTGCCCTCCCATTGGTCGCCAGCGGCCCCCATGCAGCTCTTTAGTGGCCACTGCAGCCCTCCCATGGCCCCCTGCAGCCGTCCCTTGGCCCCCTCAGCCCTCTGTGCCCCGCGGGTCCCCTAAGGTCCCTGCAGCCCTCCCATGGAACCCCTGCAGCCCACCACAGTCCCCAGTGCCCCCCTATGCACCCCCGGATCCTTGGTGACCCCTGGAACCCCCTTTTGGACCCTTGTAGCCCCGCAGTTATTCTATGGCCCCTGCGGTTCTCTGTGCCCCCCGCCCCGGGTCCCCTATTGCCTGCGTAGGTCCTCTGAGGTCCCTGTTGCCCCCATGGCCCTTTGTGGCCCCTGTGATCCTCCCATGGTCCCTGTGGCCCCTTATGGTCCACTGTGGCCCCTCACAGGGCCCCACTGTGCTCCCGGCAGGCCATATCTCGCACACATCCCTCAGCCTCTTGTGGCCCCTTGCAAACCTCTGCAGCCTCCCTCAGCCCCCTCCTGCCCCCTGTGGCCTCCCTTGGACCCCTGCGGCCTCTACATTTTGTGGCCACTCCTCATTCGTGGCCCCCCGCAGACCTCTTTGGCCTCCCTCTGCCTTTTGTGGCCCCTCACTCCTTGCAGGCCCCCTCTGCTCTCTGGCCTGTCGTGACCCCTCCTCACCCCAGAAAGTGGAGTGCAGCTTCAGGCAGGTAAAGTATTTATACAGGGGTGTGTGTAATTATATATATATATATATATATATATATATATACACACATACATATACACATATATATATATATATATATATATATATATATATATATATATACACATATATACAGTATATATATATATATATATATATATATACATATATATATACACATATACATATATACAGTATATATATACATATATATATATATATATATATATATATACACATACACACACATATATATATATATATATATATATATATGTATATATATATATATATATATATATATATATATACACACATACATACATATACATACACACACACACATACATACATACATAGTTATTAACAAAAAGTATTGCAATATAATTTGATACCTTTTGTATTGGTCAAATGTCTTATTTATAATGACAAGCTTTCGAGAGGCTCAACCTCTCTTTATCAAGTCTGAAGAAATACTAACATGAGATGGAACCCTCAGGTTTGAATAAAAACAGCAGAGAGAGTGAAAGCATCTGACATCATCAGGTAAATACATATATGGGGAATAAACATAACATAGTAAAGGATGTATATATACATCAATATATACATGAAAAAGCAGAGCACTGTAATCCACAGTGATAGCTTTCCTATTGGACAAACCTCTCACTAAGAGTGCTAAGCCTATTATGGTACAATAAGAAAAAAAATCACATGAAATTCTGATAATGTGTTATGAAAAGTCCATATTAAGTCCTGTATTTTTAGTGTTGAAGAATATGATCATCTTTATTTCAAATGCTTTTCTCTCTTGGATGTTTTTACTTTTTCCTCTGAGTATTTGGACTTAAGTTTTGAATGGAGTGATCATTCTGGCTAAAATGGTGTGCCACTGGGCTACAATAACGGTCTTCATTATGTTTTCTTATTGAATGCCTGTGTAAATTCATCCTTAAATAAAAATTTTGGCCGATTTCTCCAATGTAACAGCCTGTGTCACATATATTACATTGTATTATATAAACCACATTGGACAATGTACATGAATATGATCCTTTAATGTTATAGGTTTTGTTGTTATGTATGGCTGTGTCATCACTACAAATGTGTTGACATAAGTTACATGCAACCACATTATTTTTATTTTTTATTTTTCTTCCCTCCACCTAAAAGATTTAAGTTTGTTTTTCAATTGAGTTGTACAGTTTATAGGTCACATTAAAAGGTGGAAAAAGTTCTGAAATGATTTATCTTTGTCTCATTTTTTTACAGCACAGAAACCTGACATTTTAACAGGGGTGTGTAGACTTTTTATATCCACTGTATGTATGTATGTATGTATGTATGTATGTATGTATGTATGTATATATATATATATATATATATATATATATATATATATATATATATATATATACACACATCCTGAGTTTGGTTACAGCCCTATGGTTCCTTAGATGTAAAACCCCCACACACTTGCACGGCTGGCTGATCAGAACATTATTTGTTAATCCTGGAATTTTTTGCTGTATTTGTGAATCTATAATTAGTATTGACTCTGACTCGACAAAGAGAGGAACGCTCTCGAAAGCTCGTCATGAAACCTATGAATATGTTTGTCCAATAAAAAAGGTATCACTATATACTGCAATACTCTGATTATTCATCTGGATTACTGGACATTCACGGCTACCTCACTCTTCATATATATATAAATATATAAATATGGAGGTCACGGGGCAATTCTCTGGGACTGGGGGAGGTGATGGGGCAAATCCATGCAGTTGGGGGGACAAGTCTCTGGGGCTGGTGGAGGTCACGGGGCAATTCTCTGGGGTTGGGGGGCAATTCACTGAGGCTGGGGGAGGTCACGGGCAATTCTCTGGGGCTGTGGGGTAATTCTCTGTGGCTGGGGGAGGTGATGGGGCAATTCTCTGGGGCTGTGGGGCAATTCTCTGGGGCTGGGGGAGGTGATGGGGCAACTCTCTATGGGCTGGGGGGAGGTGATGGGGCAACTCTCTATGGTCTGGGGGGAGGTGATGGGGCAACTCTCTATGGGCTGGGGGGAGGTGATGGGGCAACTCTCTATGGGCTAGGGGGAGGTGATGGGGCAATTCTCTGGGGCTGGGGGGGAGTATCACCTGGTATGTAGATAAAACAATCAGTGAATGAAGGGACAGCAATCTAAAGGAAAGGAACATGTCTGACGTGATTTCCCACAGTAGGGCAGACTTCAGGTGCTAACTGAGCATGTCTGCACAATCCCCAGGCAAAAAAAGATACATTGTATAAATTATGCTAAATATCCCTGGGGTGTCAACATTTAGAGAAAACTCAAAAGCAAGAAATTCAGCGAACTTCAGGCTAACGGTTTAACTATTTACTTTGGAATTTTTTCATGGAAATTTTTTGTGGCCCTATACAGGAAGGTAGGGGGGAGATGCACAATATCACCCCGAGGAAAGACTAACATGACACACACATGTCAATGACATCTTCCTTGTTAACTGGAGTTTAAAAGGCCTAACAATTTAGAGAAAGTCGACAGAGCAAGGGGGAAAGGTGATTATCAGATTCCCCCTGCCAAGTACAGAAGGACCGGAAATAAAATTCCTCATATGGGCCGGGGTCATTAGAGACTCTTTTTATCCTTGATGGAGGTGGGAAAAATAGAGCTTGGAGAATGACTACATTTATTATGCTGTTTTTGACTGACATAAATATGAGTTGCCATTGCTAATAAACAGTTGCCAGTCTGGATATACATTATTTATTTATTATTCATTCTGAGAACAGGATAACCCTATACATTGGGGTTGAAGCTGCATCTGATTGACTAGAGCTACAGTTTATGACTCTGCAGTCCTGCTATCTTGGTTCCGGTGGTTCCTTGGACCTGTGTGGTGATTCATTACTGATCTGGGTGTATCCCTGCTTTCAAGGGAATCTACAATAACCCACACAAATTGATTGTTGGGTCAGAACCAGGTTCTGGGCGAGCCCAATCGAAGAAGCGGTCCTGACACTTGTGGCCTGTTATATGTTTGGCTATTTCAATTGCTGACTTATAGAGATATCTATTGTTCATGTCTCACCTCACATGGCTTCATCCTGCTTGAACAGCAGAATTAACCGAAGTTAATTGTGTATGGTATAAAAATACAAACAACAAGTGTCAATGAGCTAATCTCAGCCTCTAGGGATCAAATCTACTTGACAAAAACTCAGATAGGGGAGCCATTATAAAAGACAATGGAGGAGGATAGACTGGAAACACAACTGCCCAAATAGGTAATAAATGCAAAGTGGTTTTCATATGTTTTATCTTGCAAAATGTTTCCCCATTACCAGTACTAGTACTTAGTACAATGGCTTAATAAAAATGTTGGACTACAGTGTCCCTTTAACAAAATTCCCAAAATGCTGGAATGAAGGGGAACACATAGGAATGAATACAAGATGTGTCTTCTCACCAATCATAACAATGCACAGAATAAAGTTGCTGATTTCTCTCAGGAGCTGAGGTCCAAATGCCAGAAGAATCCCTGCTATCAACTCAATCCAGCCCACGGTATGAAGGTACTGTGTTGGCTCCGGCCTGTATCCCAGATCTTTGAGGGGAAACACATCAGCAAACTGTACAAATTGGGACCTCTGCAAAATAGAAAAGCAACAGCTATTAGAAGCAAAACAGTAACAAGTGCAACCTTTCAAAGCAAAAAGTCTTGCAAAACATTGTCATGAGAAAGTAATTGCACCAGTCGTGATTTACTCTATATTGCACATTTGTTTCTCAGAATTTTTTTCAAATCTTTAGACAAAAACTAATATTAGATACAAATCCTTGAATTTTTTAAAGGAGAATATCTGGTCATCCAGATATAATGGAGTCATGCAGCAAGACAATGATCCAAAACATAAAAGCAAGTTCACATCAAAATGGCCGGAAAGAAGCAAAATTAAAGATATATTGTGACCTACTCAAAGTCCAGACCTAAAACCCAATAGATATACTGTGAGAGGACCAAAAATGCCCCTTTCATGCTTGAAAACCTGAGTTAAAACAGTTCTGTAAGAAAGAGAGGGTTTCAATTCCTCTACAGCGATATGAAAGACTGATATTGAATTATAGTAAGTGCTATTTCCAGTCATTGTAACTAAAGGTCGCACAACCAGTTATTACGTGTAAGCGGGCAATTACTTCTTCACACAGAGGATATGGATGTTGTATAACTTTGTGTATAAAAAAAACATGTGTTATTTGTTCACTCAGGTTCCCTTTATCTAATATTTGAATGTTTTGAGATCTTTAGACAAAAATCTGCAAAAACAAATCTGCAAAATAGAAGATATCATGAAGGGAGTAAATACTTTTTCACTATGGTGTTTACAGACAGACATCAGGGTGGGCTTCCCTGCACTGTCAGGATAGTGCGGATTTCCCCAGTGCCGGCAGCACTCATGCAGGCCCAGACCATGGCACTCCCACCACCAAAAGTATTCTTCTATACTGAGTAAAGGTAGTTGAAATAATCCCTAAATTACATATATAAACGGATAAGGCACCAAGAACACAAAAGCACTGATATGAGATGAAACCCTCAGTTTTAATGTAAACAGCGATGCAGAGAGAGTGGAGGCAGCATCTGACATCATCAGGTAAATGCATATAGGGGGAATCAACACAACATATTATAGAAAACATATATACACATATAGACATATGTGTATACATGTTTGGTCTGGTCCTGCATGAGTGCTGCCAGCACTAAGGAGCTACAGTTCATTGAGGGAACCATGAATGCCAACATGTACTGTGACATACTGGAGCAGAGCATGATCCCCTCCCTTCAGAGACTGGGCCGCACTGCAGTATTCTAACATGATAACGACCCCAAACACAACTCCAAGACAACCAATGCCTTGCTAAAGAAGCTGAAGGTAAAGGTGATGGACGGGCCAAGCATGTCACCAGACCTAAACCCTATTGAGCATCTGTGGGGCATCCTCAAATGGAAGGTGGGGGAGTGCAAGGTCTCTAACATCTACCAGCTCTGTGATGTCATTATGGAGGAATGGAAGAGGGCTCCAGTGTCAACCTGTGAAGCCCGGGCGAACTCCATGCGCATGAGGGTTAAGGTAGTGCTGGAAATTAATGGTGGCCACACAAAATATTGACACTTTGGTCCCAATTTGGACATTTCCATGTAGGGCTGTACTCACTTTTGTTGCCAACGGTTTAGACATTAATGGCTGTGTGTTGAGTTATTTTGATGGGGCAGCAAATTTACACTGTTATACAGGCGGTACACTTACTACTTTACATTGTAGCAGTGTCATTTCTTTAGTGTTGTCACATGAAAAGATATAATACAATATTTCCAAAAATGTGAGTGGTGAACTCACTTTTGTGAGATACTGTAAGTGTACCCACAATACCCCTTCTGGGTCACTACACTGTCGTAGTGCAAGAGGCTTGTGTACTTCAATGAAGCTGTGATATATACCATGTAGGGTCACCCAAGATGGGCAGGTCATAGCAGAGAGGTCAGACAAATTGCGGTCAATTGGAGAAGGAACTGACAACCCACTCTAGAATGTTTGTCATAAAAATCTTATGGATTAGCACACCCAGACACAAGATAAGCCTGGCATGATGTAGTCCATGGGGTCACAGAGAGTCAGACACGACTGAACAACAAAAATATAATACAGTATATAGAAGATTCTGAAGGTCATTCAGTGCTGTCTGCGTCAACCAGCTGTCTGTCCCCACATTTCTCTGTGTAAATTCCAATTCAAGTCAGCTACAAAATAAAGCCAAGCAGTTTTGAAGTATCAGCATCTCTCTGAAAAATGTGAAAGCAATTCAAAATGCGTAGATTCAACCATCTTTGTTAATCTTACAAATATTAAACAGAAAATGGTTAAACGCATAATTAAATACACTTAAATAGCCTTAAAATTTCCATAGATCACACGTTTATGCACAGTCAGTGTAAATCTGCTATTTACAATGCATGTACAGGAATAACTTGTACACATATAAACAGGAGAATATGAAATAATTATTAATATCAGTGACAGCTTCCAACTAATAACTTAAGTGAAAGTGGAAAATTGGATGACAAACACTATTTATATAATTATTGTTGCATTCAAATGTATGTAGCGGTAACAACTGACCAAGCCCTACTAGTGTGCATCGATTGTAAGTTTGCGAGTTTTCAATCTTGCATGGTGCTTTGAGCTTAGAATCCAATATCCTTAGTGCTTTCCCCAGAGACACGGCCCTCAATCCTTTGCATCCTTTGTTAATATTGTTATTGTGGTTTGCTTTTATCGTAACCAATGTATAGCTCTATGGATTATGTTGGTGCGTTACAAATAAGCTATAATAATAATAAAAATATGTGGGTGGAGTTAACCCAGCATCACTGGCAGACAGTGGATGAGCCTACTGATTAAATACATTTAACATTTTAGCCACTAGATGGAGTTACAGAACACACAACATCTCCTTGCCAAAAGTTTATTTTTACACAACATACTTAGCCAATTGTATCCAAAGGATGGAAGGTAGAAGAAGCAAACGAGGACATTGAAAACTTGCGGTTGTCTGTGTGTAAATTAGTACAATCTTCCCATTCACAGGAAAATGATTACTATTATGCACAGTAACACATAGTTTCCAATGTCATCTTTAATCCCTAGCCTTTTTTGTTTGTACGTATGCCTAATCCAAAAATGTTTATTTCTCCTTTATTCTAGGTTTCAGATGCCTCAATTGTGAGGCTATATGTATGAACTTATAAAAAGCAGTCAATGACAAGGCCATATGTGGCCGCCTACACATCCTTTGTAGCAAGAGAACCCATTTTCACTTGTATTATAGGTTTTACTGCAATAATATGCATGAATATTGTTAGAAGTTAAAACTCTAACAATCTCCTGTTACAAAAAAAAAAAATATTTACATCTTTATCACATTATCCTGGACAAATGCTCTACCACAGGCTTGATTATTTAAATAATGTTTTTTTTTTTAAGTATGTAAAGCGCTTTGGATAAAAATAAAAATCTAAATGTTCATCAATAAAATAAATAAATTAAATTCGTAATATAATAATCCTTTTAAAAATTACTGACTTGTATGCAGTTAGAGAAATTTGAAATGGAAGCCAGTACCACTGTATAAGTTTGTCCCAGAGACCAAATGGCTATTTTCAGGAACAGAATGAAGGATAGAAGTCTATAAGGGGAGCTTTTATCATCAGCAAATATTTGCAAAAGGCACCCTATGAAAAGCACATTTTGTAGGAGGGACACAATGAGGAACATGCATGAGGGAGGCAATAACCAACAGTAAATTTGCTCACAACAGCTGCAATACCCATGACGCTGCCCTGCATGTGTTTGGCTAGAGCTGGGCAAGGACTGTGAATATGGATGAATGAGCTCCAGCCCTCTCCCCATGCTGACCAATCATAAGGGGGCATTGAACTTTGATTTTGCAGCACTCTCTTACGGTTCATTAGAGGCCCATGTTATGGAAATGGGCTGCTTACCAAAACAATGACCCAAACTGCCCCTACTTTAGATCACATGTACCTGAAATGGTAAACCACGTGAACGCAGAGCTCAACAGTTTTACATTTATTGTTATCAACTTATGCCCAATTTGGTGTGTATTTGGTTTTGGCTGGCTAACAATGGGGATAAAAAGACCCTGGAGAAGGAAGGGGTTTCAGAAATTCCTGACAGCAAGGTATGTCCTAAACAAGGGCTCGATTACATGGCTCCCGTGAGACACATTGTGAGTGTAAAATTCATGTAAGCCCTAACGTAGTTACTACATTCAACCCACAGTAAACCCTTGCTACATATAAATGGATCTCTGATCTACTAGAGATTTTACCTAAAGTGATTCCCATAAGAGATACTAAACATCCTAAGTGTAAGGCTCTGCGGGTGCTAACGGCAAGATAAATGCTTACACTCAAGCTCCCAAAAACATTTACGAGACACTTAACGAGCTACGAGTGTCCCAGTGGGAAAAAATAGCCGAAATAAGCATTTTCAGGACACTAATAAACATATAATTGAATCCGGCACATCCTAATGCACAAAATACCCTTTCTATTGGTTAATTCAGCCCTATACAT